>CM046876.1:189049914-189736164 GCA_025667525.1 Glebionis coronaria
TCTTTTTTGTAGGCTTTACACTCATAACCTCCACCGGCGGAGGAAATGGTAAGTTGTTTTTGGCGACATTTCCTAAAACTCTTGGTGAAAATTCTTTGCAAACGACATTGGTTGAATCACCATGGTTTAAAGTAGCAATAGAATAGACATGAGAAAGATTGGAGTTTTGTGTCGCATTGATGACAAGTTCTTCTTCATTGAAACGAAGGGTGATTTTTCGAGCATGAACATCGATAAGTGCTCTTGATGTATCCAAAAATGAACGACCCAAAATGAGAGGAACTTTTCGATCGATAGGAATGTCTACAACGATAAAGTCAACGGGATAGTAAAACTTCCCGACTTTAACAAAAACGTCCTCGGCTACTCCACATGCTAAGATCGTAGAATGATCGGCCATCTCGATAGACATGTTCGAAGGAGTAAGAGCCGGAAGTGAAAGCGATTTGAAAATCTCAAGAGGCATTAAATTAATACTAGCGCCAAGATCGGCCAAGGCGTAGCATTCCTCCATATCTTGAATTGCACACGGAATCAAAAATTTACCGGGATCACCGACTTTTTGTGGTATGCGGCTAAGAAAAACCGATGAACAACTAGACGATTGTTGTAACTTCTCTTTGTTGTTTAGCATACTTTTGAAGTTTGCGGCGAATCGAGGCATCATGATAAGAGCGTCGGCAAAACTTATGTTAAAATGCATATCACGAAACATTTTCATAAATAGCTCAAATTGATAATTGTTCCGTTCTCGTGCTTTCTCTTTGTTTCGTCTCGAAGGGTAGGGTAAGGGTGGTGTGGGTTGGTTATTAGGCAACGGCCTTGGAAACTCGGGTTCCACAATTGGTATTGGTTCAACCGTAGGTGTGGTATGAGCGGTACTTCGTGGGATTGTAATGTGCTCCTTTTCGACCATCACCTCGGGTTCTTTCTCGACTTCCTTCTCCTTAGAAGTACTTGTACGAGAGATTGGTTCTTTGAAAGTTTTACCACTTCGTGTAGTAATAACCTTCATTTCTCCCCTCGGGTTGTTAATGGTATCACTAGGAAGACCACCCGAAGAAGAGGGTTTACACATTATTCCTTCAAACATCTTAGCCATTCGGTCCTCAAATTTTGATTGCCTAGCATCCGCTTTTAATAACTCTTGCTTAATCTCATGTTGTCCTAATTCCATCTTTTGTTGGTTTTGTTGAAGACGTTGGACATTTCCTTCCATTTTGTTTGCATGAGTTTTAAGTTCATTAGCAAGTTCATTTTTAAGCTCGTTTTTCAACTCGGACCTTAAACTAATCATCTCACGTTGCATGTTATCAAATTTAGCATCATTTGCTTTAGCATAATCCAGAAATTCTCCTTGCAAATTTTTAGTGTGAGCATTTTGAAAACCTTGTGTAGTGTTTTGAAAATCACGGTTTTGGTTTTGATTAGAGATTTGTCCATTCCCACTTTGATAATTCCCTTTGTTGTAATTGCGTGTATTGCCTTGGTAATTACCTTGGTTGTTGTTTCAATAATTGTTAACATTTTGGTTTGGTGGAGCTTGATTTAGACGGGAACCTTGGCCGTTTTGGTTGTAAGTTCCCGTTGCTACATAAGCACTCGAAGTGTTACCATCCGCGGTAATGCACTCGGAAAGATCATGAGCTCCCCCACAAGATAAACAACTCTTAGCAACCGCTTTAACCGAAGCGGAGTTGGAAGCTTCTTGAGCCTTCCAATGGGACATTAGATTAGCAAATCTATCAAAAAACCGATTTTCCTCATTAGCTTCATCATGTAAGGCGTTAATGCTACGAGACGATTGTGACGAAGATGATGAACCCATATTTGCAACACTCGGTGTGTTACGAGGGTTATAAACCTTAGATCTATTTTCAATGATTTGTAAAGCCTCATTTGTCGTCTTGCATAAAAAATTACCACCCGCGGCGGCGTTCAAATAATCTCGTTCATGATCATTAAGCCCATTATAAAAAGTATCCACTTGATGCAATTCCGTAAAATCATGGTGTGGACATTCATGTAACATCTCTTTAAATCGTTCCCATGCCATTGAAAAACTTTCATTATTACGTTGCACAAATCGTGAAATCTCATTTTTTAAGTGTGTTGTTTTAGATGGTGGAAAAAACTTGTTCACAAACTTAGAAACGAGATCGGCCCATGTCAAAATCGAATTTGGCGGTTCTTTCTCGAGCCAAATTTTAGCGGGTCCATCTAACGAGTATGGAAACAACATCATCTTAATGGCGTCATGTGGAACATCCTTAAATTTGCTAGTGGCGGTGAGACGGTTGAAATTCCTAATGTGGTAATGCGGGTTGTCTTTCTCGTGACCTCTAAACTTATTTGCTTGCAACATCGACATTAAACCCGTCTTAATTTCGAAATTCTCCGCAAGAATGGCGGGAATCACAATAGCCTCTCCAAAACCCTCGGTGGGTGCTTGTAGCAACTCCATCATAGTACGATTAGCCATGACGACTTCTTGTTCTACAATAGGTTCAACAATTGGAGGTTCTTCAACAATCAACGTCTCTTGATTGGATTGCTTTTGAAGACGTTTACGAGCTCGTTTTGCTTGATTACGAGTGATCATAAACTTCACGAAGAATGGGAGGTGAGCAAAGAAGATTCTTTTTGGGTGTTTTGTGAATTTTCAATTTTTTTGTGTTTTTGATGATATTTAATTTTTTTGGATTTTGGTGTATCTTCGTAGACAACAATCTACAAAATCTCTCCTCGAATCAAACTCTTGATTAAAGAAGCCTCAAAGGAATGAAAACGATCACGTGGAGTGAACGTCTTCCAGTGACTTTAGAACTTTGGTGAAAACCAAATTGTTCAAGAGGGTTTAATCACAAAGAAAACCAAGCAAATATAGTATACGTAATAATACTTTGGGCGGCAAAACCCTCGATTAGCCTTCAATCTCAAAATACTCACAAGCAAGCGGGGAAACGAGGCGGCGCGAAGCACTTAAGAGCCTTTTTCCTTAGGGTATATTTTATAATACCCGCCTTATACCCACCTTATAGTTTGTATTTTTCAAAATCGAGCTTCACGAAAGTATTTATCTATTTTTGCCTTTTTCTTTTTGTTTGAGATTCGAATACAATAATTAGGAGATCAAGTCCCAATTAAGGTTGTGTTTTCACACTTTTGGAGATATTGTAAATTTATTGTGATACTTAATACAATATAGTAATAATATTTGTACAAGAAAAACCAAGAAAATCGATAATACGTATTAGTAGAGTTCTACTAATACAAATACTATTTGGTTAATATTAAAAACAACAATGCAAATTAATCATGACACACCTCCCCGGCAGCGGCGCCAAAGTGATTGGTGGTAATTTACACCTCTTGTTTAGGAAAACAAAAGAGCGTAAATGAGCGGTAAGTATCGAGTGATGATTTTAGGAAAAATCAACACTAATGACCCTTAATGGTGTGTAAGTTCGTTTCCCAAGGAGGTATATGTGTGTGAAAAACTTGCCAAATGTTTGTGATTAATGATTGGTTTAGAAGGGGATTAGATGAGAAAATGACGAAGTCGTAAAACTAAAAAAATAACTAAAAATCACTATTAGAAAGTTAAAACGTAGAGACTAAAAAATCACCAAAATTAAAATAAATTCTAAAAATTACCAAAAATTCACCAAAAATCAAAAAATAATAAACTAAGAGTTTACCAATTATCAAAACTTTTTCAAACCTTTTAAATAATTAAATATTCAATTTTTAAATGCTAATTAAAGCCCTAAAAATCAAATAAATTATCAAAAAGCCCAAATAAAGAATTTTCAATTGATAAACCTCTAAAATGACCTAAAAAGATTAAAAACTATTTTTAGAAATTTTAAAACTAATAAAAACTATTTAAAATGATTTAAAAACTATTAAAACTTAAAATAATTATAAAAATTAATCTAAAAGTGATAAAATTATTCTAAAAGTTGCTAAATTCCTATTTTAATGTATTTAACCTAAGAAAAATGTAAAAAGTTGGAAAAAGTGAAATTTTAAAAATTATAATAAAATAATAATAAAATAATATTAAAAATCCAAAAATTATAAAAAATTCTAAAAACTTGCAAACTAGTTTATTTTAACCTAAATAATCAGAAAATGCAAGTGAAATTACCAAAATACCCCTAATGAGCCCTCAAATGGGCCAAATCCAAAATAAGTCAACACAAATGGGCTTTTGGGCCCAAAAAGTCAAACTTGGCCCAATTGACTTGGAAAAGCCCTATCTGACTTAAAATTTAATTCTAAGAACAAAACTCTAAAGGCCCAAAAGCTGAAAATGTGCTTATCACAGCTTATTGAACACAAAGCTTATTCTTATTGGGCTTTTCAGCCCATTAAGCCATAAGCTAATGCCATAAGCTCTAATTTGACACACAACCCTCTTTTTGGATGCTTAAGAGATCTGTCAAAAGAAATTTTCAATAAGCTCACTCAATAAGCCAGAAAATAGAAAAGCAAAATTCCACAAAACGACAAAATAGTCGTTTTTGAGAAATACTCAACCTCAGAAGCTGATTCAACTTGCAAAAGCTTTCAAATGGACTCAATAAGCAATATCAATCAACAAAGATCCAATAAGCACAAGCAATAAGCCAGAATAAGCACAAATGAACTTATGTAAAAGTCAAAGGACTTGGTTTTCTAGTCAAACCTAAAAGTCAACCACCCAAATGCTCCAGGATGAACAAATGGGTCAAAATATGAGCACCTATTTCAAAAACAAAGTTGTTGCTGGTTAAAATAAGCTATTATAGCTTATTGATAAGCTGACACCAAAAATACACTATCAGTGGCAACCAGCAGGGGAAAGGAGTTCCCACTGCTTTGACTATTTGACCAAGCTTATTTGAGAGTTCTGGTTTGATTCAATTGGAAACAAAGGCACCCTTGTGATCAGTGAACCACAAGGAGTCAATAGCAACAATAAAATCACAAAATGATCCACACAATAAGCCACAATAAGCCAAACAGTCACCAGATAAGCACCAGATATGCAAATAAGCAGTTAAGCACTTAATAAGCAGATTTCAGCAAAATAAGCCAGCCAAACTTAACCAGATGCACACACAAGCTATATAAACTAACAATGAACACAAAACAACAAGAATCAAACACTGAATCAAAGTAAATAACAAGATCAAAGCATAAAAAGTTACTGATGAACAAAGAACATATGCAGAAACAAGTTTGCTGATATACTTGACACTTGATCCAATTTCAAGCCTCAAATCCCTCTACCCTGGTGAGATCAGCTTTGATTTAGCACTTGTTACCCTTAACCTAAGCTTAGATCTAGGTGTCCTCAAAATCCTAGCCAATTTTACCAAGTTATGAAGATTTTAGAGCCAATCTATGAATCAATGTGTTTAAGCCCACAAAACCTGCAAACAGATGCACAAATACTCCCAAATAGCAGATACCAATACTTGCATACAACACACAAGCACTTATCAAACCACAAATCCAACTTATGCAGTAATCCCAAACACCCTTTTAAAACTTATTTTCACAAATTTTCAAAGGATCATTAAGATTCAACCCACAAATCAGATCAATAACACCTCATAAACATCAAACCAAGCCAAATCAACAATAAACATCCACAATAACACAGATTCAAGCACAAATCCACAAAAATCACAAATATTCAGAAACTTAAAGAGAAAATGAAAAGGGAAGAAGGTGCAAACCTCCAAGACCTACATCCAGGCCCTGGATTGTTAGAGTTGAGGTACTAGCAAAACAAGTACCAACTTTCAATGCTGCTAAGATGAATAAACACAAGGGTGAGATCAAATAAACAAGGACTTTCTGATTTTTGATGCACAAGCTTTATCACTTAAAACCTTGCCTCAAAAACCTTCAAACATGTAAATGGAACTCAGATTTTAGCTTCTCAAACACCAAACTTTTATAAACAAGAACAAGATTTCTCAAAATTTCTGAAAATCAAATTTTATTTCATAAAAAGGAATTACAAAGATTAAAAGCTAAAATCTGGAACAAAAGCTCTCTCACATGTTGAGGAGTCTTTTTATAGGCAAATGCTAAGGTTACACTGTTCACAAACCCTAGATGTGAAATTCCCTAAATGCCCTAAGTCCTTGAGTACGTTTGTTGTTGTTGAGCTGTCCAAAATGATCCTACACGTTCATTTTAGCTTTGTGATCAAGCAAAGGCTCTCAGCTGTTGATCTTGACACGTGGCTAAGCTTGGAGGGCAAGTACTCATGTGATGGGTGAAACGGTTTGAATGGTGGGGTCCTTTGGGTGAGTGGGAATGTGAGTTTAAGCATGGGATGGATTCGTGTGAGGGTTAATTGTGTTTTGGTAAAGGTAATTGTAAAAACCCCCTTGTTGGTGAAAAGTAAAAATTGGGTTCATGCGTGCTACAGTAATACCTTTTGATCCGTTTTCTTAGGGAAAAAGGTGTTTGGCGCGTGTTTAGGAGTTTAAACTTATAAACTTGGCAGCCTTGGTCCTTTTCCTTTCTTTCTTTTTGCATTTGTGAATAAACTTCTATCAGCGCCCAATTAAGCTTGTGACAACTTTCAGGTTTTGACAATTTTGGCACAAGAATTTTCCAAAAGGATTACAAGGGTTGTTTTTGCCATATTTAGATATTTCAAGGGATGATTTTGAACATTCTTGATCTTCAAAGGTCTTCATTGCATCTTTGACTTTATGAGGGACCATTATTGGCAATTTTGATTTGTTGAGGGACTATTCTTGCCATTTCTTCAAAGTTGAAGGACCTTTTGTGTAATTTTGACAAACTTAAGGGACCAAACTTGTAATTATTAATATACAAGGGTTTTAAGTGTCATTTCTTCAATAAATGAGGATCAATCTTGTTTGTCTTCAAGTCTTCAAGGGTATTTGTTGAAAATTCCATGATTAGGGCCCGGTTCTTTGTACGGCTTCGTTTCTCGTGTCCGTTTTTCCTTGTAACTTGTGATCTTTTGTCTTTTTCACGATATCCATACCTAAAATACACAAGTAAACAAACACAAGCATATATATGGTATTTTATGACATTTTTGTGCATTTAAAGCCCGAAAAGAACGATGAGATCATGTATAAATGCCATCTCATCACTCCCCCATACTAAACCATTGCCGTGCCCTCACGCAATGCTAGAATAAAGTATCTAAGCATCACCAAAGTTCAAATTTTATTAACCTTTATTGAAGAGTAAAAGACTTGCAACATACTACGAGGATGTGTAAAGACATAATGTATGATTTTCATCACGAAAAGTGACTTTTAGGGTCAAAGAATAGAAACAAGTTAATGTCCCTTAGAGTAAACTTCGTCATCCTTGATTGTCATACATTCCATGCTAAGTGCAAAAACAAGATCATTGTTGGTACAAGTCACAATGCTAACACTACTCATACGTCCAAATTGTGTAATACTTTTTCTCCCCGCAATCCTAGTTATTATAAAAGGAAATGGGTTACTAGCATTGTTTATCTATTTGTCATGGATCACAAGTGATTCATATTGACTTATTTGAGTAGTTATTAGTCCGAAAGCAAAGTAGCACGATTTGATCAATAGTTAGCCGAAGGACAAAATCTTTTAAAATGGCTTCTCGTGTATCTCCTTAAGTTCATATCTTGGCATAACTCGTTTCACGATTTGAGACCTTTCTCGGACCGATATTTGGCATGTACTTCATACTTCAAATCTTGGGAAGACGTTCTTGAAATAATGGTATTCTCTTCATATATTTGGAATTTCTTCACTTGACGTTTTTGAGAGATTCTTCATATAGGACTACGACTTCATCATTTTTCTTCAATCTTTACTTTGGATTTTGATATACAACGATCCGCCTCCTTTTCGGACTTGGATATATTTATCCTCATACCTTGTTAGGGTCTTTTTGGATAGACTTTCTCCATTCTTTAGGGGAGTAATTGCTTCTCGTCGTGTGTCTCGAGCCTTCATATTGATTTAGGAATAATGATACTTCACATCATCTTTGGATCTTTAGCAAAAATAGAGCTCCTCATGCCTTGTTAGGGGCTTTTTGGATAATCGCCAATCTTCGCGTCCCGCTTCAATAAGTTATGCCTTGGCTATGAACTCTATTCAATCCCGAGCAACTTTTAAACGATCTTGCGCTAGAGGCTAAGTAACCTTTCAAATCGTATGACCTTACTTATTGCAATTATGATTTATTCCTAATGCATTGATCTTATGGGAAGAAAAAGCCACAATTAAAAACATATGAGTTTTTGAAAGAACACTTTCATGTTCTACGTTTAGCATGATCACTTGTCTAACTCAATCATTTCTCGTTCTTCACTATATAAAGACCTCTAATTAAAGAGACTCGTGAATACTTAGCCATGCAAGTCAAAATTAAGCCAAATTTGGATTAGCTTTCATTAAGACTTTATCAAATCAAAGTTTTGGGTTTTCAAGCCACCTATAGGATCTTGCACTTTCTTGGAATTTTTCAAGTTTAGAGAATGCGTTTTAAAGTTCCCTTGATAAGTGACTTTCTAGAATCAATTATAGGAACTTGCGAAAAGTTCTTGTTCTTAACCCGAATGAATTAAGACTTTCGCGTTTTAAAGCTCCCTATATAAAAGTCTAGCAAAACTTGAATTGAGCGGGTTAAGGAATGTAAATGGCTCCAAATGCCCATCAAGTCAAAAATTAACTCTTATTCTACCCAACGGAAAATATACATTCGTGTCTAAAAAACACTTATGAAAACTAAGAAAAATTTAAAATTTGGCCATTTTTAGCCTTATTTGCAAAACAAAACATTGAAAATTGGAAAGCGTGAGGGCGTAGCAAAGCAAGTACCTATTCACCCCCCCATACTAAAAGTAAACATTGTCCTCAATGTTTCGAGTCTAAAGGTGGAGCACCCCCATACTAGAGACGAAGAGTCGAATGCTTAGGATCTAGCATGGAAAGGGTGATCAACAATATATCTAAAGCCGTTTATTAAGTATGCTAAAAGATAATTGTTAGAACAATAAAGGATATGTCATGGAATCGTGAAAAACTTCTTCAAACGAACGATGGAGGCTCACGTAAACGAACACGAGAGTCTTCAATCGTAGATGATGATGATCTAGATAACACAATCACAAACAACCACGAGACAACGAGTTGAAAGGGTACAAATCCCCTTATTAGTGAATAGTGAGCATAAAATATAAGCATGGGATCTCCCCCACGAGGCACCTCGTTTTTGATTACCGAGTCATGAGCTCGACTCGATCCCCTCAAAATGTGAACATTTAGGGAAATCATGGTATGGTCAATTTTTGATGGGGCTTACATGATTAACAAGGCCCAAAAAGCAACCGGTAAAAAGGACTAAGTCCTTAAATGATGCAAAATACCGGGGTCGAAGATGGCGTTCTCGTTTTCATTGGAAAAACAAATTAACGCCACTTCAACATGTGCCATAAACTCAAAGAGTTTGAAGAAAAGAGATGAGAAGTAGAAGGGTGGGACAATGGGTATGACAAACTTTCGAGCTACTCGAGGTAGACTCGCACCAAGCAAATAGAAAGATTTTCCATTTATTGCATCGGTGGAAGACCGAGATTTCCCTTTACATGAAATTCCGGGATCGAATATCTCGTCCTTGGTGGACAAGGATGAGGGAACATAAGGGGCTTCCCCCATACTAAGTCCACACAAAGCATCGTCAAAAGGAGTAGACGAGCTTGTAGCACTCAAAACACGTAGTGATGATGGAGTTAGATTTGTAGAAAAATTAATTAAATCACATTTAAGATCTTTTCCTTTTTTATCTGTTGAACTCTCCTTATGAAAACCCTTTTTGATTATGTCGAAAATATTTGGTGTTTCTAAGACGATGTTAGTCACACTAAAAATTCTCACATTTTGAAACCGTTTTGGTTTTGGTGGTGGCAAGTTCTCAAAACGTTTATCGACGAAGAAAACCTCCCCATCGGGGTCTTCATATTCACCATCCGAAAGATCTTCCGTAGAAACCGGCAACTTATCAACACTTTTCAAGAATGAATGTTCGAGGTGAGGTGAAGAATTTTTCGATTCAAGTATTGATGGTTTCTTTTTTGTAGGCTTTACACTCATAACCTCCACCGGCGGAGGAAATGGTAAGTTGTTTTTGGCGACATTTCCTAAAACTCTTGGTAAAAATTCTTTGCAAACGACATTGGTTGAATCACCATGGTTTAAAGTAGCAATAGAATAGACATGAGAAAGATTGGAGTTTTGTGTTGCATTGATGACAAGTTCTTCTTCATTGAAACGAAGGGTGATTTTTCGAGCATGAACATCGATAAGTGCTCTTGATGTATCCAAAAATGAACGACCCAAAATGAGAGGAACTTTTCGATCGATAGGAATGTCTACAACGATAAAGTCAACGGGATAGTAAAACTTCCCGACTTTAACAAAAACGTCCTCGGCTACTCCACATGCTAAGATCGTAGAATGATCGGCCATCTCGATAGACATGTTCGAAGGAGTAAGAGCCGGAAGTGAAAGCGATTTGAAAATATCAAGAGGCATTAAATTAATACTAGCGCCAAGATCGGCCAAGGCGTAGCATTCCTCCATATCTTGAATTGCACACGGAATCAAAAATTTACCGGGATCACCGACTTTTTGTGGTATGCGGCTAAGAAAAACCGATGAACAACTAGACGATTGTTGTAACTTCTCTTTGTTGTTTAGCATACTTTTGAAGTTTGCGGCGAATCGAGGCATCATGATAAGAGCGTCGGCAAAACTTATGTTAAAATGCATATCACGAAACATTTTCATAAATAGCTCAAATTGATAATTGTTCCGTTCTCGTGCTTTCTCTTTGTTTCGTCTCGAAGGGTAGGGTAAGGGTGGTGTGGGTTGGTTATTAGGCAACGGCCTTGGAAACTCGGGTTCCACAATTGGTATTGGTTCAACCGTAGGTGTGGTATGAGCGGTACTTCGTGGGATTGTAATGTGCTCCTTTTCGACCATCACCTCGGGTTCTTTCTCGACTTCCTTCTCCTTAGAAGTACTTGTACGAGAGATTGGTTCTTTGAAAGTTTTACCATTTCGTGTAGTAATAACCTTCATTTCTCCCCTCGGGTTGTTAATGGTATCACTAGGAAGACCACCCGAAGAAGAGGGTTTACACATGATTGCTTCAAACATCTTAGCCATTCGGTCCTCAAATTTTGATTGCCTAGCATCCGCTTTTAATAACTCTTGCTTAATCTCATGTTGTCCTATTGGTTTTGTTGAAGACGTTGGACATTTCCTTCCATTTTGTTTGCATGAGTTTTAAGTTCATTAGCAAGTTCATTTTTAAGCTCGTTTTTCAACTCGGACCTTAAGCTAATCATCTCACGTTGCATGTTATCAAATTTAGCATCATTTACTTTAGCATAATCCAGAAATTCTCCTTGCAAATTTTTAGTGTGAGCATTTTGAAAACCTTGGTGTAGTGTTTTGAAAATCACGGTTTTGGTTTTGATTAGAGATTTGTCCATTCCCACTTTGATAATTCCCTTTGTTGTAATTGCGTGTATTGCCTTGGTAATTACCTTGGTTGTTGTTTCGATAATTGTTAACATTTTGGTTTGGTGGAGCTTGATTTGGACGGGAACCTTGGCCGTTTTGGTTGTAAGTTCCCGTTGCTACATAAGCACTCGAAGTGTTACCATCCGCGGTAATGCACTCGGAAAGATCATGAGCTCCCCCACAAGATAAACAACTCTTAGCAACCGTTTAACCGAAGCGGAATTGGAAGCTTCTTGAGCCTTCCAATGGGACATTAGATTAGCAAATCTATCAAAAAACCGATTTTCCTCATTAGCTTCATCATGTAAGGCGTTAATGCTACGAGACGATTGTGACGAAGATGATGAACCCATATTGGCAACACTCGGTGTGTTACGAGGGTTATAAACCTTAGATCTATTTTCAATGATTTGTAAAGCCTCATTTGTCGTCTTGCATAAAAAATTACCACCCGCGGCGGCGTTCAAATAATCTCGTTCATGATCATTAAGCCCATTATAAAAAGTATCCACTTGATGCAATTCCGTAAAATCATGGTGTGGACATTCATGTAACATCTCTTTAAATCGTTCCCATGCCATTGAAAAACTTTCATTATTACGTTGCACAAATCGTGAAATCTCATTTTTTAAGTGTGTTGTTTTAGATGGTGGAAAAAACTTGTTCACAAACTTAGAAACGAGATCGGCCCATGTCAAAATCGAATTTGGCGGTTCTTTCTCGAGCCAAATTTTAGCGGGTCCATCCAACGAGTATGGAAACAACATCATCTTAATGGCGTCATGTGGAACATCCTTAAATTTGCTAGTGGCGGTGAGACGGTTGAAATTCCTAATGTGGTAATGCGGGTTGTCTTTCTCGTGACCTCTAAACTTATTTGCTTGCAACATCGACATTAAACCCGTCTTAATTTCGAAATTCTCCGCAAGAATGGCGGGAATCACAATAGCCTCTCCAAAACCCTCGGTGGGTGCTTGTAGCAACTCCATCATAGTACGATTAGCCATGACGACTTCTTGTTCTACAATAGGTTCAACAATTGGAGGTTCTTCAACAATCAACGTCTCTTGATTGGCTTGCTTTTGAAGACATTTACGAGCTCGTTTTGCTTGATTACGAGTGATCATAAACTTCACGAAGAATGGGAGGTGAGCAAAGAAGATTCTTTTTGGGTGTTTTGTGAATTTTTAGTTTTTTTGTGTTTTTGATGATATTTAATTTTTTTGGATTTTGGTGTATCTTCGTAGACAACAATCTACAAAATCTCTCCTCGAATCAAACTCTTGATTAAAGAAGCCTCAAAGGAATGAAAACGATCACGTGGAGTGAACGTCTTCCAATGACTTTAGAACTTTGGTGAAAACCAAATTGTTCAAGAGGGTTTAATCACAAAGAAAACCAAGCAAATATAGTATACGTAATAATACTTTGGGCGGCAAAACCCTCGATTAGCCTTCAATCTCAAAATACTCACAAGCAAGCGGGGAAACGAGGCGACGCGAAGCACTTAAGAGCCTTTTTCCTTAGGGTATATTTTATAATACCCGCCTTATACCCACCTTATAGTTTGTATTTTTCAAAATCGAGCTTCACGAAAGTATTTATCTATTTTTGCCTTTTTCTTTTTGTTTGAGATTCGAATACAATAATTAGGAGATCAAATCCCAATTAAGGTTGTGTTTTCACACTTTTGGAGATATTGTAAATTTATTGTGATACTTAATACAATATAGTAATAATATTTGTACAAGAAAAACCAAGAAAACCGATAATACGTATTAGTAGAGTTCTACTAATACAAATACTATTTGGTTAATATTAAAAACAACAATGCAAATTAATCATGACACACCTCCCCGGCAGCGGCGCCAAAGTGATTGGTGGTAATTTACACCTCTTGTTTAGGAAAACAAAAGAGCGTAAATGAGCGGTAAGTATCGAGTGATGATTTTAGGAAAAATCAACACTAATGACCCTTAATGGTGTGTAAGTTCGTTTCCCAAGGAGGTATATGTGTGTGAAAAACTTGCCAAATGTTTGTGATTAATGATTAGTTTAGAAGGGGATTAGATGAGAAAATGACGAAGTCGTAAAACTAAAAAAATAACTAAAAATCACTATTAGAAAGTTAAAACGTAGAGACTAAAAAATCACCAAAATTAAAATATATTCTAAAAATTACCAAAAATTCACCAAAAATCAAAAAATAATAAACTAAGAGTTTACCAATTATCAAAACTTTTTCAAACCTTTTAAATAATTAAATATTCAATTTTTAAATGCTAATTAAAGCCCTAAAAATCAAATAAATTATCAAAAAGCCCAAATAAAGAATTTTCAATTGATAAACCTCTAAAATGACCTAAAAAAATTAAAAACTATTTTTAGAAATTTTAAAACTAATAAAAACTATTTAAAATGATTTAAAAACTATTAAAACTTAAAATAATTATAAAAATTAATCTAAAAGTGATAAAATTATTCTAAAAGTTGCTAAATTCCTATTTTAATGTATTTAACCTAAGAAAAATGTAAAAAGTTGGAAAAAGTGAAATTTTAAAAATAATAATAAAATAATAATAAAATAATATTAAAAGTCCAAAAATTATAAAAAATTCTAAAAACTTGCAAACTAGTTTATTTTAACCTAAATAATCAGAAAATGCAAGTGAAATTACCAAAATACCCCTAATGAGCCCTCAAATGGGCCAAATCCAAAAACAGTCAACACAAATGGGCTTTTGGGCCCAAAAAGTCAAACTTGGCCCAATTGACTTGGAAAAGCCCTATCTGACTTAAAATTTAATTCTAAGAACAAAACTCTAAAGGCCCAAAAGCTGAAAATGTGCTTATCACAGCTTATTGAACACAAAGCTTATTCTTATTGGGCTTTTCAGCCCATTAAGCCATAAGCTAATGCCATAAGCTCTAATTTGACACACAACCCTCTTTTTGGATGCTTAAGAGATCTGTCAAAAGAAATTTTCAATAAGCTCACTCAATAAGCCAGAAAATAGAAAAGCAAAATTCCACAAAACGACAAAATAGTCGTTTTTGAGAAATACTCAACCTCAGAAGCTGATTCAACTTGCAAAAGCTTTCAAATGGACTCAATAAGCAATATCAATCAACAAAAATCCAATAAGCACAAGCAATAAGCCAGAATAAGCACAAATGAACTTATGTAAAAGTCAAAGGACTTGGTTTTCTAGTCAAACCTAAAAGTCAACCACCCAAATGCTCCAAGATGAACAAATGGGTCAAAATATGAGCACCTATTTCAAAAACAAAGTTGTTGCTGGTTAAAATAAGCTATTATAGCTTATTGATAAGCTGACACCAAAAATACACTATCAGTGGCAACCAGCAGGGGAAAGGAGTTCCCACTGCTTTGACTATTTGACCAAGCTTATTTGAGAGTTCTGGTTTGATTCAATTGGAAACAAAGGCACCCTTGTGATCAGTGAACCACAAGGAGTCAATAGCAACAATAAAATAACAAAATGATCCACACAATAAGCCACAATAAGCCAAACAGTCACCAGATAAGCACCAGATATGCAAATAAGCAGTTAAGCACTTAATAAGCAGATTTCAACAAAATAAGCCAGCCAAACTTAACCAGATGCACACACAAGCTATATAAACTAACAATGAACACAAAACAACAAGAATCAAACACTGAATCAAAGTAAATAACAAGATCAAAGCATAAAGTTACTGATGAACAAAGAACATATGCAGAAACAAGTTTGCTGATATACTTGACACTTGATCCAATTTCAAGCCTCAAATCCCTCTACCCTGGTGTGATCAGCTTTGATTTAGCACTTGTTACCCTTAACCTAAGCTTAGATCTAGGTGTCCTCAAAATCCTAGCCAATTTTACCAAGTTATGAAGATTTTAGAGCCAATCTATGAATCAATGTGTTTAAGCCCACAAAACCTGCAAACAGATGCACAAATACTCCCTAATAGTAGATACCAATACTTGCATACAACACACAAGCACTTATCAAACCACAAATCCAACTTATGCAGTAATCCCAAACACCTTTTTAAAACTTATTTTCACAAATTTTCAAAGGATCATTAAGATTCAACCCACAAATCAGATCAATAACACCTCATAAACATCAAACCAAGCCAAATCAACAATAAACATCCACAATAACACAAATTCAAGCACAAAGCCACAAAAATCACAAATATTCAGAAACTTAAAGAGAAAATGAAAAGGGAAGAAGGTGCAAACCTCCAAGACCTACATCCAGGCCCTGGATTGTTAGAGCTGAGGTACTAGCAAAACAAGTACCAGCTTCCAATGCTGCTAAGATGAACAAACACAAGGGTGAGATCAAATAAACAAGGACTTTCTGATTTTTGATGCACAAGCTTTATCACTTAAAACCTTGCCTCAAAAACCTTCAAACATGTAAATGGAACTCAGATTTTAGCTTCTCAAACACCAAACTTTTATAAACAAGAACAAGATTTCTCAAAATTTCTGAAAATCAAATTTTATTTCATAAAAAGGAATTACAAAGATTAAAAGCTAAAATCTGGAACAAAAGCTCTCTCACATGTTGAGGAGTCTTTTTATAGGCAAATGCTAAGGTTACACTGTTCACAAACCCTAGATGTGAAATTCCCTAAATGCCCTAAGTCCTTGAGTACGTTTGTTGTTGTTGAGCTGTCCAAAATGATCCTACACGTTCATTTTAGCTTTGTGATCAAGCAAAGGCTCTCAGCTGTTGATCTTGACACGTGGCTAAGCTTGGAGGGCAAGTACTCATGTGATGGGTGAAACGGTTTGAATGGTGGGGTCCTTTGGGTGAGTGGGAATGTGAGTTTAAGCATGGGATGGATTCGTGTGAGGGTTAATTGTGTTTTGGTAAAGGTAATTGTAAAAACCCCCTTGTTGGTGAAAACTAAAAACTGGGTTCATGCGTGCTACAGTAATACCTTTTGATCCATTTTCTTAGGGAAAAAGGTGTTTGGCGCGTGTTTAGGAGTTTAAACTTATAAACTTGGAAGCCTTGGTCCTTTTCCTTTCTTTCTTTTTGCATTTGTGAATAAACTTCTATCAGCGCCCAATTAAGCTTGTGACAACTTTCAGGTTTTGACAATTTTGGCACAAGACTTTTCCAAAAGGATTACAAGGGTTGTTTTTGCCATATTTAGATATTTCAAGGGCTGATTTTGAACATTCTTGATCTTCAAAGGTCTTCATTGCATCTTTGACTTTATGAGGGACCATTATTGGCAATTTTGATTTGTTGAGGGACTATTCTTGCCATTTCTTCAAAGTTGAAGGACCTCTTGTGTAATTTTGACAAACTTAAGGGACCAAACTTGTAATTATTAATACAAGGGTTTTAAGTGTCATTTCTTCAATAAATGAGGATCAATCTTGTTTGTCTTCAAGTCTTCAAGGGTATTTGTTGAAAATTCCATGATTAGGGCCCGGTTCTTTGTACGGCTTCGTTTCTTGTGTCCGTTTTTCCTTGTAACTTGTGATCTTTTGTCTTTTTCACGATATCCATACCTAAAATACACAAGTAAACAAACACAAGCATATATATGGTATTATGACATTTTTGTGCATTTAAAGCCCGAAAAGAACGATGAGATCATGTATAAATGCCATCTCATCAGAAGTCTTGGCTTGGAATCTTGTTTAGTTAACAAGTACTTCAACGCGGAATGGTCGGTATAGACAATGGTGGTGGAAAGAACAAGATAGGGGCGGAATTTTTCAAAAGCATACACTACAGCTAAAAGCTCTTTTTCGGTAGTGGTATAATGCAATTGAGCCCCCGTCATTGTCTTGCTAGCATAATGGATTGGTTGGAAGTGTTTGTTCACTCTTTGTCCCAAAACCGCTCCAATAGCAAAATCGCTAGCATCACACATCAATTCAAAAGGTAACTTCCAATTAGGGGTAACCAAGACCGGTTCCTTAGTTAGTTTATCCTTAAGAAGATTGAAAGAGTCAATACACTCTTTATAAAAGATAAAAGGAGTATCTTTTTCCGAGAGGTTGGTCATCGGGCGAGCGATCTTAGAAAAATCTTGAATGAAACGACGATAGAAGCCCGCATGACCCAGGAAACTTCTCACACCCTTCACGGTTGAAAGTGGAGGTAATTTAGCAGTCACTTCAACTTTAGCATGGTCGACTTCAAGACCGGCTTTGGAGATTTTATGACCAAGAACAATACCTTCTTTTACCATGAAATGGCATTTTTCCCAATTAAGAACGAGACGAGTGTCTTCACATTGTTTGAGCATACGTTCTAAATTGGCAAGGCAAGTAGAGAAAGAATCGCCATAGACCGAGAAATCATCCATAAAGACTTCCATAGTTTCTTCAACCATGTCATGGAAGATAGCCATCATACACCTTTAGAAAGTCCCAGGAGCATTGCATAAGCTGAAAGGCATTCTTTTGTAAGCAAATGTTATATGAGGACAAGTGAATGTGGTTTTCTCTTGGTCTTTAGGGTCGATGGGGATTTGAAAATACCCGGAAAAACCGTATAAGAAGCAATAATAGTCATTACCCGCTAGACGCTCGAGCATTTGATCCATGAAAGGAAGAGGAAAATGATCCTTGCGAGTGGCATCATTAAGCTTGCGATAGTCTATGCAAACTCGCCAACCCGTGACAAGTCGAGTAGGAATCAACTCGTTGTTTTCATTGGGAACAACGGTTATTCCGCCTTTCTTAGGCACACAATAGACGGGACTAACCCATGGCGAATCCGAAATAGGGTAAATCATTCCGGCATCTAGAAGTTTGATAACTTCTTTCATGATGACGTCATGAATTTTAGGATTAACCCTTCTTTGGCTTTGGCTTGCGGGTTTAAAGTCATCTTCCATGAGAATTTATGAGTACAAAAGTTCGGATCAATTCCACGGATATCGGAAATTTTCCAAGCAATTGCTTTCTTATGATTCTTCAGCACGTCGATAAGTCGATATTTTTCTTCTTCTTTCAAGTCCTTTGCGATGATGACAGGTAACTTCTTATTGTCTTCAAGGAAAACGTATTCGAGATGAGACGGAAGATCCTTAAGCTCTAAATCCGAAGGATTTTCGATGGAAGGCTTAGTTAAATTTGGATCATCGATAGAAATTTCCTGAGGAGACTGTGGAGAAATATGGTCCTCATTGAGAAGTTTCTCAATGGTACGAATGTCTTCATCCCAATTGGAGGGAGAATCGTCATATTGTAAGTCCACATCTCCCAAAGTTGCTTCAAATCCTTTCAAAAGGAAATCACTTTCTCCAAATGGAGTCAATGATAGGGCAATAGAGGCAACGGTCTCAACAATGGGTAGAGAAGAAGAACCACTTTTACAAGCGTCTTTGAAATGCTCTTCACAAGCCTCATCAAGAACGTCAATGAAATTAACGCTCTCGTGTTCAGAAGGTTGCTTAGAAATTTTACCCATGTTGAAGATGATTTTATCATCACCACTCTCATGATCAATTCGCCCGCGGCTACATCAATGAGAGTGCGACCGGTCCTCAAGAATGGACGTCCAACGATTAATGGAACACGGGGATCCATCTCGTAGTCAACGACAACAAAATCCGCCGGAAAGGTGAATTTGTCGACACCGACGAAGACATCTTCGGCTATCCCCACCGGATAAGCAACCGTACGGTTAGCTAATTCCAATGTCATTCGTGTGAGGACTAGCTCGGGTAGAGATAATTGTTTCCAAACACTCAATGGCATTAAGTTTATACTAGCATCTAGATTGGCTAGGGCCATACAATTCTCTACCCCGGGGAAGTTGCAAGGAATGAGAAAAAGACCCGGATCACCAAGTTTGGTGGGTAATTTTCTTAAGAGCACTATAGAGAAATTCTCATTAAGTTGGGTCTGAGCGATATCAAGGAGTTTCTCCTTATCACTAAGAAGATCTTTAAACATTTTAGCATATTTCGGCATGTGAGCGAGAGCCTCGACAAAGGAGATGTTGAAATTCAGTTGTTTAAACATTTTAAGAAAGTTAGAAACCTGAATATCATCTTTGTTCTTCAACTTTTCTTTCCTCAACCTTGAGGGATAAGGTATATTGGGTTGAGATGAAGACTTTAGAATGGAATTCTCACTCACATCCTTGGGTGGTGGAGGGGTGGAAGTATAAGGTGTAGGAATTGGAGAAGGGGATTCGTTTTCCTTTGTCACAATCACCCGTGTAGGTGTAGGAATCTCGGGTTCCTTTAAACTTTTGCCACTTCGGGTGGTGATTGCTTTCATCTCCCCTCTTAGATTAGCAACGGTGTTACTTGGAAGAGAACCCGAACTAGAGGCTTGATTACTTTGGAAGAAACTAGCCATCATATCCCGTAAGTCATTCGTTTGACTGTTCAAAGAGTTTCGCATATCGGCTCGAAGATCATTCCCTTGTTTCGCCATATCTCCTTTCAAGTTGATGATTTATCGTTGAAGATTCTGCACCAGTGCGTCATTAGTCCTCATGTAAGTTTCAACCTCGTGGTTAAATGTGGTGGGTTGGTTGGGAGGAAGAGCATGGTAGGCAGGTGGTTGATAAGTTGGTTGTTGGTAAACTTGGTTATTTCCTTGAGGTGGATATGGGTTCCTTTGGGTTTGATATTGATTGGGAGCTCGAGTTTGGTTTTGATTGTTGCGATTGAGGTTGTTTTGGTGTTGAGGTGGAAAACCGGGTGGTGAAAGGAAGTTGTTTGAACGATAACTGAGCAAATTGCGATCACCTTGAGGACGTGCTTGATAGCCTCCCGTAGAAAAGTTACCGTTAGCGGCATACACATTTTCCGGATTGTCATGATTCGAAGGACAATCGGTGTATAAATGAGAACCCCCACATATTTCACATGACTGACTCAAAGCATTAACTTGCACATTGATGTTTTTGGTATTGTTAGCGGTTTGTAGAGCAAGTGCTTCAACAATCTAAGTAAGCTTATCAATTCTCTTGTCGGCATCACTAGTACTAGCACTAGCCACATTAGCCCGAACACTCTTAGTTTGCACTCTAGATTTATTCTCAATAATATCCCACGCGGCATTAGAAGACTTAACCAAAATATTACCCCCCCCCCCCCCCCCCGAGGCACTATTTAGTGAATCTTGGTCATTTTTCATGCTTAAGCCATTGTAAAAAGTATTAATTTGATGTACTTTTGTGAAACCATGTTGTGGACACTTTCTTAAAAGTTCCTTAAAATGGTCCCAAGATTCACTAAATGTCTCACCGTACTTTTGTTCAAAGTTAATGATTTCATTCCGCAAAGCGGTAGTACGTGAGGGTGGGAAAAAGTAGTTGATGAATTTGGTCTCTAAATCCGTCCACCTAAGAATGCTTTGTGGCGGTTCCTTATCAAGCCAATGCTAGGCTTGTCCCTCTAAGGAGAAAGGAAAAAGTTGCAAGCGAATTACCTCTTGTGAAACCCCATTATACTTGACCGTATTAGTGAGTGAAGGAACCTTTTGATATGGTCATGAGGATCATGTTGAATGAAACCGGATTTGAGTTCAAAGTTGTTGGCTCCAATCTCGGGTATGACAATAGCATCGGTGTTGCCCTCTACTTGCGATTGTAAAAGCTCGATCATTGGTCGATTGTCCATGGTGACAATAGGTGGAGTTTCGACTTCGGCTTGAATTGCTTTCTTCTTACGAGCACGGGTATCACCTACAAAAAGAAAAGAAAGATAGACAATAAATATTTTTGGTTTTTTATGTTTTTCTATTTTTTTGAATTATTGAAATTTTTTAATTTTTATGGATTTTTGAAAATTTTTGACACGAAAAAATAACGTTCAAAAGAGAACGGATCCCAAAATCCAACGCATCTCTCACTAAAAACCGTTAATCTTAACGAAAAGAGCCGGCAGCGGCGCCATTTGATTTAGTAAGATTTTGTATAGTCGTTGTTCGATCACGATTCAATTCGAAGTGATTTCCGGTTAAATGTGTGACTCAATTGTTTTTGGTTAAAAAAAGGGAAGTTTGGTTATCTATTTCTACTTAAAAGGTAAAAGCGAAACGTAATAAAAATAAACCAAAAACTTTTAACTAATAATAAAGGAGCAAAACAAATAATAAAACGTAAATTAAAACAAAACAATTAATAAATATAAAACTAAACGAAGAACTTAATTTTTGACTTGAAAATAAAATTTACTAAATGAAAAAGGAGAAAATAAAACTAAGTGGCTACTTTAAAAACAAACGAGGTAAAAGATAAAGCGGGTACTAAATAAAATATAAAACTTAAACTTTACGAAAAAATATTAGTTTTAAAATTAGACGAAAAATTCAACTAAAAATACGTAACTTTCAAAATTAAAATCGGAACAACTTTCAGATTAAACTAAACGATTACGGAACTAGTATTAAATAAAAACAAGCAGGCAGGCAGGTAGCTGGAAGCACCCAGGCAAGCACGTGGTTTTGGCGGGAAAGGTTAAGCTAGCAGCTAGCTAGCTGCGCAATCTTTTTTTACTTCGTTCGGAATGTTTTTTTTGTAAACCTTCGTTCGGAATTTTTCTTGTAAACCTTCGTTCGGAATTTTGTTCATTCGGGAAAAAAAATCACTGGTTCGGGAAAAATGCTCGTTCAGTAAATCAACTCGTTCGAGAAAAATAGCTGGTTCGGTAAAAATTGCTCATTCGGGAAAATAAACTGGATCGGTAAAAATTGCTCGTTCGCGAAAATAAACTGGTTCGGGAAAAAGCTTGATTCGGGAAAAAGTAATTGGTACGGGAGAATATGATAGTGACGAAAACAGGGGAAACAAAAACACGAATTTTACCCAAATCTAACCAAATTAAACCCAAAGATTAAACCCAACTAACCATTAAACATCAACTAACAATAATCAATCAAACCAAATCAACAAAACTTGAAATTAAAACTAGATTAATCAAAACCCACTTAATAAAAACTATAAAAACTCAAGAACACAACCAAATCAATCAAACAAGATTTACTAAACACCTAAACATCCAAAACAACAAGTTTTCTCGAATCAAAATCAATAAAAACACAAAACCCACATGATTTTAGGAAACCAAAATCAACCAAATCAAAACTTAAAAACTTAGAATTAAAAGGAAAAGAAAAACAAGATTAAAGGAAAGCTTATACTAAAGACTAGGATTCAAACAAATAAAAGTAAAGATTAAACTTACATGAACATGGATTAAAGGATGAAAGGAGGTGCCAAACACCCTAATGGTGTCGGCTTAAAGTAAAAATACAAATAAAAAAGAAGACTAGCCAAAAAAATGTGAAGGAGTTTGCTATTTATAGGTGTAATGAGTGGTTGGTGAGTGGGCCTTTTTCCTTTCTTTTTGTCTTCTCGTCTCTTTAATAAAATCGACGTTTTCGACTTCGATTCGGGATTTGTCGATGAATAAATTCAACTCGTCTTTTAATTTCTTCATTTAATAGACTTGAGTTCTTTGCCATATAAATCTTCCGTCTTTGGTCCTTATCTTCGATAAATCTTCAAAATAGGCCCTTTGACTTCCAATCTTTTGCACTCTTGGTCTTTTGACTTCGTCTTTTCTCGTTTTCTTCGATAAAAGCCCGTGATAGCCCGTGTTTTCTTCCTTTTTCATTTTTTTATCCTGAAACACAATAAAAACACAAACCACGCATAATTCCGACTTTTACGACATAAAATACACGTTTTCGCCTTGTTATTATTGGAAATAAGTGGTAAAAGGATAAGTGTTTTCACACTTATTAGTATTATATACACTTTAATTTAATTAAATCATGATTATATTTAACTAAATCATATAACCCATAGTTTATTTAATTAACATGTTATGATTAATAAACTATACCATATCACATGACTTATGATATTTAATTCAGCTTAATTCTATATATGGAAACTTTCTAATTCAGGAAACTGACTTTTTTGGAAACTTTCTATTTTAGGAAACCTGCTATTTTTAGAAAGTTACTTATTATTACACAACAATTATAATAATACAAGAAATACAAGTAATACTTAATCAGAATATACATAATACATGATAAACACAGCATAACGTTAAAATCAGTAAATCAAGACATGAATATATAAAACAAGCTAAGACACGATATAAAATCAGTTACGTACTCAGTAATCGGAATACTTATACACGTATACTATTTATGTAGCATTAGTGAGATCGAAGTAGGAATCTCTTCCGTTCGTCTTCTTCGTTCACTGGACATAAGGTACGGATTTCCCGTCCTTCAATAAGGATAATCTCTTCCTTCATTAGGATTTCCCGTATGCGGCCAACTGTTTTCCCAGTAGTTACAGATTAAATGCTTATGTTTTCTAGTTACCTTAGCCATATACATGCATGACCAGTTTTACCTAGTTATGAAGGTACCATAACCATAACACTAGAGGCACTAGTGTTATGACTTCACCACGGTGGAGTGATAGCTCGTGGCGTCCCTTTTCAGTTATGTGGCCATTATATTATTATGTTATTATGTAGGGCGTATGGGTGCATCCTATTTACATGTTTCAGTTAGGATTTCATGGTGAATGTTGTGTGTGCCTTGCATCCTTCATAAGGAGCTGATCCCTCCTACCCACTTACCAGTTAATTAGAGGCATCCCCTCTAATTTGCATGACGAGGTCACCCCTCCATGTAAAACCCGTATTTAATTGGGAAGTATAAATACGCGGGTTATTTATTTAAACCATTTACGTAGAAATTATCAACGGAAACAAACGCAAGAAAATTGTACAAGTATTATTATATACTAGTTTTGTAAAAAAAATAGAAGTAAATAAAATAAAAGGCTAAGGGCCGGTTTTGTTTTTTTAAAAGAGGAGGCTATGGGCCTTAGCCCATTTTGAGTATACAAAACAAACGGGGGTTCCCCTTTTCTCTAGCTGTTGAAAAAAAAATAGAAGATTAAGGTTTGAAGGAAGTTTGGCCGCCGGGTTTTAAAAAAAAAGGGGGAAGATCTCAGACTCTTTTTCTTCATCATAAGCAGTGTTTAATCCTCCTTTTCCCTTAATCACATCAAGGTAATCACTCTCGTCCATTTCTCTTGGTCATCACGTTTTTATTTTAATTTTAGGGTTTATAAACGAATTTTTGGAAGAATCTTAAATAAACATGACAAAAGGGGTGTCGGGTTGTTGTTCGCTCACTAAAACTGAGACAAAAGGGTCTCGGTATACACCACCTCGTTACAGCCATGATCACAGGCCACGTGGTGGTGTTCTTTTGACCCAACCGCGAGCAAAAAGGGGGTCGGGTCTGGTGTATTCAGCGAACCAAGACACCACATGTCTTGGTGATCTCATCCCTGCCCAGCCGTGACCCACACAGGGGCGGCTAGGGCCTGGTTCGACCCAAAAAGGGGGCTGCCAAACCACCGGGTTGTTTTAAAAGGAATAAGGGTGCGTTTGGGACGGCAGAAACCATAAGGGTGCGTTTGGCTAGTATTAACAGTGGGAAAATAGCAACCTAGCAGTTGGAACTAGGTGCTTAATCGGTGGGGAAAATGGGACAGAAAACAAGAAATATTAAATAAATTTAGCGACAGTTTTGCGACAGTTTTTCCTGTCGCAAAACTGTTAGATATATGCAGTTTTAAAAAGGGGCAGTTTTAGCGACAGTTTTAGTGACACAAAATTTCTGTCACTAATTCTTGTTGACAGATTTTTGTATATCATGTTGATTCGGTTAGTGCGACCGAGATGGGCTCGGTAGGCTCGGGACATGATTATAAATAGTAAAATAAGTATATTTTTTATATTATACCTTTTTAAATTAAATTGTTTAATAAATATTTAAAATATATTTAAGTGTATTAAATTAAATTAGTTCGTTAATATTTAAAAGGGTATACTTTTAGAAAATGATTTAAATTGTTTGAGAACTTTCTAAATTAAGGAACTTTCTAATTTAGCGGGATACTTAGTATAGAAATACTTTATCGTCAGAAATACGTTTGTACGTAACTAATAGTAGAACGATAATACATTAAAGTGAAGTATTATAAGATCAGATTTAGCCGTTAATATACGTATGGAATTTCAGAAATAAATATATAAGAAACCAATAAGATCAGTCAAATTTAATAACGGATATCAGTTAACTTATTCGCGTCCTTTATTCATGTAGCACGCGTGAAGCCCGAGTAGTATTCGTTCAGTCTCCCATTCAGTCAGTTACTGGACTAGAGGTACGGATTTCCGTCCTTTCAGTAAGGACTTCCTTTCTATGCATGATTAGGATTTCCGTCTTTAGCCAAATGTTTTTCCGCAGTATATGTTTAAACTTATCAATAATCATGTTAAGAATTAAATAAATTGCCTGAGCATTATATACAAGCATGTTTAGTTTATGTACTAGTTACGGAGGTACCGTAACCACGGCACTAGAGGCACCAGTGTCGTGACTCACATGCAGGAGAGTGATATCCTGCATCGTCCCACTCAGCTTAGCTTGGCCATTTTATCAGTATTAATTAGTGGGGCGTATAGATGCATCCTAGGCTACAGTTTACAGTTTAGCAGGTGAATGTGGTGTGTGCTCTACATCCTTCACATTGGAGCTGATCCCTCCACCCAGCACAGTTATTTAGAGGTCACCCCTCTACAGCATGACGAGGACACCCCTCTATGTATTCATGCAACAGTTGTTACAGTACATGACCTATATAAGCTCTTGGCAAATTAAAATACAGAAAATATATGTTTTCAGAATTAATAAGTTATATTTCAGTTTCAGTACTTATGAACCAGGTTTATCATATTTTATGCAGAGTTTTACCACATGTCATATCAGTCTTATAGCTTCATTGTTGTCTTCTATTCCATTACTTTCAGTACTTCCTATTCATGCTATATCCGTCCACTGAGCGTCATGCTCAGCCGTAGTTTCCTTTCATGTTTCCAAACGGCAGGTTCACAGGGACGATCTTAAGACTTCTAAGAGAGTACGTGCATGTGGATGGGAGCTATCCAGACTCCTTTATTTTTATGCACACATTACTTTACTTTACTTTGGTTGTTTGGACACTGTTTCGTCCTTTTTCTTTCAGTACTTAATCTTTATGTTTTGGGCTTATGTTGGACTACCGATATTTGATTCCGGTACTTCCGTTTGGTCAGTTAATGTTTAATACATTGCCTTGCATGCTTTGATGACACGCCATAAATACACGTAACGGTCCATTTATCCAAGTGGGGTGTTACAATTATGGTATCAGAGCGCAAGGTTCGACCTGTAGGCTCTAAAACTTGACCTGTGACTAGTGGGTAGTCACCAAGAACTTCTTGTATTTTGGCGTCGTTATTTTCCATGCTACTCATGAATTTTATCAGTCGGATTTTCAAAATTTTGATTAAGTAAACGATTGGTACAGGACTGGCCATACTTAATCGCATGTGCTTTTCAGCGAACGTTTCGTTTTGGTGAACTGACCATAGGCGTTCACCCTTGCAGTTTAAATTTTGTATGGATGAACTGACCATAGGCGTTCATCCTTACTCATGTCGGATTTATGTTTCAGTAATTGTCATTTTATGAACTGACCCTAGGCGTTCACCAGTATTCATGTCATATTTTATTGACTATACCTTCATGAATTACACTATGCATCAGATTTTGGCAGTTTTATCAACTTATCCTCTTTTATTTCAGATGCCACCCAGACGTGAAACCGAGAATGACCCTAACGCAGCTGCCATTGCTGCTGCTGTTCAGGCTGCTATAGAGGCCATGTTACCCCAAATTCGTGATGAGATCCGAGCTGAATATCAAAATAGACCTCAGCAGAATAACAACCCTCCTGCTCCACCACCTGCCACTTTACCCGCTTGGCTGGATCTGTTTAACAAGAAGAAACCCTGACTGTTTGAGCAGACTGTAGCTCCAACTGACGCGGAAGACTGGATCTACCATATAGAGAAAATATTTGGAGCTATGGGTTGTGGTGATGTTTTCAAAGTTAGGCTTGCAGTTTACAAGCTGGAGGGTCCTGCTCTGCATTGGTGGAGGTCTCAGAAACTGTCCAATGGGGGAGATGCTTGGGAGCTTACATTGACCTGGGCACGTTTCAGGACGATGTTCTATGACCAGTTTTTCCCGCATGCGGAGCAAGCTAAGATGAAGAGGGACTTCCACGTTATTTGTCAGAATAATGGCGAGAACAGTATAGAGTTCATGCACCGATACCTCAGGATGGCTGGATTCTTAGGGGAGGCTGCGGGTACCGTAGAGGAGCAAGCGAAGCAATTTCGCTGGGCCCTTCACTCTAGGACTGCAGATAGACTGATGAGTGCCACATTCACTAATGTGTCACAAGTAGCTAATGCAGCTCGGGACGTCGAGATGCTTTTCGAGAGGGATGAGCTCGAGAATGTAGAGCGTCCGGAGAAGAGGTACATCTCACCCAACAGACTTAAACAATTTAGCCCCATTATTGCTTGTCAACTTATATGTTATTATAATCTTACAGACACAGAGGAGGAGACCGATCCCAATCAGCTACTATGCATCAGAACTACAGGAACCACAGTCAGTCATATGACCGTAATCAGTCAGATAAGAGGAGCGGCGGTGATAATTACCGCGGCAGCTCCAACTCATCTGGCAGCTACAGGTGAATCTTTAAGCTCCAGAAATACTAAACTATCGTGTAAAACAGATCTTAAATTTTTGTAAATTCCAACAGAGATGTTGGACAGGGGCGTGACCAAAACAACAGGGGTCAGCAGGTTGCCCGACCGGCAAATTCTGGTAATTTTAGTTTCAGTCAGACAGCCTTATTTCAGGTTAAGATATCAGAATCGTGACACGTGTTTTTCATCGTAAATCAGGTTCTCAGCAAACCAGAGCTGTTTCTACCGTGTATACTTATCCCACTTGCATCACATGTGGAAAGAAACACACGGGACCGTGCCGTCGTGGTACAAGTGGTTGTTTCCAGTGTGGCCAGCCGGGCCATCTGAAGAGAGATTGCAAGAGCGGGAATACTGTTGGTACCTCAGGCCAGATTCCTCAGATTTTACCTCCACCACCACCGATACCACCAACTACTGGTCGTGTCTACACTACTACCCGTGAACAAGCAAATAAGACCACAGGTACCATTACTGGCATTTTGTTTATACACGGACATGCGGCTTGCGTACTTTTCGATACAGGCGCCACCCACTCAGTTATATCTACTACATATGCTGTAAAAATAAACATGACCCCTACGCCACTAGACAGTGTACTTAGTATATCTACCCCCATGCGAGACTCTGTACTCATTACCCAAGTATATAAGGATCTCCCTCTTGAGTTTGATGATAAAATCCGTCCAGTCAGTGCTCTTCCTTTGGATATGTGTGAATTCGATATTATTTTGGGTATGGATTGGTTGTCGGTTCATCATGCCACCATAGATTGTCATGCTCACCAGGTCATCTTTGGTGATGTCCAGACACCAGAATATATTCACCGGGGCTTCCTACCAGGAAAACATGTTCAGATCATTTCAGCTTTACAGGCTCGTACCTTACTATATCATGGTTGCGAGGGCTTCCTAGCCACAGTTCATGACACGACTTCGGAGACACCTTCAATTCATGATCAGCCAGTTGTGTCAGACTTTCCAGATGTCTTTCTCGAGGAACTCCCAGGTTTACCTCCCATGCGAGAGGTAGAATTTGGCATCAATCTCATTCCAGGTGCAGAACCAGTATCTAAAGCTCCTTACCGTATGGCTCCTGTAGAGCTTAAGGAACTGAAGGATTAACTTCAGGAACTTCTCGAAAGGGGTTTCATTCGTCCAAGCGTATCACCATGGGGCGCTCCAGTATTGTTTGTCAAGAAAAAGGATGGTAGCATGCGATTGTGTATTGACTACCGTGAGTTGAATAAGATCACTATTCGTAACCGTTATCCACTTCCTCGTATTGACGATTTATTCGATCAGCTTCAGGGTGCCAAGCACTTCTCAAAAATCAATCTACGGTCAGGTTACCATCAGCTGCGTGTAAAAGAGCAGGATATAACCAAAACTACTTTTCGCACGAGATACGGTCATTACGAGTTTGTCGTTATGCCATTCGGTCTCACGAATGCGCCCGCGGTATTTATGGACTTAATGAACAGAGTCTTCCACGAATTTTTAGACAAGTTTGTGATCGTATTCATCGATGATATACTCATTTTATCCAAATCCAAAGAGGAACATGAGAACCATCTCCGTACATTTTTGCAGATTCTCAGACGAGAAAAGCTATATGCTAAATTTTCGAAGTGTGAGTTTTGGCTGAATACAGTGGCGTTTCTAGGTCACATTGTTTCTGCGGAAGGAATCACCATGGATCCTGCGAAGGTTGAGGCTATCACCAAATGGCCAAGACCGACGTCCGTCACGGAGATACGTAGTTTTCTTGGGTTGGCGGGTTATTACCGCAGGTTTGTGGAAAACTTCTCACGTTTGGCATTACCATTGACCCAACTCATGCGAAAAGGTGAGAAGTTTATATGGACCGAGGAGAGAGAAAAGAGTTTTTAGGAACTCAATCATCGATTGATCTCAGCACCGATACTTACTCTTCCATCAGGTACAGGCGGTTATCAGATTTACAGTGACGCATCAGGAAAGGGCTTAGGTTGTGTTCTTATGCAGCATGGGAAAGTCATTGCTTATGCTTCGCGTCAACTGAAGCCGTATGAGAAAAATTACCCTACTCATGATCTAGATCTCGCAGCAGTCGTTTTTGCCCTTAAAATCTGGAGGCATTATTTATACGGTGAGTCGTGTGATATCTTCACCGATCACAAAAGTCTCAAGTATATAATTACACAGCGAGAGTTGAACATGAGACAGAGGCGATGGCTAGAACTGCTAAAAGACTATGACACTAATATTTAGTATCACCCAGGTAAAGCAAATGTAGTGGCAGATGCCCTTAGCAGAAAGTCAGGTATGATAAATGGCATCAAAGTTCAGGAAGAAATTATCCAGGACTTAGAGCGGTATGATATTGAGCTCTTAGTACGCGGACAGGGAGGATACTGGGCTTGTTTGAGGGTAGAACCAGACTTACTCTCTAGGATTAAAGCCGCCCAAGAGGATGATGGTGAAATCTGGGCGATTATCCAGAACATTGACCGGCAGACCGAATTTCGCATCGATGACGATGGTATCGTATGGCAGGGTACCAAACTCTGCGTTCCAGAAGACCCTGCTCTCAGAGAAGCCTTAATGACTGAGGCTCACAGCTCTCCGTTCTCTATCCACCCGGGTTCCACAAAAATGTACCACGATCTTAAGCAGCATTTCTGGTGGAGCGGCATGAAGCAGGATGTCGCAACATTTGTGTCTAAATGCTTAACCTGTCAGCAGGTTAAGATAGAGCACCAGCGTTCCAGTGGTCTTCTACAGCCATTAGATATTCCAATGTGGAAATGGGACAAGATCTCTATGGATTTTGTTACCGGACTACCACAGACTCAGCGGAGACATGATGCAATCTGGGTAGTTGTTGATCGTTTGACCAAGTCAGCACATTTCATTCCTAATCGCAAAGATTTCGCAGTCAGTAAATTAGCGAAACTATTCACCGAGGAGATCGTACGATTACATGGTACCCCCTCCGAAATTATATCAGATAGGGATCCACGATTCACTTCTCATTTCTGGAGAAGTTTGCATAAAGCTTGGGGAACTAGGCTCAAGCTCAGCACAGCTTTCCATCCACAGACGGACGGTCAGTCAGAGCGTACCATCCAGACCTTAGAGGACATGCTACGCGCCTGTGCATTAGAATGGACAGGACACTGGGATGACTATATTTGCTTGGTCGAGTTTTCCTACAACAACAGTTGGCATGCTAGTATCAAGCGTGCTCCATTCGAGATGTTATACGGCAGAAAATTCCGTGCTCCTATTTGTTGGGATCAGGTGGGAGAACGTTTGATTGAAGGACCTGAACTGATAGAACTGACCAATGAAAAGGTCGCCATCGCTAGGACAAAGCTGCAAGAAGCGCGTACTCGCCAGAAGAGTTACGCCGACAAGCATCGCAGAGATCTATCATTTCAGACTGGAGATCGTGTGTTTCTCAAAGTATTACCCGCACGCGGTGTCAGACGTTTTGGCCTCAAAGGCAAACTTAGCCCTCGCTACATTGGACCATTCGAAATCCTTGAACGTGTCGGGGAAGTATCATATCGGTTGGCGTTACCGCCTCAGCTTTCACACGTTCACAACGTGTTTCATGTATCATTACTCAGGGGGTACAACTATCATGAGCTTCACAAAGTAAATTATCCACTCGATCAGATTCGGGAGGATTTATCTTATATTGAGGAACCCGAAGCAGTTATAGATCGCCAGGATCGAGTTATGAGAAGGAAGACCATTCCTTTCGTCAAAATACTGTGGAGGGACCATACCGAGTGGGAGGCCACTTGGGAAACAGAGGAGTCTATACGGACTTCTTATCCTCACTTTCAGTTTTGATTCGGGTATGTCCTTTCAGCTTCTACGTTTTTCCAGCTTATTAGCATTGTCGGTTTTTACTCCAGTCAGCTTAAGTACCTTATAATTCGGGGACGAATTCTCCTTTTAGAGGGGAAGAATTGTAAAACCCAATACGGCCGTATTTTTAATTCGGGGACGAATTATTCTTTTTAGAGGGGAAGAATTGTAAAACCCATATTTAATTGGGAAGTATAAATACGCGGGTTATTTATTTAAACCATTTACGTAGAAATTATCAACGGAAACAAACGCAAGAAAATTGTACAAGTATTATTATATACTAGTTTTGTAAAAAAAAAATAGAAGTAAATAAAATAAAAGGCTAAGGGCCGGTTTTGTTTTTTTTAAAAGAGGAGGCTATGGGCCTTAGCCCATTTTGAGTATACAAAACAAACGGGGGTTCCCCTTTTCTCTAGCAGTAGAAAAAAAATAGAAGATTAGGGTTTGAAGGAAGTTTGGCCGCCGGGTTTTTAAAAAAAAGGGGAAGATCTCAGACTCTTTTTCTTCATCATAAGCAGTGTTTAATCTTCCTTTTCCCTTAATCACATCAAGGTAATCACTCTCGTCCATTTCTCTTGGTCATCACGTTTTTATTTTAATTTTAGGGTTTATAAACGAATTTTAGGAAGAATCTTAAATAAACATGACAAAAGGGGTGTCGGGTTGTTGTTTGCTCACTAAAACCGAGACAAAAGGGTCTCGGTATACACCACCTCGTTACAGCCATGATCACAGGCCACGTGGTGGTGTTCTTTTGACCCAGCCGCGAGCAAAAAGGGGGTCGGGTCTGGTGTATTCAGCGAACCAAGACACCACATGTCTTGGTGATCTCATCCCTGCCCAGCCGTGACCCACACAGGGGCGGCTAGGGCCTGGTTCGACCCAAAAAGGGGGCTGCCAAACCACCGGGCTGATTTAAAAGGAATAAGGGTGCGTTTGGGACGACAGAAACCATAAGGGTGCGTTTTGTTAGTATAAACAGTGGGAAAATAGCAACCTAGCAGTGGGAACTAGGTGCTTAATCGGTGGGAAAAATGGGACAGAAAACAGGAAATATTAAATAAATTTAGCGACAGTTTTGCGACAGTTTTTCCTGTCGCAAAACTTTTAGATATATGCAGTTTTAAAAAGGGTCAGTTTTAGCGACAGTTTTAGTGACACAAAATTTCTGTCACTAATTCTTGTTGACAGATTTTTGTATATCATGTTGATTCGGTTAGTGCGACCGAGATGGGCTCGGTAGGCTCGGGACATGATTATAAATAGTAAAATAAATATTTTTTTATATTATACCTTTTTAAATTAAATTGTTTAATAAATATTTAAAATATATTTTAAGTGTATTAAATTAAATTAGTTCGTTAATATTTAAAAGGGTATACTTTTAGAAAATGATTTAAATTGTTTGAGAACTTTCTAAATTAAGGAACTTTCTAATTTAGCGGGATACTGATTATAGAAATACTTTATCGTCAGAAATACGTTTGTACGTAACTAATAGTAGAACGATAATACATTAAAATGAAGTATTATAAGATCAGATTTAGCCGTTAATATACGTATGGAATTTTAGAAATAAATAAATAAGAAACCAATAAGATCAGTAAAATTTAATAACGGATATCAGTTAACTTATTCGCGTCCTTTATTCATGTAGCACGCGTGAAGCCCGAGTAGTATTCGTTCAGTCTCCCATTCAGTCAGTTACTGGACTAGAGGTACGGATTTCCGTCCTTTCAGTAAGGACTTTCTTTCTATGCATGATTAGGATTTCCGTCTTTAGCCAAATGTTTTTCCCCAGTATATGTTTAAACTTATCAGTAATCATGTTAAGAATTAAATAAATTGCCTGAGCATTATATACAAGCATGTTTAGTTTATGTACTAGTTACGGAGGTACCGTAACCACGGCACTAGAGGCACCAGTTTCGTGACTCACATGCAGGAGAGTGATATCCTGCATCTTCCCACTCAGCTTAGCTTGGCCATTTTATCAGTATTAATTAGTGGGGCGTATGGATGCATCCTAGGCTACAGTTTACAATTTAGCAGGTGAATGTGATGTGTGCTCTACATCCTTCACATTGGAGCTGATCCCTCCACCCAGCACAGCTATTTAGAGGTCACCCCTCTACAGCATGACGAGGACACCCCTCTATGTATTCATGCAACAGTTGTTACAGTAAATGACCTATATAAGCTCTTGGCAAATTAAAATACAGAAAATATATGTTTTCAGAATTAATAAGTTATATTTCAGTTTCAGTACTTATGAACCAGGTTTATCAGATTTTATGCAGAGTTTTACCACATGTCATATCAGTCTTATAGCTTCATTGTTCTCTTATATTCCATTACTTTCAGTACTTCCTATTCATGCTAAATCCGTCCACTGAGCGTCATGCTCAGCCGTAGTTTCCTTTCATGTTTCCAAACGGCAGGTTCACAGGGACGATCTTAAGACTTCTAAGAGAGTACGTGCATGTGGATGGGAGCTATCCAAACTCCTTTATTTTTATGCACACATTACGTTACTTTACTTTGGTTGTTTGGACACTTTTTCGTCCTTTTTCTTTCAGTACTTAATCTTTATGTTTTGGGCTTATGTTGGACTACCGATGTTTGATTCCGGGTACTTCCGTCTGGTCAGTTAATGTTTAATACATTGCCTTGCATGCTTTGATGACACGCCATAAATACACGTAACGGTCCATTTATCCAAGTGGGGTGTTACACTCCAAGTATTCATGCACGTTGTTGACCTCATGACCTATATTGGCTTTTGGTACATTAACTAATACAGATTTTCGTAAGTAACATAAGCTATCTTGTCAGAACTAAAACTAGTTAACATGACAGACAACTAGATTTTCCAGGACTTATACATTTCCGCTACTATTAGTCTTAGTAATGTTTCAGCCTTTTATACTATGTCATGGATCCTTGCACTGAGCGTTATGCTCAGCTGTTACTTTTCTTTCCATGTCCCAAAATGGCAGGTACCCAAGGACGGACTCGAGAATTTGGAGGAATTGCATAGGATGGAAGCTGCCATAGACTTCTTCTCCTTTTGCCCCATATACCTATGCTTGTTTAGTCTTTCCTAGTTCTTTTACTTTATTTAGGTTTTGGGCTTATGTTTGGGAGCCGATGTTTGATTTCGGTTTTCCCTATGGTCATGTATGTTTTACTACATATTACCTTGCATGCTTTGATGACACGCCATAATTACACGTAACGGTCCACCTATCAAAGTGGGGTGTTAAAATTATGGTACCAGAGCCAAGGCTTCGACCTGTAGGCTCTAAAACTTGACTTGTTACTAGTGGGTAGTCATCAGGAGCTTCCTAAGCCAACGCTTGTTACTCCATGTATTTATGTTTTCAGCACCTTATTGTTTTAACCAAGATGTTTTCAACAGTATTACTTTTACTAGTATGGACTGAACAACCGTCATCCATACTTAGTTACGTGTCATTGTTTCATGCACGATGTTCCTTGTGAATTGTGGCTAATGTGAACTAAACCCAATAGTTCATAATTGGTCACATAAATTTTTTTTTCTGTTAAGTTTTGACAGCTGAGTTTCATTCATTTATTCCATGTATCACTGTCGCAGGAATTATGACTAAGTAATGGTTGGTACAGGACTGGCCCTATTTAGTCGCATGTGCTTTTATCGAAACTTTTAACTTTGGACCGACCCATTGGCATCCACTTCGATATGTCTTTGTTTTGGTAAACCGACCCACAGGCGTTCACCCTCGCGCAAATAAAGGTTTTCATAAACTACATCATGCATTCACGCACTGTTTTTCATGCATAAAATTTTTCTCATGATATATTGGCATAAATTTTTTTTCATGTCCCATCATAAGTTATTATGTCTTTATGTCAAGTAAGTTTTCATACTATCATGGTTAACTTCATTTTCATGATGATTATGTTATATACTCCTTCATGTTAAGTTGTCTCATGTTTCTTCATGATGATTTCGTCTTCATGTTGATTACGTCCTACGTCTCTTTTGTTGTTTATGCTTTCCTGCAAGACATTGTTGGATTTCATTTAATCCTGCTTTCATGATAGCCATGGTTGGTTTTCATTGATCATGCTTTCAGGCAAATCATCGTTGAATTTTGTTTAACCACACTTTTAGTGTTACTCTACGCAACCAGAATGATGCCTATACTGGCATTGACAGGTGGTCATGATGGTTTTCTAACTGTTCAACCAATTATTTTCCCTTTCAGATCATGTCGAATGATCGACCCCATACCGATCATTTCATGTGCATTCCATGGTTACTCCATGTACCATATGCCATGTGTATTATACATACCGTAAACCATGTGTATTTCACTTGCAATACTTCACGAGTATTCGCTTGTCGATTCTAAATCATCTCAGGTGTACTCCACTTGCTGATACTCTACAAGATTGCTGATACCGCTCATAACTTGGATATGCTACGAAAGTTGATGCTGCTGATTATTTTAGAGACGCTACGAGATGTTGATGTTGTTCACAAAACCTGGAAATCTTACAAGACGAAGACAAAGGTGTTAGATCAAAACGATCGGACGAGAAGATGCTTCACCACCAGACGATTTCCATCAATCATTGTCCCTAATTCTTAGTTACATGTCACACGTCACTCAGTTGTCGTTTCAGTCATATGAGTGAAAACTGGTACCAGCCGGCCACTCAGCTGAATAGTTACATGAATCACAGTCATGAGAAGGACCGTTATGGAACCGACAGACAAGACGATAGTAACCACTACTGTGACAGCAACTATCCTAGCAATCGCAACAGAAGCTCAGGCCACAGACGTGTTCAGAAATACAATGGTCAGCAATCCAACCGATCCGTCAATTCTGGCATAATAACCTAAGAGTTTCAATTTTATTCGTTTTACATCTCGAGACACATGTCAAGACATCAGTCAAGACACATGTCATGCTTCTATTTCCCAAGACATGAGTCAAGGCACATGACTCACGTCCAATTCTGGAACATCCCTAAGAAATTCAGGGTACCCTCCAAAGGGTATATCCATTTTGTGGTGCCATGTATTAATCAGGCCATAACAATTTCAGTAGCATCAACGGCGTATCGTTGAGATCTGTCACGATTGCTCGATGACACTTTCATTTCTTGCACCCATATTTCATATATTCATGACCATAAAGGACGTCATTCGTATTCCCCATGTATACGAAGGTTTTCCTTCAGCCTAATGATAAGATCCAAGCTGCTAACGCATTACCTCTGACAGATGCGAGTTGAATTTAATCCTAATTATGGACTACGAACAACACACCATGCTACGATTCATGATTATGTATAGTAATGTTCAGGCTCCTGAATACATTCAGCATGGTTTTCCAATAGGAATACCTGTACAAATTATCTATGCTTTACAAGCACGTGCTTTGTTAGCCATGTCTGCTAAAATTTTCTAACGGTCAGTTAAGACACGACCACGGAAGTGCCTTTACGCATAACCAGCCGACTATTGCAAAATCTTCCCATACATTTCAGAAGAACCTTCAAGGAGAAGGACGGTAACATGAGATTATGTGTCGACTACCGTCGACTTAAACAAATCACCATTCATAACCGTTATTCTCCTCCACGTATTGACAACATGTCCAATCGACTTAGGATGTTAATCACTTTTCCAAGATCGGATTTATGATCATGCTGCCAACAGTGACGAGTGAAAGAGCAGGACATTTCCATGACTGCTATTCGTACACGACTCGGTCATGCTAGATTCATGATTTTGTATTAGTCTCATAAATACCCCAGCAGAGTTATGGACTTAATAAATTGAGTTTCCATGAACTCGTAAACAAATCCATCAGTGTTTTCATCAAGGACAACCTGATTTTCTCTAAGTCTAGAGAAGAGCAGGAAGACCATTTTTGCACTATGTTGCAAATTCTACGACAAGAGAAATTTCACCCCAGAAATTTTTCCAATATAATTCTGGTTGATTACAGTGACACGTTGTATCACATGGATTCTCACGGTTAATCGTACCAACACTCAGCTTATGCATAAAGGTGAGAACCCTCACTACGTTAGGTGTTCCAAGAAAATCCTACGCTAAGAGAAGTCTAATTTCGGAGACTCATAGTTTCGCAAACTTCTATGTATCAAATTTCTACGAAGCGAGATACAGTTACGCTCATATCTAAGTACCTGACATACTAGCAGGCTAATATAGAACACCAACAGACTAGGATGTTTTTCCACCATCAGACATTGTGAATAGAAATGAGACAAGATCTCCATGGATTTTAGTTACCAGATTAACGCAAACTCGGAAGAAGCATGATGCTATCTGGGTTATTGCCAACAGTTTGATCAAGTCTACAGAATTCTTACATCCGCAAGGATTTCAGAACCAACAGATTGATCGGACATGTTCCAGCCAAGGCTCATCCGATCACTTGGTAAACCCTCAGCTATTAGCAAGACAAAGGTTTGCATTGTGTTCCTTATTTACGTTCACGTCCTTGTTCTAATTTTACGACTTGCTTTCACACTCACGTTCATGACACTATTCACGTTCATGATCGTATCCTGGCTTACGATTTTACGTTTATTTTCGTTCTGGGAAGTTTTGCAAAAGCTTGAGAGACCATACTCAAGTTTAGTATAACTCTCTGTCCTCAGACAAACGTTTAACGTCATGTTCCACGCCTCACCTTATAGCGTTTGGCGTTACCGCCGCCGTTATTCCATGTTCACGATATGTTTCACATGTCATGTTCATTCCACGTTTCTCATATCACGTTCACGATATGTTACACGTATCATTGATTAACATATGTTTTCTCATATTACATTCACCATATCTCCACGTACCACGTTCACAATTGTTCATGTATCACGTTCACAATTGTTCACGTACTACGTTTCAGTATGTCTCGCGCATCATTGTTAAGACGTTACTATTATCAGTTAGTTTGGGTTATTTTGCATCATAACGTTTCAGTTACCCTTGCACATTAATCCTTATTCCCTCGATCAAATTCAGGGGATCTATCTTACATTGATAACCAGAAACTTTTACGTACTTTCAAGTCAAGGTCAGGAGGACCAAGATTTATCAGTTGTGGCAAGATATTGAGGAGGAACCGTTCCGAGAGGGAAGCCACTTGGAAACGGACGAGTCCATCCAGATTTTATCCTCTCATCCTTCCATAATCCAGTAAGACTCTTTCAGTCACGTCACGTTCCATGTCCTTTTAAGCTATGTCATGCTTCACGGCACCTTCATGCCCTTTTATCTTGCATACCCTTCCAGCTTGATTCGGGTATGTTACGCTTCTAGTTACGTTATCTATAATTTGGGGACGAATTATTCTTTTTAGGGGGAAGAGTTGTAAAACCCGCATGCTTTTACCATGAACAGTACACTTATGATCGTACGTACAAGATTAAAACTTTCCTTTTTTATAACATGAATACGTTTCACGCAGCGATAGTGGGAATTATCCCGTTCCCTGGTCAAAGACTTGGTTGGATGCGGGATCTACTCCACGAGGAGCGGTGCGGACGTAGATGATATCATCACGACCTCTCTTTTCGTACTGCTAAGGGATGCTTAACGCCACTTCGCCAACTGGCGTTACCTGCGCTTTCGAAACTCTTGTAATGAAGTCTGTTGCAGTAACTAAAAAATCTTTTACTTCTTTTGTTAGGAAGACATATAAATTACAAGAACTACGTACGTGTTATTACACGATAAGTATTAAGTACGTATTAATGCACGGTAATTACTATCAATAATAATTAAAATCACGAACATGAAATCATGAACGTAAGAATCACGAACATATGATTATGTATTTACGTATATTATTAATACTATAAATATCGTTACGTATAAGTATTTAGTGATAACAAGAATAATCAATAATAACGTAACATGTAAACACGAACATACGAACATATAATATAATAGACACGGGGAAAACTCCGAGTTTCCCTTTGTGGGCCCCATATGTCGCGGACACAAGGACCAAGAGGGCCAAGCCCACTTTAAATTTTACCAAAATAAGAAAAGGAGTAAATGCATTATTCACTTTACAGAGTTTTCACAAAATATCAAAACCCTAGCCTCCTTCTTCCTTTCTCTTTGGCCGCCGGCAAGAACAACACCACAAGGGTGTTTGGATTGATTCTTGGTTAATAAAATTTAAGCTTTGTGTTCGTGTGATCGTTCTCCATCTATTCCCCGCATTTGGTAATCCGAAAAATCTTTTCTTTAATTTTTTTTATTATGAACACATGAACAAGGGATTTAATAAACAAGAATTAAAACATGTTATGAAATCATGGTGGGTAAAATTATTAAGGGTTGCTTCGGGTTGTTTGTACGGCCGCCACACAAACCAAGAGCCCAAGGCTCTCGGCGTCGTTTGGTTCGCACCACCAACCGAGAGTGATACCTCGGTGGTGTTGGTGTCTCGGTCGGCAGCAGGTACAAGGCACCCCGACTCGCGTCGGGGATGTCTTGTGGTTTGATTGGGTCTCGGCAGCAACAGCCCCCACCACCGGCTTACGTCGGTAGCTATTTTAGGCAAGCAGAGGGGAACACGCAGCAGGCAGGGGGAACCACCGGCAACTGCCGGTGGGAACCTTTTTGGTCTGTGGTTAGCCGAGAAGCAGGAGAAAACCACCGGCGAAGCCGGTGGCAGTTTTTGCGAAGGCAGGGGCAACCGACATAGCCGGTTTGCCACTGATTTCGGGTGTGTTTGGTTCGGCCGGTTCACGGGTTTTCACGGGCCGGTTCATGACATATTTTAATTAGATAAAGCACGGGTTCGGTTCATGATTACTTTTACAAGTTTATTTAATCTTACAAGTATATTATTTTATAAGTTGATTAAACTAATTTAGCGTGATATATAATTAATTTAATTAAAAACATGAACTTAGGTTAATTACTATTATGTAATAATACATGTTTTAACCTAAGTATGTAATTATTTATTTTACACTATAGTATTAAGTAATTATTAAACATGACATGTAATTAATTAATAAACATGGACTTAGGTTTATTATTATTATTTAATAATACATGATTTTAACCTAAGTATTTATTTATGTAATTTAGACTATAGTAATTAATTAATTATTAAAACATGACATATAATTAATTAATTTTCATGACTTAGGTTATATTAATATATATATTAAAACATGTTTTTACCTAAGTATTATATACACTTTAATTTAATTAAATCATGATTATATTTAATTAAATCATATAACCTATAGTTTATTTAATTAACATGTTATGATTAATAAACTATACGATATCACATGACTTATGATATTTAATTCAACTTAATTCTATATATAGAAACTTTCTAATTCATGAAACTGACTATTTTTGGAAACTTTCTATTTTAGGAAACCTGCTATTTTTAGAAAGTTACTTATTATTACACAACAAGTATAATAATAATACAAGAAATACAAGTAATACTTAATCAGAATATACATAATACATGATAAACACAGCATAACGTTAGAATCAGTAAATCAAGACATGAACATATAAAACAAGCTAAGACACGATATAAAATCAGTTACGTACTCAGTAATCGGAATAATTGTACACGTATACTATTTATGTAGCATTAGTGAGATCGAAGTAGGACTCTCTTCCGTTCGTCTTCTTCGTTCACTGGACATAAGGTACGGATTTCCCATCCTTCAGTAAGGGCAATCTCTTCCTTCATTAGGATTTCCCGTATGCGGCCAACTGTTTTCCCAGTAGTTATAGATTAAATGCTTATGTTTTATTAGTTACCTTAGCCATATACATGCATGACCAGTTTCACCTAGTTATGGAGGTACCATAACTATAACACTAGAGGCACTAGTGTTATGACTTCACCACGGCGGAGTGATAGCTCGTGGCGTCCCTTTTCAGTTATGTGGCCATTATATTATTATATTATCATGTCGGGCATATGGGTGCATCCTAGTTACATGTTTCAGTCAGGATTTCATGGTGAATGTGGTGTGTGCCTTTCATCCTTCACAAGGAGCTGATGCCTCCTACCCACTTACCAGTTAATTAGAGGCATCCCCTTTAATTTGCATGACGAGGTCACCCTTCCAAGTTTTCATGCACGTTGTTGATTTCATGACCTATATTGGCTTTTGGTACATTAACTAATACAAATTTTCATTAGTAACATAAGCTATTTTTTCATAACTCAAACCAGTTAACATGACAGACAACTAGGTTTTCCAGGACTTATACATTTCTGCTGCTATTAGTCTTAGTTATGTTTCAGCCTTTTATACTATGTCATATATCCGTGCACTGAGCGTTATGATCAACCGTTACTTTCCTTTCCATGTCCCAAAACGGCAGATACCCATGGACGGACTCGAGCATTTGGAGGAATTGCATAGGATGGAAGCTGCCATATACTTCTTCTCCTTTTACCCCATATACCTATGTTGTTTAGTCTTTCCTAGTTTTTTTACTTTATTTAGGTTTTGGGCTTATGTTTGGGAGCCGATGTTTGATTCCGGTTTTCCCTATGGTCATGTATGTTTTACTACATATTACCTTGCAGGCTTTGATGACACGACATAATTACGCGTAACGGTCCACCTATCAAAGTGGGGTGTTACACGTAGGCAGCATGGGGGTACCACGTCATTGTAGAAGAAACAATAAAATATAGTTGACACAAACTTGACGTAATACAACATTTGCATTACATCATAAAAGATCAGAGTTTTTAAACAAAGTTCCCAGAGTTTTATATGCGGAAAAATCAATTATTTAAACATGGTTTCGTAATATATGGTTACCAATAATACAGGATAAACTTCTGACAGCTTTTACCAAAACCAAAGTTAAAAATATAACACAGAAAACTCCAAGCTGTGAAAATATCTTGCGGGCTCCCATCCAAGCAAAATTAAGTATTATTACCTGAGATTAAACATGTAAAACCGTCAACATAAAGTTGAGTAATATTCATAAGTTTAGCAGTAAAGGTGTGGAACACAAGCATTCATTTGTAAAACAAGAAATAGGGAAAATGGTTATATACGTCAACCACTTAACAAAAGGTAAGTTCCTGTTAGCCTCAAAATATTGAGTCAAACAAGAATTCTCGGTCATAGGTTATTATTGTAACATTAGTTAGAACGTTGTAATAGGTAGTTAATTAGTCGTGGTTTACGGGCTTGGATTTAAACTAATTAAAGTCCAAAAGACAAGCCCGGTCCAATATATAGCCCATTAAAGCCCGCATGTGGGTGGACTATATATACTACCCTCCTAGCATGTTAGGAGGGTTGGTTATTCACTTGATTCTTTTCTTAATCTATTATTCACCAAGTTAATCATCTCCTTCTCTCTACTTTCTCTCACTATTTTCTCTCTCTAGAATTCATCTTCTTCATCTATTTTCGTTCTTTCTTCCTTGCTTAATCATCACAAATATATGGGACAACAATTGGTATCAATCGCCATGGGGTAGTTTTGTGATTCGTTGTTGATATTACTTGGTTCGTGTGATTTTCTCTTATAATCATCTCGAATTCAAGATTTTTTGTGTTTTCCATGCTCTAAATCTTGATATAAATCTTGTACATAGTTGTGGTAGGGATTTGGTCGCATTTGGTTGGTTCAAATCACAGATTTCTTGTCGAAAATCTCATCTTTTTACCTAAAATTTCGAAACAGTACTATTATTCCGATCAGTGTCATTGGAAAAGGGCTTAGTGATTCTGATCAGTTGCATCAGAAAAAGGTTTAAACATTCTGACCAGTTTTCCGATCACATTCCTACCAGCTTTTCCGATTGCATTCCGATTTGGTATTCCGACTGTATTCCGACAAAGGGATTTCGATTGTATTCCGACAAAGGGATTCCGATTGTATTCCGACAAAGGGATTCCGATTGCATTCCGATTAGGGCATTCTGACATCATTTCGACGAAGGGATTTCAATTGTATTCTGATATAGGGGACATTCCGATTTGGGTATTCCGATAAGGACATTCCGACAAGGTTATTCGGATTTGGACATTCCGATGCTTGTTTTTGCTAAATTTTGTTCGAGTATATTTTAGACTTAGCCACCATCTAGACTAGTTTCGAAATATCGTTTACACGAAGATTAAAAAAAAGAGTTAAAATTTTTCCGTCAAGTAAATTCAAATTTTTTCCATACTAGTTTTAGGACATTTCTAGCTCGATTTCAAAATTTGGCGATTACAAAATTTTTTGGTCTACCGTTTTGACGGACTGGTGAATTTATTGTCGGACTGGAGAAATATTGAAATTTTTGGAATTTAAACCACAACAACGATCACAACAAATCTACTTAAGATCCATATTCACTTCATCATTTCAGAGTATATTGAGATGGATTCTACTGCCGAATATCTTGTGACGAACAACAACATAATGGTGGCGGGTAACAAAGAGAGACCACCAATGCTTGTGTCTGGTCGGTATGCTCAATGGCAATCACGTTTCATATGATACCTTGATACAAGACCTAATGGTGATGTCTTGAGGAAATGTATTACTCATGGACCATATATATTTAAGAAGATCTCAATTCCTCCAAGACCAGCCACAGATACTACTGATCCAATACCCGTAAGTGAACGTGATGAAACAGCAGCTGATCATACACCGGAAAATTGTGCTTGGCATGATACTGAGAAGGAAGCCATCTATATGGTTTTAAGTGGGATTGGAGATGATATTTACTCCATGGTTGATGCATGCCCGACAACACATGAAATGTGGACTGCTATTGAACGCTTGCAACAAGGAGAATCACTCAACAAACAAGATGTCAAAACAAACTTGTTTTGGAATTTTGGCAAGTTTACTTCAAGGAATGGAGAATCAATTGATTCATACTACTCCAGGTTTTATAAAATGATGAATGACATGAAAAGAAATAACCTGCAAGTCTCCACCATGCAAGTCAATGTTCAATTTCTTCAACAACTTCAACCCGAGTGGACACGATTCGTCACTTTAGTGAAACAACAAGAAAAGTTAGACGAGGTCTCATATCATCGACTCTTTGATATCTTGAAGCAATTTCAGAATGAAGCAAATGATATTCGAGCTGAACGTGTTGCAAAGACGGCTAATCCACTTGCTTTAGTGACTACCACTCAACATGTTCAAGACCATCACTCTCGTGCTCCTAAGCCATACTCCACTACATCATCCTCACCACGATATTCCACATCATCTAAGTCTTCATCATCCACAAGATCACGAGGCAAAGTGCCAAGAGCACCATCACCACCATCTGAGTCATCATCTGAAGAAGATAGTGATGAAGACCAAGCTCAAAAGAATCATGAGATGAAACAACAAATTGCTTTCATAATGAAGACATACAAGAAAATCTACAAACCCACCAACAACAATCTTCGAACATCATCTAACATAAAGAATCAATATGTTGAGAGTCCTCCAAGGTATGACACACGTCGACGTGGTGAAAGTCCTTCTAGGTATGATTGACATAATTCAACGCATGTTGAGGGTTCTGCAAGGTATGATCGACAAACTGCCAAGTATGATACTTAGAGGATTGCTGCTGCTACTGGGAATAGGGAAACTGTTGGAAGTCAAGTGGTTCAGCAGAGTGGGATTCAATGTTTTAATTGCCAAGGTTATGGGCATATGGCAAAGGAATGCAGGAAGCCGAAAAGGGTTAGAGACTCCAGTTATCACAAGGAAAAGATGCTGCTATGCAAGAAGATGGAAGCAGGGGTTAAATTGTCAGCTGAGGAAGGAGCAATGCTTGATGACACTGATGATGAAGATTCCGATCAAGAACTTGATGCACATTACTCGTACATGGCAAAGGTTGAAGAAGTTCTCAAAGTCACTGAAGATGACAACGGTCCTATCTTTGACACTGGGCCAATCGATAAGGTACACACTACTGATGAATATAATGTGTTTGGTGATATTGATGAGCATAGTGATCTACCCAATGCCATTAATGACACGTGTATGATGGAAACGATTGATAGCAATACCACACCCGATTCATCAGACATGTGCAATAATGAGTTTGAGGACGATCAACATGCAAATGAGTATGATGAAGAGGAACGTATTGCGCTTGCTAATTTAATTGCTACTTTACAAAAAGATATCACTGAAAATAAAAAGAGTCAAAAGCAATTAAAGAAGGCAAACGCTACGCTCAGTTAAAATTTTGAAGAATGCAAAGCTGCTCTTATCAAATCGAGTGAGATGACTGAAAGTTATAGAGATGAGCTCCTTCAGAAAACCAAAGAGCTTGAGGGGTACAAGGGAAGTGCGTTAAAAAGTCAAAAAGACGATTTTGAAAACAAATATAATACAACTCTTGAGTTATTAGCCAAATAGAAGCGTTAATATAATGTTTTCTTAATGGATGAACGTCAAAAAACGTACCTTGCCAATACCAAAGTTAATGAACTTGAACAAAAGCTCTCTATGACCACTATAGATTCTGTTAAAAATCTTGAGGATAAGAAACAAGAGGTAGATGCGTTAAAACAAGACTTCAAAAGTAGATATTATACAGAAACCAAAAAAGTAACAAAACTAGAAGAACAAGTCGAATTTTTGAAGAAAGTTGTTTATAAAACGCATTATTCTATTCAATCCGTAAGAATGCTAGCACCTCCATCGATGTTTAAGGGTCAAGCTAGCTTTGCAAGTCCTGAGTACCTTGCCAAAGCTCAAGCTACGAACCCGTGTCTTTATCTTGATGAGACTGAAAGGACCGATCTTGATTGCATGCCTGTTAGTGCCAATAGTGAAGAGACTGCCCTTTGGGATGATGATAGTCGATCACTTGTCAATGAGGAGTTTGTAAAACCATATAATTATGCTTATGAGAATAGTCTTTATGGTCTTTTCAACAAACAAACTCAGAAAACTCGTGAGGAAGTGTTTCTAGAATGCAAACAAAAGAGAATTCAATGAAAGAAAGCATTTGCCCCTAAGAAATCTAATGTTTACAAATACATAAAATACCTCCCTCTAGATGAATCTAAAAGCAGGAGTAGGAAAACAATAGGTATTCTTAAACACCACATAGATAATGTTAAATCTATTGTTGAAAGAGATTGGGCAAAACGTGAAAATGCTATGTGGCAACGCCCGATTCCTCAAGATATTACCTTGCTTGTGAAAGAACTCTTAATTCCAAACACGGCGTTGATTAAAGAAACTGTTCTTCAACTTGAGGAGTTCATTCGGACTGAAATGTATGATGATTTAAAATACGTTGAATCTCTTGATAAACACATTGATGATCTTCAAATGGAGAAGTCTAATTTTTCAGATGAATACGATTTACTCTTGCAAGAATGCGTTTCTAAAGATGTTATGTGTGCTTATTTTACATCTTGTGCTGATATTGATGAATATTCTGATTTTGCCTGCAAATATCTTGATAAGATCAAAGAATGTGAACGTCTTGAAATTGATAAAAGGATTTTGAGTTACTTCAACACAAAACTGATTTCCTTCAAAAACATTGTCATTCTCTTGAACTTGCTTTGCAAAAAGACGTTGGTAGTTTTCCACATGATAATAAATTGCAAGAAAAACTTTCCCAAACGTTTCGAGAAATGAATGAACAGAATTTGGAAATTAAAGGGTTGAAAGCTCAGTTACAAGACAGGGACAGAGCGATAGCAGAGTTGCAGAAACTCGTTGCTAAAATGGGTGGGAAAGTCGTGGAACCTAGCATTAAGCAACCTGTTGTTAGACAACCCAATGCCTCTAAAGTGAATAGATCCTCTATCTTGGGAAAACCATCTACTTTATCAAATTCCTCGTTTGCAAAACCTGTGTTTGCCCCCAAGATAGATGGAAAGGAAAGGTTACCACAGAATCAACCCATAAGGAATACTATAGCACCAAGCGTTAAGCACAATAATGTGATTAAACCAGGGATGTATAGAATGCCCACTAAGCCCACAAACAAAGTTACTCAATCGCCTCAGACTTCTAGAAACACTAATATTTGTGTGTCTTCTACTACAAGAATAGTTTCCACTACTAGTGTTAGCCGGCCTCAGCTTAAGCGCACTCAAGTGAATGATAAGGTTTGGAAACACAGGAATCAAGGAAAGATGAAGGAAGTAGAAGAACACCCTAGGAATTTGAATGTTTTTAAGAATAAAAAGTTTGTAATCGCTTGTAATGACGATTTGAATGCTGTGAATGATTTGAATGCTATGAATGTGAAATTTGTTTGTGTCAAATGTGGAAAGTATGCTAATGTTAATCATTCTATGTGTGCTATGAATAAAGTCAAAGGCGTAGATACTAGAACTAAGAAGCAAGTTGCAATGCCTATTAGAGCTAGTAAACCCAAACGCAAAGTAAACCATTCTGGTGCAACCCCCACTAAGAAAAGTAATGCATCACTCTACCACTAAGAACCCTATAAGCAAAACTAAGGAATTATATGAGTCTGCTAGCAAGTCTTAGAAATGGTGGTTTGCTAATCAATGTCCTCCAGGATATAAATGGATGCCGAAAGCTAGGACATAAAATGTGAAAACGAGTGTTAGTTTTCCTTTAAATGTTGATAAGGACACTAATGATTCTACTATCACAACTACTGTGGTATCCAATTTAGCAAATGCTCCATCGTGTTCTAACTCTTCTGCAGGTGATACAAATAATTCTCTTCATACTGGACTCCCGATGCACGAAGCACATGACGGGGAATCTCAAGCTTCTAATTAACTTCGTGGAGAAGTTCCTGGGTACGGTTCAATTCAGAAATGATCAATTTGCACCGATCCTAGGATGTGGAGATTTGGTTCAAGGGAATATTACAATCAAAAGGGTATACTACGTCGAAGGGCTCAATCACAATCTTTTCTCGGTTGGTCAATTCTGTGATGCGGATTTGGAGGTTGCTTTCAGAAAGAAGACATGTTTTGTTCGCGATTATGATGGGAATGACTTACTTACCGGTACACGGTGTACTGATCTTTACACAATTTCACTTCAAGACACAACTTCATCAACTTCAATTTGCTTCATGGCTAAAGCTTCAACGACTCAAGCATGGTTATGGCATCAACGTTTATCTCATCTTAATTTTGATACCATCAACTTGCTTTCCAAGAAAGATATTGTGAGAGGCCTTCCAAGTTTGAAATTCATCAAAGATCATCTTTGTTCTTCTTGTGAACTTTGTAAAGCTAAACGAAGTAACTTCAAAACAAAGACCACACCAAGCTCTAAAGGACGGTTAGATCTTCTTCACATGGATCTGCGTGGTCTCATGCGTGCTCAGAGTATCAATGGAAAGAAATATATTCTGGTAATTGTCGATGATTACTCAAGGTACACATGGACTCACTTCTTGAGGTCCAAGGATGAAACACCCGAAGTTCTGATCAGCTTTCTTAAACTGATACAACGTGGTCTTCAAGCTCAAGTCAAAGTGGTTCGTACTGACAGAGGTACAGAATTTTTGAATTCAAAACTGAGAAACTATTTTGAAGCCGAAGGAATTCAACATGAAACATCTATTGCTCGAACACCCGAACAAAACGGCGTTGTTGAAAGACGAAACCGTACTTTAGTTGAGGCTGCTCGAACATTATTATCCGCTTCAAAACTACCACTATACTTTTGGGCCGAAGCCGTGTCAACCGCATGCTACACACAAAACCGATCCTTAATTATCCCAAGACACGAAAAGACACCATATCACATAATTCATGATCGAAAACCTTCACTCAAACATATGTACGTGTTACATTATTCGAGATGGTGAAAATCTGGACAAGATGAAAGAGAAAGGTGATGCATGTATTCTTGTGGGATATGAAACTCAGTCTAAGGGATATAGAGTGTACAACAAGAGAACAAAATTGATTGTCGAGACCATTCACTTTCGATTTGATGAATTACAAGAGATGGCACTTGAACAAAATAGTTTAAGTCCCGATACACAACGACAAACGACTTCCGTTCACAACCACACGGAACTCGGAACTCAAGACCACAGCAATAAACCGTCAAGTTCAACGCTGGTTCCAGAAAATGTTCCTAGAGCTAATATGACAGTCGAAACGACAATTGAAGAGTTGGAAATGTTATATGGACCAATGTATGATGAATCGACCTTAACAACTAATTGCCTCGCCCCGATTCCCTCGAAAACTTGGTCTGCCAAGTCTATTGAAATAACTGACGAAAGTCCCCCAACAGCATAGAGCTTGGGAAGCTCGGACCCGGTCAAGATCCGAACAACAAGGAGCACTCATGGGGGGGAAACAAGTTGTATCAAAGTCTTCCGCTGTCACTCATGATAAGAATGATGATACCGATCATCGTCAACAACCGGATACAACTTCATCTACTTCAACACGGGTTGCTGCAGATTTACCTCCTCAGAATATCACTTCAACAATCGATCCTACAACATCCACAAATACTTTCATTGCTCCAGAGAACACAAATCAAGCAGACGATGCATTATCTGACGAAGACGAATTTATCAACCCATTCGGTACACCGGTACACAAAACTAGAGAGTCTTCTACTCGCCATGTTGATCCGTAAAATATGCATAAGTTTTACCAACGACATCCTTCAACACATCATTGGACCCGAGATCATCCTTTGGTTCACGTAATTGGAAACCCTTCACAGCCCGTTCGTACAAGACGACAGCTTCACACCGATGGCGATGTTTGTATATTCGCACTCGCCGTGAGTTCAGCCGAACCGAAAAACATCAAAGAAGCCATGGCTGATCATGCTTGGATTGAATCGATGACGGATGAACTTCAACAACTTGAAAGACTTAAAGTCTGAGAACTTGTTGACAGACCATACGATGTAATACCATTAAATCTTCGATGGATCTGGAAAAACAAGATGGATGAAGAGAACACGATCATCAAGAATAAATCTAGGCTAGTGGCTAAAGGGTATGGACAGAAAGAGGGTATTGACTTTGAAGAATCATTTGCACCAGTAGCTCGAATGGAAGCGGTCAGGATTTTTCTTGCTTATGTTGCACATAAGGGATTCATTGTCTACCAAATGGACGTAAAGACGGCGTTTCTTAACGGTCCTTTGAAGGAAGAAGTCAATGTCACGCAGCCAGAAGGATTCGTCAATCCTCATTATCCTGACAAGGTGTATCGTCTCCACACAGAACTATATCGACTCAAGCAAGCTCCAAGGGCGTGGTACGACGAGCTCTCGAAATTTCTGGTCTCCAAAGGTTTCTCAAAAGGTTCCATTGATTTAACTTTGTTCACTTATAAATATGGGGATGACATTTTGCTTGTGCAAATTTATGTTGATGACATTATTTTCGGGTCTATAAACTCAAAACTTTCAAAATGGTTTGAAAAAGTAATGCACAGCAGATTTGAAATGTCTATGATAGGTGAACTAAAATTCTTTCTAGGAATTCAAGTTCACCAATCCCCAAGTGGTATCTTCATTAACCAAGCTAAGTATTGTCAAGAGATAATCACAAAGCATGGTATGACATCATGTGACCCCGTTGGGACACCATTATCAACCACATCCCTAGATGCTGATTTGGAGGGATTACCCATAGATCAAACGAGACATCGTTCCATGATCGGGTCCCTCGTGTACTTGACAGCAAGCAGACCTGATATTCATCATGCTACATGCTATTGTGCACGATATCAAGCACGACCCACTGAAAAGCACCTCAAGGAGGTTAAACGGATCTTTTGGTACCTTAAGAATACCATTCACATGGGACTCTAGTATCCGAGGGAAACCAGTTTCTTTCTAACGGCCTATTCAGATTTTAATCATGCAGGGTGTCTTGATACACAAAAAAGTACTTCTGGTGGTGCACAATTTCTAGGTCAAGATAAGCTTGTGGGATGGTCTTCCAAGAAGTAGGATTGCACGTCACTTTCATCAGCCGAAGCGGAGTATGTGTCTCTATCTGCGTGTTGTGCTCAAGTTCTTTGGATGAGAACATAACTCACGGATTATGGCTTCCACTTTGATAAAGTACCTATGTACTGTGACTCAAAGTCTGTGATGAGATGGCATTTATACATGATCTCATCGTTCTTTTCGGGCTTTAAATGCATTAAAATGTCATAAAATACCATATATATGCTTGTGTTTGTTTACTTGTGTGTTTTAGGTATGGATATCGTGAAAAAGACAAAAGATCACAAGATACAAGGAAAAACGGACACGAGAAACGAAGCCGTACAAAGAACCGGGCCCTAATCATGGAATTTTCATCAAATACCCTTAAAGACTTGAAGACAATACAAGATTGATCATCCAAGAATGAAGAAATGACACTTAAAACCCTTGTATATTAATAATTACAAGTTTGGTCCCTTAAGTTTGTTAAAATTGCAAAAAGGTCCTTCAACTTTGAAGAAATGGCAAGATTAGTCCCTCAACAATTTCAAATTGCCAATAATGGTCCCTCATGAAGTGAAAGACACAATGAAGACCTTTGAAGATCATCAAAGTCCAAGAACAGCCCTTGAAATATCCTAAAATGTCAAAAATGATCCTTGAAACCTTTTTCCAAAAGGTTTGTGCCAAAAGTGTCAAAAGGAGAAACTTATTAACAAAGGAAACAAGGATTTAGGGCTGAAAACGGGAAATGCCAAAAATATCAAAAGTAAAGGGCCAAATGTGTCAAGTGGAAAGATTTAAACTCTAAACTGGCGCCTAACACCCACTGTTCCCCTAATTTCGGATTGATGAACTTACTGTTCATCTTTTTGCTCCCCAGGTTTCACTTCCACTTTTACTTGGGTAAAACCCAATTAAACGTGCACACGTTTAATTCACACGTACCCAAACCCAACCCACGCATAAAACCCTCACCCCCACGCCTTGAGGACCCCACCCCCAATTCCCTCTCATCCAATAGCATCATTCCTTTGGCCCCAAGTCTATTGACGTGTCCCAAATCAACCACTATCCTTTATTCCTTCCTCCCTACACAAAATTAAACGGCCAAGATCAAGAAAGGACAAAATGCACCAAAAACGTGTCAAGGGCAATTGTGGGATTTTTTATGTATTAGGGTTAGTGTTTTTATGCTTCTAGTATGTTCTGTATGCACTATAAAGAGAGACCCAAGCTGTGGTGATCCTCTTGTTCCAGTTTCAAGCTTTTCTCACTTGTAATTGCTTTTTAGAAAAATAAAAGTTTGGTTTTTGATATATTCAAGTATAATTCCTTTTTATTGTTTTTAAAAGTTGTGTGTAGTGTTGAGGCTTGATTCTGAGTTCCACTTTGTTATTTGGTTAAGTAACTTTGATTTTCAAAGTTGTTTAAAGTTTCTGAAATTTGGAAGATTTTTGGTAAGAAATCTGTCCAAGGTTTTTGTGTTATTAGTTCATGTTATTGGGTGACAAAGTGTTTAGGAAACGTGTTTGAAAGGTTTGAAAGGTTTTTGGAAAGAATTTAAAAAGAAAGAAAAAGTAAACAGATTATCTATATTTGTTTGTATTTGTGTATTTTTCTTTTGTGTTTGATTTCAACAGGTGAAGGTTGCTGATTTGTTAAAGGATCTGCACCAACCCGTGTTGGTTTGGAGGTGGATTATACATCCACTAGGACCCTTGGATGTAAGGGTCCTTAGGTAATCTTCTTTTTCTCTTTGAAAATTTCAGAAAATAAGTGTTCCATATGATCTTGTTTGATTTGATGATATTGTGTGTTTAAGTGCTTGATTTGTGTTTTTCTGTGTTGGTATGCATGATTGGATGCTATTTGATTCAGATTGATCAAAGTTTTAGAGGTATTAGTTAGTTAAAAACGTTTTTCAAAAAGTTAAAGGGTGTTTGGATCTCTGTTTAAGCAGGGTAGAAAGTCTTTGATTTTGATTAGAAAGGTGTTAACAAGTTTCAAATAGCTTGAGCTAGGTTTGTATGTAGTTGGTAATTCATTTAGAACAAGTTTTGAAGCTGTTTGTGTGGTAAAAAGTTAAAAAGAGTAACTCAAATCTGCATATTCAGTTTCTGCCTGATTTGTTCATATTTTTGTGCTTGATCTTTGAAATCTGTTAAGTTCTAGGATGATTTAAGGCTTGTTCTGGTTTGTATGCTGGTTGGTGATTGTGTGTGCTAAATTTTTGGCTTTGAATCTCTTTGGTGTGCATGTAATAAGCTTAACAGTCCACTAGAACCTAGGTTTTGTCTCAGAAACTTGCATAGGCTATGTATGCATTGATTTGGCTTATTTGTCTTGCTTAGTGTTTATACCTTGCTTATTTGTGACTCCTTGTGCTTAAATAAGCACAAGGGTGCCCCCATTGTTCCAAAAGCAACATCTAATAAGCCCACAAGCCAAGTCCTCTTGGCATCAAAAGTGCACAAGTGTGCACTTTAATTGCTCATCAGAAACTTATAAAACCTGGCAAGTTTTTGGATCTTCATTTGGCTAAATCTTGGCTAAATTGTGATATTGGAGTTGGATTCATAGCTTATTAAAATCACCAGTTGGATTGAAAAAGAAAAAAATTAAAAAAAAAATAAATAGCAAAAAAAACCACTAGCCTGGCTTCGAACCCCTGACCTCTCGTTGGAGGGTTCAAGGCTCTTACCAGTGTGCTAGCATTAATCTTGTGTATAGAAGGGAAATGCCTATTACTTAAGGTAATTTGATTTCTAGCTTATTAAATAAAGCCGTGAGCAAATAAGCTCTTTTTGGCTTATTGGCTTATTGTTTTAGCTTATTCTCATTTTTCCTGAGTTGGTTATTGGATTGTTGACTTTTCTAGCTCTTTTCCTTATTTTTCCATTTAATAGTTTATTTTCTAGGATTTATTTTATAGCCGTATTTTATTCATTCAATAAAAAATACCAAAAAGATTTTTAATTTTTAGGAAAAATAGTTTTTAGCTTTTTAATACATAACTTGAGGTTTACATCTTATTTTGGTTTTATAAACTTTAATTTTTAATTTTATAATATTTTAAGGTTTTTTATAAACTTTAAAGATTTTTATAAAATTATTAAAAAAGGTTTAGGAGCTCTAATTTGTGTTTTTCTCTTAGTTATATTATTTAGGATTTTTAGAAATTTTTTATTTCAAATTTTAGAAACTTTTTATTTTTAGCAATATTTTAATATTATTTTAATATTAATTTTTCAAAATTTTATTTTTCTTTCTTTTTCATTTTTCTTAGGTTCTTTATCATTAATTAGGACCTTTTCCATTTTTAGAATATTTTTATAGCTTTTAGATTAATTTTTATAATTATTTAAGTTTAATTAGGTTTTAATCATTTTTAATCATTTTTAGAGTTTTAAAAATAGTTTTAATAGCTTTTAATTTTTAGAAAATTACTTTTTAGTCTTCTAATAATATAAGTTAAGTAATTATTCAATAAAATCATATTTTAGACATTTAAATGAGTTAAATTTAATTTTAGGGCTTTAATTAGCATTTAAAATTAATTATTTAATTAATAAAAGGTTTTAAAATATCTTTGTTGGATTTTTATCTTTATTTATATTATTTTAGACTTCTTTTTAGTCTTTTTAATTATTGATTTTGTTTTTGGCCTTAGTATAAAATTTTTAAATTTGGGTAGTTTTTCACGGCTTTACGTTTTCGTCTTTTTCGTCGTTGTTTAATTTTAACATAACCGTCTTTCATCTTCTCATCCCCATTCTTCTCAATATTAATCTCAAACAACTACAAGTTAATTCACACACATATACCTCCTTGGGAAACGAACTCTTTCTCTCATTTTATTTGATTGTGGGTCATTTGTGCACGGTTTTCCTAAACCGTCGTACTTAATACTTTCCGCTCTTATACGTTCTTTTGTTTTCCTAAACAAGAGTCGTATTTTACTACAATCATTTTGGCGCCGCTGCCGGGGAGGTGTGTTGTGCTTTAATTTGGAAACTTTTGTTTTTGATATTATCCATAATAGTATTTGTGTTAAGTGGAACTCCCTTAACACGTATTATCGGTTTTCTTGGTTTTTCTTTGTGAATATTATTAATATATTGTATTAAGTATCACAATCAAAATACAATATCTCCAAAAGTGTGAAAACACAACCTTAATTGGGATTTGATCTCCTAATTATTGTATTCGAATCTCAAACAAAAAGAAAAGGCAAAAATAGATAAATACTTTCGAGAAGCTCGATTTTGAAAAATACAAACTATAAGGTGGGTATAAGGCGGGTATTATAAAATATACCCTAAGGAAAAAGGCTCTTAAGTGCTTCGCGCCGCCTCGTTTCCCCGCTTGCTTGTGAGTATTTTGAGATTGAAGGCTAATCGAGGGTTTTGCCGCCCAAAGTATTAATACGTATACTATATTTTCTTGGTTTTCTTTGTGATTAAACCCTCGTGAACAATTTGGTTTTCACCAAAGTTCTAAAGTCATTCGAAGGCGTTCACTCCACGTGATCGTTTTCATTCCTTTGAGGCTTCTTTAATCAAGAGTTTGATTCAAGGAGAGATTTTGTAGATTGTTGTCTACGAAGATACACCAAAATCCAAAAAAATTAAATATCATCAAAAACACAAAAAAATTGAAAATCCACAAAACAACCAAAAAGAATCTTCTTTGCTCACCTCCCATTCTTCGTGTAGTTTATGATCACTCGTAATCAAGCTAAACGAGCTCGTAAACGTCTTCAAAAGCAAGCAAATCAAGGATCGTTGATTGTTGAAGAACCTCCAATTGTTGAACCTATTGTAGAACAAGAAGTCGTCATGGCTAATCGTACTATGATGGAGTTGCTACAAGCACCCACCGAGGGTTTTGGAGAGGCCATTGTGATTCCCGCCATCCTTGCGGAGAATTTCGAGATTAAGACGGGTTTAATGTCGATGCTACAAGCAAAAAAATTTCGAGGTCACGAGAAAGACAACCCGCATTACCATATTAGGAATTTCAACCGTCTCACCGCTACTAGCAAATTTAAGGATGTTCCGCATGACGCCATTAAGATGATGTTGTTTCCGTATTCGTTGGATGGTCCCGCAAAAATTTGGCTCGAGAAAGAACCGCCAAATTCGATTTTGACATGGACCGATCTCGTTTCTAAGTTTGTGAACAAGTTTTTTCCACCATCTAAAACAACACACTTAAAAAATGAGATTTCACGATTTGTGCAACGTAACAATGAAAGTTTTTCAATGGCATGGGAACGATTTAAAGAGATGTTACATGAATGTCCTCACCATGATTTTTCGGAATTGCATCAAATTGATACCTTTTATAATGGGCTTAATGATCATGAACGAGATTATTTGAATGCCGCCGCGGGTGGTAATTTTTTGTGCAAGACGACAAATGAGGCTTTACAAATCATTGAAAATCGATCTAAGGTTTATAGCCCTCGTAACACACCGAGTGTTGCCAATATGGGTTCGTCATCTTCGTCACAATCATCTCGTAGCATTAACGCCTTACATGATGAAGCTAATGAGGAAAATCGGTTTTTTGATAGATTTGCTAATCTAATGTCCCATTGGAAGGCACAAGAAGCTTCCAACACCGCTTCGATTAAAGCGGTTGCTAAGAGTTGTTTATCTTGTGGGGGAGCTCATGATCTTTCCGAGTGCATTACCGCGGATGGTAACACTTCGAGTGCTTATGTAGCAACGGGAACTTACAACCAAAACGGCCAAGGTTCTCGTCCAAATCAAGCTCCACCAAACCAAAATGCTAATAATTATCGAAACAACAACCAAGGTAATTACCAAGGCAACACACGCAATTACAACAAAGGGAATTATCAAAGTGGGAATGGACAAATCTCTAATCAAAACCAAAACCGTGATTTTCAAAACACTACACAAGGTTTTCAAAATGCTCACACGAAAAATTTGCAAGGAGAATTTTTAGATTATGCTAAAGCAAATGATGCTAAATTTGATAACATGCAACGTGAGATGATTAGCTTAAGGTCCGAGTTGAAAAACGAGCTTAAAAATGAACTAGCTAATGAACTTAAAACTCATGCAAACAAAATGGAAGGAAATGTCCAACGTCTTCAACAAAACCAACAAAAGATGGAATTAGGACAACATGAGATTAAGCAAGAGTTATTGAAAGCGGATGCTAGGCAATCAAAATTTGAAGACCGTATGGCTAAGATGTTTGAAGCTATCATGTGTAAGCCCTCTTCCTCGGGTGGTCTTCCTAGTGATACCATTAACAACCCGAGGGGAGAATTGAAGGTTGTTGCTACACGAAGTGGTAAAACTTTCAAGGAACCAATCTCTCGTCCAAGTACTTCTACGGAGAAGGAAATCGAGAAAGAACCCGAGGTGATGGTCGAAAAGGAGCATATTGCAATCCCACGAAGTACCGCTCAAACCACACCTACGGTTGAACCAATACCAATTGTGGAACCCGAGTTTCCAAGGCCGTTGCCTAATGACCAACCCACACCACCTTTACCTTACCCTTCGAGACGTAACAAAGAAAAAGCACAAGAACGGAACAATTATCAATTTGAGCTATTTATGAAAATGTTTCGTGATCTTCATTTTAACATAAGTTTTGCCGATGCTTTAATCATGATGCCTCGATTCGCCGCAAACTTCAAAAGTATGCTAAACAACAAAGAAAAGTTACAACAATCGTCTAGTTGTTCATCGGTTTTTCTAAGCCGCATACCACAAAAAGTCGGTGATCCCGGTAAATTTTTGATTCCGTGTGCTATTCAAGATATGGAGGAATGCTACGCCTTGGCCGATCTTGGCGCTAGTATTAATTTAATGCCTCTCGAGATTTTCAAATCACTTTCGCTTCCGGGTCTTACTCCTTCGAACATGTCCATCGAGATGGCCGATCATTCTACGATCATGGCATGTGGAGTAGCCGAGGACGTTTTCGTTAAAGTCGGAAAGTTTTACTATCCCGTTGACTTTATCGTTGTAGATATTCCCATCGATCGAAAAGTTCCTCTCATTTTGGGTCGTTCATTTTTGGATACATCACGAGCACTTATCGATGTTCATGCTCGAAAAATCACCCTTCGTTTCAATGAAGAAGAACTTGTCATCAATGCAACACAAAACTACAATCTTTCTCATGTATATTCTATTGCAACTTTAAACCATGGTGACTCGACCAATGTCGTTTGCAAAGAATTTTCACCAAGAGTTTTAGGGAATGTCTCCAAAAACAATTTACCATTTCCTCCGCCGGTGGAGGTTATGAGTGTTAAGCCTACAAAGAAGAAACCATCAATACTTGAATCGAAAAATCCTTCGCCTCATCTCGAACATTCATTCTTGAAAAGTGTTGATAAATTGCCGGTTTCTACGGAAGATTTTTCGGATGATGAATATGTTGACCCCAATGGGGAGGTTTTCTTCGTCGATAAACGTTTTGAGAACTTGCCACCACCAAAACCAAAACGGTTTCAAAATGTGAGAATTTTTAGTGTGACTAATATCGTCTTAGAAACACCGAATATTTTCGACATAATCAAAAAGGGTTTTCATAAGGAGAGTTTAAAAGATAACAAAGAAAAAGATCTTAAATTTGATTTAATTGATTTTTCTACAAATCTAACTCCGTCATCACCGCGTGATTTGAGTGCTACAAACTCGTCTACTCCTTTTGACGATGTTAAGTGTGGTTTTAGTATGGGGGAAGCCCCTTATGTTCCCTAATCCTTGTCCACCGAGGACGAGATATTCGATCCCGGAATTTCATGTAAAGGGAAATCTCGGTCTTCCACCGATGCAATAAATGGAAACTATATCTATTTGCTTGGTGCGAGTCTACCTCGAGTAGCTCAAACGTTTGTCTTACCAATTGTCTCACCCTTCTACTTCTCATCTATTTTCTTCAAACTCTTTGAGTTTATGGCACATGTTGGAGTGGTGTTAAATTGTTTTTTCCATGAAAACGAGAACGCCATCTTCGACCCCGGTATTTTGCATCATCTAAGGACTTAGTCCTTTATACCGGTTGCTTTTTGGGCCTTGTTTATCATGTAAGCCCCGCTAAAAATTGACCACACCATGATTTCCCTAAATGTTCACATTTTGAGGGGATCGAGTCGAGCTCATGACTCGGTAATCAAAAACGAGGTGCCTCGTGGGGGAGATCCCATGCTTATCTTTTATGTTCACTAATAAGGGGACTTGTACCCTTCCAACTCGTTGTCTCGTGGTTGTTTGTGATTGTGTTATCTAGATCATCATCATCTACGATTGAAGACTCTCGTGTTCGTTTACGTGAGCCTCCATCGTTCGTTTGAAGAAGTTTTTCACGAATCCATGACATATCCTTTATTGTTCTAACAATTATCTTTTAGCATAATTAATAAACGGCTTTAGATATATTGTTGATCACCCTTTCCATGCTAGATCCTAAGCATTCGATTCTTCGTCTCTAGTATGGGGGTGCTCCACCTTTAGACTCGAAACATTGAGGACAATGTTTACTTTTAGTATGGGGGGTGAATAGGTACTTGCTTTGCTACGCCCTCACGTTTTCCAACTTTCAATGTTTTGTTTTGCTAATAAGGCTAAAAATGGCCAAATTTTAAAATTTTTCTTAGTTTTCATAAGTGTTTTTAAGACACGAATGTATATTTTCCGATGGGTAGAATAAGAGTTAATTTTTGACTTGATGGGCATTTGGAGCCTTTTACATTCCTTAACCCGCTCAATTCAAGTTTTTCTAGACTTTTATATAGGGAGCTTTAAAACGCGAAAGTCTCAATTCATTCGGGTTAAGAACAAGAACTTTTCGCAAGTTCCTATAATTGATTCTAGAAAGTCACTTATCAAGGGAACTTTAAAACGCATTCTCTAAACTTGAAAAAGTCCAAGAAGGTGCAAGATCCTATAGGTGGCTTGAAAACCCAAAACTTTGATTTGATATAGTCTTAATGAAAGCTAATCCAAATTTGGCTTAATTTTGACTTGCACGGCTAAGTATTCACGAGTCTCTTTAATTAGAGGTCTTTAAATAGTGAAGAACGAGAAATGATAGAGTTAGACAAGTGATCATGCTAAACGTAGAACATGAAAGTGTTCTTTCAAAAACTCATATGTTTTTAATTGTGGCTTTTTCTTCCCATAAGATCAATGCATTAGGAATAAATCATAATTGCAATAAGTAAGGTCGTACGATTTGAAAGGTTACTTAGCCTCTAGCGCAAGATCGTTTAAAAGTTGCTCGGGGTTGAATAGAGTTCATAGCCAAGGCATAACTTATTGAAGCGGGACGCGAAGATTGGCGATCATCCAAAAAGGCCCTAACAAGGCATGAGGAGCTCTATTTTTGCTAAAGATCCAAAGATGATGTGAAGTATCATTATTCCTAAATCAATATGAAGGATCGAGACACACGACGAGAAGCTATTACTCCCCTAAAGAATGGAGAAAGTCTATCCAAAAAGACCCTAACAAGGTATGAGGATAAATATATCCAAGTCCGAAAAGGAGGCGGATCGTTGTATATCAAAATCCAAAGTAAAGATTGAAGAAAAATGATGAAGTCGTGGTCCTATATGAAGAATCTCTCAAAAACGTCAAGTGAAGAAATTCCAAATATATGAAGAGAAGACCATAATTTCGAGAACGTCTTCCCAAGATTTGAAGTATGAAGTACATGCCAAATATCAGTCCGAGAAAGGTCTCAAATCGTGAAACGAGTTATGCCAAGATATGAACTTAAGGAGATACACGAGAAGCCGTTTTAAAAGATTTTGTCCTTCGGCTAACTATTGATCAAATCGTGCTACTTTTCTTTCGGACTAATAACTACTCAAATAAGTCAATATGAATCACTTGTGATCCATGACAAATAGATAAAAAATGCTAGTAACCCATTTCCTTTTATAATAACTAGGATTGCGGGGAGAAAAAGTATTACACAATTTGAACGTATGAGTAGTGTTAGCATTGTGACTTGTACCAACAATGATCTTGTTTTTGCACTTAGCATGGAATGTATGACAATCAAGGATGACGAAATTTACTCTAAGGGACATTAACTTGTTTCTATTCTTTGACCCTAAAAGTCACATTTTGGTGATGAAAATCATACATTATGTCTTTACACATTCTCGTAGTATGTTGCAAGTCTTTTACTCTTCAATAAAGGTTAATAAAATTAATTGAACTTTGGTGATGCTTAGATACTTTATTCTAGCATTGCGTGAGGGCACGGCAATGGCTTAGTATGGGGGAGTGATGAGATGGCATTTATACATGATCTCATCGTTCTTTTCGGGCTTTAAATGCATTAAAATGTCATAAAATACCATATATATGCTTGTGTTTGTTTACTTGTGTGTTTTAGGTATGGATATCGTGAAAAAGACAAAAGATCACAAGATACAAGGAAAAACGGACACGAGAAACGAAGCCGTACAAAGAACCGGGCCCTAATCATGGAATTTTCATCAAATACCCTTAAAGACTTGAAGACAATACAAGATTGATCATCCAAGAATGAAGAAATGACACTTAAAACCCTTGTATATTAATAATTACAAGTTTGGTCCCTTAAGTTTGTTAAAATTGCAAAAAGGTCCTTCAACTTTGAAGAAATGGCAAGATTAGTCCCTCAACAATTTCAAATTGCCAATAATGGTCCCTCATGAAGTGAAAGACACAATGAAGACCTTTGAAGATCATCAAAGTCCAAGAACAGCCCTTGAAATATCCTAAAATGTCAAAAATGATCCTTGAAACCTTTTTCCAAAAGGTTTGTGCCAAAAGTGTCAAAAGGAGAAACTTATTAACAAAGGAAACAAGGATTTAGGGCTGAAAACGGGAAATGCCAAAAATATCAAAAGTAAAGGGCCAAATGTGTCAAGTGGAAAGATTTAAACTCTAAACTGGCGCCTAACACCCACTGTTCCCCTAATTTCGGATTGATGAACTTACTGTTCATCTTTTTGCTCCCCAGGTTTCACTTCCACTTTTACTTGGGTAAAACCCAATTAAACGTGCACACGTTTAATTCACACGTACCCAAACCCAACCCACGCATAAAACCCTCACCCCCACGCCTTGAGGACCCCACCCCCAATTCCCTCTCATCCAATAGCATCATTCCTTTGGCCCCAAGTCTATTGACGTGTCCCAAATCAACCACTATCCTTTATTCCTTCCTCCCTACACAAAATTAAACGGCCAAGATCAAGAAAGGACAAAATGCACCAAAAACGTGTCAAGGGCAATTGTGGGATTTTTTATGTATTAGGGTTAGTGTTTTTATGCTTCTAGTATGTTCTGTATGCACTATAAAGAGAGACCCAAGCTGTGGTGATCCTCTTGTTCCAGTTTCAAGCTTTTCTCACTTGTAATTCCTTTTTAGAAAAATAAAAGTTTGGTTTTTGATATATTCAAGTATAATTCCTTTTTATTGTTTTTAAAAGTTGTGTGTAGTGTTGAGGCTTGATTCTGAGTTCCACTTTGTTATTTGGTTAAGTAACTTTGATTTTCAAAGTTGTTTAAAGTTTCTGAAATTTGGAAGATTTTTGGTAAGAAATCTGTCCAAGGTTTTTGTGTTATTAGTTCATGTTATTGGGTGACAAAGTGTTTAGGAAACGTGTTTGAAAGGTTTGAAAGGTTTTTGGAAAGAATTTAAAAAGAAAGAAAAAGTAAACAGATTATCTATATTTGTTTGTATTTGTGTATTTTTCTTTTGTGTTTGATTTCAACAGGTGAAGGTTGCTGATTTGTTAAAGGATCTGCACCAACCCGTGTTGGTTTGGAGGTGGATTATACATCCACTAGGACCCTTAGATGTAAGGGTCCTTAGGTAATCTTCTTTTTCTCTTTGAAAATTTCAGAAAATAAGTGTTCCATATGATCTTGTTTGATTTGATGATATTGTGTGTTTAAGTGCTTGATTTGTGTTTTTCTGTGTTGGTATGCATGATTGGATGCTATTTGATTCAGATTGATCAAAGTTTTAGAGGTATTAGTTAGTTAAAAACGTTTTTCAAAAAGTTAAAGGGTGTTTGGATCTCTGTTTAAGCAGGGTAGAAAGTCTTTGATTTTGATTAGAAAGGTGTTAACAAGTTTCAAATAGCTTGAGCTAGGTTTGTATGTAGTTGGTAATTCATTTAGAACAAGTTTTGAAGCTGTTTGTGTGGTAAAAAGTTAAAAAGAGTAACTCAAATCTGCATATTCAGTTTCTGCCTGATTTGTTCATATTTTTGTGCTTGATCTTTGAAATCTGTTAAGTTCTAGGATGATTTAAGGCTTGTTCTGGTTTGTATGCTGGTTGGTGATTGTGTGTGCTAAATTTTTGGCTTTGAATCTCTTTGGTGTGCATGTAATAAGCTTAACAGTCCACTAGAACCTAGGTTTTGTCTCAGAAACTTGCATAGGCTATGTATGCATTGATTTGGCTTATTTGTCTTGCTTAGTGTTTATACCTTGCTTATTTGTGACTCCTTGTGCTTAAATAAGCACAAGGGTGCCCCCATTGTTCCAAAAGCAACATCTAATAAGCCCACAAGCCAAGTCCTCTTGGCATCAAAAGTGCACAAGTGTGCACTTTAATTGCTCATCAGAAACTTATAAAACCTGGCAAGTTTTTGGATCTTCATTTGGCTAAATCTTGGCTAAATTGTGATATTGGAGTTGGATTCATAGCTTATTAAAGTCACCAGTTGGATTGAAAAAGAAAAAAATTAAAAAAAAAATAAATAGCAAAAAAAACCACTAGCCTGGCTTCGAACCCCTGACCTCTCGTTGGAGGGTTCAAGGCTCTTACCAGTGTGCTAGCATTAATCTTGTATATAGAAGGGAAAGGCCTATTACTTAAGGTAATTTGGTTTCTAGCTTATTAAATAAAGCCGTGAGCAAATAAGCTCTTTTTGGCTTATTGGCTTATTGTTTTAGCTTATTCTCATTTTTCCTGAGTTGGTTATTGGATTGTTGACTTTTCTAGCTCTTTTCCTTATTTTTCCATTTAATAGTTTATTTTCTAGGATTTATTTTATAGCCGTATTTTATTCATTCAATAAAAAATACCAAAAAGATTTTTAATTTTTAGGAAAAATAGTTTTTAGCTTTTTAATACATAACTTGAGGTTTACATCTTATTTTGGTTTTATAAACTTTAATTTTTAATTTTATAATATTTTAAGGTTTTTTATAAACTTTAAAGATTTTTATAAAATTATTAAAAAAGGTTTAGGAGCTCTAATTTGTGTTTTTCTCTTAGTTATATTATTTAGGATTTTTAGAAATTTTTTATTTCAAATTTTAGAAACTTTTTATTTTTAGCAATATTTTAATATTATTTTAATATTAATTTTTCAAAATTTTATTTTTCTTTCTTTTTCATTTTTCTTAGGTTCTTTATCATTAATTAGGACCTTTTCCATTTTTAGAATATTTTTATAGCTTTTAGATTAATTTTTATAATTATTTATGTTTAATTAGGTTTTAATCATTTTTAATCATTTTTAGAGTTTTAAAAATAGTTTTAATAGCTTTTAATTTTTAGAAAATTACTTTTTAGTCTTCTAATAATATAAGTTAAGTAATTATTCAATAAAATCATATTTTAGACATTTAAATTAGTTAAATTTAATTTTAGGGCTTTAATTAGCATTTAAAATTAATTATTTAATTAATAAAAGGTTTTAAAATATCTTTGTTGGATTTTTATCTTTATTTATATTATTTTAGACTTCTTTTTAGTCTTTTTAATTATTGATTTTGTTTTTGGTCTTAGTATAAAATTTTTAAATTTGGGTAGTTTTTCACGGCTTTACGTTTTCGTCTTTTTCGTCGTTGTTTAATTTTAACATAACCGTCTTTCATCTTCTCATCCCCATTCTTCTCAATATTAATCTCAAACAACTACAAGTTAATTCACACACATATACCTCCTTGGGAAATGAACTCTTTCTCTCATTTTATTTGATTGTGGGTCATTTGTGCACGGTTTTCCTAAACCGTCGTACTTAATACTTTCCGCTCTTATACGTTCTTTTGTTTTCCTAAACAAGAGTCGTATTTTACTACAATCAGTCTGCCATAGCCATCTCCTGCAATCCGGTACAGCATTCCCGTACGAAGCACATTGATGTCCGATATCACTTCATTAAGGAACAAGTTGAAAGAGGTATTGTTGAATTATACTTTGTTGGAATTGATTACCAATTATCTGACTTGTTTACAAAAGCTCTTTCAAAAGAGAGGTTTGCGTATCTAGTTAGGCAAATTGGTATGAGATGTTTGATTCCAGCAGAATTGGAGGTTCTGGCAAAGAAGCGTGCTTGATTCATCTATCAAACATCTACCTGTAAATATTAATGAAAAAGAAAAATACAAAATTAAAAAATCTTTGATAATCAAAAAATATTCTTCTCGACATGTCTTTCAGTATCGATAATATGGACGTACCTAGAAATGTCGCTCAATAACGACACGGGTGTGTACATAAAGCTCGAATGAAAGTTGTAAATATTTTTCAAAACATGTCATTTCTATTTTTTAAAGGAAATTGTCTCTTTTGGACAATATTTCCAACAACGGGTAGAGAAATCTATCTAGGGTTGAGCTTGTCACAAAACATTCAACGTTTTGAGCTCAACACAATGGCTTGTAATTCAGATTGCAACCCAGAACTATATTCACGGGGGAGTTTACGATTTCGTACTCTTACCCTTAGCAAAAGAAGTTAAATCTTCTTTCACTTGAGTGGATTCGTCAAGACATTCAAAGTCTATGAACTCAAGTTTATGCTTTAGAAAAACCTTTTCGTCAAAAAGAATTGATTTTTTAAAAAGCGTTGAACACAATTTTTTCAAGAATTTCTCAATGATATTCAAAATCTTTCAAAAATTGTGTGTTCAACAACTCCTATCCTCAAAAGTTTAATGTGGATCAAATCCTCGTAATGACAATTCCATTGGATCAATTCTTGAGGGGGAGCTTTCCAAAATTCATGCTAAGTTTGACACATCTTTCTCCCGAAGATTTCAAGACTATTTTTCAAAATATATTTTAATCAAATTTGGTATCTCTAATATCAAAAGATTTTATATATTAGAGATAGGGGAGAAAATGTGATTAAAATGTGATCTTATATAAGACTCAAGCACTTTAACTCTTACCTACATGTGCGAAACACTTTCGATTATCGATGCACATGTGAAAGGGGGGCATTTCTGAAATGACAAAACTATCAAGGTGTTAAATGTTTTTCAAACACTTCGTTAGAATTTAAAGTGGTTTTCATGGTTACGATCAAATACCCACAACATCTTTAATTCACGATCTTATTGGTGTCAAAAGGGTGGTTAGGTTTAAGTCCTATGATCCAACTAGAACCGGAGGGATCTTCCCAGGGACAATCCAATAGATTATTAGAAGTCCTTAGGAAAGATGGAGTAGAATGTGAACGTAGCTGAATGTCGACTAAGTATTGATGATAGCACTGGAACAATCACAACAAGGTGCTATTAATGATGTCTTAGTAAGCATTGAAGGGGTTGAAGAATGAAAAAGAAATGTAAGGATAAAGGGTCTAAAGAAAGAATCCCTCCATACAACTTAGGCAGAAACCGGGTCAACACATCATGAAGACAACTCATCATGGACCTAGTGATGTGAAGCACAACCCTTTCCCAGCTACTCAGGCTTCTCTCAAAAGAAGTTTGTTTTATTGTCACGGAGATCAGCACGACTTCTATTGACTTTCTCACTCCGAGATATTTGATATTGAGTAGGTGGCATCTGCTCCAGCCTCCGACCACTAAAAGTGCACAAATAGAGTCTAGAGCCAAGAGATCAATCAAATCTCGTTAGGACACGCGGATGAAGATAAAGAGAGTCCTACGCTATATACTTGCGATATTGCTAGAACACTTAGAGTGATACTACTTAGTATTCACAATGATGAGTGGAAATCCTTCCAGTGTTAACATCAAACAGCACTACGGTAGGTCATATGCAAGATTCTTTATGAATCGAACATGTGTAAAAACTGAAAAGCAACAGTGGTTTGACTCTGAATTGATTCAAACTCGTTTCAGGTTTCTACGCAATATCTTTATGGTCTTGCCAGAACATTCAGAGTGATATTCATTAATATTCACAGTGACGAATGGAAATCCTTCTAGCATCAACATCAAACAGCGCTACGGTAGGTGACTTGTGAGATTATTATGAATCAAACTTGTGTCAACTGGAAAGCAACAATGGTAAGATTCTTAATGAATCAAACTTGTTCCAGGAATTTGAATTGACGACTTTAATCAAGCGGATATTCATCCAGTTGATTCACTCTTTATGTTCGCAGTCTTGCTTTGAGACGGTCAAGTAAAGAGAAGAGCTAGTACAGCCGCGAAACCCTGTCAAGGAGATTCTTAATTGAATCTACCTAATCACAGGTACGGTATTTAATATCGTATAATGGTCTTCACCCACCGGAGGTAAAATGCTACCGATTTAGGACGAATGTCAAAGCCATTCAGTCTGTGTCCATGTTTTGTCTCGAGAAGGTGGCGTCACGGTGTACTCAGCATAGTCAAAGATTCAAAACCACATGTTCATGCCCAATGACTTATTCAACAATTAATAGTGTGAGCATGTGGATAAAGACACAAGATCGCAAGATGGAAAAGACAAGTCAAGAATGATTTGAGATCTCAAGATAAAAGACTAAGTCAAAATACAATGACAAAGGCTCAAAGATCACAGCATGAAGGAACAAAACTACTGTTACACGTTCAAGACTCATTTATGACGAGATTCGTAATATCCATTGATCTTTAAATATCAAAAGGGTATGACCTCACATTAGGGGAGATTGTTAGCCTCAAAATATTGAGTCAAACAAGAATGCTCGGTCATAGGTTATTATTGTAACATTAGTTAGAACGTTGTAATAGGTAGTTAATTAGTCGTGGTTTACGGGCTTGTATTTAAACTAATTAAAGTCCAAAAGACAAGCTCGATCCAATATATAGCCCATTAAAGCCCGCATGTGGGTGGACTATATATACTACCCTCCTAGCATGTTAGGAGGATTGGTTATTCACTTGATTCTTTTCTTAATCTAATATTCACCAAGTTAATCATCTCCTTCTCTCTACTTTCTCTCACTATTTTCTCTCTCTAGAATTCATCTTCTTCATCTATTTTCTTTCTTTATTCCTTGCTTAATCATCACAAATATATGGGACAACAGTTCCCCTAGTGAGTGTTCAGCCTAAATACTCAAGCATAAACAAATGTAATGCGTCAAGGTAATACGGGACGGGGATTGTCAATCCCGATGGATTCACCCACAACATTCGCGCTTAGAAAAGGTAACACTAGAAAATTAACGGTGCATGAAATGGTAGGGAAACTTAGTGGCTATGGAAACTAAAAGCAATAATAATAATGGTAATCTGTTCTGAAAAGCATACAAGTTCTAGAAAGCATACAAGATCTGGATAGCATACAAGTTCTGGATAGCATACAAGTTTTGGATAGCATACAGTTTTAAATGAATGTGTTCCACCATGTAAAATCTCACCCCGCGTTTACAAACAATGTACAAGTAGTAAAAAGGGGCTATGAACTCACCTTAGCGATAAATATATCGAACAAGGATAACATCAAAATAATAGCGACGGGAGTGAAACGATGAATTAAGATAAGCCGAGATACCACGAGCTTCTAACGATGACCTAAAATAAGTGACGTGTCTTAGGATTATAACGATAACAGAATATGCAGTGAGTTAAGAAAGTTATAATTGACGATACACTACTACGGTTAATAGTTAAATGTTATAATTTATATTTGTATCAATTCAATTTGTTCTAACTTTGGTAATCAAAGCATTTTTATAAAACTAAACCAAGTATAACTATATTAGATAGTTAGTCTTTATTATTAAAAAAATAAGTTTACAAAGACTATCATGTAAAAAAATAAAACCTGAAACTAGATATGTTTTAAACTAAGAATTGAACTAACAATCATACCATGTATTCAAATAAATCCAAATAAATCTGAACTTTATTATCATGATCAAAAGACATTTATCATTGCTCAGAATCTTCAAAAACTTATTTGAGACTTTCATTTCTTTGGCTGTTGCTCACAAACTACTAAAAGATTGACAATATATAAAAAATAGTCGGTTGGCATATTTCTATGTCTTATAAAAGTGACACGTTTTAAAACATAGTCACCATGCTCATTTAAACACGTATATAGTACCTTTCTCATCTTTTCTATTCTTTTTTTTGGTTAATAGTCATTTGTTAATAGATAGTCATAAAGTTAGATTTTTTTTATTTTTTTAAGACGTGTGGGATAGAAAGGAATATGGTGATGGTTTATTATTATGCTAAAATTTTGAATAAGCGGGTATTATCGATGCCTGATATTTTAAAAGTTACGCGATTTGAAAAATATGCGTAAACCACGAAGAATAAACGCTCAATATAAAATAAAAACCTCGATATTCGGAGAACATTTATATTTAGATATATAAATGAGGGCTTATTATTTAATAAACGTTAACGCGTTATATAAACGAGTGACACTTAAAGGTTTATCATAAATTTTCAAAAAATGTTCATAAAACGAATAATTAAATGATGACAAGAAAAATATTGTTATGACATAACGACGGTATTTACGGTCGATAACGGACGTAGAGTTTGTCGGTAAATAATAAATGACACATATTAGATACATTAAAGACTTAACCTTGTCGGTTAGTCAAGAAATTCATATTATTTATAGATCGAACATGACATTTAAAAGTCGGGTAATAAATATTGTCCGGATATTAGGAATAGAATTAGAGCTCGGTCTAAATGTTGATTTTAAACTTCGGGTTACTATAGTAAATAAATATGGAAAAATAAAAATAATTTTTTTATAATTTCGAATGAAATGTCATCAACGATCAGAAAAATATAATTCATTAAAATTATCAAGATCTCAGAATTTAGTATAAAGAATACAAGAAATGTAACACGTTGGAAAATTTAAGAAACATGAATAAAAGAATAAAATAATACCGAGAAAGTACGAGTTCTTACAGTCGACCCCCCTAAAGGAACTCTGGTCCCTTAGAGTTCTACTGGAGACAGAAGAAGATGCAAACAAAAGGAGATACATAGTTTAGAACTGATTCATTGCTTCCCATGTAATTTATGCACCACGGTGTACCTTAACAATTAGAATTCACTACGCTTTAGTTTCTTAACTCCTTTTCTAATAAATTTTCAAACTCGGATTGAAATAATAACCATTCAGTATGAAGAAATATAAAGAGTAGAATGAACACTGGCATTGCTTAAACAGACAATGTGCGCTAAAATGAATCAAGATTTTTATTCACCAAGGAATCGCAAATCACGCAACTGTAAAACATGAAAATTTACTTATTAGAAAAATATAGGGGAAATATAAATTACATATAGGCATTTGGATTACAAGTTGTCACAATTATCTGTCTAGGATTTAGTATTACTTTCAAATTTAGCCTAAGTATTTTCTTGATAAGAATTTCAAAGTAAAAGTAACTCAGTTCAAATAATTATTTCGATCAGCTTAAGAGCTTTTGGATGACTGTATGAAATTATTGTTAAAAACTCAAGTTTATCGTTACCATTAGAGAAAACCAAGTTTCCAAATTATATGAATCATTGTTAGAAATTGAAAGTCCCTAATCAATGCAAGAAACCCTAATCTTAACTTAATCAACACAAGGTATTACTTTTCAAACGTAATCTTATTATTGTATAATAAAGAATTACATGTGTTATGGATAACACAGTTTGATGACAATGTGTTGTGCACACTTTGAACAACAATAAACCCTAACTTATGAATACAGTCGTAGCTGTTTGATTCACTAAGTTATATGCACTAATGTTCTTAATATCTCAAAGTGTTGAATCTTAATGCATGGATACACATCCTATTTATAGTGTTACGAGTTTGACTTAAACAGTACTTGATGTCGACTACACAAGCTTTTACAAGTTCCCACATCACTCACATGATGTCCTTCTATTCTTGGTAGTCTTCCATTATGCTTTAAGGAACAGTTGTCAAAAACAGTTTCCTTATTCTTCATAGTCTCGAACACACAAATGGCATGTCCAAAGTGTGCTGAGAGTTATCAGGGTATTGCCACCCCTGTTAACTCTCAACCCCTCAGAGTCCCTGATACATCTTGGCTGTTATCCATCACAGCCAATGAGTATGTCTTCAGGTAATTCTTCGACTTCCCTGACAATGTCTCTGACATGGACTCCTCTGAGGTTGCTCACAGAGACTTGGATCTCTGTGAGTCTTGCGAAACTTGCCTGCCTCCTAGGCACAGGCAAGGGACTATCTATCAGCCTAATTATGTTTAAATCAATGATCGGGGAATCTAATAAGTTTAGATTCCCAACAATCTCCCCCTATTTAAACATAAATAATGCTAGATCTAACTAAGTTAAGGTAAGTGAGTTTAACAGCTTCTTCTTACACATAACAGATCTAAACAAACATACCTCATGATTTTATTAAGACTTAAAGAAAAGTTACAAATTCATTACATAAGTAGAATAAAAGATGAAGGTAAAAGGGCTGAGACCATCTTCAATAATCATCATTTTTTATTCTTTCTTCAGCTTCGGCCACGTCTAGTCTATTATCAATTTCATCCTGTAAAGTCTTTGCAAACTTCTTGGAATACTCTGTGTTGATCTTGAGACACTTCTTGTGACAGAGTAGCTGAATAGTTGAAGCCAAGCACAGCTCATCTTCCCTCTGAAAAGCATACTGGCAAGCCTTGTTCATGAATGCCATTCCTTTTTCAGGCTCTGAGTATGTCTGACCATCAACAGGGCCAACAATACCATTTGGGAGGATCAAATCCCTGTGCATACCATCCACATGAACATCTTCAGTAACAAAAGTTTCATTAACAATTTGTGAAATTCTTCTTCTTTTGTTGCATGTCTTTGGGGGTTCTTGTTCAAAAAGCTGTGGTGGGGGATCAATCTTGAGTTTGGCTGTTGTTTCCTTGATCCAGTTAAACTTGGCCTTAAGAGTTTTAAGCAGAAGGAAATTTGCCTGTCCAGACTTTTTGGCAGCTAAGGCTTCGAGTTCAAACCATTCTGATAACCCAAGTGTCTTTAACCTGAAGTTGTCAAACACATCCATATTTCTCTGTTGGTTTTCCCTCCATAAGATCATTTGTGGGGTGTTTGTGGATTTATGAATGGTGTATTTGAACTTGGTTATCTTCCCAGCAGCATACCTGTTGTTTACGTAGGCATCATAGTCAGCTTTGACTTTCCTTAAAGCCTCAGCGCGTTTTGTTTCCATTTCCCTCAACCTTTGTTTTTGTTTTTCCCTTTCAGGTGGTGTCATCTTCCTCAGAGTAGCTTCATTTAATTCTTTGGCTGTCTTGAGCTCATTTAGTCTTTTGAATTCTTCAGCCTGTTGCTCTATTTCTTCAGGGATTAAAGGAATCTCATCGGAAGGTGTAAAGGTTGAAAAATGGGAAAGGTCAGTGGTGGATCCTCCTGTCTCTAGCATCGCAGCTATCTTCTTAAGTTTGGTGTCAGTATCAACCAAAACTATCTCCTTTCCTTTCTTCGAGACAGAGGACTCCACACTTATGTTTTTCAAAACATCAGCTCTATTGATGAACGCTGTCTGAGCCTGAGTTTGAATAGCTTTGGGGAGAGAGCTAACAGTGAATTTTAATTTCTTGGCCGCTGGCTCATCATCATCCTCAGGCTTGCTGATGTTAACTAAGATCAGAGATTTAGATGAGTCAGCTCCATCTTGTTGCTCCCCCTGAGTATCATCCTCATCATCAGGTGTGATGACTTGGAGAGGAACAGGTGTAGTTGAGGGATTAGCTGATGAGGAGCCTTGTTCAGCAGATGCAAGGCTGAGTGTAGTATTCTTCTCCCCCTCACGTTTATCCTTGCTTCGCAGATGCTTGGATGATCGTGCCTAAAAACGTCTTGCAATCTGCTCCACATAGGCAGCCATAGCACGTTGTCTTTTTCTTGAGGCCCTGGCAATCTTCAGCAGGAAGTTGGCATTGGCATTAGTATTTGCCTGAACACGCCTAACAATAAAGTTAGCATGGTTATATTGCCTGTTGCGAACAGCATTAGATTGCCTGTGTAGGGTGAGTTCATGTTCACGGAACATAGCAGGGACAGCTGAGTCAATAGCATCCTTGATTCGTGTTGAGAGATGACTGAGTCCCTGGGCTACACCTTTTCTTGTACCATCCTGAATTGGCTCAGTGACAGCCTCAGTCACAGCCTTTTTTATGATGCCTGGAAATGTCACAGTAAAGTTGTGCATCTCTGACTTGATCACATCCAGCTTCCTTGATAAGCGCTCAATATCAGATTGATGATGTACTGGCTGAAGATTCGTGATATTGAGGCTTTGTTGAGCATAGTCATCCTCCCTTGGTATTAAGTCAAAGTTGGTCTGGGTAGGATGATCAAACATGAGAAATTCTGCTGTTGGATCATAAGTTGGTCTTTGAAAGACTGTTGTTGCTGAGGTAGCAGAGTTTGGAGTATCAACAGCTTCCTTGAGAGGAGAAGTCTTGTCATCAGCTGGTGTGGACACAGCTACTTCTTTAGGAGGAGAGGCAGATAGTTGGTCTTCCTCATCGTCTTCATCCTCTTCATCGAACATTCCCTCAGGGAATTCATCCTCAGGCATTGGCTCAATATCAGAGACATAATCTTCTAATGTGAGCATTTCTTCATCAGCATTGAACACAGGCTCTTCATCAGTTGGTTTGTCCTGAGTCAAAGTTTCAGCCTCCTTTTCTTGTTGTACCTGAGACTCGATGACTGGCTGTACAATTTCAGCCTGCAAATTTGTTGTAATTAGTAACAGGGAAAAATATAAGAGGAATGGTCGCCATTTTGCTGTCCCAGAGAGGCTGAGGGTGATTACTCAGCCACTCCAAAGGATAAATCCTTGGGATTCTTTTAAGTGTGAATAAAGTATGGTTAATGATCGCCATTCGCTGCCCCTAGGAAAGCTGAGTGTGATTATTCAGCCCCCCCAAAAGGTAAAAACCTTTGGGACTCTTTTGATTGTGAAACATATGTTGTTTATGGATCGCCTGTCGCTGCCCCTAGGAAAGCTGAGTGTGATTATTCAGCCCCCCCAAAAGGTAAAACCTTTGGGACTCTTTTAAGAGTGAAACATATGTTGTTGTAGGTCGCCTGTTACGCTGCCCCTAGGAAAGCTGAGGGTGATGATTCAGCTCCCCCTGAAAGGATAAATCCTTTGGGACTCTTTTAAGGAGGGAACCAAGAGGCTGTGTGAAGTACAGCTGATCAAGGTTGAGACATTAGTATATTCAGGTTGTTGTTAGCCTGAATACTGTCTATAGGGTTCAGGGTCATCGGGGTGCTTTATAAACACAAATGAATCATTCCCTGGTGCAAAGACAGGGTGTACAGAAGTCTTAAAGTATTCTAAGTGTAATGACAGACTTCTATGGGTCAAGGATTACCCTAACTTCACCACTCTCTCCTACAGATAACTGAGAGTGGCTGCTTGTGAACCTCTAAAAATGTACACTGATTACCTGTGAGATATCAGTTTGATTTGGCTGGTTTCCTGTTGTCTCAGCTGACCTAGAGACACTAGACGCCTGTTGTTTGTCAGCCAAAGAGTCTGAATCCACAAGAGTATATGGACCAGAGGCGGTGTTAGTCTTCTTTTCCTTGGCCTTAATAACAGCTTTGGAGTGGGAAGAAGAGGGGTTTTTCTTCTTCTTTGGCTGTTGGCCAGATGAAGCCTTGGACTTAGTAGTGTGCTGCCCAGAGGTCAAAGACATAGACTTGCCAGCAACACTAGAAGTATTCACCTTCTCAGAGGAAGGGAGCAAGGGCTTCTCAGCGTTTGGTACCTGGTTGGCCACGTTCAGCATATGGGCGGTGACAGGGATATCCTTAGCTCCTATTTCCTTGTAGATGGCGCCTGTGATGCGATAGGGCTTAAGAGCAGTCAAAGCCTTGTTGTGGTAGTTATCTCCCAGCAAACTTTCAAAAATCAGGGACAGGAAGCGCACATAACAGATGTTCTTTTCCCTGACCTGATTCCTTCCCTTCAGTTGTTCTACCAGGTTTGAGAATAGAATGCTTCCAACGTCAACATCAGCTCCCCAGATTAATCCATACGCGATAGCCTGATGATTGAACGACATCTGATCCTGTGATCCCTGCATTCCTCCCAGGGACTTCACAATGTGGGTGAAGAGGACACGCCACAGAGGAGTGAAATACTTAATCTTCAGAGGGGATTTGGCGAGGACCTCAGCTGGTGTAAGGGCAGGGTTAACATCATGGCAAGGGTTGAGTGTGGCCAGGGCTTCCTTGACAGCCTTTTTGTCAACTGCCTTCAGGCATTCATCTCCATGTTTTAGTCCGGCCACACTAGAAAAGTCTTTAAGGGAGAAGGCAAAAGGATGTTCATTGCATGAAAGGCTAAATGTAATGGTGTCTTCAACTACTTCAGCAGAATACCAGAATTCCCTAAGGTATTCTTGGTAAAAGGTGGATGGAGATTTGGTGAAGGCTTCATTTAGGTCACAATTCTGCATGAAATTTACCAGATCTTAATAGGTGTTGTTTGGTGCCTTAATCCATCCAATGGCGTTGTTGGAGGCGAGGATGCTCTCGTTGATCTCGAAGTTAACATTGGAGGCTTTTGGAACGGAAAACGCCATGGATTTGAGGTTGAAGGTGAATGAAAATGGCGGATGGTTGAGAGAGATAAGAATTTAGAGAGAGAAGTGGATTTTAGAATGGTGGTGGGTGAGAAGAGAAAGAAGACAATATATATTCAAACTTAAGTAAACAGTTATTCAACCGTATTAAATGCAAGGTGCGAAAATGATTGCTCAAGTGGGTCCCCTTGACCTTTCAAAAAGTTTGTCTCCTCGTTATCTGAAAAATAAATGATTAAATATTTGAGAATGTTTTTTGCATTTACTTGGAAAGTAACTACCTAGTTTCATGTGAAAAACATTTAATATAGAATCAATCATTTAATGAACACATTTAATATCAAGCCACGGGCTTTGAGATATTGAGCATCCCTAGCTCAGCAACTAGCCTGTTGAACGAAGGTTCAACCAAAGGCTTTGTAAAGATATCAGCTAGTTGCAGCTCTGTGGGAACAAAATGCAGCTCAATATCTCCCTTCATTATGTGATCCCTGATAAAATGATACCTGATATCAATGTGTTTGGTACGAGAGTGAAGAACAGGGTTGTTGGATATGGCAATGGCGTTGGTGTTGTCACAAAAGATTGGTACTTTGTCATACAAGATTTCATAGTCAGCCAATTGACTTTTCATCCAGAGCACCTGAGCACAACAGCTGGCTGCAGCGACATATTCTGCTTCAGCTGAAGACATGGCCACAGAGTTTTGCTTCTTAGCACTCCATCCAACCAATTTTCCTCCTAGGATTTGACAGCTGCCTGAAGTGCTTTTCCTGTCAATACAGCATCCAGCATAATCTGAATCTGAATAGGCCTTGAGATCAAAGCCTGATTCCTTTGGATACCATAGACCTAGGGATGGTGTTCCTTTGAGATACCTGAAAATTCTCTTAACAGCCACTAGATGGGATTCTTTTGGGTTAGCTTGGTACCTTGCACAGAGACATGTGGAGAATTGGATATCTGGACGACTGGCTGTTAGATACATCAATGACCCAATCATGCCTCTATATAACGTCTCATTGACAGAGACCCCTGACTCATCAGGGCCCAAGTTGTTGGGTGGAAGCATGGGGCATTTCACTGATGCACAATCAGCTAAGTCATATTTTTTAAGTAAATCCTTAACATACTTTTCTTGACAAATAGAAATTCCCTTAGGACATTGTTTAATTTGAAAGCCCAAAAAGTAAGTTAATTCACCCATCATACTCATCTCATATTTCTTGGTCATTAATTTAGCAAAACGTTTACTAAGATTGACATTTGTGACCCAAAGATGATATCATCCACATAAATCTGCACAATGATGAAATCACTCTTGTCCTTGAAGGTAAAGAGTGTTTTATCAATAGAACCCCTGATAAACTTATTTTCAGTTAAGAAATTTGAAAGAGTTTCATACCATGCTCTTGGAGCTTGTTTCAGACCATACATTGCCTTGTGAAGTCTGTACACATGGTTGGGAAACTCGTTGTTCTCAAATCCTTCAGGTTGTGCAACATACACTTCCTCAGCCAAATCACCATTGAGGAAGGCACTCTTAACATCCATCTGATACACAGTGATGTTCATATAGGCAACATAAGCAAGGAAGATTCTGATGGCCTCAAGTCTAGCAACAGGTGCAAATGTTTCATCATAATCAATTCCTTCAGTCTGAGAGAACCCCTGTGCTACCAGTCTTGCCTTGTTCCTGATGATGTTCCCAATTTCATCCATCTTATTTCTATAGATCCATCTAGTGCCTGTGATATTCTTTCCAGGTGGAGCTGGCACTAGTGTCTATACTTTGTTCCTTTTGAACTGATTGATTTCTTCTTGCATAGCAGCTACCCATCCTTCTTCTACCAGAGCCTCAGCTACTCTTTTAGGTTCAATTTGTGAAAGAAATTCAGCAAATAGACATTCATTCGCTGAGGCTGACTCTGAGTCTTGGATTCGCTGTCTGGTTGTGACCCCTGCATTTGGTTCCCCAATAATGTTGACAAGAAGAATGTGTTGATCTCTTGACCACTTATTTTGAGGAGCTGGGGATTCAAGAACAGGGGTACTTTTGGGCACAGCTGATACAATTTGAGTCTCATCCTGCTGACTAGGAGGGTTTTCTTCAAAGACTACTTCAGTGTCAGAGTCTTCTTCAGCCATATCAAGGGAAGCTATTTCATTATCAGCAGGAGAATCTTCAGAGATTTGAAGAATTTGTGAGTCATCAATATCATGAGAAGGACCATCAGAGATTTGAGGTTCTTCTTCATCAAGTTCCTGATAAGTAGAAACTTCTATGTTGTGAGTAGACAGAGGGTCAAAAGCAGGGACATAAGGAGTGAGAGTGTTGGAGTGATGATGACTGGTAGGTTTGGGTTCTGTGAACTCATCACTTGGGAAAGAAATATTTTCATTAAAATCTACTTCATCACCCTCTGTTCCTGTTCTCTGTATGACTTCATCATCTTCATTGAATCTGACATGGAATGTTTCTTCTACTTCTTGTCTTCTGATGTTGAATACTCTGAAGGCTTTGGCTGTTGGAGAGTATCCCAAAAAGAAACCATCATCAGCTTTTTCATCAAACTTTCCAAGTTTATCCCTGTAGTTATAAATAAACACAGGGCATCCAAACACATGAAAATAGCTGACGTCTGGAGATCTTTTTCTGAAAACTTCATAGGAGGTTTTACCATGTCTTTTGACAATGATTGATCTGTTTTGAGTGTAGCAGGCAGTGTGAACAGCTTCTCCCCAAAATTGCTTTGGTAAGGCTGCACCATTTAACATAGTTCTTGCTGCTTCAATCAAAGTCTTGTTTCTTCTTTCAGCCACACCATTTTGTTCAGGAGTGCCAGCTGAAGAGAAGTTCTGAGAAATCCCTTTTTCATCACAAAATGATTCAAGTTGATGATTCTTGAATTCTGTACCATTATCACTTCTTAGAGCTTTGACTCTAACATCATTCATATTTTCAACCTGTCTGATGAAGGACATGATGGTTTCAGCTGCATCACTTTTCCTTCTGAGGAAGAACACCCATGTATATCTTGAAAATTCATCAACTATGACCAAGGTGTATTTGTTGTGATTAATGGTTTGAGGTTTGACAGGCCCAAACAAGTCCATGTGAAGGAGATGTAAGCACTTGTCAATAGAGAATGATTGCCTAGTCTTGAATGAAGACCTGTGATGTTTTCCTTTGACACAGGCAGAACACGTTTTGTCTTTGGAAAACATTACTGAAGGTAGACCAGCAACCAAGTTTTGAGTGGCTATCTTATTGATGTTCTTGAAGTTGAGATGAGACAGTCTTTTGTGCCACAACCAGTTGACACTTTCAGAGGCTTTGGCAAGAAAACAATTTGAACTGTCTTCAGAGCACACAGCCATGTTGATGACATAAACATCTCTCCTTCTAGGTGCAATCAACACAACATCATTGTTTTTGTTGAATATGGTTCCCTGAGTCTTAGTAAACAAAACCTTATAGTCAGCATCACATAATTGGCTGATGCTAATAAGATTGTGTTTAAGACCATTCACATATGCAACCCTGGTAAATGTGATCCCATTACAGTTCACTGAGCCATATCCTTCTGTGTCACCTGAAGAGTTATCTCCAAACACCACTTTGGGACCTGGCTCCTTTGAGTATCTGTGCAGGTATTGTTGAATCCATGTCATGTGTCTAGAACAGCCACTATCTAGATACCATACCGATTCCTTGAGATATTTCTGCACAGATACATAGAAACAGATTAGTTCCTATGGTGAACCCACTTTCCAGTGGGTTCCCTGAATTGCTTGTTAGCAACTCTTGTGTTCCTGAAAAACTTTTGGCGTTGGGATGGACAGTTCATTGTTTCATGGTTATAACTCCCACAGATATCACACCCAGGGAAGTCACCACACTCGTCTGAGTGATGGTCAGTGAACCCACAGAATTTACAGGGAGGATAAGATTTGTAATTTCCCTGTTGCCTTTTGGAACTCTGTGGTCTGTCCCTAGAGGGTGTCTGAGCTCTTTTAGCTGCCATGTGTTTGTCATGATCTAAGGTCGAATGGTGAGAATTTTTACATACATTGCAATAAGGTTTGATTAACCTTTCCCCTTTGGGTTCACCTAGGACTGACTTAGGTTCATGAGAAGTAGAGCATTCAGCGGAAGGCTTAATGTGTTGTTTCAAGAGTTCTACTTCTTTCATAAGAGACAACAGGCGATCTTCAGTGGTGGGGTCAACCTTATTCACAGTTTTAGAAGTGACAGGCTTAAAAGCTACTTGTTTACCAGTTTGTTTAGCAGGCACACGAAAAACTTTGGCTGGAGGATTCTCAATATCTGTCCTAAGTTCGTCCTTAGCAGATCTAGAAGAGCTGCTAGGTTCAACTCTAGAGAGTTTGGGCAAAGGTGGTAGCTCAGCCACATCTTCAGAGACAGGGTCATTAGTCAAAGAGGTATCTGACATATAAATAGTCTCTGTAGATTTAAAGACAATGTCTTTGGGTTTGGTGAGAATCCTCAGCTTTTTATTCTTAGCAGTTATATCCCTGTTTAAGTCAGCAGGCACTTCATCCCTAATCAATTCATCAATAGTAAACCTAGCACACAGCCATTTTTCAATAATCTTGTTCAATTCAGAGACCTGATCATTTAAAGCTATGTTTTTCAAGGTTAATCTAGTTACTTCATTTTGCAGGGATATTTTCTCTAAATTAACCCGCCTGAGAGTTTCACATTTAGCCTTAGCATTTATCATTTTAGATTTAATAGAGTGAAACTTATCAAGTAGGTTCTTTCTTTGTTCCTCAACAAAGTGCAAATCAACAATGGTGTAATCAAGGACATGCTTACGTTCATCACTATCAGACATAGATAAAAGCCTGTGTACCTTTTTCATTGTGATGTCAACCCATTGTCCTGATCTAGCATCACCTTTTCCAACAGCTGGTTCATCCTCAGCTATTGCCATAAAAGCCCTGACTCTTGTGGTGTCTTCTTCATCTGAAGTCAGTGGTTCATCATTCCAATCATAAGTTTCAGCAACCAACCCTTTCTCTGTCTTTTTCTCACCACCTTTCTTTTTGGACAGAGCTTCAATCTTCAAGTTCATTTGTTCTAACTCAGCTTTAAGTGCCTTATACTTATTTTTGTAATCTTTCTTCTCAGTGTCTGAAGAATTAGATTGAGATGAGTTGTTATGTTGTTTGAACTTGTAGGGTTTGGATGAAGATGATGGATAAGAGGGTGAGGATGTCTTGGTAGAAGGACAATCTTTTTGATAATGTCCAAGCTTTCCACAGGCAAAACATGTTTCTTTTGACCTGTCAGTTGGTTTGCTAGCTGATCCTACTCTTCCAGATCTTTTGTAGTATCTTCTTTGGTTGGCTAGCAACGCTCTTTCATGGAATTCTGCATTGAGGTCTGACAAGAACTCTTGGCTGCTACGGGTATCTTCTTCAATATCAGAATCGTTGTCATGAGGATGTGTTGCAGAGATCAAAGCTTTGGAAGATGCTCCTTGGACTACAAATCTTTCAGTCTCTGATTTGTAGATAGTATCGATCAGCCCTTCTTCATAATTGTACTTACCATAGAGCTGAGCAAGGGTATCATTTTTGATTGAGTTGTTAGCTCTCTGAGTCTGATTCATGCTCAGCCACTTTCTTGGAAGGCTGTTGACAAAAGTAGCATTGATCTCAGCTTGACCAATAGTGACATCATTCATAGCCAGGTCATTTAGAAGAATCTTCAGCCTAGTATAGGTTTGCTGAACCTTTTCACCTTCAAGTGACTTAAAGGCATTACACTGAAGTCTGAGTGCCTGAATCTTTGTCTCTCTTGTTTCAGAGGGTCCTTCATGGCCAAGAATGAGGTGTGTCCACATTTGTTTAGCTGTGGGACACTGAATGACAGACTTCATGATATGCTTGGGAAGACAGGAAATTATGATGCTTTTGAGACGTTTATCTTGGTTTGCTAATTTCCTATCAGCTGAAGTCCATTATTTGATAGGTTTAGGAAGAGGGTTTTCTTCAGTGGATGTAAGCGCCATGGGAATATATGGACCATTTTCTAAAATTTCTAAGAGAAAAGGTTCAAGTCCATCAAGGTATACAAGAAATTGACTCTTCCAACTGGCAAAGTCTTCTTCATCAAAGATTGGTACACTGGTTACGTGTGATCCACCTCTTGAGTCAAGAAGTTGGGGTAGATCATCGTCATTGGCTGGAGGGTTAAGTCTTGGTGAAGATGGGTTTGTGGAAGGTGATTGTGGGCTAGAAGTTTCCGGCATGGTGGATCTTGATTATAATACTGAGAACGATGTTTCTTGAAGGTTTTAATATCAAACACTGCTCTGATACCAATTGAAAGTCCCTAATCAATGCAAGAAACCCTAATCTTAACTTAATCAACACAAGGTATTACTTTTCAAACGTAATCTTATTATTGTATAATAAAGAATTACATGTGTTATGGATAACACAGTTTGATGAAAATGTGTTGTGCACGCTTTGAACAACAATAAACCCTAACTTATGAATACAGTCGTAGCTGTTTGATTCACTAAGTTATATGCACTAATGTTCTTAATATCTCAAAGTGTTGAATCTTAATGCATGGATACACATCCTATTTATAGTGTTACGAGTTTGACTTAAACAGTACTTGATGTCGACTACACAAGCTTTTACAAGTTCCCACATGGGTCACATGATGTCCTTCTGTTCTTGGTAGTCTTCCATTATGCTTTAAGGAACAGTTGTCAAAAACAGTTTCCTTATTCTTCATAGTCTCGAACACACAAATGGCATGTCCAAAGTGTGCTGAGAGTTATCAGGGTATTGCCACCCCTGTTAACTCTCAACCCCTTAGAGTCCCTGATACATCTTGGCTGTTATCCATCACAGTCAATGAGTATGTCTTCAGGTAATTCTTCGACTTCCCTGACAATGTCTCTGACATGGACTCCTCTGAGGTTGCTCACAGAGACTTGGATCTCTGTGAGTCTTGCGAAACTTGCCTGCCTCCTAGGCACAGGCAAGGGACTATCTATCAGCCTAATTATGTTTAAATCAATGATCAGGGAATCTAATAAGTTTAGATTCCCAACCGAAATTATAAATTAATTTGATAATTTCACTAGGTTGAAAGTAAAGTATGATAAAATCAAATACTTTAAAGATGAAGCTTGACATCCTTTTAAATACTAGTTATAAATCTACCAAAAAGGATGCATAAATATGACATTTATTTTGAAACGGTTATTTTGGTAATTTAACCACTTGATAAAGTGTGTAAAATGTTCTTAAAAACTTATAATATTTTTTTTTGAAATCCAAGAAGGTAATTGCTGGATCAAAAGGTAAACACTAACATATTCTGGTTTTCAAAAGGTGACAAGATAGCAAACGAGTATGAAACGAATAAAAAACAACAATTAGAATACAAGCAATAAAAAGAGGGAATAAAACGAAATTCATATCAATTTCTTAACGAATATGATAGAAGAGATGCATCAATGATAAGGACAATAAGAAACAATGGATTTAGCAAGATTAATTCACGAGTGTGGTTGGCGTAACCAACAATGGCTTATTAAGTTCTCGGTGGTGGATACACAATCGAAAGAGAAAAGCCACACAATAAATTTTCGAATCATAGAAAATTCTTAAGGAGTCACTTGGGAGTAATTCCAGTAGGATGAACAACATTAGCAATGAGAGGCGAAATCAATATGTGGTTCACAAGAATGAATTTCTAAGCAATAGGGTCTGACACACATCATGACAAATACACGAAATCATTGTTCACGTTTAGTCATATGTCATTATCCGCGTCCAGAAACGTTTTGAATGTGTACCAAAATAGATAGAGAAAGTCGATCGATGTAGAAGCATAACAACGTTTAAACTTTCAAGTCTGGTAACAATGGTAAGAAATTAGACAAGTGGTAACGAGAATTATATCATGAGGATGATGAGGTAACAAGTAAAACAAAGATCATTGAGTAAGGAAATATGTGCTTGAGGCATGTACTTTGTTCAAGAAAGGATAAGGGTTCATATGTGTATATCGTGAACTGGTGCTACTCGCATAAGATGTAAAAGTTTTCAAAACTTTATTTTATCTAACTTTTTAAGGAACATAATTAAAAAGTTGATTCTTGGTCAAATATTTAAGGTGACTACTATTCGGCCTCGCATGGCTCCTTCTAAATTACGCATAGATGATCAGGCCATGCATAATTTAGGACTAGCAATGTGATTCTCAGCTTCATCAAACCAGTATTACATGTCATATAATTTATGAAACTTTTCGCCAGTAACTAATTGGCTAGATGTTTAAATTAACAATTTTATTGTTACAAGAATTCTTTACAAGACCAATTGTTGAACAATTTGTGAATTACATCGTAAAACAATGACCAATGTAGAACATTTTGTAAAATGTTTCGCAAACGATACCAGTTTAAATTCATATGGTGACACAATGATAGCTTACAAAATATTGGGTGGGTTACACGAGAGTAGTAAAGTGTAATTCATAGGACAATCGATGAAATGGTTACAAGGTGATAAGGTTTTGAAAAGTTTAGCCGAAATCGTCATGAGACACTTGTCAAAATGATAACGGAAGATATGAAAACAAGAACTTCAACCCTCGGCCTAAATCAGTGTTGCGTTAGAAGTAGAAGAAGAATAGACAAATTGACAAATAAGTCATTTATAAAATAACAGATAAAGGAAATCCATATGCGCTCACATCATAATTTATTTGACATAAATATGCTTTTAATAAAGTAGAGCATCAGTTCCCAAATAGTACAACTACTCCGAAAAGTTCCTATTTTAGGAAAGTTTAGGAATTTAACACGTAAATAGTAATGCATAAAAATGTACACATTTTTTGAAACATATATTTCATCATTGGTTTATCAAATTACTTGGTTCCAAAAGTTCAAGACATATGTATGTATGACCGGACTCAAAGTTACTATTTTTAAACATTTTCAAACGCAATCAATGTTTATAGTTGTAAAACATCATTAGTTAAAGTTTTACGAGCTAAAACAAACCCAAAACGCTTCAAACCATATTTTTAAATTCTATCAGCTTTGACTTTTAAGTTTGACTTCTGTGTCTGACAAGACCAATTGACTCGCTAAATGACGTTTTCAAGACTCGGAGTCTAAAGCAATTTGGTGTAAAACGACGTTTTGGACAAGTTTCTAGTTTATCTTAGACCTGAAACCAAACGTAAAATGACCAAAATGCCCATCCAAGATTCTGCATCAGTAGTAAATTTCCATAAAGGAAAACATAGTATAAAAATGGTTCAAGAATACCAACGATAATCTAGGAAATCAAAAATGATGCATGACATCCATGTCTTTGATTTCAAGATGCAAGGTAGGAAGGTCTCTTGACGGCATGATTTTCCAAAAACATAAAACATACCGAGAAAGAAATGGAACATTAACGAGTCGCACTCCCAGAGCGAGGAGGTTTAATGAAAGGGGAGGATACAAGTTTATAGAAGTAGAATCGTATTCCAAACAAGCGCCACATTATATCACAGGATATGAATTACAAGATGACGGTGGTGTTTCCAAGGTACAAACGAACGTTGTAATTCGAAGTCGAAACATAGAATGGTCAATGAAATAATATTTAATCGATATACGAGTGTCGTGCAAAATGGTGACGTAAAGGTCGCTCAAGGTTACGAAAGCCCACGATATTATTCAACACGGATTCAAGGAATGCTTCGAGATGTGTGACTCACACGATGTCCTATAGTCTTTTTCGGAGACACATTAAACTACACAATGGTCTATAGACTATGTTTCAAGACATCCAATCACAAATGGTCCGAAAGTAATTTGGATATCTAAATAGATATCTTAAAAGAGTTCAACAATGAAACTAACATGCACGGTAGTAAAATTATAATCGGAAGTTTAATTGAAAGCAACACTTACTTAATCCCAAACAATGGTATCACGAGATTAAACACAATATGTAAAGGCGAGTCGAGAAAACAAGCGGTTCAAAAAGAACGAGAATTCGAGGTCAGTCATATCACGCATAAACGAAATAGCAATAGTACTCAGAAAAGTGAGTATGAAAAGTCGGCAGCATACAATGTCATAACAATATAAAAATTATTGCAACAAGATCAATTCACAAGAACAAGAATTCAAGAAATACAGTGGCATATGTAATCACAGTAATATTCAATGACAATTCATTAAGCACAAAGGCTTTGAAAAGAGATAGTAATTATTGTCATTAGGGTAATGTAATATTTCAAAATCAAATCAAGAAATGAAATACTACAACGATAATTAAAAGTAAATAATAAAGATTAGAAAGTTACCCGCGCAGATATTGAACAACAATGGTAGATTCTGTGTTTGACACTTAGAAACATGAAATATTTGAACTTTCGGTTATAGACTAAGTTTTGAAAACGACTCAGTTCCCTATAACCATCGCTCTGATACCAATCTGTGAGACCCTCAAAATCAGGCAAGGAAACACGTAGGTAGCATGGGGGTACCACGTCATGGTAGAAGAAACAATAAAATATAGTTGACACAAACTTGACGTAATAAAACATTTACATTACATCATAAAAGATCAGAGTTTTTAAACAAAGGTCCCAGAGTTTTATAAGAGGAAAAATCAATTATTTAAACATGGTTTTGTAATATATGGTTACCAATAATATAGGATAAACTTCTGACAGCTTTTACCAAAACCAAAGTTTAAAATATAACACAGAAATCTCCAAGCTGTGAAAATATCATGCGGGCTCCCATCCAAGAAAAATCAAGTATTATTACCTGAGATTAAACATGTAAAACCATCAACACAAAGTTGAGTGATATTCATAAGTTTAGCAGAAAAGGTGTGGAACACAAGCATTCATTTGTAAAACAAGAAATAGGGAAAATGGTTATATACGTCAACCATGGTCCGAAACCATTATTATTGCTATTTAGCTCATGACACTAAAGCTTAACAAAAGGTAAGTTTCCCTATAAGTGTTCAGCCTAAACACTAAAGTATAAACAAATGTAATGCGTCAAGGTAATATGGGACGGGGATTGTCAATCTCGATGGATCCACCCACAACATTCGCGCTTAGAAAAGGTAACAATAGAAAATTAACGGTGCATGAAATGGTAGGGAAACTTAGTGGCTATGGAAACTAAAAGCAATAATAATAATGGTAATCTTTTCTGGAAAGCATACAAGATCTGGATAGCATACAAGTTCTGGATAGCATACAAGTTTTTGATAGCATACAGTTTTAAATGAATGTGTTCCATCATGTAAAATCTCACCCCGTTTAGAAACAATGTACAAGTAGTAAAAAGGGGTTATGAACTCACCTTAGCGATAAATATATCGAACAAGGATAACATCAAAATAATAGCTACGGGAGTGAAACGATGAATTAAGATAAGCCGAGATACCACGAGCTTCTAACGATGACCTAAAATAAGTGACGTTTCTTAGGATTATAACGATAACGGAATATGCAGTGAGTTTTAAGAAAGTTATAAATTGGCGATACACTACTACGGTTGATAGTTAAATGTTATAATTTATATTTGTATCAATTCAATTTTTTCTAACTTTGGTAATCAAAGCATTTTTATAGAACTGAACCAAGTATAACTATATTAGATAGTTAGTCTTTATTATTGAAAAAATAAGTTTACAAAGACTATCATGTAAAAAAATAAAACCTGAAACTAGTATATATTAAACTAAGAATTGAAATAACAATCCTACCATGTATTCGAATAAAATCTAAACAATGATCAAAAGGCATTTATCATGCTCAGAATCTTCAAAAACTTATTTGAGATTTTCGTTTCTTTGGTTGTTGCTCACAAACTACTAAAAGATTGACAATATATAAAAAAAATAGTCGGTTGGTGATGAGATGGCATTTATACATGATCTCATCGTTCTTTTCGGGCTTTAAATACATAAAAATGTCATAAAATACCATATATATGCTTGTGTTTGTTTACTTGTGTATGTTAGGTATGGATATCGTGAAAAAGACAAAAGATCATAAGAAACAAGGAAAAACGGACACGAGAAACGAAGCCGTACAAAGAACCAGGCCCTAGTTCATGAATTATCCAACATTTACCCTTGAAGACTTGAAGATATGCAAGTTGATCCTCAAACAAGGAAGAAATGACACTTAAAACCCTTGTGAATTCATAATTACAAGTTTGGTCCCTTAAGTTTGTCAAAATTGCAAAAAGGTCCTTCAACTTTGAAGAAATGGCAAGATTAGTCCCTCATCAAATCTAATTTGTCAATTATGGTCCCTCATAAAGCCAAAGATACAATGAAGACCTTTGAAGATCAAGAATGTCCAAGATCAGCCCTTGAATTATGGAAAAATGGCAAAAACAACCCTTTAAAACCTTTTGCCAAAGTTTTGGGGCAAAAGTGTGAAGATTGGAAGTTTATTAACAAAGGAGCACGTTTATAATGGCTGAAAACTTGTTATACAACCTTTCTGAAAACACAAGGGCCAAAGGTGTCTATTTGAAACATTCAAACTCAAAATGCGCCAAACAAACACCTTTCCCCCAAAATCGGATCAAAACCCTTACTGTTTACCATTCATCCCACCCAGTTTTTACCTCACTTAAAACAAAGGGTAAACTCCAATTACCTTGGCACATGTGTGATTTACACATGCAGAAACCTATCCCACACATAATACATTCACCTCCACTCACCAAAAGGGCCCACACTCAACCTCGTCCACCTATCACATCACAACTTTCTCTCCAAGTAAAGCCATGTGTCAAGATCAACAGCCTAGACTCTCTGCTTAACTAGTAAGCTAAAATGAACGTCTATGATCATTTTGGACGGCTCACATCAAAGAATCGTCTAGAAGACCTCAAGGACAATATTGAAATTTCACTTCTAGGGTTTATGAATAGTGCTTTGTATCCATTTGCCTATAAAAGGAGACCTCAACCTGTGAGAGTCACTTTGTTCCAGATTTTGGCTATCAATCTTTGTAATTCCTTTTTAAGTTAATAAAATTTGATTTTCTGAAATTTGTGAAATCTCTTTTATGTTTATTAAAAGTTGGTGTTAGAATAGCCTAAATCTGAGTTCCACTTACACGTTTTATTGGTTTTGAAAAAAGGTTTTAAGGATTAAAACACTTGTTTTCATAAATCAAAGGTTTCTATCTGTTTTTTATCTCACTTGTTTGTTTGTTCATCTTAGCAGCTTGGAAGCTGGTACTTGTTCTGCTAGTACCTCAGCTCAAATAATCCAGGACCTGGATGTAGGTCTTGGAGGTTTGCACCCTTCTCCTTTTTCATTTCTCTTTATTTTTTTGCATATTGGTGATTTTTGTATGATTGTTGTTGAATCTGTGTTTTTATGGTTGAATATGGTTTATTTGTGCTTGTTTGATGTTATTGAGTTGTTATTAACTTGATTTGTGGGTTAAATCTTAAAGATCCTTTGAAAATTTGTATAATCAGATAATTAAGGGGTGTTTGGGTTAACTGCATATGCAGGTTTTGTGGGAAATTTAGTGGTTGTTTTGTGTTGTTATCTGTTGGTATCTGTTTACCTGGTTTACTTGGTCACTTATTTGCAGGTTTTGTGGTTTGAAACACCTAAATCCATCAAAGTGCTATAAAATCAGATTTACTTGGTTAATTTGACTGAAATTTAGAGGACACCTAGATCTAATCATAGACTAGGGTTAACAAGTGTTTAATCTAAGTTAACATAACCAGGGAAGTAGGATTTGAGGCTTAAAATTGGATCTGTGGTCAATTAGATCAGCAAAGTGTGCATGAGTTCTTGTAGTTCATATCAGAAGGTGAAATTTGCTTTGATCTTGTTCAATACTTTGATTTAGTGGCTGATTTAAGTTTGTTTATGCTTAATCATAGTTTATATAGCTTGTGTGTGCATCTTGTTGAATTTGGAGTGCTTATTCTTGCTTAAAACTGCTTAAGTGTTCATAACAGCTTATATTCCATGTCTGTGCTAGATCTGAGCATTGTTTGATTTTTCTATGCTTATTGAGTGAACCAAAGTGTGTTTTTGTGCTTGATTGTGACTCCTTGTGATTAACTGATCACTTGGGTGCCCTTGTCTTTCAATATAACATACTGAATCTCTCTTAAAAGCTTGGTCAAATAGTCAAAGCAGTGGGAACTCCTTTCCCCTGCTGCTAGCCACTGCTAGTGTATTTTGGGTTTCAGCTTATCAATAAGCTATAATAGCTTATTTTAACCAGCAACAACTTGGATTTTGTAATAGGGGCTCATTATTTGACCCTGATAGGTGTGAAAACACCCATCCTTTTACCACTTATTTCTGGCTAAAACAAGACCAAAACACGTATTTAATATCATTTGTTTGGAATTATGCGTGGTTTTTGTGTTTATTGTGCTTTTAGAGTCAACCGGATGAATATTGAAGAAAACATGGGATTGCACGGGTTTTATCGAAGAAAAAGACTCAAGACGAAGTCTATTGTCCAAGAGATGCAAAAGATTTGAAGCATTGTGCCTATTTGAAGATTTATCGAAGAATAGAGCCAAAGATGGAAGATTCATATATGTCGAAGAACTCGAGTCTATTAAACAAAAGATCATAAGACGAGTTGGAATTATTCACCGACACTTCTCAGATTCCAAAGTCGGAAACGTTTATTTAAAGAAACGTAAAGACAAAAGAAGAAAAGAAGCCCGATACCAAAGCCCATTCACAAGCCCATATCACACGCCTATATAAAGATTCCACTTCACAATTTTAGAGGGCCTTAGTCTTTAGACTTAGTTAGTCTTTCATTTCTCTAGTTTTAGAGAGAGAAAGTTCCAAACTTTCTCTCACTAGATTTTTCTTTGTTTTCATCTTTCAAATTTTAAGCTTTTCATTAATCTTTGTACTTTGAGTTCTTTTAATTAAAAGATTAAGTTTAAGTTTGTGTTCGTCAATCTTCTTCTTCATTTCTTGGTTTCACTTTGCTTTTGATCCGAAAACCATAATCCATACGGATTAATTTTGTTTGGTGTTTAAAGATTGAAAGGGTAGTCTTTTTACTCCTTGTTAAGCTCTTACGTGTATAGGCTATAAGCTCTTAATGCTTAGTAGCTTATTTCAAGTTTAGCTTATTACTTTTCGCATTTCACAAGGGTTTTAATCATTTTTAAGTTCGTTTCATACGGTTTATAATTGTTTACGTTTTACAAGTTGTCGAATTTAAGCTTCTTAAGTTATTTAAGTTTCGGATTACTTAGCTTATTGATTTCGCTTATTGAGTTTTTTAAGTTGCCACCAATTTCAGATTACATTCCTTCCATCGCAATATCAGGGTTTACACACATTCCGACGGGTACTTATTTTGATCGCAATAACCATCAAGGGTTCTACTTTACGATCGGGTGTCATTCCCCCTTATTCCGATCTGGATTGCGATTTGCGATCGCACATTCCGACGGGACTAAGGTTCCTTTTTAGACGAAACTCTGCTCAATTCTCGACAGCAACATTGCGATCTGGTACAACATTCCGATCTGAACAATATTGCGATAGGTGTGCTTAGATTTCATACATTCCGATCTATATCTTTCCGATAGATGCACATTACGACAGAACGGACTTTAACATTCCGACAGCTTTATATTTATGTATTCCGATGATTATGATTTTGTCATTCCGATGGACCTTCATTTGCAATATTCCGATGGACTGAGTTTTTAGATTTCAAAGTTTTACAAAGTTTTAAGTTTTAAGTATTTGTCTAATCTTTTCTTTACGTTTTCAAGCATTTACTTTTCAATCTAGTTTAATCTTTCAAAGCTTTAATTTTACTCTTCGACACTTACTTATTTGTCATTAGTTTAAAATAGATAAACAAACCAACACCTTTTTATTAACCAAGAACAAATCATTCCACTTAGAGCCGTTATCAATTCGAGGAGATACCGAGAATAAATCCGAACCCATAGCAAATCCCATGTATCAAATGGCGCCGCTGCCGGCTCTTCTCGTTAAGATCAACAATTTTTTGTGAGAACTTGAATTTTGGGATCCGTTCCCTGTGAACGTTACTTTTTCATAAAAAATTTCAAAAACACAAAAGAATATAAAATTTTCAAAAATCCTAAAAATTAAAAAACATAAAAACCAAAAATATTTTTGCTTTGTTTTTGCCTTGTTAGTTCTTTTGCAGGTGCATGCGTATACGATCAACGTCTTATCAAGAGCCCGAGCCTCTCGAAGACTTAGACATGGCCGGTGTACAAAACAACAACAATAACCCACCTCAAAACAATAATAATAACAATAAAAATCCACCTTTCAACAACAATAATAACAACAACAATGAGCCTCTACCAGATAATCGCCCGATGATTGAACTTCTGCAAGCACAGGTAGAGGGTAACGATGATCCAATTGTCATACCCGCGATTGCAGCCAACAACTTTGAGCTCAAATCCGGCTTTATCCAGATGGTCTCTGCTCAACCATTCTTGGGGCGTACCATTGATGATCCACATGACCACATCAAGAGATTCTTACAACTCATGAACACGGTCAAATTCAATGGTGTTCCACAAGAGGTAATTCGTTTACAACTTTTTCCCTTTTCTTTAGAGGGACAAGCCCGGCATTGGCTTGCTAAGGAACCGCCACAAAGTATTCTTACGTGGACGGATTTGGAGACCAAGTTTATCAACTACTTTTTCCCACCCTCTCGTACTACCGCTTTGCGGAATGAAATCATTAGTTTTGAACAAAAGTACGATGAGTCTTTTAGTGAATCTTGGGACCGTTTCAAAGATCTTTTAAGAAAATGCCCACAACATGGTTTTACCAAAGTGCACCAAATTAACACTTTTTATAATGGTTTAAGCATGAATGACCAAGATTCACTAAACAGTGCCTCGGGGGGGTAATCTTTTGGCTAAGACTTCCAATGCTGCTTGGGATGTCATTGAGAATAAGTCTCGTGTGCAAACCAAGAGTGTGCGGACCAATGCCGCTAGTGCTAGTACTAGTGACAGCGACAAGCGAATTGACAAAATCACTGCGCTTCTTGAATCGCTTGCTACCCAAACCGCCAGCAACACCAACAGCATCAATGCCAAAAACGCTCAAGTCAATGCTGTCAGCCAACCATGTGGAATATGCGGGGGTCCTCACTCTTACACCACTTGTACCGCCACCCAAGACTACCCTTCTGAGAATGTGAATGCAGCATATGGCACCTATCCTCAACCCGCTTATCAAGCTCGTCCTCAAGGTGACCGCAACCTGCTTAGCTACCGTTCGAACAACTATCTCTCACCACCCGGTTTTACTCCTAACAATCCAAACCAACAACAAAAACTCAACCGCCCTCCTCAACAACAACAACAATCTCGTGGACCATACATACCACCTCACAAACAACAACATCCACCTCAAAGAAACAACCAAGTTTACCAGCAACCTGCTTATCAACCACCCGCATACAATGCTCCTCCCAACCAACCCACCGCATTACACCAAGACATTGGAACCTAAATGAGGACTAACGATGTGATCGTGGACAATCTCCAACAGGAAGTGCGCAACTTGAAAACAGACCTGGTAAAATAAGGGAACGATCTGAGAGCTGATATGCGAAACACTTTGGATAGTCAAACGAATGACTTAAAGAACATGATGGCTAGTTTCTTCCAAGGTAATCAAACCTCTTCTTCGGGTACTCTTCCGAGTAACACCGTTGCGAATCCAAGAGGGGAGATGAAAGCAATCACCACTCGCAGTGGCAAAGGTAGCAAGGAACCCGAGCTTCCTATACCTCCACCGGTGATTGTGACTAAGGAAAACGAGTCACCTGCTCCTATTCCTCATCCTTCTATTTCCCCAATTTCTCCACCTCTTACTTCTACCCCTCCTCCACCCAAGGATGTGAGTGATCCTATTCTCCCAAAGCCTTCCTCTTCTTCCAATATACCTTATCCATCTAGGTTGAGGAAAGAGAAGCTCAAAAGCAAGGATGATATTCAGGTTTCGAACTTTCTTAAAATGTTTAAACAATTGAACTTTAATATCTCCTTCGCTGAGGCTCTCGCTCACATGCCTAAGTACGTAAAAATGTTCAAAGATCTTCTTAGCGACAAGGAGAAGCTTCTTGATATTGCTAACACCCAACTTAATGAGAATTGCTCTGCAGTACTCTTAAGGAAATTGCCAACCAAGCTTGGTGATCCGGGTCGTTTCTTAATCCCGTGTAACTTCCCGGGAGTAGAGAATTGCATGGCCCTAGCCGATCTAGGTGCCAGTATTAATTTAATGCCTCTAAGCGTTTGGAAGCAATTATCTCTCCCTGAGCTAGTCCCCACCAAAATGACTCTGGAATTAGCTAACCGTGCGGTTGCTTATCCAGTGGGGATAGCCGAATACATCTTTGTAGGAGTCGACAAATTCACTTTTCCTGCCGATTTCATCGTCGTCGACTACGAGATGGACCCTCGTGTGCCATTAATTGTTGGTCGTCCATTCCTGAGGACCGGTCGCACTCTCATCGATGTTGAAGCCGCTGAGCTTATCATGAGAGTGGGTGACGATAAAATTGTCTTCAACATGGGAAAGTTGTCTAAACAACCTTATTCCAACGAGAGTGTTAATTGTATTGACGTTCTGGATGAGGCTTGTGAAGAACACTTTATTGACGCTTGTAAAAATATTTCTACCTCTCTTCCCAATGTTGAGACCGTTTCCTCTATTGATTCATCACTGTCTCTATTTGGAGAAAGTGATTTATTTTGGAAAGATCTTGAAGCCACCATGGGAGATGTGAACTTAGCAAATGACGATTCTCCCACCGATTGGGATGAAGACATGCATTTCTTTGAAAACCTTCTCAAAGAAGACAATTTTTCTCCACCATCTCCCACGATTATTGCTATCGATGCTCCGACTTTGAAAACGCCTCCCATCGAAAATCCTCCAGATTTAGAACTTAAGGAGTTGCCACCCCATCTCGAGTACGTGTTCCTTGAAGAAAACAAGAAGTCGCCTGTCATCATCGCGAATGACTTGAAAGAAGAAGGGAAATCTCGCCTCATCGCCGTGCTTAAAGATCATAAGAAGGCAATTGCTTGGAAAATTTCCGATATCCGCGGAATTGATCCGAACTTTTGTACTCACAAGATTCTCATGGAAGATGACTTTAAACCCGCAATCCAGAGCCAAAGAAGGGTTAATCCTCGAATTCATGACGTCATCAAACAAGAGGTTATCAAACTTCTTGATGCCGGCTTGATTTACCCTATTTCGGATTCGCCGTGGGTAAGTCCCGTCCATTGTGTGCCCAAGAAGGGCGGAATAACCGTTGTTTCCAATGAACACAACGAGTTGATTCCCACTCGTCTCGTTACTGGGTGGAGAGTTTGTATTGATTATCGCAAGCTCAATGATGCCACGAGAAAAGACCACTTTCCGCTTCCCTTCATGGATCAAATGCTCGAGCGTCTAGCTGGTAATGACTATTACTGCTTCTTAGACGGTTTCTCTGGGTATTTTCAAATTCCCATCGATCCCAAAGACCAAGAAAAGACCACATTCACTTGTCCCTATGGAGCATTTGCTTACAAACGCATGCCTTTTGGTTTATGTAATGCTCCTGGGACGTTCCAAAGGTGTATGATGGCTATCTTCCATGACATGGTGGAAGACACTATGGAAGTATTCATGGATGATTTCTCGGTTTATGGCGATTCTTTCTCTGCTTGCCTTGCCAATTTAGAACGTATGCTTAAGCGGTGTGAAGACACTCGCCTTGTTCTTAATTGGGAAAAATGCCATTTCATGGTAAAAGAGGGCATCGTGCTAGGACACAAGATCTCCAAAGCCGGTCTTGAAGTAGACCGTGCTAAAGTCGATGTTATCGCTAAGTTGCCTCCACCTTTAACCGTGAAGGGTGTGAGAAGTTTCCTTGGTCATGCGGGCTTTTACCGTCGATTCATCAAAGATTTTTCTCAAATCGCTCGCCCGATGACCCACCTCTTGGAGAAAGATACCCCTTTTATCTTTTCCAAAGAGTGTCTTGAAGCCTTCAATTTGCTTAAGGATAAGCTAACTAAGGCACCCGTCTTGGTTACCCCTAATTGGGAGCTGCCTTTCGAGTTGATGTGCGATGCTAGTGACTTTGATATTGGAGTGGTTCTGGGCCAAAGAGTGAACAAACACTTCCAACCAATCCATTACGCTAGCAAGACAATAACTGAGGCTCAATTGCATTACACGACAACCGAAAAAGAGCTTTTAGCTGTTGTCTATGCCTTTGAAAAGTTTCGCCCCTATCTTGTCCTTTCCACCACAATCGTTTACACCGATCATTCCGCGTTGAAGTACTTGTTTACTAAACAAGATTCCAAGCCAAGACTTCTTCGCTGGCTTTTGCTACTCCAAGAATTTAAAATCGAAATTCGCGATAAAAAAGGAGCTGAAAACCTAGCCGCGGATCATCTCAGTAGACTTGAGGATCCTTACCAAGGGGATCATCCGAACAAATACATCAATGATTCTTTTCCCCTGGAGACCTTAATGTCTATCAACTCGACTTCTGATGAAACCCCGTGGTTTGCGGATATTGCAAACTACTTGGCGGGTGGAATTCTAAAGGAAGGGTTAACATCCCAACAAAAGAAAAAGTTCTTTAAAGATGTTGAACATTATTTCTGGGACGACCCTTACCTATTCAAACAATGTGCCGATTTGATTATTCGCCGATGTGTTGATGGACCGGCAGCTTTAGAAATCCTTGACGCTTGCCACAAAGGACCCATCGGTGGTCACTTTGGTCCCAACTACACCGCCAAAAAAGTGTTTGACTCGGGATTTTATTGGCCCACCATTTACCGTGATGCTCACGAGATGGTTAAACATTGTGATGCTTGCCAAAAACAAGGCAAGATCACACATAAAGACGAGATGCCTCAGAATTTCATTCAGGAATGTGAAATCTTGATGTTTGGGGTATCGACTTTATGGGGCCATTCCCTTCATCTAAAGGAAACAAATACATCCTTGTAGCCGTTGACTACGTTTCAAAATGGGTTGAAGCCAAAGCTTTACCTACTAATGACGCAAGGGTGGTTTGTAACTTTTTGAAATCGCTATTCACTAGATTCGGTGTGCCTCGTGCCATTATTAGTGACCGCGGGACTCATTTTTGCAATGATCAATTTGCAAGAGTCATGGCTAAGTATGGTGTCAATCATCGTCTTTCCACCGCCTACCACCCACAAACTAATGGCCAGGCTGAAATCTCTAACCGAGGATTAAAGCGAATTCTTGAAAGAACCGTGGGAGAGCATCGTGCCTCATGGGCTGATAAACTTGATGATGCTTTGTGGGCTTTTCGTACCGCATATAAGACTCCGATTGGTTGTACACCATATCGTCTCGTGTACGGGAAAGCGTGCCACCTCCCCATTGAGTTGGAGCACAAGGCTTACTGGGCCTTGAAGTGGACTAATTTTGATATCAACAAAGCTGGTGACCTACGCAAGATCCAACTCAATGAGCTGAATGAACTCCGGAATGAGGCTTATGAAAATTCTTTGATCTATAAGGAAAAGACTAAGCTCATTCACGACTCTAAGATTAAGAACCGAGAGTTCCAAGTTGGAGACAAAGTTTTACTCTTTAACTCTCGGTTGAAAATATTTTCAGGCAAGCTGAAATCTCGTTGGTCCGGCCCATTCACCATTGCCCAAATTTTTCCATATGGTACTCTCGAGCTCGCTCAACCTAATGAACCTAACTTTAAGGTGAATGGCCAACGATTGAAGTTGTACTTTGGTGAGGACATCTCTCAGGAGATGATTCCATCCCTCACCACGTTTCCCATGAACTAATCTTGGGTCGAGTCAGGCTCGTGACTCGGTTATCAAAAACAAGCGCTCCTCGGGAGGCAACCCGAGTATCTATCCTATTTCTGTTTTAACCTCCTAAGTGTAGGGGGACCTATATAGGTGTTTGTATTTGTGTGGTGATGTGATTACAGGGACGAATGCACTTTTGGAACCTTTGAAGAACCGTGCTCCCGTGTTATCCGAAATCCGGTTCTATCTCTCAACTATCGTGATTCAGTTTTCTTCATACTCACATTTGAAATTGATCACTTTAGTCGTCTCTTCCTTAACTTGAGTTAACCAACGTGCACAATGTCATAAGTGTAGGGGAGACTTTTCCCACATTCTTAAACATTGAGGACAATGTTTATCTTAAGTGTAGGGGGACTTCTATCGAAGTTTTAAGTGGACTTTTCCATGAAAATGCCTTCATTTAACCTGAAAATCATCTTTTTCAACATTTTTCAAAATTTTAATTAACTTTGGCCATGTAGTCGTAATTTTTAAATTTTTATCGTTGCTTTCATATGTATATATCCCGCAATAAAGTCAAAAATATTAATAAAGTGGTGTAGCGAGTTTAGATATCTTTGACATATTAGGCCCGTTGCGATTATTTTGACTCAACCCGAATAGACTTATCCAAGTTTATTCTAGCTAGTATCCTTAACCATGTAGACCTTAATTGGTTTATTAGGCTAAGAATCCACGAGTCTCATTACTTGAGATTTTGAATTGTGGAGAACGAGAAATGATAGAGTCAATTATAAGTCGGTATTCTTGCGCAAGCTCACTTGGTGTAATTATGTGCCTATTCTCCCATCACTTGCTAATAAATTATCTGCAATAAGTAAGGTCGTACGATTTGAAAAGTTACTTAGCTTCTAGCCCAAGATCGTTTAAAAGTAGCTCGGTAATGATAAGAGTTCATAGCCAAGGCATAACTTATGAAGCGGGGCACGAAGATTGGCGAGTCCGAAAAGGCCCTAACAAGGCATGAGGATTCAATTTTATTGCTGAAGATCCAAAGTGATGTGAAAAGCATTATTCCCAGAATCAATATGAAGGATCAAGACTCACGACGAAAAGCAATCAACTCCCATAAAGATCATGGAGAAGTCTATCCGAAAAGACCCTAACAAGGTATGAGGATAAATAGATCCAAGTCCGAAAAGGAGGCGGATCGTTGTATCTCAAAATCCCAATTAGAGATTGAAGAAATAATCATGAAGTCGTGGTCAACAAAGTTGGAGTACCCCTCAAAAGTCTCCAAGTGAAGAAACTCTATTACGATGAGAAGACCATTATCTCAATAACGTCTCTCAAGATATGAAGTATGAAGTACATGCCAAATATCGGCCCGAGAAAGGTCTCAAATCGTGAACCAAGTTATGCCAAGATATGAACTTTTTGATATCCCGAGAAGCAGTTTTAGGAGATTTTGTCCTTTAGCTAACTATAGATCAAATCGTCCTACTTTGCTTTCAGCCTAAATAAAACTATCGAAATAAGTCCAAAAATGCATCCTCGTGATCATCCAAGACAATAATAAAATATAAGAGATACACCTAGGAATAAGGGAGTTTAAGCATTTAATTAAGCCATGTGTGTAAGTGTTTGATATGCTAACTTATAATAACAATGATCTCGTTTTTAAGCTTAGTTTAGGGAACGTGAAACTTGAGGGTGATAAATCTTCGCAGCACCGAAGCCCTAATGTAAGTCCTTGATCTCTTTGCAAGTTATTTCCATCCTTTTGTTTACTTTAAAGCTTTAATTTCTCTTAGTACTTTAATTTTTGTTTAGTAGTATTTTAATAAGGCCAAGGTTGATTGATTATGAGAAAAGTGAAAATTTGCTTTATCACTAAGCATTGCATGAGGGCATGGCAATGGTTAAGTGTAGGGGATTTGATAGGTGTGAAAACACCCATCCTTTTACCACTTATTTCTGGCTAAAACAAGACCAAAACACGTATTTAATATCATTTGTTTGGAATTATGCGTGGTTTTTGTGTTTATTGTGCTTTCAGAGTCAACCAGATGAATATTGAAGAAAACATGGGATTGCACGGGTTTTATCGAAGAAAAAGACTCAAGACGAAGTCTATTGTCCAAGAGATGCAAAAGATTTGAAGCCATTGTGCCTATTTGAAGATTTATCGAAGAATAGAGCCAAATATGGAAGATTCATATATGTCGAAGAACTCGAGTCTATTAAACAAAAGATCATAAGACGAGTTGGAATTATTCACCGACACTTCTCAGATTCCAAAGTCGGAAACGTGTATTTAAAGAAACGTAAAGACAAAAGAAGAAAAGAAGCCCGATACCAAAGCCCATTCACAAGCCCATATCACACGCCTATATAAAGATTCCACTTCACAATTTTAGAGGGCCTTAGTCTTTAGACTTAGTTAGTCTTTCATTTCTCTAGTTTTAGAGAGAGAAAGTTCCAAACTTTCTCTCACTAGATTTTTCTTTGTTTTCATCTTTCAAATTTTAAGCTTTTCATTAATCTTTGTACTTTGAGTTCTTTTAATTAAAAGATTAAGTTTAAGTTTGTGTTCGTGAATCTTCTTCTTCATTTCTTGGTTTCACTTTGCTTTTGATCCGAAAACCATAATCCATACGGATTAATTTCGTTTGGTGTTTAAAGATTGAAAGGGTAGTCTTTTTACTCTTTGTTAAGCTCTTACGTGTATAGGCTATAAGCTCTTAATGCTTAGTAGCTTATTTCAAGTTTAGCTTATTACTTTTCGCATTTCACAAGGGTTTTAATCATTTTTAAGTTCGTTTCATACGGTTTATAATTGTTTACGTTTTACAAGTTGTCGAATTTAAGCTTCTTAAGTTATTTAAGTTTCAGATTACTTAGCTTATTGATTTTGCTTATTGAGTTTTTTAAGTTGCCACCAATTTCGGAATTACATTCCTTCCATCGCAATATCATGGTTTACACACATTCCGACGGGTACTTATTTTGATCGCAATAATCATCAAGGGTTCTACTTTGCGATCGGGTGTCATTCCCCCTTATTCCGATCTGGATTGCGATCGCTTATTGCGATCGCACATTCCGACGGGACTAAGGTTCCTTTTTAGACGAAACTCTGCTCAATTCTCGACAGCAACATTGCGATCTGGTACAACATTCCGATCTGAACAATATTGCGATAGGTGTGCTTAGATTTCATACATTCCGATCTATATCTTTCCGATAGATGCACATTGCGACAGAACGGACTTTAACATTCCGACAGCTTTACATTTATGTATTCGGATGATTATGATTTTGTCATTCCGATGGACCTTCATTTGCAATATTCCGATGGACTAAGTTTTTAGATTTCAAAGTTTTACAAAGTTTTAAGTTTTAAGTATTTGTCTAATCTTTTCTTTACGTTTTCAAGCATTTACTTTTCAATCTAGTTTAATCTTTCAAAGCTTTAATTTTACTCTTCGACACTTACTTATTTGTCATTAGTTTAAAATAGATAAACAAACCAACACCTTTTTATTAACCAAGAACAAATCATTCCACTTAGAGTCGTTATGAATTCGAGGAGATACCGAGAATAAATCCGAATCCCATAGCAAATCCCATGTATCAGACCCATTTGTTCATACTGGAGCATTTGGTGGGTTGACTTTAGGGTTTGACTAGAAAACTAACTTAATTGACTTTTTCATAAGTGCTTATTGGCTTATTCTGGCTTATTGGAATTTTGTTGATTGATTTGGCTTATTGAGTTCATTTGTGACATTTTGCAAGTTGAATCAAGCCTGAGGTGCCCTAAATCTCAAACCCGACTATTTTGTCTTTTAGTGGATTTGTATGTTAAACTGGATTCACTATAAACACGGGTAAAAGATCCGGAGGTCGGGGAGGATAGAAGTGGTGTTTAGTCATTTTAGAGAGAGAAACGAGTAACTAGAAAAGTGTGTTTATTCTAGTGATAGAAAGACAAGAAGGAAATGGTAAGCCTCACCCCTCCATGGAAGTATGGAGGGGTTTATATAGCACGGGACTTGGACTTTACATATGACAATATTAGTCCCTGCAAGTCCCGGCTATGAAACTAATGTAATTCCGTTAGTCGCACACATTTTAAGGCTAACAATCTTCCCCCAATGTGGTGACATACAGAATTACTTACAATGTTCCTAACAAATGCAAATACAACAAAAATATGACAGTATTAAGTTTGCTTCCAATGCTGAGGATGACATCGTTGTCTTTAAGTCTTCTAGAAAAACTTATACCCCAGTTTGAATCCTCTTTGTCTTTGCTTGTTGAGGAACCATTGTATCATGTATGAACTGGATTAACTTCCCCCCAATTCATACCACATGTCTTGAAAAGCTTTCTTCATAGACTTCTTTTTGACGAAGCTTCTGAATCAGCTTCCCCCCAAACCAATATCCCTGTCTTGAGCAGAACCTGTAGCTTGAGCAATCTTCTATCTTTGACATTTAAAGTGCACAGCGGAATTTTGTAGAAGAAGAAGCAAACCACACCAAGTAACTACTAACTTGACATTTTTGGTTATAATGATTATGTGTTTGGGGGAACATGTAAGAAATCAGCAACAAATCTTCTCACGCTTGTAGAATACTTCCCCCTAGAAGTTGAACTAAGTACTCCAGAGTGGGAACTAAGTCTCCAAAGTACACGTTCTTCCCCCATGATGGTGACGAACTCTCGGAAGCATCATCTGACGTGTACGGTCAAAATTGCAAGATGTTCTTGTCGAAAGTATGATGGTGACGAACACTCAGAAGCATCATCTGACGTGTACGCTTAGAATCACGAGATGTTCTTATCAGGAGTAAGAAGGTTAAGAACACTCGGAAGCATCATATGTCGTGTACGCACAGAATCGTGAGATGTTCTTGACAAGAGTATGGTGGTTAAGAACACTCGGGAGCATCATCTGACAAGTACAATCAGTATTGCGAGATATTCGTGTCTGAAGCAGAAATCTTTGTTGACATTCTGTTGCTCAAGTTGCTCGTGAGAATTGTTTGCTGATCACATCTCTACACTTGTACTCTCTGGCTAAACTTACCAACCTCGTATTCTTTCGGTTATCTGTAGTGACCATTGGTGAAGTAAACCTGATATTCCAAACTTGAAACTGAAGTACAATCTCCCAAATTTGTTACTTACGCTTAGCACTGTTGTTGATTGACGAACGGTGCAGAGAAACGTCTCTTAGTACCTTATACATAAAAGAAGAGAGAAGTATAAGATGTAAAACACCTCTTGAAGTATCCAAAACTACAGGTGAGTGTGACACTGAGCACTACAACATAACTCCTTAAGTGATAGTTGTCTATGTCGTCGACCATCCACCCCTTGACATTGGAAACTAGATAAATCAAGTCTCAATCATAAATGCTGAAGCGAATCATCAATCGATAGATGGGGTGAAAAGGCTCGATGATGAATTGAGTAGACGCCTTCATGATATTCCACTTCACCTTCAAAAAATAAATACCAAATTCACTTCGTAATCACTTGACATTACTTTGCTCGACATACTAGCCGTTGTTGACAATTTCAGTGAATCTTAAAAGGATCGTTCTGGTGTTTGTTTGTTTTTGTCGTGAGTTTGTCGTGTGTGTCTGTGTTGTTTGAGTGCCATTAACTAGAGACCAACATTGACTAAAAGAGATGAGAAGCTGTCAATGTCATCTAGTTAACTTTATTTGGAAGCCAAATCAGTCATATACCCAACTGATGCGCTCGTCGAAATTTTTTCAAAGAATAGGGGTTCAAAACAAGGCTTTTCTTTGATCGAAATGAATACCTAGACCCCAATGCCCATTATCCGCACATCTTCATCATATCCCCAAATCAAGTCACGTTCATTTCCAAGCCCAAAGTCAATATATCAATTTTCTTGGCCCAACGTTAACTTGATATACCCGGTCCAACTTAGACATGGGATTATATAAAGGAAAAATCCTTAGAGATTAGGTCAGATAAACTAACCCTAATCATATCATAAGTTTCTCCGCCCCTTCCACACACTTCGTGTATCTACTCTCGAAAACTCTAATCCAGAACATCAATGAATCCCACCATCTTCCTGACTACTAACTCATGCGAAGATTATACGAATCCACATCCCCACAAGCTCAAAGTCAATATATCATAATCTTTGTCATAGGTATAAGGTTCGTGTAAGACATGTTTTTAAGTGACTTAAAGTCTTACAACGAAACCAAGATTGTTCATTTGTTTGTTCATGTTTGAATCAAGACCACGTCAATCAACGGCACAGATGATTGTCATCAAGATCTTCAACAGATCTCGGGTAGGTATTATGTTTAATTTGTTGAAACAAACGAAACAAAGTGAGGGGCATAAAAATCATGTTATGACTCCGATCTTTTAATTTCGAAAATCAAAAGAAGGGGTTAACCTACAAAAATCGATGATGAGTTCAGGTTTTGTGGAAGATCTTTATAGATCTTGACATGCAAGTGAAAACCCAAAACTGAAACTGAGATTTTGTATTTTTCAGATTGTAAATTGAGTCTTAGTTGGGGATTAGGTGACGATGGGATAGGATTATTTATGAGGTGTTGATTTTGGAGTGATAAGGTTGGTTGTTGATTGGTACAATCCTCGACACCCTGAGTTGACCTAGTCAACTCGGTAATTGCCGAGTTGACTCGGTGAGTGAAGTAGGTGGTTTTGTGGTAATAGTTCATTGCAATGTTTTTAAAACCATCACTAAGTCGTAATGTTTTTAATAAACAGAAACCATCGCAAAGTTTACAGAGTTTGTCCATCGCAATATATTTTTCCATTACTATCCATCGCAAAAGACCAAACATCCATCGCAATGTTTCCCAAACACCCATCGCAATAAAGACACCCCATCGTAATGTATCAAATTCCATCGGAAAGTTTCAGAGATAAACCATCGCAATGTTGGAGAAAATCCGGCAGCATGACGCCTTAAATGCCATTTCGATAGATCAAGCCACCCATCGCAATGAGACCCATCGGAATGAGTCCCATCGCAATAGATACAGCCCTACCCATTGGAATGTGTAAAAAGACCCCATCGGAATAAATCCAGAAAAGAAGCCGTCGCAATGTGTACATCTGAAAAAGTATCGCAATATCCCATCTGAAAATCTCATCGTAATATCCCATCTTAATAAGTTTTTGACCAGCTTTGAAGATACCAAAAAAATGGTTGGACCATATAATTTTGTCTTTTACCCCGAAAACAATACTGATCCATTTAATGAGAAAAAGAAGGGACAAAAACAAGTAAGCGAGTATACCCAAATTTTGGACAAAAAGATTTACTCACGAGACTAGAACAGATTAGGACAAGAAATTTGTAACCTTAACGGAATCAAAAATTATGATAATAACAGGACATGTTAAAATCTGATAAAGAAATGAATCCAAAAAGTACAAACCACGAATCTTGATAACATAACGCGAATCTGATGACACGATGAATCTGAAAACACGACACGAGCACAAATCGTGAGACAAAAACACGAAACACCCCCGGTTATCTCTGATACCAATTGTTAACTTGAATTCACTATATAACATGGGTAAAAGATCCGGAGGTCGGGGAGGATAGAAGTGGTGTTTAGTCATTTTAGAGAGAGAAACGAGTAACTAGAAAAGTGTGTTTATTCTAGTGAGAGAAAGACAAGCAGGAAATGGTAAGCCTCACCCCTCTATGGAAGTATGGAGGGGTTTATATAGCACGGGACTTGGACTTTACATATGACAATATTAGTCCTTGCAAGTCCCGGCTATGAAACTAATGTAATTCTGTTAGTCGCACACATTTTAAGGCTAATATTGTACTTTGCTTATTTCTGGCTTATTGAGTGTGCTTTTTCAAAATTTCTTTTTACAGATCTCTTTAGTATCCCAAAAGAAGGTTGTGTGTTAAATTAGAGCTTATGGCATTGGCTTATTGCTTAATGGGCTTATTGGCCCAATAAGGATAAGCTGTTTGCTTAATAAGCTGTGATAAGCTCACTTTCAGCTTTTGGGCCTTCAGAGTTTTGTGTTTAGAATTAAATTTTGAGTCAGATTGGGCTTTTTCAAGTCAATTGGGCCAAGTTTGACTTTTTGGGCTAAAAAGCCCATTTGTGTTGACTGATTTTGGTTTTGGCCCATTTGAGGGCCCAATAGGGGTATTCTGGTCATTTCACTTTCATTTTCTGTTTAATTAGGTCAAAATAAACTAGTTTGCAAGTTTTTAGAGTTTTTTATAATTTTTGGATTTTTAATATTATTTTAATATTATTTTATTATTATTTTTCAAATTTCACATTTTTGCACTTTTTACATTTTTCTTAGCTTAAATACATTAAAATCGGAATTTTTCAACTTTTAGATTAATTTTATCATCTTTAGATTAATTTTTATATTTATTTTAAGTTTTAATAGTTTTTAAATCATTTTAAATAGTTTTTCTTAGTTTAAAATTTTCTAAAAATAGTTTTTAATCTTTTTAGGTCATTTTAGAGGTTTACCAATTGAAAACTCTTTATTTGGGCTTTTTGATAATTAATTTGATTTTTAGGGCTCTAATTAGCTTTTAAAAATTAAATATTTAATTAATTAAAAGGTTTGAAAAAGTTTTGATCATTGGTAAACTCTTAGTTTATTTATTTTGATTTTTGGTGAATTTTTGGTAATTTTTAGAAATAATTTTAATTTTAGCTTATTTTACGGTTTTACGTTAAGTCGTAGTAGTAATTAATTTCACGTCTTCGTCATTCTCTTTTCTCATCCCCTTCTAAGCAATATTAATCGCAAACCAATTACGAATTATTCACACACATATACCTCCTTGGGAAACGAACTTTCACATCATAAGGATCATTAACACTTGGTTTTTCCTAAAATCATTTGTTTAATACTTACCGCTTTTACGCCTTTTTCCTAAAAGGTCATATTTTACCACAATCAGTTGGCATATTTCTATGTCTTATAAATGTGACATGTTTTAAAACATAGTCACCATGCTCATTTAAACACGTATATAGTACCTTTCTCATCTTTTCTATTCTTTTTCTTTTTGTTAATAGTCATTTGTTAATAGATAGTCATAAAGTTAGATTTTATTTTATTATTTTATTTTTAAGACGTGTGGGATAGAAAGGAATATGTTGATGGTTTATTATAATGCTAAAATTTTGAATAAGCGGGTATTATCGATGCCCGATATTTTAAAAGTTACGCGATTTGAAAAATACGCGTAAACCACGAAAAATAAACGCTCAATATAAAATAAAAACATCGACATTCGAAGAACATTTATATTTAGATATATAAATAAGGGCTTATTATTTAAAAACGTTAACGCGTTATATAAACGAGTGACACTTAAAGGTTTATCATAAATTTACAAAAAATGTCCATAAAACGAATAATTAAATGATGACAAGAAAAATATTGTTATGACATAACGACGATATTTACGGTTGATAACGGACGTAGACTTTGCTAGTAAATATTAAATGACACATTTCGATACGTTAAAGACTTAACCTTGCCGGTTAGTCAAGAAATTCATATTATTTATAGAACGAACATGACATTTAAAAGTCGGGTAATAAATATTGTCTGAATATTAGGAATAGAATTAGAGCTCGGTCTAAATGTTGATTTTAAATTTCGGGTTACTACAGTAAATAAATATGGAAAAAAATAAATTTTTTATAATTTCCAATGAAATATTATCAATGATCAGAAAAATATAATTCATTAAAATTATCAAGATCTCAAGATTTAGTATAAGTAATACAAGAAATGTAACACGTTGGAAAATTCAAGAAACATGAATAAAAGAATAAAATAATATCGGGAAAGTACGAGTTCTTACACGTGTGTACAAGATCGTAATATAGTCTTACTTTAGACTATATCTTGGTGTATTACGGTATAAATCTGAATTTGTGATTCGTTCTTCGTCTTGTGGATTTGCTTCATCCTAAAGGTATGTAACCCTAATTCGATTAATTATAATTATGTTATTATTATGATCTTGTTAAATCGCTTCCACATCGCGAAAGGTGTCTAGTTGGTAAGAACTAACAATACGGTAAAATCCATAAATACACTATGTACTTTCATTAGTGAGATATTATACATAATGGACTTTTTTATGTCCAAAATACATAATGCCACGTTAGATATTTGACCAACTTTTGTTGACTTTACCGTTAATCAAGGTTTATCGGTTATTTATTGTAAATATATCTACGTTGGCAGCCATGTCATTTATTTAATGTATTTTTCCCATTTTTTGTAAATATATCCACGTTGGCAGCCAAGTCATTATTTATCGTATTTTCCCTAATTAACAGGCGTATAAATATTCCATCCAAACTTCTAACTCATCCATTAATCCTAAATCATCACAATTGTTTCAACCGTACACCATGTGCCCTAATTTAGTAGGTAAACAATTATGGGAAATTGTTATTCTTTATTTTATCAGTTGTATTGTTTGCTAAATCATCAAAATTGTATTGTCTACTAATTTAATTTGACCTAATTTTTAATTGGAGAGTTTGCTAATTTAATTTGCGCTAATTTGTTTAGTCTTAATTTGCAGCTTTGAGATTCAAATGGTGAAGTTCGTGGTGGATATACACCACGATGGGCTGTTCATTGGCAATCCAGTTTCATATTCGAATGGGAAGGTACGTGTAATTGATGATATCGACTTTGAAGGTATGAAGTATGATGACTTATACACTATCATACGTAGGTTTGTCCTAGATGTTCCATTAGCTATATTCTATATAATACAACCTAATTCTATACAATACATGGGGTTCCTATGTATATGCGTTTGAGGCCCAGCCATCACGAGTTATTACCCGATGGTCAAACAATGAAGAAAAGTTACTAACGGAGACTTGGATCAAGATTTCACAAAACGCCGACATCGGAAATGACCAAACCGAGGAAGCGTTTTGGAACCAAACTCTAGAAGAGTTTAACCGTTCTACCACGGGTGAGCATTGGACGAAGAATATGGTTACCGGTAAATGGTCACGGATTAACGCCGATTGCCAAAAATTCAACGCTATTTACAAGCATTTGCAACGTAAAAGCGGTGAAAGTGAGGCTGGTCATATCGACAACGCGAAGACGACTTACTCTCAACGTCTTGAGGGGAGAAAGTTAACTTACGTCAGTTGTTGGAACGTTTTGAAAAACTATCCAAAATGGGACGCGGCCGAACCAATCGACCTAGAAACTCTTGATGAACTATTCGGCCCAGATTCACGACCTCGTCATGCCGGAAAGTCTCGTCATCCAAAGAAACCCAACTCTGAAACTTCTGCGAGCACCGGTGGAAGTAACGCAAGGTCTGCGTCGTCAGAACGTTTTGAAGATAATTATGAACTGATAACTCGGTTTTACCTAATTAAAAAGATTAAAGTTCGTGTTCTCGGTATCTTAACGAATTGATCTAAGCTCTCTATGTGACTCTATTGTTTTTGGTGAAACAAAGATGTGTCGCTGTAGTGTTTTAAAATAAAAGGTGCAAAACAATTAAAGAAAAGGTGCACTTAAAGTTAATCTAGGTCTAATTAAAGTAAAGGTGCAAGTATTAAAAGCGAGACTGAAATTAAAGGGCACTAAAGTAGAATGACGCAAACTTAAATCTAACTAAGGCAAACTTAAAACGCGACTAAAACTAAGGAAAGTCTAAAATAAAACTAAGGCAAATAATCTTAAAGTGCAATTAAATAAAAGGCAGGAAGAATAAAGCTTGAAAATAAAAATCAAAGACAAAAACTAATAAGAACCTGAATACAGCTCATTCGGAATAAACCTTCGTTTGGAATAATCACTCGTCGTAAATGTCACCTTCGGTTGAAATGATTCTTCTTCACTTGGAAAATTACCAAAATCCTTGATCCGGAACAAAATTGATCTGAATATGTCACTTATCCAAAACAATCCTTCGTTCGGAACTTACTGATTCGGAACTCTAAATCTTGCCTTGATTCGGAAGTATTTGGTCACCCCTTGATTCGGAAGTTTCCGAATGAAGCCCCTTGATTCGGAAGTTTAGAACTTCCGAATGAACACCTCTTGAGTCGGAAGTTGCCCCTTGATCCGGAAGTTTATTCGGAACTTTTAAGAAGTTCCGAATGAAGCTTGATCCGGAAGTTTAAGACTTCCGAATGAAAAGCCTTGATTCGGAAGTTTACCCCTTGATTCGGAACTTTGAGTTGATCCGGAACTTTTGAGAAGTTCCGGATGAAACCCTTGATTCGGAACTTTGGAGTTCCGAATGAATACTCTTGAGTCGGAAGTTTTCACTTCGTCCGGAACTTTGAAAGTTCCGGATGAACAAGCTTGACTCGGAAGTTTTGCTGACCCAAAAATCTTCCGGATGAAACCTTGATTCGGAACTTTGGAAGTTCCGAATGAGCACTTTCCCTCCTTCTTGGTTCGGAACTTTTCCTGGAAAGATCAGAAACAAAGCAAACACTCCCGAAGAACAAGGAGATACAGTAACAGCAGAATAATAACAAATTTAATCAAAATAAACACAAACGATCTAAATAAAATAACAACGAATCAACAGTAATAACAAACAAACAATTTAAAACACAAAATCAAACAACTTTAACCAAAATAATCAAAAACCACTTGGATCAAAATAAAAGCATGAACATGAACATAAACACATGAATCAAAGAATAAGAAAGGTAGATAAGAGATTTGACAAGATAAAGTAAAGATTGACAATAATTAAATGAGAACTTACTTGGAATTAAGTGGTAATTAAAGTGCATAACATGAATTTAAATTGACAAGATATGTAAATGACAAGATAAGTAAATGGTGGAAGGTCTAATTGTCACTATTAGCCAACAAGAATGAAATGTAAACAAGCCTAATCTATATATAGGGGAGGATTAGGAAGCTTCCTCCCCTCCTTCATTTCTTGTTAATTGCAAGATTAAGCCCCTTTCTTCTTAATTCTTCATTAATTGCGTCATTAGTCCTTTTCTTCTAATCTTCTTTAAACTTGGACTTAAGGGACTTTTGGCTTCGGGATTTCTTCGAACTTGTCTTTAAATTCTTCCATAAAATAGACTTGAATTCTTCGGCTTTTGATAAACTTCCGTCTTTTGACTTTTTCTTCGATAAATCTTCAGAATTGGTCGTGGACTTCCGTTCTTTTTGCACTCTTGACTTCTTGACTTCGTCTTTCATCCTTTTCTTCAATAAAAGTCCGTAAATGCCCGTGAATGTCCGTGTTTTCTCCACTTTTCACCTTTTCATCCTAAATTACAACAAAAACACAAACCACGCATAATTCCGACATAAAAGACATAAAATACATGTATTGGTCCGGTTATTATTGTAATTAAGTGGTAGAACAGATGGGTGTTTACACACCTATCAAATCCCCTACACTTGACCATTGCAATGTCCTCATGCAATGCATTAGTTACAAAGCAAGATTACACTTTTCATCATAATCAATCCACGTTGGCCTTTATTAAAGAAATAGAAAATTAAAATCATGCAAAATAAAGGAATCAAAAGCATACCTTGGGTTTTGGAAATGTCATGAATAATCATCATCCTCAAGTTTTCACTTTCTCCAAACCAAGCGTAAAAACGAGATCATTGTTATTATAAGTTAGTAAACTATCATGAATTCATGTGGGCCAATTACTCACTTAGACTCCCTTATTCCTAGGGGTATCTCTTATATTTTATTGTTGTCTTGAATGATCACGAGGATGCATTGTTTGACTTATTTCGGTAGTTATTAAGTCTGAAAATAAAGTGAACGATTTAATCAATAGTTAGCTAAAGGACCAAATCTTTTAAAACTGCTTCTCGGGACCTCATAAAGTTCATATCTTGGCATAACTCGCTTCGCGATTTGAGACCTTTCTCGGACCGATATTTGGCAGCGACTTCATACTTCAAATCTTGAGAGACGTTCATGAAATAATGGTCTTCTCTTCATAATAGGAATTCTTCACTTTGAAGTTTTGAGAGATTCATACTTGGACCACGACTTCTTCATTTTTTTCTCCAATCTTTATTTTGGACTTTGATATACAACGATCCGCCTCCTTTTATGACTTGGATCTATTTATCCTCATACCTTGTTAGGGTCTTTTCGGATACACTTCTCCATGACTTTTGGGGAGTTTTGCTTTACGTCGTGTGTCTCGATCCTTCATATTGATTATCGATAAATGATTCTTCACATCACTTTTGGATCTTTAGCAACAAAATATAGTCCTCATGCCTTGTTAGGGCCTTTTCGGACTCGCCAATCTTCGCGTCCCGCTTCAATAAGTTATGCCTTGGCTATGAACTCTAATCCATACCGAGCAACTTTTAAACGATCTGGGGCTAGAAGCTAAGTAACTTTTCAAATCGTACAACCTTATTTATTAGCAGATAAATTTATTAGCAAGCGATGGGAGAATAGGCTTATAATTAACTCACATAAATTCACGAAAGAATACCGAACTTATAATTGGCTCTATCAAATCTCGTTCTCCACAGTTTAAAATCTCAAGTAATGAGACTCGTGGATACTTAGCCTATTAAATCAAAGTTTTGGGTTTTCGAGTCGCCTATAGAATCTTGCAAATTCTTAGACTTTTTCAAGTTTAGAAATCGCATTTTAAAGTTCCCTTGATAAAAGACTCTCTAGGATCAATTATAGGAACTTGCGAAAAGTTCTTGTTCTTAACCCGTGAGAGTTAAGACTTTCGCGTTTTATAGCTCCCTATATAAAAGCCTAGCAAAACTTGACTTAAAACCGTTAAGGATACTAGCTAGAGTAAACTCGGGTTGAGTCAAAAGATTCACAACGTTTGAAAACTAAAACCACTTATTCAAAGATTTATTCTAGCAAAGAAAGAAAATAACTATACAAAGGAAAAACTAATAGGCCAAAATAGATCAAAAATTTTGAAAAATGTCGAAAAATTGATTTTCCGGTTAAAATGAGGACAAATACAAGGAAAAGACCACTTAACTTCGATAGAAGTCCCCCCTACACTTAAGATAAACATTGTCCTCAATGTTTAAGCATGTGGGAGTAAACTCCCCTACACTTAGGACATTGTGCACTTTGTTTAAATCTCGCTAAGGAAAAGACAACTAAAGAGATTCCTATTTTAATATTGAGAAAATATAAAATAGTGAATCGAAAAGAGTTTAGGATAAAACCGGGAAGAAGTAGAACACGGAATCACGGGTCGTCAAGAATCAGCAAGAGTGGATCATTGAAGCTCGAATCCCTGATTAAGAAGTGAGGAGAGGAAAGCAAACCAACGGGTCCCCCTACACTTATGGTAAAGAAAGCGAAAAGATAGATGCATGGGTTGCCTCCCAAGAAGCGCTTGATTTTTGTTAACCGAGTCGTGAGCCTGACTCGACCTTGATCATCAACGGAAGAAGCATGAAATAAATCCACCAGGATCAAAGACATAGTTTTCATCGAGCAAATAACACAAGCTTAAGGCGAACAAGTCAAGCCAAAGAAGAAGTGGCAGGGTTCCCTTAAGCAGCGATGGAGCACGGTGGGAGCAAGTATGGTGCGGTGCAAGCATGTCTTCAATAGTTCCAAAGATTTTTCCTTTTATTTCATCTGGTAGATACTGAGATGGCTTAAAGACTTCAATACCAGGGTCGAACACCTTTTCCTTCAGGGGAAAATGGCACTCAGGCTCAGCCGAGTGTGAAGAAGATCCGCAAAGAAGCACAACCTCGTCCTCAGAAGGAGGACAAAGAGGTGTTAAATCATTAGTGCAACGGATTTCGGTGTCGACCGGTTTCTTCTCCTTTGACAAAATGCTCTTCAAATCCAAAGTAGGATCAAGGTGATAATCTTCAAAGTCCAAGGGAGGAGCATCACTCTCATGAGGGAAGTATGTGTTGAGAAATTCAGAGAAATCTTCCTCAAATGAATAATCGTCCAAAGTAGGATCGAGTGATGGCGGAGGATCTTCATCGTGTGAAGAATCGCTCGAGAGAGTATCAGCCTCATCGAAATCATCAAAAGTGGGCAGCTCGGGATACTCAGAAGTACAGTCAAAATCATCCGAATCTGAGCTAGAATCATCATCATCATAAGCATCAAATACCGGTTGAGAATCATAAATGGGAGAAGCGTCCAAAGTAGAGTGAGAATCATCCACATTATCTTCAAAGAGTGGATTATCAGTGGAAGACTCGAATAGAGGATTGTCATAGACGGTAAAGTCATCGAGCACATTTATCATATTCACTGATTCTCGGCCTCCAAAGGATTTGCCTGTAAGCTTCCCCATTTTAAAAACTTTTGAATCATCCCCGACTCGTAAGATTAACTCACCTTCGGCCACATCTACTAAAGCTCGTCCGGTTCTCAAGAATGGCCGACCAAGTATTAAAGGAATACGAGGGTCCATTTCATAATCAACTACGACAAAATCGACCGGGAAAGTAAATGTGCCAACTTTGATAAACACGTCTTCGGCTATACCAACGGGGTAAGCGAGAGTGCGATTTGCAAGTTCGAGAGTCATCTTTGTTGGAATGAGGTCGGGTAATGATAGTGTTTTCCAAACACTCAGTGGCATCAAATTAATACTAGCCCCGAGATCAGCAAGGGCAGTAAATTCTTCAGTTTTGTTGAACACGCAAGGCAACACAAAACGACCGGGATCTCCAAGCTTTTCCGGAAGTTCTCTAAGAAGGACTGCAGAGCAGTTTTCATTTAATCGTGTGTTGGCGAGTTCAATCAGTTTCTCCTTCTTGCTAAGCAATTCCTTGAATGCTTTGACAATTTTCGGCATGTGGCAAAGTGCTTCAACAAGGATAATGTTGATGGTCATTTTAGATAGCATATCCACATATTTCGATACTTGACAGTCATTCTTGGTTAGCTCGTTGGTCTTGCCTATGCGAGAAGGGTATGGGATTCTGGGTTGATAAGGGGACGGTGAAGGTGTAGTTGGTGAAGGTTGTGATGTTGAAGGGTCCTTCCGAGATACATCGTCATGACGAGGCGGAGACGGTAATGGTGCACTACTACTAGGTGTAGGAGGAGTAGGGATACATGGTGGTGGAGGAGGTGTAGATGATGGTGGTGGGATAGGTGGATCCACAATGGTAATTCCACTACGCGTAGTTATAGCACTCACATTAGCTCGCGGATTAGTGACGGTGTTTGAAGGTAGAGAACCCGAAGAAGAAGAAGGTTGAGCTTCGGGCAAGAAACTAGCCAACAGATTCTTTAATTCAGTTGTTTGAGTGATGAAGGAAGATTAAAGATTATCACGAACCTCGGTTCTGATGTCATTACCTTGCTTCAAGATATCTCCTTTCAAATTGATTATTTGGCTTTGTAGATTCTTGATTTTCTCACCTTGAGTTCTCATGATGGTGTCAACATCGGGATTAATGGGTGGGTGTTGTTGGGTGGGTGGTTGATAAGGGTTAGAAGCACGAGGTGGGATTTGGTTGCTTCTATTGTAGTTGTTGGCGGGATTTTGGTTTTGAGGAGAAAAACTGGGTGAAAGGTAGTTGTTGGAACGGTAGCTCAGCAGATTTCTATCCCCTTGTTGTCTAGCTTGGTAATTTTCCGGTGAATAATTACTGTAAGCAGCATACACATTTTCCGGATTTCCTTGTGTCGAAGGACAATCGGTGTATGAGTGAGGACCTCCACATGTTTCACAAGGATTAGCAACCGCTTTAACTTGTTGTTTTTGTTGGTTTGAAGCGAGAAGCGTAATACTTTTGCTCATTTCAGCCATCATGCGGGTGAGTTCGGTCATCTCAGGGTTTGCTGAGGTAGAGGAAACATTGACTCTCGGGTTGTTCCTAGAAGAAGCAGAGGAATCCCAGTTCTTGTGATGAGTAGTCATGTTCTCAATTAACTCTCTACACTCCTCGGGTCTCCTTTTCATGAATGTGCCACCGGCGGCTGCACTAATCGTATCACGATCTCGAAAAGTCAATCCGTTGTAGAAAGTATCAATCAATGTGACGGGAAGCATGTTGTGGTTTGGACAACGATCGATCAAGACATTATATCTCTCCCAAGCGTCAAAAAGAGATTCATCAGGGTCTTGCATGAAACCGCTGATCTGATTGCGAAGGCTTGTGACCATGGATGGTGGAAAGTAGCGCGATAGAAAGCGTTGAGTCATGTCATCCCAAGTGTGAATAGAATTCTTCGGGAGACGATCAAACCATTTCTCGGCATGATGCGATAAAGTATGTGGGAAGAGTTGTAGGCGGAGAACATCCATTGTGGCACCAGGTAACTTCATGCTTTGGGTGATTGTAATGAACTTGTCGAGGTGTTTGTTGGCATCATCATCAGGCAATCCTCTAAATGGGTTTGTTTGTACTTGCTGAATCATGTGGTGCTTCAACGAAAACTCAGGAGCGTTGATTTGCATCGGCGCAATCGGTCCTCCTCGTCCAAACATTATTGGTTGACAAAATTCCTCCATGGTCCGAAGATCGGGCTGTGGAAGAGCATTGTTGTTATTATTATTATTGAGGTTCGGTGGAATGTTGTTGTTGTTAACACCTGCCATATCTAAATCTTCTTGAGGCTCGGGCTCTTGATAGTTAGAAGATCTAGTACGCATACACCTGAAAATGCAAAAGAAAACAAAACCAAACACAAAGACAATATATATACTCAAGAAAGATAAAATCTTTTTGGATTTTTGAAATTTTTAATTTTTATGATTTTTTATCAATTTTCTAATTTTTTATGATTTTTTGAATTTTTTATGCAAGAAAAGTAACGTTCACAAGTGAGCGGATCCCAAAAAGCAATGTGTCTCTCACAGAAAACTGTTGATCTTAACGAAAAGAGCCGGCAGCGGCGCCATTTGATAACTCGGTTTTACCTAATTAAAAAGATTAAAGTTTGTGTTCTCGGTATCTTAACGAATTGATCTAAGCTCTCTATGTGACTCTATTGTTTTTGGTGAAACAAAGATGTGTCGTTGTAGTGTTTTAAAATAAAAGGTGCAAAACAATTAAAGAAAAGGTGCACTTAAAGTTAATCTAAGTCTAATTAAAGTAAAGGTGCAAGTATTAAAAGCGAGACTGAAATTAAAGGGCACTAAAGTAGAATGACGCAAACTTAAATCTAACTAAGGCAAACTTAAAACGCGACTAAAACTAAGGCAAGTCTAAAATAAAACTAAGGCAAATAATCTTAAAGTGCAATTAAATAAAAGGCAGGAAGAATAAAGCTTGAAAATAAAAATCAAAGACAAAAACTAATAAGAACCTGAATACAGCTCATTCGGAATAAACCTTCGTTTGGAATAATCACTCGTCCTAAATGTCACCTTCGGTTGAAATGATTCTTCTTCACTTGGAAAATTACCAAAATCCTTGATCCGGAACAAAATTGATCTGAATATGTCACTTATCCAAAACAATCCTTCGTTCGGAACTTACTGATTCGGAACTCTAAATCTTGCCTTGATTCGGAAGTATTTGGTCACCCCTTGATTCGGAAGTTTCCGAATGAAGCCCCTTGATTCGGAAGTTTAGAACTTCCGAATGAACACCTCTTGAGTCGGAAGTTGCCCCTTGATCCGGAAGTTTATTCGGAACTTTTAAGAAGTTCCGAATGAAGCTTGATCCGGAAGTTTAAGACTTCCGAATGAAAAGCCTTGATTCGGAAGTTTACCCCTTGATTCGGAACTTTGAGTTGATCCGGAACTTTTAAGAAGTTCCGGATGAAACCCTTGATTCGGAACTTTGGAGTTCCGAATGAATACTCTTGAGTCGGAAGTTTTCACTTCGTCCGGAACTTTGAAAGTTCCGGATGAACAAGCTTGACTCGAAAGTTTTGCTGACCCAAAAATCTTCCGGATGAAACCTTGATTCGGAACTTTGGAAGTTCCGAATGAGCACTTTCCCTCCTTCTTGGTTCGGAACTTTTCCTGGAAAGATCAGAAACAAAGCAAACACTCCCGAAGAACAAGGAGATACAGTAACAGCAGAATAATAACAAATTTAATCAAAATAAACACAAACGATCTAAATAAAATAACAACGAATCAACAGTAATAACAAACAAACAATTTAAAACACAAAATCAAACAACTTTAACCAAAATAATCAAAAACCACTTGGATCAAAATAAAAGCATGAACATGAACATAAACACATGAATCAAAGAATAAGAAAGGTAGATAAGAGATTTGACAAGATAAAGTAAAGATTGACAATAATTAAATGAGAACTTACTTGGAATTAAGTGGTAATTAAAGTGCATAACATGAATTTAAATTGACAAGATATGTAAATGACAAGATAAGTAAATGGTGGAAGGTCTAATTGTCACTATTAGCCAACAAGAATGAAATGTAAACAAGCCTAATCTATATATAGGGGAGGATTAGGAAGCTTCCTCCCCTCCTTCATTTCTTGTTAATTGCAAGATTAAGCCCCTTTCTTCTTAATTCTTCATTAATTGCGTTATTAGTCCTTTTCTTCTAATCTTCTTTAAACTTGGACTTAAGGGACTTTTGGCTTCGGGATTTCTTCGAACTTGTCTTTAAATTCTTCCATAAAATAGACTTGAATTCTTCGGCTTTTGATAAACTTCCGTCTTTTGACTTGTTTTTTGATAAATCTTCAGAATTGGTCGTGGACTTCCGTTCTTTTTGCACTCTTGACTTCTTGACTTCGTCTTTCATCCTTTTCTTCAATAAAAGTCCGTAAATGCCCGTGAATGTCCGTGTTTTCTCCACTTTTCACCTTTTCATCCTAAATTACAACAAAAACACAAACCACGCATAATTCCGACATAAAAGACATAAAATACACGTATTGGTCCGGTTATTATTGTAATTAAGTGGTAGAACAGATGGGTGTTTACACACCTATCATGAACGAAAATGTCTAGCTGCGCAGGAGGCTTACTTGGCGAAGAAAGACAGGGAAGTAGCGATGAGGGAGTGTAGAGAGCTGGAGTTGCTGCTGTTGGATCCTGACAACCCACCGCGACACAAAGTCGCGTTCATCCGAAAGAAGCAAGAAGACATCATGAAGCGATAGGAAAATGCTTAGAACGGGCAAAAACATGTTATTTCGGTTTCGTAATTTTTTTTTCGTGAATTTTTTTTCGTGTTTTTTCCCGTGATTTTTTTAAAGTTTAATTAATTTTTTTTTATTTGTAGTTTTTATTTTAATGAAATGAATTTAGCTGTGTTAAAAATAAAGGAAAAAAATAAATTGGTAGTGGTAGGCTCAAAATGAAGAGGGGTGTTAGTTGCCACAACATGAGTTTTTAAGAAGTGGGAGTTGTCAGATGATGTGACAGCCAGTGAAGCCCAATGAAAAGGATTTGATGTGTTGCCACACTTAGAGCTTTAAGGGTTAACAAATACAGTATGAAACATTATGAAAAGTACTCACTATATACTCTAGAGTAAAGTGCAAAAATCATCCTTGTGGTTTGTCAAAAGTTTGAATTACATTCATAGTTAATACTTCGCGCAATATACATCACCGTGGTTGCAAAATAGTACACCATACATCCCTGAGGACGGATGGTGCAAATATTTTTCCGTTAAAGGTTAAAAGTGTTTGTTATTTTAGGGGTGTTTTAATACTTTTACAATCTAGGGATGATTTTTATACCTAACTTTTTAAAAAATAAAAAAATTTGAAAAAAGTTTTTTTGAAAAAAAATTCAATCTTTTTTTTTCAAAAAGTTTTGAAAATATATTTTTTCGAAAACATATTTTTTTCAAAAAATGTAAAGAATTTTTTTTTCAAAATTAAAAGTAAATTTTAAAACAAAAATACTTTAATTTTTTGGAAAAAAATAACTTTTTTTGTATTTTTTGCAAAAAAATGTTTTCGAACACTTTTTGAAAAAAAAAATTCGAAATTTTTTTTTGAAAAAACATTATTCAGAATTTTTTTTGAAAAAAAGCTTTATTCGAAAAAAAATTAAAAAAATAATTTTGAATTTTTTTTGAAAAAAACATTTTTCGAAATTTTTTAAAACAATATTTTATGAAAAAAATATTTTTCAAAACTTTTTTGAAAAGTTAGGTGCAAAATTCATCCCTAGGTTGTAAAAGGACTGAAACACCCTTAAGATAACAAACACTTTTAACATTTAACGAAAAAATATTTGCACCGTTCGTCCTCAGGGATGTATGGTGTACCATTTTACAACCACAATGATGTATGTTGCACGAAGTATTAATGAGGGATTTATTTCAAACGTTTGACAAACCATAGGGATGATTTTTGCACTTTACTCTATACTCTATTATTAAGGTCGAGTAAATGGGCTTCTGCAATATCAAAAAAAAAATTGCTTATTCGTTTGGGATATGGGTTATATACATACAATCTAATTTTGGCTAATGATTTGTATACTTTATAAATTTATTGACATATTTTAAATTTTACATCAAACAATCGTACTATGGCTTTAATATATTGTATATATTAGAGTGTCTCAATCAAAAATTTAAGTGTCAATCAATTCTTCTTCATTTTAGACTAAGCTAACGAGATTACATTTGGAAACCACTCTAAAATTGTTAATTGAGAAAATTGAGTAACCTTTCAAAATATCCAATCTTTAATGATAACCGGTAACCTAGTGATTAGATTAAGTTGATTCGTTGGTGAATCAATGAATCGGTGACTCGACCGAGTTGATTCGGTGATCGAGTCCGTGATTTTGTGACTCGAGCGTCTATGACTCAAGCAGCTTGACGTCGGTGGTCAAATATGTGAATCAGTTACTCGGTCGGGTTGACTCGGTGATCGAACTCGTGCCCCTGTGGTCGACAAAGGTTAACCCAGTGGTCAATCATGTGACCTATGTGACTCGACTGATCCGGTGATCAAACAAGTAACCTGATAATATTACGTGAAAAATGCAACATTTTTAATATATATTAACAAACATTGAAAATGATACATGTTTATATATTATAGTGAAAATTATTAAAATTAAAATTTTAATAACTAAAATTGGCTTAGAATCTTCTAAAATGAGATGCTTTTTGTAGACTTAGTGGGTGTTTGGATAACTATTTTGAAAACAAATTATTCATTTTGAAAACTCCATTTTGAAAACTCCATTTTGAAAAATCATCATTTTGAAAACTCCATTTTGAAAAATAGTGTTTGGATTTGATTATCCGGTTAGAAATCGCAATAATAAAATAATCACTTTTTTGAGTGTTTGGCAAATTTGATTATTTGATTATTTGAGAAATAATATAGACATTATTTTTATTTATTAAATTATTTAAATTTGACATATGAAATAATGTTTTGTAAAATTGACCAAACATTTTTTGTTCCAAGTTTTTCCCGAAGATAAAAGAAAAAATTACATACTTTCAACAATTATGTGATCTTAAAATTAATCACGCTAAAGATGCGATCTTACAATTAGAATCATTCACGCTAAAGATGCGATCTTAGAATTATAAGACAATAATAAACATTATATCATAGAAAAATAAACTAGTGGCAACAATACATAAATAAGCTTTACTTGTTCTTCATTAGATATGTTGCAATCGCATCCCTTACCGTGCTCATATATAAATCTTTACTACCACTCGAACTTGTACCATCTTGTGTTTGGTTCATGCTATTAGATACCTCTTTATCGAAATCTTGACTCGGATTGTAAGTTTCTCGTTGTGCCATATGAAATGCTTCATCGAATTGACCTTTCTTCCTTATATAATTGTGGATGGCCATTGACGCTAATACAATGCTAACTTATGTTTCATACGAATAATTTACGTGCATATCCTTTAATATTTCCCATCTAGCTTTCCACACTCCAAAAGTACGTTCAATCACATTTCTTAACGAAGAGTGATAGTAATTAAAGGTCTCTTTCTTACCTTTTGGAGCACGTTGGACGGAAGTTTGACCTCTACGAAAATCAGGTACATGATAACGAATGTCATTTCCTTTGTATGGAGCAAGATACCCCCTAGTATTTGGGTACCCAACGTCAACAACATAATATTTATCTGTGAAAATTAATACAAAAAAGCATTAGCTCTCAACAGTGGCGAAAACATATCACTAGCTGTTATTCCAAATTGGATCTTATCTTTACTAGACTCCATATGATATATGACAAAGTTTCGTATCACTGCACAACGATATACAGTATGTATAATTACTGAATAATCAGAAAACAGTGTTTGACAGACCATTTGAAAAATGTGAGATTATCTGCATTTTCGAGGCTGAAAGATGGGATTACACTCCCAATAATACACTAACAATAAAAGGGTACACTAACAAGAAAATCTATGTCCACGACCTATGCTCCTAGTTCAAGGTCAAATGGGGTTATCGAGCACTATCCAACTCAAAACTAGTACAACCGTATGAAAGCTTCAACAAAATTCATGAACCATGCAGAGCTACATCACGAACACATAATTCCTTAGTGACACTATCACTCAGCAATACCCCATCAAAATACCTAGTAACCAGCTACCAAAATCAAAAGACCTAGACTTAGATGCTCACTCTCATGTTTTCACCAGCAAATATAACAGTTCCCTACCTTTTTCTTTGCATTCGGATTAATACGTCTTTTACATAATCTTAGCATAACTCAAAATATTGTACTCAACCAGCAGCAAAACGTTGCAGCTTGGCAACCATAACTAGTAATACCGATCAGAAAGTCTAATACATGATAATATGTCCAATCACTCACCCTCATAGCACTTTTGCACACAGCAAAACATACAATTACAATTACAGGCGCATTCCTCCTTTTTCTTTACTCCTAAAATTTTGTATTGTAATGATTGTTTTCATCTTTAGTTTCTTCATTGCTCGTTGATTTTTTCTCATGGACCATCTATTTCTGCAGGTAGAGATTCAAAAACTTTTGGATGAGCACAAGGTCGTGCTGGATGCGAAAACACATGATTTTGAGTTGGAGATGGAACAAAAGAAGAGATCATTGGATGAGGATTTTAAAATCAAGGTTGCTGAAGTGGAGAAAAAGGAAATTGAAGACACTCATTTGGAAGGAAAAATTGCTAAGCGAGAACAAGCACTGGAAAAGAGAAAATCAAGGAAAAAGAGAAGGAATTTAGAGAGGAACGATTCCCCCGTCTGAGAATCTTCATTCACGCCCGATCCCATTCCGACCTCGATATGTGGAATCGTCTTGCGCCATATGTAGTGAACGTGTCACAGCTTCCTCCTATTTTTTTTGTAAAGACGAATATTGATTTAAGGTCAAACGCTTTAAAGGAGAAAGAAAAGTCCCATAAAGTCGAGGAGAAGAACTTAGACAAAGTAAGGAAAGAAGTAAGTTTTGAAACAGAGAAGCTGTCGAGTCTCAAGGCTGAGCTCGAGAAAATAAATATTGAAATTGAAGAACAAAGATCAAAGTTGAATGATGACCGGGAAAAACTTCAAGTAACAGAAGAAGAAAGGTCTGGTTTTGTCCGTCTGCAGTCTGAGTTGAAACAAGAGATAGAAAAAAACAGACAAGAATGGGAAGCCGTTCTAATGGAACGAGAAAATTTGAACATGAAAAATCATTTAAAGAAGAGAAAGAAAGGGATTTAGCTAATGTGAGATATTTGAGAGATGTTGCAAGTAGAGAAATGGAAGACATGAAATTCGACATGAAAGGGATTTAGGGATTTACCAAGGTATTCATGTTTATGATCAAACCCTTAAATTCGACGGTAAACCCTTACCCGACGATCTCAACATTCACACCTCCGATATTCTTGATGGTTCGCACCTTAAACTTATCACAACCACTGATGCAAACACCACTGATCCTCAAGAACAACAGCCACAAGCCACTACTACGGCCGCAACCAAAGTTAAAACCGAAGATCCCCCTTCGGCAACTTTGTGTCCTTCTGCTTCTTCGTCCCAAAAGATCAAAATCCTACTCAAGACTTTTGGGTTGGTTATAGAGATGGAGATGAATGATACTGTTTTGAAGATGAAAGAAAAGATCAACGAAATGGAAGGAGTCCCGTTAAGCAGGATCGTCGCTTATGCAAAAGGGATTGAGTTACATGATCATAAGAGTTTGCATGAGTCTCAAGTTGTTGATGGCTCAGAAGTTGATATAAAACTTAAACCCCCGACGCCAACACCTACTACGCCTACACGCATGCCTACGCCTACAACTACACCTATGCCTACAACTCCGCCTATGCCCACGCCTACTCCTGCTCCTGCAATGACGTTGAGCCCCACTGCAGCGGCTCTTTGTAGTCTAAGCATGAGTTTAATGGGAAATTATCCGAAGAAACTTAAGGTAAATGTTTTTTCAAAGGGTGGTGAAAAGATTATGCTAGAGGTGAATCCAATGAGTAATGTGGGTGAGCTAAGGAACGAGCTGCAAAAGGTACGAAATCAAGGGTTGGGATTTGGCTTACCCGAAGAAGGATACTTCTTCATATATAAGCAAAATGTAATGGAAGAGGATCAGTCTTTTAGATGGCACCGAGTCGCACAAGGTGATACCATTGAGATCTTTAACGGATGTGTCACTGGTGGATCTTGTAAACGCAATAGTCAAATAATCAGGCTGAAAATGTGAAGCCAAACGCGGCCAGTTTTTTGTTTTCTTCTTCGTAGAGTATCATTTTCCTAGTGTTCAACTCGTTAATGCTAATAATTACTTCTAAAATCTGACAAACTACTGAACAGGCACATATTCAGCATACAATACTAACATCTATGTTTAATTTGCAGCATTATGTTTAGTTATGTGGATCAAAGGTGATATACTAAACTACTGCATCAGAAAATTGGTTATTTTTTCGTCATATGCAGCCTTAGTTCTGTATGGGTTTGCTAACTCAAAGGTGTAATGCTACAAATTTTATGTGGATGAGAAAAGACCAACACGTCAGGAACACCGTTGCAGTGACTGTTCTTTCACTGCAGCACATGCCAACGTAAACTGGTAGTATACTAATCTGCACGCAAACCTGACTTAAATAGCATACTGGTCTTTTCTTCCCAGAAACAAATTGGACATTAGCCAACCTAATCCCATTTATTTCTCTGTCACCCTGTCTGAACAAATTAAAGTCAAAGATTTTAGATGTGATATATTTTGCAAATATAAGTAAACCAAGAGCTTTAGCATAGAGCAGTACGTACATATTACAGACGCACCCTAAACCCTGCTTTAGCAAGTTGTTACAAAGCGACGAGATTGATCCCCGAACCTAAGTCACAAGATAGTGGCACTCGTGGTGATGGTGAGAGCAGCTCACTTCTAATCATTTCGGGGTCATCAGGTTCATCGGCTGGTAAAATCCAGGAGCCACTGAGCTTCATCTCGGATGAAGATGCTATCGCTACTTATGCAAGATTGGTTCTAGTTATTTTGTTCAAGACATAGCTAAGGGATTTTTGACATGTGTTAAAAAATTTTCTTAACACATACTTTACTAACGGAGCGTTTGTCTAAGCTACATAGCTAGAATAGCATAAAATGTTGCTAGTTATAGTTATGTGTGCTCTATTAGTTATCGGCCTTACCTAAAGAAACAGAAACTAATCTACTCAATCAAATTAGCTAAAGAAACAGTACTACCTCCGTCCCATAATGCCATCATACGAACTTACATTAAGGCATTATCAACTTAATAACCTAAAGAAACAGAAACTAATCTACTCAATCAAATTAGCTATTAAACGTGAAAAAACATATTGTAAATAAGACGGGCACCTGATACTATAATAGATGCAAAAGTAATAAACTCACCACCGGTTGGACGAGGAAAATTGACTTCTGGCCTACGCAAAGCTTCATTAAAAATTCTTGTGTCGTGTGCGGTCCCTTCCCATCCCGCCCATGCGAATGTGAAACACATGTCAAAATCACAAGCTGCCATGATATTTTGGGTCGCATATCCTTTTCTACCAATATATTTGGCTTGTTCATGCTCTCGGACCGATGCTCTCACATGCGTCCCACCAATAGCACCAATACAATTCTACAAGAAGAGAACATTTTATCTTTAATCTATCACATGAACCAAGTATATTTTAACCTAAAATTCACATAACATACCTTGAATATTGGATAATAACGGGAATTGTTTAAAATTTGTGGTGGTACTTCTTCATTGTAATTTGCACTTGGCCTGATCATGTCCCCGCTAAGTTTAAGCACTGCTTGAAGAACTCTGTGAAAATGCCTATGTATAGTTTCTCCAGAATGGTTAAAAGTTTCCTGAGCAAACCTATTTCCACACCCGTGTGCTAATATCATGAGAAAAATTCCAACAAACTCCTCAATCGAGACATGACGTGTTGCCTTTAAACCATAACGTTCTTTAAGATCTGAACACAAATCCTTAAATACACTGATGTGTAACCGAAAATCTTCGTAGCAACGTCTAGGATGACCATTCAATATTTCTTGAATTAAAATATTACCCGTGCGACAAGAAGTACGGCATGCAAGTCCCTTTTTGTTCACTGCATTTTGACCCTTTATTATCCCTTTGACAGCTAAACTGCAAATTAGCAACCACGTGTTCTCATCCTCCATCCAATCTTCTTCATTAGAATCATTGTTGTCATCATCACTATCGGAATCCATCCTGTTATAACACACATAAATAAAGAACATTGTGTGAAATAAAAACAAAAAAAAAGTAAGTTAAAAAAAGTAAAGGAACCTAATCAGTAAATATCATAAAGCAGAAATCATTTTCATAACATAACACTTAAATCCATAACAACAAAAGTTAAAAAAAAGAACATATTGTCGAGTAACATAACAATAACATAACAAAAAAAGTTCTAACTGATGAAATAAAACATGCATCAAAGTCGCTCATTTAGAATAGTCACTCGTTTAGAAGTGAGTATAGGAAGCCAATCTTGTCCAAAGAGGATGACGGGTACATAAAACTTTCCCTCGCTTCCTTTTTCCAAAATATCTTCAATGCCTTGTTGAAGTCTGTCGAGCCTTGTTCAAAACCAGGAAACTTTGAAACAATGTCCATGCAGTCTTTAATAGATGGGGCACGGTTTTGTGGTGCGGTTGTTTGTGAGCTTCTTGCCGCTAAAGTTTAAATCAACGAATCTAGTTTCAATTCATAAGATGTAACTCCCGTAGCTTTTGTCTTTTTTGAACGAGTAGCAAAACCGTCATCTTTCTTCTTCTTCTTTGATGAGCTACTTTCTGGAAATGATATTTCAACATCATTTCCAACACCAACTGAATGGAACTCGTTGCTATCCCCGTTACCTTCTAGATACGAAGCACCCATCTCTTCTTGGATATTACTTTGACCATCATTGTTTTGGAACTCGTTGCTTTGGACCTGATTGTTTTGGAACTGGTTGGTTTGGACCTGGTTGGTTTGGAACTGGTTGGTTTGGACCTGGTTGGTTTGGACCTGGTTGGTTTGGAACTGGTTGGTTTGGACCTGGTTGGTTTGGACCTGGTTGTTTTGGACGTTGTTTTGGACCTGATTGTTTACTACGAACGGAATAGGTGGTAACCCAGTTCTATCACCAACAGCAACTGAATCACGAAACATGTGCTCGTAATCCATGTGAAACACCTCTAAATTTTTGTCCCTAAACTTCGCAATGCTTGGATCAGCCTAAGAAATAAACAAAAAATGATATGGTTCACGATATAATAATGTAAGAAAAGTGTCATTATAGTAAATCTAATAATCGTACCTCTATTTTTTCATCCCACCATTCCGCTGTTGCATCAATGGTCTTCCTCACAGGATCCCACCCAATCCCGGATTCAATCCTCATCAATCGATCATATAACTTAAATTCTTTTTTCATCGTATCCCAATGGTTTTTTGAGTTGGTCTCTTGTGAATACCTTTCCACAACGAGCTTTTAGGTTATTTTCCAAGTTAGTCCATCCAAACTTATTAAAGTGGGTTCCCGGTCTGTTTCCTTTTTGGATCTCCTCAAGACACAACTCAATAAACATCATATGGGAAGAATTATCCCAAATGGTTTTTCGTGGCGCCGCGTTTTTATATTTTTGTTTGACATGGGTCTTATCATGGTTCAAGTCCATGTCCTAAACCTTGAATTGGAACATTCAGAAACAGAAATTTCAGAAACAGAAATTTCGAAATCTGTATGCACAAGCCAACAAAAACTGTATGCACAAGCCAAGATGTCCGAGGGTACGTTAAAGCAACTAAAGCCGCACTATGTGAGATTTATTTATACAAGCAGGGTCTGCATTGTCATACAATATTTTCCAAAAATGCACATCTCTGATTATTTATATATTCGTATAAAATGTTTTGTTATTCGTGTTTCTGATCAGTTACTTATGCAAGATTGGTTCTAGTTATTTTGTTCAAGACATAGCTAAGGGATTTTTGACAGGATAAGCCTTATAGGCGCCCCGTCTGCAAAAAAATGTTCTTAACACATACTTTACTAACGGAGCGTTTGTCTAAGCTACATAGCTAGAATAGCATAAAATGTTGCTAGTTATAGTTATGTGTGCTCTATTAGTTATCGGCCTTACCTATGCTAGAATTACCAAAAGACCAGAGCGACTATGCATTAGTGATCTATACATTTGCAGTGAAAGCTGTATGTGGTGTGCTAGAAGATCTAATCATCTGTTTTCTTGTTAGAAATAAGGAAAATTCTTTTGCCACAGCAAGAATAGCGTGAACTAGAGGCAAATATCCTCAGTTCTTAACTGCTATGTAATTGCTTATTTTAGTACGTACCAAATGATGAAAAGCTGATTTGTTGAAATAATTACATTCGAGTGGCTGCATCCGTCTGATTACGAGCCGGGTGATGATCCGAGAATTCTGCGAGCTGGGGAGATTGATCCCAACCCTGAGTCAAAGCCTGCTCGCCCTGATCCGGTTGACATGGATGAAGATGAAAAGGAGATGCTTTCTGAAGCATGGGCTCGTTTAGCAAATACTAGAGGGAAAAAGGCAAAGAGAAAGGCCCGAGAAAAGCAGCTGGAAGAAGCTAGGAGGATTGCTTCTTTGCAGAAGAAGAGAGAGCTCAAGGCAGCCGGATTAAATAACACGTATAGAAAGAGGAAGAGGGAAGGCATTGACTACAATGACGAGATTCCTTTCGAGAAGAGACCACCTCCTGGTTTTTTTGATGTGACTGATGAGTGTTCTATTGCTGAGCAACCTAAATTCCCTACTACCATTCAAGAGATTGAAGGTGAACGAACGGCCGATAAGGAGGCCCAGTTGAGAAAACAAGATGTTGCAAGGAATAAAATTGCACAAAGGTAGGATGCTCCATCAACATTACTGCTAGCAAACAAAATGAATGATCCTGAAACCAAAATTGCCATGACGTACCCCATTCCAACACCTCTGACCTATCCCCATTCCTACGATTGCTATAAATTGGAATACTTGGTTACACAACCATTACATCGAGCTTCTTGTAAGTTGTATAGCATTCATATCTTAGAAAACAAAAAAAAAAATATTCAAGTTCTAACCATGGCTGCATCTTTCTCAGTTCCTTCAATGGTATTTCCTTTTTTTCTCTACCTCTTTGTAGATGATAGATATGCATGTGTATAATTTGCATATATATTTTATACTAAATGCGAGACCCGTCCTTGAATATATTTAACGATGCATTCAAGGACGGGTATTCACATATACATATGGCTGTTAACTAGTATTTTTCACTATTAACAAGCAAAATTTTCAATCAATTAATGAACAGATTTTGGAAGAGGAAGGAAAATTTCAAGCAGAGGTGGCAGAGGTGAAAGCATGGTGGAACACTGAGCGATTCAGACACACACGTCGCCCGTACTCAGCTCGCGACATTGTGTCTCTTCGTGGCAACCTCAAACAATCATATGGATCGAATGAGTTAGCCAAGAAGCTCTGGAGGACTCTTAAAAACCATCAAGAAAATGGAACATCTTCGCGTACTTTTGGTGCCCTAGACCCAGTCCAGGTCACCATGATGGCTAAGCACTTGGACACGATTTACGTGTCTGGGTGGCAGTGTTCGTCGACCCATACGTCGACTAACGAGCCAGGCCCTGATCTTGCTGACTACCCTTACGACACTGTCCCTAACAAAGTTGAACATTTGTACTTTGCTCAACAGTATCATGACCGTAAACAAAGGGAGGCCCGAATGAGCATGAGCCAAGAGGAGAGGGCCCGGACTCCTTATGTTGACTACTTGAAGCCCATCATAGCCGATGGTGACACCGGCTTTGGTGGGGCCACTGCTACCGTAAAGCTTTGTAAGCTTTTCGTGGAGCGTGGCGCTGCTGGAGTTCACATTGAGGACCAGTCTTCTGTGACTAAGAAATGTGGTCACATGGCTGGAAAGGTTTTGGTAGCTGTAAGTGAACATATCAACAGGCTTGTAGCTGCTCGGCTACAATTTTACGTAATGGGGACGGAAACGGTGTTGGTCACTCGTACCGATGCTGTTGGTGCCACCCTGATCCAGTCCAACATCGATACGAGAGATCATCAGTTTATTCTTGGTGTGACTAACCCGAAACTTAAAGGCAAAGGGTTAGCCACACTTTTATCCGAGGCAATGGCTGCTGGGAAAAGTGGGCCTGAGCTTCAAGCTCTCGAGGACAATTGGCTTTCGATGGCTCATTTGAAGATATCAATATGGTCTCTAAAGAAAGTAAAATTGACATGAATTCTGAACCGGATAACGCTGTTGCCACTGAAGAAGCGAGTTTGAATCTTAATGTTAACGATGTGTTTTGGGAACAGTTCTTGACCGAGAACCCAGGTGGTTCAACGACTAATAGTGTTGAGGAAGTTGCAGAAGTGGATATAAAAGAAGTTAACGGAAGGAAGTTTTGGTGGAATATGAGGAGTGTAAATAATCTTGTTGATCAGTTAGGGCAACTAACTCCAGCAGAGGCAACTTGAGGATGTAACTTATATTGGTTGTAGGGCATTTTACATGTAAATTACCTTATGATGATGAGCTTTATGTTTGTAAATATAATGAAATTAATGCAGACCTATACGTTGTGGTTTGTATATGTTGCATACACTTTTATAGCAGACCTATATGTTTGACGTTAGGTTGACCTTCCCGTTTTGAATTGCCTCTTTTTCAGTACTGCAACCAGACTGATCTATTATGCTTCAAAACGTGAAGGTTAACCAAAAATCAAACATGTATAGGTTATGTTTAATTATTTGATTCTTTCCCAACACTCAAATAAGTTGCGCCACAACGATTCCAGCAGTGTGATTTATGTTGTGTGAAAGCCTTTGTATATGTGTGCTAGCTGAGGATCCTAACAGCATTATGAGTATCACATTATGATATTAACCGAATTAGTATGAACATATGAGTAGGATGCCAAAGTCCCTAAGGAAAAACAAAAGTAGAAATAGCGGCACAGTTCTGACCTTTATACACTACTCATGGGCCCAAACATAATTAACGCATCTGTAGGTAACTAGAGTAATTACACGCACATTCTAAAATCAATAAACATAAATAACTGCAGAAGAAAAATTCCTAGAGAACTATACAAATACAGTTACGTATGTTGGTCTAACAACATTTCTACGGACACAACTGTTTCAGCCATCACTATCAAAAGTTCCACCTAATGCGTAACTTCAAAGCATAAGGCAGGGTAACGTTACTTAAACTTTCTAATGTCAATCAAACACCTATATGCGTACCTTCGCGAACGAGCATCTATGCTCTTACAATTGCAATACGGTAATTAGCGTGAAATGCCAACATACAATTTCATTTGTCCCATTTTAGTCATAGTACTTTTGTTTGATCCATGTATAGGTTATCAGATTCCATATACTGTTATTTTTATATTATAAGAAGTTGACATTACAAGTTACATAATAACTCAAAGACAACAAAAGTCATCCTTTTAGCGACTCAAAGGGCTGAGTATCGGTTCAAAACCAAACCGAAAAATTATGAGCTAATCTTCGGGATAATGTTTAAGCTTATATGTGACTTATGAGCTTGCGAGTTTCGGCTTATATTTCATAAAGCCCCAATTTTCTGGCTTATTTCAAGACTTATTTGCCTTATGAAACATAAGCTCATTTTTCAGCTTATATTTCATAAGCCCCAAATTTATGGCTTGTTTTTAGACTTATGGGCTTATATAAGTTTATTGTGATAATAAATTTATATAAGTTAATTGTGATAATAAACTTATATAAGCCCATAAGTCTAAAAACAAGCTATAAATTTGGGGCTTATGAAATATAAGCTGAAAAATGAGCTTATGTTTCATAAGGCAAATTTCGTCTTATATTTCATAAGCCCAATTTTTATGGCTAATTGTTAGACTTATGGCCCATAAGTCTCAAAACAAACCATTAATTTGGGGCTTATGAAATATAAGCATAAATGAGCTTATGTTTCATAAGCCTATAAACAAACACACCCTTATGAAAATATAAGGCGAAATGAATAAGCTGATAAGCCCACATATAAGCTTAAATAAACACCCCCTCAAATCACATAAAAAGCTCATAACTATTTAGGCTTATGAGCTTATACGATTTTGGCTTATACATGAATAAGCCTCATTTTTCTTGTTTATTCATGAATTATCAAATAATCATAAATAACTAAAATAAATGAAAAAAAAAGACAAAGATTCATACCCAGAAATCTTGAAGATCCGATTTTTTAAGGTTTGAAAAAGAGAGAGATTCTGTGAAATTGAAGATGGAGTTTTGCAACTGGACCCCCTGGCCAACTTTTACAAAACTCCGTTTGGTCCCTCGAAAACGGAGATAAGCCCGGTTAGCCCTCTTTTACCCAAACACTCTAAAACAGCTTATCTCAGTTTGAAACTGAGATTCGGAGAAAATTATCTCCAAACCGCACATCCAAACACCCCCTTAACATAAACGTTAACACAAGTATTATCGCGATAAACAATTAGATACAATTTTAGTGCATCGCACTGGGTTCTAGATGGATATGCATCGCAGTGGTATGAACGCAATATGTAGCTAAAAGAAGACTTAAGTGACAACATGATTTGAAGGTTAAACTTTCAGGTGGGGTTAGAAGTTAGAACAAACGTTAAGGTATAAGATTGGCTTATGTATAAGATTGGCTTATGTAAAGGCCTCTTGGTCTAGCGATATGTGAATTGCCCTCTAACCTTAAAGTTGTGGGTTCAAGTCTCGGTAGAGACATGTGAGATAGAAATTGTGAGATAGTTGTGTGAGTTGTAAAAATTGCCGTTCTAAAAAAATAGTTTGATTTTCTAAAAAAAAAAACAATCGTCTGAGATATAAATTTATAAATAACAAGTTTTATATAAAAACGAAACCGGTGCGACACACAGGCATATTCAAGTCACGTATTGACCATTAAATCATTAATTATAAGTTGATTTTCTATTACTTTTTTACATTCAAGCCGAGCCGACCCTTCTTAAATAATAAAAATAGCTTCGCGTCTACCTTGAACAAAAACGATTACCCGCTAGTATTGAAAAGGACAAATGGCAATCTACCAGAGATAGTTTTTCAGAACTTTTAATTCAACAAGGACTCATCAGATCAGTGACATTGGAATAGAAAGAGACGTAAATAAAAACGAGACAACTCGTGAACGTTTTGAGATCGACTCCTAAATCACTCGAAATTGACTCAGTTTGAACGAGCCAATCTTAAGTGCGGGCTATTGAAGTATATTTTCGAGTCGATTTCGAACTATTTTAGTATAGTTTCATAAGAATCAAGTCAAACCGAGCTTTGATATGTCAAGTATTAATCGAATTGGAGTGTTAAATATGAAAATAATCGAGCTTGAGTTGAGCTTCAAACTCAATTTTCATATGACAAGTTGAGCTCAAAATTCAAAAGTCGATTGAGCTCGAGCTTTGACGGTATTCGATTCGACTCGAATCGTTTACAACCCATGACCAGAGTACACACACCTTTCATCCAACATATCTTTGAAGTTTGAATCAAAGAACCACTCGTATGACATTTTTGGTTTCTCTTTTTCACGTTTATAAATTTACATGTTGTGGAAAACTAAAAAAATACACATATTGAACATTACACAATACACATGTCAGATGATTATAAGATATCAAGATGTATATAATATTCAAGTGTCTGGCGCTACTTGGTTTACACTCAACTAAATTGGGGTTTGACAAAGTGATGAAATGTGTTGTTCCACAAATGAACACATGAAATTGTATTCATTTTGTTTCGATATTGTTTGGCTGATGAAATCATGTATAGTCGTATCTTTTTATCGATCACGCACCCCTACATGCGAAAAGGAAATCTATATAGTACCCATATCAAGTTTCTAGTACGGAGTATATAGTTTATACAAAGCTACGCGCAAATACAACATAAAACAACCATCCAAAACTGATAATATTCAACACTAAAAACAATACAAGGAAAAGAAATGCCATAACCACCTTAAAATACCAAAAATGAAAATACTTTCCCTCTTTTTGGTCTATATTCTTTTCTCAATTTCAACTCCCAAACGCGCCATTTTCGGACTAGACTATGATCGTTTATGGTAAAGATCTCCACTCTTATTCTTTGGTTTTTGTTTAAAGAGGATGGTATGGCACATAGCCCAACACATTAGACACATTTGCAACAACTTCATTGCACTTTGTCATAAGGCTTAACATTTGTTGCGATATATCCACTTTGGGTATTGGGGGAGGACCAATATGTGGTGGTCTTAAGTTATGAACAAAGTTCCCAGGGGGTGGTCCAAGTGGTGGTGCTGGGGTTGGTTTTGCCATTTCACTCCCATAATTTACAGGACGTGGTGGCGGTGGTGGTAGTGGTCTTGGTAGTTGTGGTGGTGCTAGCGGTGGGGGCGCTAGTTGTGTAGTGTAGTGCTTAGAATTGGGAGGTGGTCTAGTAAATTGAGCTGTTGAACTAGTAACAGTAGTAGTATTAGGAAGAGGAAGAAGAGGCAATGGATTAGAAGACGGCTTAAGAACAGCCTTTTGAAAATTCTTACTATTAAAATCCACAGTTGCATGAGAAGAAGTAGAAGAAAAAGATGATGCACCATTCTTATTCTCAGTATTCTTCTTCATTTGATTTTCATCCTCACCCAACATAAATTTTACACGCCCTCTACCACTGTTCCCTGCTGCCTCTTCACCACTCGATTTCTTCAAAATTGATTTCAGCTGTATACTTGGTGAGGCTGGAACCAAACCCGCTGGCCTGTCCTCCATGGCTGGCTGGTGGTCTTCTTTTGGAACTTTAACTGGTTCAGGCTCCCCAACCTCCTTGAGGTTGCACTTTACACTTGTGTTTCCGAAGAGACTGTTACTTTCAATCACAAACCTATAAGCCGCTTGAGCATGGGCCTTTTGCTTGTAAACCACCCGACATGTGAAGGTCTTCCAAAATATGCGAGTAGCCATATGATCCATTTGTCCAAAACGTGCAAACCTTGCCTTTAACTCATTCATCGATGGTAGAGATCCTCCTGGTGGAAACTTTATATTTATCATGGTCGGCACGTATGGGGCCCGTTGCTCTGTTCTCTTCAATGTTGAAACAACCGGCTGTTTAACATCCCGTGTGGGTGGTTCATCCATCTTTTTAGTCAACTTCTTTTCCTTGGTTAAATTTCTAATATCACCAACTTTCTTTTTCTTTCTTGCAGCCATTTCTTCTTGCCGGTCAGAAGGGCCCCGTTTCCGCCCACCTTTAGTGGGATCATCAGGTCTTCCCGATTTTACACCATTCTGTGAGGCTTTACTAGATTGAGTGGCCGTATCTTTTTCCTCGTCATCAACAGGTGGGGATAAACTTAAACTTTTTTGAAACACGAGGGACCTGAATTTTAGAAAAACCCTTCTCATTTTAGCTAGTCTTCCTTTCTTAATCGTCATGAATGGGTCGAGGGCAACTGAATGCAAATCACCAAGTGCACGTGGAAGCTCTACTTCATATTTACTCTCTACTGTTTCTGCAGTATCTGAAGTCAACAAAGTTCTAGGCTTACTATCAGTTCTGTCTGGATCTTCGATTGGAGGTTTTTCAGCTGACACTCTCTCTTTATCTACCAACTGTTCTTTCTTTCTCTTCTTTTTCTTCTCAGGCAAAAGTTCTCCAGCAGGACGTTTCTTCACCTTTTTTGGCCCATTATCAGCACTCTGAAAAGCAATGGTTTTGTGGGGACCAGAATCTGAGGTGTCATTTTGGGTAAATACCTTATTCTCAACTACTAAATCAGAACCTGTCTTCTTGTCCTCCACTGGTGAGACAGCCATCTTCTTATCATCATCATCATCAACCTTGTTCTTGATATGTTCTTCCATACTTGAATCTTTTAAAGGTGGTTCGTACTTTGCATTGGCTGTCTCTTTATCGGTTTCTTCATCTGTAGCTGAAACTCTCTTTTGCAACACATAGTCACCAGTAGCAGCAATAGCAACGTCGTCCTTCTCAACCTTGGGAGAAATTGTTGCTTTGACTTTCTCCTTTCGGTTGACTTTTACGCCTTTAAAATCATCTCTCGGTTTAAGGAGAAACTTATCTTTCTTAGCATGATCTTTGGGCTTATTAGGTTTTGCAGATTCCTTTCCTTTGCCTGAGGTGTCACCAGATCTCCGACGCACACTTAACGAACCTGTCAAAATAGGGAAAAAAACAACAGATGTGTCATGTACAAATTCGACCATGGGAGAAGTTGTACGACTTACAAAAAATATATTAACTACCAAAAAAGTAGATTGAGAAGGTAGACGTGCCAGTAATAATAGTTAAGGAAGATGAGGACTGTACCCAATTTTTGAGTTCCTAAACTTTTTACAAAATTTTCCAACAGTTGATATATACAAATACATATTTATATTCATTTAGACACTTGCTAATTTGAAAATGTTAAAAGCAACATAACTGCATAAACTCCAGCTAATGCACTAGACGTGTCAAAACGGGCGGGGTCAGCCAGGCTGGGTAACAAATTCTAACAGGTTCAGGTCAAAACTGGCCCTTTCAGTACAGCTCAAAACTGGTCGGCCAAAACGGGCAGGTCAACCAGGTCAGGTAACTCAATCAACCAAATACAGGTCAAAACAAGACCATCTAGCAGTTTGTAGGCAATACATTCATACATTCACTTTGAGCAACTGTCAACTCATTCGACCCGCTTGAGCCATATGATATGATAATTCTTACCAGTTTTACCATTAAAGACAAAACAAAAAGCATATACACCTATTTAATACTGTAGCTCACCACTAGATTTAACAAACAAAATAGGTTTTTAAGGAGTCAGATTGGTTCTTATAATTTAGCCGGTGAGAACATATTGGTTCAAGCCAAAGTCCGGTAACAACACATGGCCCCATAAACATAAATACTCAAGTACAGGTTAATAAAAACAGATGCCTCCTTTAAAAAGAACTGGCATGTTTAGCGCAACAAGAATAATAGTAAACAGGGACTCACTAAAGCTACTATTACCAAATAAAAAACAGAAAAATGAATATGATCTCATTTACCTTGTTTTGAAATGCTGAGAAACAAAAACACAGAAATAGTGTATATGTAGAAACTAAAGAGAAGTAAACGAGTTGCTATCAATTCTCTCCTTCGATGGAAAAAAAATTGATTCTCATGTGAGACTAAAGAAAAGTAAACACAATTGCTAAAGTATATTACTAATTCTCTAACGAAAATGTCTATTAGATGAGAGCTGCTTCTAGAAGTATCAACATAAAGCTCTCCCACATGTCTAAGAATGACCAAACATCCTTAAAAAACTTCCATATGTAGTCAAATGAAAACTCTATTTGGAACGCTAACATAGATAGACATAAACTGACATGCTAACACCAAGAATGTTCAGTCAATTATTTTTTGTCGGAGCCAACATTTACGAAACGTCAACTCTACCCATAGAAAAACAAACATTTGTCCCTTACTGATAAAATGAGGCCAGTGGTTAATGTGTCTGAACGAGAAAAAAAAAAAACCCCAGAAATCGACCAACTATCTTAGGAAACATTAGTTGAATTCATGCATTTAGATAAGAAGAGGAAGCACGTATTTTTAAGCCTGAAACACACTAATCTAACTTATCTGAAAGCATATAGCAAACCTACAAAACAAAATGTGCACACTCCGTGTGTCATATGTACTGTGATGAGAAATATATACCTTATAAAAGCTACTTAATTAGCAGGTACATTTTACTTCTGTAAGTAATACTAAAACAAGACATAAGTTCTTTTTATGCAAAAGATTTACAGCAGACACGTAACACAAGAGGTATAGGAACAACACTTTATACGATATAAGTGACCAGATTTCTTCATATAACTTATATGTCATGTTGGAAATAGTAGACTATGTATACGATTATTGTATATTTTCAAATCTCGGAATGGTTATGTATAATCTTATTGCACCGAGGGCAATGCACACGTTAGGCTAGGTGCCTTACCTCTTTAATACAAGAACCAATCATACAAAGCATGTCAACTGAAACAATTCTAATTTTACTCCTTAATGTTTCCTGGACTAAAAATTTGTATCCATTTTGTGGATGTGTTCAGTAATGCATCAGTTCTCAATATACTTTTATATTGTATAGAACTATAGACTACAAGCAAAAGATAAACTATATGTACCAATAATATCGCCTTTCAGATGCCAAGAAAATGTGATACAATAACTTACAAAACGGAACAACTAACAAGTTAAAACTTCACCCATGTCATTAAGTTGCTTTAAGTTCTATGATCCAAGAGAGCATCTAGTTTGTGACAAACATTAAAACCAGGTTCTTATACAGTATATACACTAACAAATTAAGCACATACGGAAGGAAGCAGTAGCACATATAAACAAGTTATATACCTTTATTTTGTGTTTTCCGAGAAGCCGATTGTTGAGAAGTTGCAGGTGATGGGAGAACCGGATCATGACCAAAAGCCTGAGCATACGTTTCATCAAATTCCTCATAAACCGCCCTTCGGTACGAAAAAACCTTAGCCTTGTCCTTAATAAAATCAATACCAGTATGCTCACTTCCTATCGTTGGTTCCAAAGCCAACCTGCGTACAAAATCAAGCGCTGCACCAGGCTTAAAACTCTCCCTGGCTTTCTCAATCACATCACTCGAATAAACCGCCCCAGGCTCATAATCCACCACATCAACAGCGAAAAACCCATCCACATTCGTCTTCCTAAAATTATCCTTACTCCTGCACATACACGACAACCCAAGCGCACTCCTCCTACTCACCTCATTCATGGCATCCTCCACCGCATTAACAAACGCCTTATGACTCGCGTGCCTAGGATTCGTCTGCTTATGCTTGTCAGCAAAATTAACATCAAAGGGTATCAACTCGGACGGGTGAAACCACTTGTAACTACTATCACCAAAAAAGGCCACAAGCAACAAGCCATCGCGCTTGCGGCGCCTGACAGAAGGAATGGCAAACTCTTCACTATATATATGACCAGGCCACCACGGATGAGACTTAACTTTTCCCCAAACCATATCACCTACTTGGAAACCATGTTTGGCGACATTCTGATTCGCGGAAACATCGTCAAACATGGAATCGTTAACCGCAGTGGATTCGGACTCAACGGAAAGACTATCTGAGTTAGTACTGTTAACTAATGGTGGTGAATCAATGTTATTGGAACTATCGTTTCCTAAATGAGTGTCCATGATGATAGCCCTAGAATTAATTAAAATAAAATAATATTAAATTAATAATGGATGGATTCGTAGAATCATAATACCTTTGTTTTGAAGATGATGAAAATGATGTGTGTGTGTGTGTGTGTGTTTTTAATGAAACCCTAACCGGAGATGTTTTTCACGAGAGGTTATTTTTCCTTTTTCTGTGTGGAATGTTGTTTTTCGTGATTTTGGATAATTAGTTTTCTTTTTCTTATAAAATGATTTTTACTTTTTTAAATTCTGATGATTTTACATTTTTGGTCCTTGTAAACTTTTTCTTTTTGCAATAAATCAAGTTTTAAATTTTTAAGAGTTGAAGATAATATTCTTAATTGAGAGTTAACTGTATTTTTTTTTGTCTCTTAGTCTTTCATGACTCATTCCTTTAGAAATGACTTTTTAATAACCTAATAAGAGATCCATTACGCGCATCATCGCGGAATCTATTTTCTTGGAAGGAATTAGCTAACTAGCCTAGCTAACAAGGGATGGCATGAATGGCGGGATGCTAACTCGATGTACCCTTGAATGTTTTCTTTAATGGGGGCACTTGATACTTTCCTTAACCTAATTAATTAGCCCCGGGGGAGAATGATGATGGAGAAGTATTGTGGTCTTCTCATGTTCATCAACTCTAACCGCATTTTTCTACAATTGATGTTACGGATCAGCCTCACGCTTCAAGCAGCTTTGCTCAGCATCTTTTGCCGATTGTCAGTCTATTCAGCTGACCTCAAAGGATTCCAGTCACCCGGCACAGCATGTTTATTCTCGACAGCGATTACAGTCTCTTTTCCAATGTCAGACTACTCCATAAGATCAGCACTCTAGCCCGGTTGCTTCCCTTTTAGGCGCTTCCTCTAGTTAAAGAGTGAATTCAGGATTTCTAGGCAGGCGATAAGGGCTTCGGGGGGGATAACATGAATCGTATAAGCCTGAACCCTATTAGTTATGTGTTTCCCCCTTCAAGAGCTGGGATACTACCCTAAATAAGTTCTTCCTAGCGTATAGTATTGGGCAGATTGAGTCTTTCTCTAATATAGTACCTAATAGTTAGATTAAGAATTAGGCGCAACTTCGACTATAAAGCATCCCGTTAATCTCTTCTCTTTTTGTCTCCAAGCTTTTGCCTAGGAGCTCGGATTCCAGTCCTATCGTTAGAAGGGTTCCTTGACTCATATTTGGTTGAACCAGTACTTCCTTTTTACCGTTCCTAGGGACCACCCACTTGTAACACCCCAAAATGTGATATGCGGAAGCGGTGAAGCTCGGGGGCTGTTACGTCATTGTATCATAGTTCAAGGTACAAGAGAACGACTCTAAATGAGACGTTTTATAAAAATACCTCGTTGAATTTAAATTAAAAGCATCACAGTACAAAAGGTCTCAGTTTCAAAAGATAGTGCAGCGGAATATAAAAGTTTTAAACATCAACGAGATAATAGTTCAAAAGCATAAGTAAACAAATGTCCGAAGATAGCCAAGAAATGCATGTGGACTCCAAGTACTTCACACAGCAGATACAACTCATCATCAATTACCTGAGATAAATGCTAAATTGGGTCAACATAAAGTTGGTGAGAATATAGGTTTCAAGTAAAAGTTCATAGTAATTCAATTTCAGATTTTATTTCATGTACACGTGCAACTATAGGAGATATAGTGCCAAGTGTAGGATAAATTGGGTGTTCACAATATTTATGATAGCTAAGCTCGTGACATCGAAACTAGTGATCCAGTGCATACAATAGATTGCATACATAAATTTTGCCCCAATGGAGTACCTAGCCAAGATGACTCCGTTCATACAAATGGTACACACTCGTCCGGCGTCAGAATGCCCGAGTGGAGGTTGTCAACCCTCAATAGATCTATCCGTAACATAAGAGCTTACTCTAGCAGAGTAACTAACGATTCACGATAGTGGGGACTATGGCTAAAGCAACTTAAGCTATCTCATAAATAGTGTTCACAAAGCGCTCACAGAAATCAAGTTTTACTTGCGTCCAGAAGCAAGCATCAAAGCATTTATCGCATCCCAAAACATTAAACATATAAAGCAGTTTAATAGGGATCTATAAACTCACCTCAAGCAACGATTCAAACCGCACAAGTATGATCAAATAGTAGCGAGCAACTCTAGCAACAACCTAAATATAATACTATAGTTTAGGCGCTAGCAAATAAATCACATTAGTTCGTCATGTACGTTACTCATCAATCATATATATATATTTTGTTAAAATCGTGACTTGTAAATGTTATATCGTTATAAACATTATAGTATATATATACTTAGGCAAAAATATTTATTTTTGACTCGACGAAATTTCGACAGCCTTTCGGCGTAAATTTTAATTTACCCAAATTTATCTTAATAAATTTTCCAACATGATTTCTAACGAAAATTCGGCAGCCTTTCGGCGTCACGTAAAAATTTTCCATTTGTAGTAAGTACTCAAATCTCGTCCTAAAACCCCTATTTTCAACAATTTCTCAATCGCCAATATTTCAACAAGTCATTTTCCGCAATAGTATCAATTTCCACTTCCAACGTTCAAACTTTTAACGGTACGTCAAGTATTCACATTTCGCGCTAATACCCTTTTACAAATCAAGTCCAATATTCATATACAACTTTTAGTAACCATTTCGACACTTAAAACATCTCCGTTTGACTTGAAAACGTCGTTTCGACCACTTTAAAAATCTAGACAGCAAACACTTATAGTGTTTTTCACAAAAATTAAGTTTTCCGACAATGAAATTTAAACAACCATATCTTACTCATTTTAGCTTTGTTTTTAGCCCATAATATATCGAAACGAATGTATTAACTTATATTTTCATAATATCGTAGTAAACTAGTGTCAAAACAATTTTTACGACCCTCTACGCCTCTTATAAAAATCGGACAGATTGTACGTTTTTCGTAAAAACTCATTTTCGACCATTTTCAAGCGTAACCACTAGTAGTAACACTACTAGTTCCCTCTAATTATTCATAAACACCAACAAAATCAAAGATTTTACTTCAAGTTCACAAATCTAAAATATACATACTTATATTTTTCACAAGTCTTCAATTAAACCATTTTCATGTATGGATCTAATAGATCCACACATAATTTCCATAGGTCTTAAAATATTTCATGACCAAGATAGTTTTTATCATTTTATTTCAACTCATTTGATGAAACCCCTCCTTCATCTAAGACACCACCTTTGGTAGATGATGACTTAGATGAAATAGACATAGTTAATGCCAAAGATGTTAGAAATATAGGAGTTGAAGACCTTAGTGTTGAAAAGGGAGTAAACATTAAGGAGTCTAAGGATCATGCTCTCGATAACGTCATAGGAGAACTAAATCAAAGGACCCTAAGATCTCAAGTCCAAAATCAAAGTAACTTCTTTTGTTTCTTCTCCTTGATTGAAGCAAAGAATGTTAAAGAGCTTTGATGGATGAGAGTTGGGTCATCGCTATGCAAGAAGAATTGAATCAATTCATTGCTAATGACGTTTAGGAACTTGTTCCTCCATCTAGAAGTTTGACCATCATAGGAACCAAATGGGTATATATGAATCATTTAGATGAGAATTGTGTTGTGTCTCGTAACAAGGATAGACTTGTATCTCAAGGCTATAATCAACAAGAAGGTATTGATTATGACGAGACATACGCACCCGTAGCTAGATTAGAATCCTTTAGAATCCTCTTAGCTTACGCTTGTGCTTTAGACTTTAAGCTTCAACAAATGGATGTAAAGAGTGTATTTCTTAGCGGTTTGATCAATGAGGAGGTATATGTGGCTCAACCTCCCGGCTTCATTGATTTTGAGAAACCGGATCATGTTTACCTTAAAAGGCAGCTCCCAATTAGGGGTAACCAAGACCGGTGCCTTAGTTAGCTTATCCTTAAGAAGATTGAAGGCTTCGATACACTCTTTAGAAAAGATAAAAGGAGTATCTTTTTCCAAGAGGTGGGTCATCGGGCGAGCGATTTTAGAGAAATCCTGAATGAATCGACGATAGAAGCCCGCATGACCCAGAAAACTTCTCACGCCCTTCACGGTTGAAGGTGGAGGTAATTTGGCTATGACATCTACCTTAGCACGGCCGACTTCAAGACCGGCTTTAGAGATTTTGTGTCCTAGCACAATGCCTTCTTTTACCATAAAATGGCATTTTTCCCAATTCAGAACAAGGCGAGTGTCTTCGCACCGCTTAAGCATACGTTCCAAATTGGCAAGGCAAGAAGAGAAGGAATCCCCGAAGACCGAGAAATCATCCATGAAGACTTCCATGGTTTGCTCAACCATGTCATGGAAGATAGCCAACATGCACCTTTGGAAAGTCCCGGGGGCATTGCATAAGCCAAAAGGCATTCTTTTATAAGCAAATGTGCCATAGGGACAAGTGAATGTTGTCTTCTCTTGATCTTGGGGATCGATGGGTATTTGGAAATAACCCGAGAAACCATCAAGAAAGCAGTAATATTCATTACCCGCTAAACGTTCAAGCATTTGGTCCATAAAAGGTAGAGGGAAATGATCCTTTCTCGTGGCATCATTGAGTTTGCGGTAGTCTATACAAACTCTCCACCCAGTAACAAGACGGGTAGGAATCAACTCGTTGTTTGCATTGGGCACAACGGTGATGCCGCCTTTCTTAGGCACACAATGGACTGGACTAACCCATGGTGAATCCGAAATAGGGTAAATCATACCCGCATCAAGTAGTTTAATAACCTTTTTTTTATGACTTCATGGATTTTAGGATTCACCCTTCGTTGGCTTTGAATTGTGGGCTTAAAGTCGCCCTCCATGAGAATTTTATGTGTGCAAAAGTGAGGATCAATTCCGCGAATATCGGAGATTTTCCAAGCGATAACTCTTTTATGCTTCTTCAACACGGCGATAAGTCGGGATTTTTCTTCTTCTTTCAGGTCCTTCGCGATGATGACCGGTAACTTCTTGTCGTCTTCCAGGAAAACGTACTCTAGATGAGGGGGTAGGTCCTTAAGCTCAAGAGTAGGAGGATCCTCAATAGATGGTGTAACTAACGATGGATCATCATTAGTCACCTCTTTAGGAGAAGGAGGAGAAAACGGGTCCTCATTGAGAAGTCTCCCAATAGTACGGATGTCTTCATCCCAATCGATGGACGAATTATCATACTTAATATCGAGAGGGCCCAAGCTAGCTTCGAAATCATCCAAGTCACTTTCTCCAAAAGGAGTCAATGCCGGAGCAATTGAGGCAACGGTCTCAACATTGGGTAGAGAAGAAAGAGTACTTTTGCAAGCATCATGAAAATGTTCTTCACAAGCCTCATCGAGAACATCAATAGCATTAACACTCTCATACGAATAAGGTTGCCTAGAAATCTTACCCATGTTGAAGACAATTTTATCGTCACCAACTCTCATGATTATTTCGCCCGCGGCTACATCAATGAGAGTGCGACCGGTCCTCAGGAAGGGACGTCCAACGATTAATGGAACACGAGGATCCATCTCGTCGTCAACGACAACAAAATCCGCCGGGAAGGTGAATTTGTCAACGCCAACGAAGACATCTTCGGCTATCCCCACTGGATAAGCAACCGTACGGTTAGCTAATTCCAAAGTCATTTTGGTGGGGACTAGCTCGGGGAGAGATAATTGCTTCCAAACACTTAAAGGCATTAAGTTTATACTGGCACCTAGATCGGCTAGGGCCATGCAATTCTCTACTCCCGGGAAGTTGCAAGGAATCAAGAAGCGACCCGGATCACCAAGTTTGGTGGGCAATTTCCTTAAGAGCACTGCGGAGAAGTTCTCATTAAGTTGGGTCTGAGCAATGTCAAGAAGCTCCTCCTTGTCACTTAGAAGATCTTTAAACATTTTCGTGTATTTGGGCATGTGAGCGAGAGCCTCAGCAAAGGAGATGTTAAAATTCAATTGTTTAAACATTTTTAGAAAGTTCGAAACTTGAATATCATCCTTGCTTTTTTGCTTCTCTTTCCTCAACCTTGAAGGATAAGGTATATTGGATGAAGAAGAAGGCTTTAGGGGAGTAGGATCACTCACAACCACGGGTGGTGGGGAAATGGGGATAGAAGGTGAAGGAGGTGAGGAAAGTTGCTCTTTTTCCTTGTTCACAATCACTGGTGGAGGTGTGGGAAGCTCGGGTTCCGTATAACCTTTTCCACTACGTGTGGTGATTGCTTTCATCTCCCCTTTTGGATTCGCAACGGTGTTACTCGGAAGAGTACCCGAAGAAGAGGGTTGATTACCTTGGATGAGCGAACCGATCATATCACATATGTTAAGCGCTTGAGTGCTGAAAGAGTCTCTGATGTCTGCACGAATTTCATTACTTTGTTTTGCCATGTCATTCCTTAGTTTGGCTCGAATATCGCTCCCTTGTTTCGCTATTTCTCCCTTCAAGTTGATGACTTGACTCTGAAGATTCGTCACCATCTCCCGATTAGTCTTCATGAACGTTTTGACGTCTTGATTCACTGCCATCGGTTGATTGAGAGGTGGAGCTTGGTAAGCTTGAGAATTTCCTTGAGTTGGGTAGGGTTTTCTTTGGGATTGATATTGATTGTTAGCACGAGGTTGGGATTGATTGTTTCGGTTATAGCTTTGTTGTTGGTTTTGGTTGGTATAAGGGAAACCGGGTGGAGCAAGATAGTTGTTCGAACGATAACTTAGCAAGCTACGGTCTCCTTGAGGACGAGCTTGATAGCCTCCCATGGGATAAGTACCGTATGCTGCGTTAACGTTTTCATAAAAATTGCCTTGAGTAGAAGGACAATCATTGTAAGAATGAGGACCACCACATGTGTCACAAGAAATAGCAACAGCTTTAGCTTGTTGAAAGTGGTTTGTGGCCATGGTCATGAAATTCTTGTTCATCTCAGCGAGTTGTCGAGAAATTTCAGTCATCTCGGGATTGGAAGTAGTAGAAGAAACATTGACTCTCGGGTTAGATCTTGAGGACGCGGATGAATCCCAATTCTTGTGGTGAGTAGTCATGTTTTCAATCAACTCTCGACACTCCTCCGGTCTCCTTTTCATAAAAGTACCACCGACGGCGGCATTGATCGTGTCACGATCACGAAAAGTGAGACCATTGTAGAAAGTATCAATGAGAGTGACGGGGAGCATGTTGTGATTTGGACAGCGGTCGATCAAATCATTGTATCGTTCCCAAGCATCAAAGAGTGATTCATCATTGTCTTGCATGAATCCACTATTGGTTACGAAGGCTCGTGACCATGGATGGTGGGAAGTAGCGCGACAAAGAGCGTTGAGTCATGTCATTCCACGTATGAATAGAATTCTTAGGGAGACGGTCAAACCATTTTTCGGCATGGTGAGAAAGCGAGTGGGGAAAAAGTTGAAGGCGAAGGTCATCCATAGAAACACCGGGGCACTTCATGCTTTGGGTGATGGTAATGAATTTGTCGAGGTGTTTGTTGGCATCATCATCCGGAATTCCGCGAAATGGGTTAGTTTGCACTTGTTGGATCATGTGATGCTTCAACGAAAACTCCTGAGCCGTGACGTGCATTGGTGCAATCGGGCCTCCGCGTCCGTTCATGGTGGGTTGACACAATTCCTCCATTGTTCGTAAATCAGGTAGGGGGACATTGTTGCTGTTGTTATTGTTATTCAAATTGGCTAGAGGTGGGTTATTATTGTTGTTATTAACACCGGCCATATCTAAATCTTCACGAGTCTCGGGCTCAGAATAGTTCGAAGATCTAGTACGCATACACCTGCAGAAGAAAAATATACACAGAGAATATCTATATAATCTTTTTGGTTGATAGGTGTGTAAACACCCATCCTTTTACCACTTAATTCCGGCTAAAACAAGACCAAAACACGTAATTAATATCATTTGTTTGGAATTATGCGTGGTTTTTGTGTTTATTGTGATTTCAGAGCTAACCGGATGAATATTAAAGAAAACATGGGATTGCACGGGTTTTATCAAGGAAAAAGACTCAAGATAAAGTCTATTGTCCAAGACGTGCAAAAGATTTGAAGTCACTAGGCCTATTCGAAGATTTATTGAAGAAAAGGACTAAAGACGGAAGATTTTCATAAGTCGAAGAAACTCGAGTCTATTTAACGAAGAAATTAAAAGACGAGTTGGATTTTAATATTCGGTTTTGCAACCAAAGAATCAAAGTTCAAGTTCGTTATAGTTCCGAATCTTTTCGAATTGAAAACCGGTCTTAAGTGCGACTCAATCGTCTTTTGGTGAATCAAGAGGGTGGTTTGGTTTGTTTATCTAATTTAAACTATTAGCAAGTAATTAGAGTGTCGTTGAGTAAATTAAAACTTTGACAAAATTAATCTTGAAGTTAATTTATGAAAATTCTTAAAACCTAAAGCTTTGAAAAAACTTAATTAATTGTAAGAAAACGATTCATGTTCATCGGAATACACCAAATAGCAACCATCGGAATATAACAGATCAATACTATCGCAATGACCATCTATCGGAAAGCCACCATCGCAATGATCCAGATCGGAATGATGTAAAAGGCTACTGTCGCAATGTCTATCTATCGGAATGATGTTATCGAAAAATGGGCAGCACTTCGTCTTAACCAAGTCCTTAAGACCCGTCGGAATACGCGATCGCAATGTGCGATCGCAACCCAGATCGGAATAAGGAGGTTAACCAACTGATCGCAAAGTAAAACCCCAATGGGTTATTGCGATCGAAAACCAAAACCTATCGGAATGTTGAGCAAGCCATCGGAATATGCGTCAAAACCCTAGGATTGCGATGGAAGGGAGCTGATTCCGAAATTTGTGGCAAGAGTAAATCTCAATAAGCAAACGCCATAAGAAAATCCAAACGAATCTTAAACAATCCCAAAAAGCTCAAATTCGATGACTTTTCAAAACTTAAAATCAAGAACTTTATGAAATGAACTTTAAACCATTAAAAACCTTGAAGAAATCCGAAAATCAATAAGCTATGATTCGAATAAGCCAATAAGCATTACGAACTTATGGTTTAGACGAAAGAGCTTGTGTGTAAAACTAAAAGATCAACCCTTTAACCACGAAATCATAAAATCATACGAATGAAGTATGATATTCGGATCAAAAGTAAATAAATCAAGAAATGAAGAATGAGAATAAGGATCAAAAGCTTAAACTAGAACTTTGATTAATGAAATAAGCAATACAAAAAAGTGATTAATCTTGAAAGATTAAAAGAAAAAGATGAACTAGTGAGAGAAAGTTTAAGACTTTCTCTCTCTAAAAACTAGAAAGAAACTAAAGAAAAATAAAAACTAGCTAACCCCCTCCTAATGTGATTAGGAGGGTATTTATAGGGAAGTGGGAGGCATGTGTGGTGCTTTCTTCTTTCTTTTTCTTCTCGACTCGATTTTAATTCTTCGTCTTTGTAGTCTCGGGATTTGAACTTGTCTTTTAATTTTCTTCTTCTATTAGACTTAAGTTCTTCGACTTCATTAAACTTCCGTCTTTAGACTTGCTCTTCGATAAATCTCCAGAATAGGTCTTGGACATCCGTTCTTTAAGCACTCTTGATCTTTTGACTTCGTCTTTTCCCGTTTTCTTCGATAAAAGCCCGTGAAAGCCCGTGTTTTCTTCCTTTTTCATCTTTTGGTCCTAAAACACAATAAAAACACAAACCACGCATAATTCCGACTTTTACGACATAAATCACACGTTTTGGTCTTGTTATTATTGGAAATAAGTGGTAAAAGGATAAGTGTTTTCACACTTATTAAATCCCCTACACTTGACCATTGCAATGCCCTCATGCAATGCATTAATTTTAAGCACGGTTTACATTTCCCATCATAAATAACCTACTTTGGCCTTTATTAAATACTAAAGATGAAAAGATAGAAATAAGTAAAGAAATTAAAAACTTACATTGGTTTTGGCAGCCATGAACGTTTATCATCCTCAAGTTTCACGTTCCCCATACCAAGCTTAAAAACGAGATCATTGTTATTATAAGTTAGCAAACTATCACGAACTCATGTGGGCCAATTATTTACTTAGACTCCCTTATTCCTAGGTGTGTCTCTTATATTTTATTTTTGTCTTGAATGATCACGAGGATGCATTGTTTGACTTATTTCGATAGTTATTTAGTCCGAAAATAAGGTGAACGATTTAATCAATAGTTAGCTAAAGGACCAAATCTTTTAAAACTGCTTCTCGGGATATCAGAAAGTTCATATCTTGGCATAACTTGGTTCGCGATTTGAGACCTTTCTCGGGCCGATATTTGGCAGCGACTTCATACTTCGAATCTTCGAGAGACGTTCTTGAAATTATGGTCTTCTCTTCATAATAGGAATTTCTTCACTTGAAGTTATTGAGAGATTCTTCATCTTTGGACCACGACTTCTTCATTTTTCTCCAATCTTTATTTTGGACTTTGATATACAACGATCCGCCTCCTTTTAGGACTTGGATCTATTTATCCTCATACCTTGTTAGGGTCTTTTCGGATAGACTTCTCCATGACTTTTGGGGAGTTCTTGCTTTTCGTCGTGTGTCTTGATCCTTCATATTGATTTTCGATAAATGATTCTTCACATCACTTTTGGATCTTAAGCAACAAAATGTAGTCCTCATGCCTTGTTAGGTCCTTTTCGGACTCGCCAATCTTCGCGCCCCGCTTCATAAGTTATGCCTTGGCTATGAACTCTCGTCATTACCGAGCAACTTTTAAACGATCTGGGGCTAGAAGCTAAGTAACCTTTTAAATCGTACAACCTTATTTATTAGCAGATTAATTTATTAACAAGCGGAGGGAGAATAGGCTTATAATTAACTCACATAAATTCACGAAAGAATACCGAACTTATAATTGGCTCTATCATCTCTCGTTCTCCACAGTTTAAAATCTCAAGTAATGAGACTCGTGGATGCTTAGCCTATTAAATCAAAGTTTTTGGGTTTTCGAGTCGCCTATAGGATCTTGCAAATTCTTAGACTTTTTCAAGTTTAGAAATCGCATTTTAGAGTTCCCTTGATAAACGACTCTCTAGGATCAATTATAGGAACTTGCGAAAAGTTCTTGTTCTTAACCCGTGAGAGTTAAGACTTTCGCGTTTTATAGCTCCCTATATAAAAGCCTAGCAAAACTTGACTTAAACATGTTAAGGATACTAGCTAGAGTAAACTTAGGCAAGTAAACTCGGGTTGAGTCAAAACGTTCATGACTAAGAAAAATCTAAAACCACTTTATTAAAATTTATTCTAGCAACGGAAAGAAAATAAATATAAAAAAAAGCAAATACAACTATACAACTAGGCCAAAATAGATTAAAAATTTTGAAAAATGTCGAAAAATCAAATTTTCCGGTTAAAATGAGGGCAAATTCATGGAAAAGACCACTTACTTCGATAGAAGTCCCCCCTACACTTGAGATAAACATTGTCCTCAATGTTTAAGCATGTGGGAGTAAACTCCCCTACACTTAGGACATTGTGTACTTTGTTTAAATCTTGCTAAGGAAAAGACAACTAAAGTGAATTCAATGTGAACATATAGAATATGAAATATTGAATCACAAGAGTGTGAGATAGAACCGGGAAGATGGGAAACACGGTATCACGGTTCGTCAAAAGTCATCAAGATGCTTTCTGAAGCTTTAATCCCTGCACAGCACAAGAAACAAGACAATAAACATATGCGGGGCTCCCCCTACACTTATTAGGAAAGCAGTAAAGGATAGAACACGGGTTGCCTCCCGAGAAGCGCTTGTTTTTGTTCACCGAGTCATGAGCCTGACTCGACCCAATTTTAGTTCATGGGGAACGTGGTGAGGGATGGAATCATCTCCTGAGAGATGTCCTCACCAAAGTACAGCTTCAAACGCTGGCCATTCACCTTGAAATTGGGCCCATTTGGCTGAGAAAGCTCAATGGTCCCATACGGAAAGACTTTGGCGACGGTGAATGGACCAGACCAGCGGCTCTTCAACTTGCCAGAGAAGATCTTCAACCGAGAGTTAAAGAGTAGAACGTGATCTCCAACGTGGAACTCTCGGTTCTTGATTTTAGCATCGTGGATCATCTTCGTCTTCTCCTTGTAGATCAGCGAGTTCTCATAAGCTTCATTCCTCAGTTCTTGTAGCTTGTTGAGTTGAACCTTGCGATGATCACCGGCTTTAATGATGTCGAAGTTCGCCCACTTCAAGGCCCAGTGCGCCTTATGCTCCAGCTCGATGGGTAGGTGGCAGGCTTTTCCGTACACAAGACGATAGGGTGTACAACCGATTGGGGTCTTGTAAGCAGTACGGAAAGCCCACAGAGCATCATCTAACTTATCGGCCCACGCGGCACGATGCTCTCCCACAGTTCGCTCCAAAATTCTCTTCAAGCCACGATTGGAAATTTCGGCTTGCCCATTGGTTTGGGGATGATAGGCGGTGGAAAGACGGTGAGTGACACCATACTTGGCCATGACTCGTGCAAATTGATCATTGCAAAAATGAGTCCCGCGGTCACTGATGATAGCACGAGGAACGCCAAATCGAGCGAAAAGCTGCTTCAAAAAGTTCACAACCACCCTCGCATCATTCGTAGGAAGAGCCTTAACTTCAACCCATTTAGAGACGTAGTCGACGGCGACGAGGATGTACTTGTTCCCTTTGGATGATGGAAATGGCCCCATAAAGTCGATGCCCCATACGTCAAAGATTTCACATTCCTGTATGAAATTTTGAGGCATCTCATCCTTATGTGTGATCTTGCCTTGACGCTGGCAAGCATCACAATGCTTAACCATTTCGTGAGCGTCACGATAAATGGTGGGCCAGTAGAATCCAGAATCAAACACTTTTTTAGCTGTGTAGTTGGGACCAAAGTGACCACCAGTGGGTCCTTTGTGGCAAGCTTGGAGGATGTCAAAAGCTGCCGGTCCGTCAACACATCGACGAATAATCAGATCAGCACACTGTTTGAATAGATAAGGGTCATCCCAAAAGTAAGTCTTAACATCGTTCAAGAACTTCTTCTTTTGTTGGGATGTTAACCCTTGGATGAGAATACCACCCGCTAAGTAATTTGCGATGTCCGCAAACCACGGGGTGCCATCAAGATTGAGATTTATAGACATTAGAGTCTCCAGGGGAAAAGAGTCATTGATCTCTTTGTTCGGATGATCCCCCTGATATGGATCCTCAAGTCGACTCAAATGATCCGCGGCCAGGTTTTCGGCTCCCTTCTTGTCACGAATTTCAATGTTGAATTCTTGAAGGAGCAAAACCCAGCGAAGAAGTCTTAGCTTAGAATCGTTCTTTGTCATCAAGTACTTCAACGCGGAATGGTCCGTGTATACGATGGTGGTGGATAAAACAAGATAGGGGCGAAATTTCTCAAAAGCATAGACAACAGCTAAAAGCTCTTTTTCGGTCGTCGTATAATGCAATTGAGCCCCCGTCATTGTTTTGCTAGCATAGTGGATTGGTTGGAAGTGTTTATTCACTCTTTGGCCCAAAACCGCACCAATAGCAAAGTCGCTAGCATCGCACATCAATTCAAAAGGCAGCTCCCAATTAGGGGTAACCAAAACCGGTGCCTTAGTTAGCTTATCCTTGAGAAGATTGAAGGCTTCGAGACACTCTTTAGAAAAGATAAAAGGAGTATCTTTTTCCAAGAGGTGGGTCATCGGGCGAGCGATTTTAGAGAAATCCTGAATGAATCGACGATAGAAGCCCGCATGACCCAGAAAGCTTCTCACACCCTTCACAGTTGAAGGTGGAGGTAATTTGGCTATGACATCAACTTTAGCACGGTCGACTTCAAGACCGGCTTTAGAGATTTTGTGTCCTAGCACAATGCCTTCTTTTACCATAAAATGGCATTTTTCCCAATTCAGAACAAGGCGAGTGTCTTCGCACCGCTTAAGCATACGTTCCAAATTGGCAAGGCAAGCAGAGAAGGAATCCCCGAAGACCGAGAAATCATCCATGAAGACTTCCATGGTTTGCTCAACCATATCATGAAAGATAGCCAACATGCACCTTTGGAAGGTCCCGGGGGCATTGCATAAGCCAAAAGGCATTCGTTTATAAGCAAATGTGCCGTAGGGACAAGTGAATGTTGTCTTCTCTTGATCTTGGGGATCGATGGGTATTTGAAAATAACCCGAGAAACCATCCAAAAAGCAGTAATATTCATTACCAGCTAGACGTTCAAGCATTTGGTCCATAAAAGGTAGAGGGAAATGATCCTTTCTCGTGGCATCATTGAGTTTGCGGTAGTCTATACAAACTCTCCACCCAGTAACGAGACGGGTAGGAATTAACTCGTTGTTTGCATTGGGCACAACGGTGATTCCGCCTTTCTTAGGCACACAATGGACTGGACTAACCCACGGTGAATCCGAAATAGGGTAAATCATACCCGCATCAAGAAGTTTGATAACCTCTTTTTTGATGACTTCATGGATTTTAGGATTCACTCTTCGTTGACTTTGAATTGTGGGCTTAAAGTCGTCCTCCATGAGAATTTTATGTGTGCAGAAATGAGGATCAATTCCACGGATGTCCGAGATTTTCCAAGCGATAGCGCGTTTATGCTTCTTCAACACAGCGACAAGTCGTTCTTTTTCGTCTTCTTTCAGATCCTTTGCGATGATGACCGGTAGCTTCTCGTCGGCTTCCAGGAAAACGTACTCGAGATGAGGAGGTAGGTCCTTAAGCTCAAAAGTAGGAGGATCCTCAATAGATGGTGAAACTAACGATGGATCATCATTAGTCACCTCTTTAGGGGCAGAAGGAGACAACGGGTCCTCATTGAGAAGTCTCTCAATAGTACGAATGTCTTCATCCCAATTGGTGGACAAATTATCATACTTAATATCAAGAGGACCCAAGCTAGCTTCGAAGTCATCCAAGTCACTTTCTCCAAAAGGAGTCAATGCTGGAGCAATTGAGGCAACGGTCTCAACATTGGGTAGGGAAGAAAGAGTACTTTTGCAAGCATCATGAAAATGTTCTTCACAAGCCTCATCGAGAACGTCAATAGCATTAACACTCTCATACGAATAAGGTTGCTTAGAAATCTTACCCATGTTGAAGACAATTTGATCGTCACCAACTCTCATGATGATTTCGCCTGCGGCTACATCAATGAGAGTGCGACCGGTCCTCAGAAATGGACGTCCAACGATTAATGGAACACGGGGATCCATCTCGTAATCAACGACGACAAAATCCGCCGGAAAGGTGAATTTATCGACGCCAACAAAGACATCTTCGGCTATCCCCACTGGATAAGCAACCGTACGGTTGGCTAATTCCAAAGTCATTCGTGTGGGGACTAGCTCGGGGAGAGATAATTGCTTCCAAACACTTAAAGGCATTAAGTTTATACTGGCACCTAGATCAGCTAGGGCCATGCAATTCTCTACTCCCGGGAAGTTGCAAGGAATCAAGAAGCGACCCGGATCACCAAGTTTGGTGGGCAATTGCCTTAAGAGTACTGCGGAACAATTCTCATTAAGGTGGGTCTGAGCAATGTCCAGAAGCTTTTCCTTATCACTTAAAAGATCTTTAAACATCTTAGCGTATTTGGGCATGTGAGCGAGAGCCTCGGCAAAGGAGATGTTAAAATTCAATTGTTTGAACATTTTAAGGAAGTTCGAAACCTGAATATCATCCTTGCTCTTTTGCTTCTCTTTCCTCAACCTTGAAGGATAAGGTATATTGGATGAAGAAGAAGGCTTTAAGGGAATAGGATCACTCACAACCACGGGTGGTGGGGAAATGGGGATAGAAGGTGAAGGAGGTGAAGAAAGTTGCTCTTTTTCCTTGTTCACAATCACGGGTGGAGGTGTAGGAAGCTCGGGTTCCATATAACCTTTTCCACTACGAGTGGTGATTGCTTTCATCTCCCCTCTTGGATTCGCAACGGTATTACTCGGAAGAGTACCCGAAGAAGAGGGTTGATTACTTTGGATGAGCGAACCAATCATATCACGAAGATGAAGAGCCTGATTGTTAAAAGAGTTTTGCATGTTTACATTCATTGTATCATTGTGTTTGGCCATATCATTCCTTAGCTCGGCTCGAATATCGTTCCCTTGCTTTGTCATTTCTCCCTTCAAGTTGCGGACTTGACTCTGAAGATTCATCACCAACTCCCGATTAGTCTTCATAAATGTCTCGACTTCTGGATTCACTGCCATCGGTTGATTGAGATGTGGAGCCTGGTAAGCTTGAGAATTTCCTTGAGTTGGATATGGGTTTCTTTGGGATTGATACTGATTGTTTGCACGAGGTTGGGATTGATTGTAGCTTTGTTGTTGGTTTTGGTTTGCAGGAGGGAAACCGGGGGGAGCAAGATAATTGTTGGAGCGATAACTTAGCAAGCCACGGTCTCCTTGCGGGCGAACTTGATAGCCTCCCGTGGGATAAGTACCGTATGCGGCGTTAACGTCTTCAGAATAATTGCTTTGGGTAGAAGGACAATCATGATAAGAGTGAGGGCCACCACATGTGTCACAAGAAATAGCAACAGCTTTAGCTTGTTGAAAGTGGTTTGTGGCCATGGCCATGAAATTCTTGTTCATTTCAGCGAGTTGTCGAGAAATTTCAGACATTTCAGGATTGGAGGAAGAAGAAACATTGACTCTCGAGTTAGATCTTGAGGATGCGGATGAATCCCAATTCTTGTGGTGAGTAGTCATGTTTTCAATCAACTCTCGACACTCCTCTGGTCTCCGTTTCATAAAAGTACCACCGGCGGCGGCATTGATCGTGTCACGATCACGAAAGGTGAGACCATTGTAGAAGGTGTCAATGAGAGTGACGGGGAGCATATTGTGATTAGGACAGCGGTCGATCAAATCATTGTAACGTTCCCAAGCATCGAAAAGCGATTCATCATTCTCTTGCATAAATCCACTGATTTGGTTACGAAGGCTAGTGACCATGGATGGGGGAAAGTAGCGCGATAAAAAGCGTTGAGTCATGTCGTTCCACGTATGAATAGAATTCTTAGGAAGATGGTCAAACCATTTTTCGGCGTGGTGAGAAAGCGAGTGTGGAAAAAGTTGAAGGCGAAGGTCATCCATAGAAACACCGGGGCACTTCATGCTTTGGGTAATGGTAATGAATTTGTCGAGGTGTTTGTTGGCATCATCGTCCGGAATTCCACGAAACGGATTCGTTTGCACTTGTTGTATCATATGATGCTTCAACGAAAACTCCTGAGCCGTGACGTGCATTGGCGCAATCGGGCCTCCGCGTCCGTTCATGGTGGGTTGGCACAATTCCTCCATGGTTCGTAAATCAGGTAGAAGGACATTGTTGTTGTTGTTATTGTTGTGGTTGTTATTCAAATTATCTTGAGGTGGGTGATTATTGTTGTTGTTGTTAACACCAGCCATATCTAAATCTTCAAGAGTCTCGGGCTCAGAATAGTTTGTAGATCTAGTACGCATGCACCTGCAGAAGAAAAATATACACAAGGAATATAGTATTTTTGGTTTTTATAGGTTTTTTAATGTTTTTGTATTTTTGAAGAGTTTTATATTTTTATATGGATTTTTGGAAATTCTTATAGCAATGAAAAGAACGTTCAAAGAACGGATCCCAAAATTCAATGCGTCTCTCACTAAAAACCGTTTATCTTAACGAAAAGAGCCGGCAGCGGCGCCATTTAATATTCGGTTTTGCAACCAAAGAATCAAAGTTCAAGTTCGTTATAGTTCCGAATCTTTTCGAATTGAAAACCGGTCTTAAGTGCGACTCAATCGTCTTTTGGTGAATCAAGAGGGTGGTTTGGTTTGTTTATCTAATTTAAACTATTAGCAAGTAATTAGAGTGTCGTTGAGTAAATTAAAACTTTGACAAAATTAATCTTGAAGTTAATTTATGAAAATTCTTAAAACCTAAAGCTTTGAAAAAACTTAATTAATTGTAAGAAAACGATTCATGTTCATCGGAATACACCAAATAGCAACCATCGGAATATAACAGATCAATACTATCGCAATGACCATCTATCGGAAAGCCACCATCGCAATGATCCAGATCGGAATGATGTAAAAGGCTACTGTCGCAATGTCTATCTATCGGAATGATGTTATCGAAAAATGGGCAGCACTTCGTCTTAACCAAGTCCTTAAGACCCGTCGGAATACGCGATCGCAATGTGCGATCGCAACCCAGATCGGAATAAGGAGGTTAACCAACTGATCGCAAAGTAAAACCCCAATGGGTTATTGCGATCGAAAACCAAAACCTATCGGAATGTTGAGCAAGCCATCGGAATATGCGTCAAAACCCTAGGATTGCGATGGAAGGGAGCTGATTCCGAAATTTGTGGCAAGAGTAAATCTCAATAAGCAAACGCCATAAGAAAATCCAAACGAATCTTAAACAATCCCAAAAAGCTCAAATTCGATGACTTTTCAAAACTTAAAATCAAGAACTTTATGAAATGAACTTTAAACCATTAAAAACCTTGAAGAAATCCGAAAATCAATAAGCTATGATTCGAATAAGCCAATAAGCATTACGAACTTATGGTTTAGACGAAAGAGCTTGTGTGTAAAACTAAAAGATCAACCCTTTAACCACGAAATCATAAAATCATACGAATGAAGTATGATATTCGGATCAAAAGTAAATAAATCAAGAAATGAAGAATGAGAATAAGGATCAAAAGCTTAAACTAGAACTTTGATTAATGAAATAAGCAATACAAAAAAGTGATTAATCTTGAAAGATTAAAAGAAAAAGATGAACTAGTGAGAGAAAGTTTAAGACTTTCTCTCTCTAAAAACTAGAAAGAAACTAAATAAAAATAAAAACTAGCTAACCCCCTCCTAATGTGATTAGGAGGGTATTTATAGGGAAGTGGGAGGCATGTGTGGTGCTTTCTTCTTTCTTTTTCTTCTCGACTCGATTTTAATTCTTCGTCTTTGTAGTCTCGGGATTTGAACTTGTCTTTTAATTTTCTTCTTCTATTAGACTTAAGTTCTTCGACTTCATTAAACTTCCGTCTTTAGACTTGCTCTTCGATAAATCTCCAGAATAGGTCTTGGACATCCGTTCTTTAAGCACTCTTGATCTTTTGACTTCGTCTTTTCCCGTTTTCTTCGATAAAAGCCCGTGAAAGCCCGTGTTTTCTTCCTTTTTCATCTTTTGGTCCTAAAACACAATAAAAACACAAACCACGCATAATTCCGACTTTTACGACATAAATCACACGTTTTGGTCTTGTTATTATTGGAAATAAGTGGTAAAAGGATAAGTGTTTTCACACTTATTAGATTTAATCGACGACAAATCCCGAATCAGAATCGAAAACGTCAACTTTTCTGAAAAGACGAGAAGACAAGAAGAAGAGGAGAAAGCCCACTCACCAACCAACCACTAGGAGTATAAATAGAAACTCCCTTCACACATTAGGGAGTTAGTTTTTCATTTTTCCTTTTTCCAGTTCTTTTGTTCGTCCCATCACCAACTCCATTAGGGAGTTTGGTGATTTTCATCTTTTTCTTTTCAACTTGTAATCCTTAATCATTAATCTTGTTACTTTTACATTAATCAATCCATTCCATCTTTCTATTCATCTTATTCTTCATCATTTTTATTGCAAGTTCTTAAGCTTTTATTTGATCCAAGTTTGATTTCAAAAAGTTGTTGATTTAGTGTTTTTATTGGTGGGATTTGTTTCTTTTGGTATGTTAATGATTATTGGTTAGTTTGGTAAAACCTTTTTAAGTATTGGAGTCGATTTGGATTAAAAACCGAGTCCCCTGTTTCGTCACTGTTGTTACTGTTCTTCATCTTCCAGAAATTCCGAATAGACTTGTTCTAGTTTGCCTTACTCGGAATATTTCAATTATTCCGAGTAGAGGTTTTATTTCTTCTTTATTCGGAATATCCCATATATTCCGAATAGGGCTCATTTTCCGAATAGCCATTTTTGAATTTGTCTTATTCGGAACTTTCCAATATTCCGAATAGGAGTGTGCAATTTCTTTTACTCGGAATGTTTTTCCGAATAGCCATTTTTCCGCATAGAGTTTTATATTCCGAATGATGTCATTTTTCCGAATGAAGCAAATGTTCCGCATAAGCCTTCTTTCCGAATGGTCTTTACTTTCCGAATAAAGGAGTATTTTCCGCATAGACAATATATTCCGAATAGCCCTGTTTTTCCGCATAAACTTGTTTTTCCGCATAGATATTCCGCATAGAGATCTTATTCCGAATGACCTCAATATTCCGCATGGTGTAATCTTTCCGCATAAGCCATCTTTCCGAATAGGGGTATTTTTCCAGTTTTGCTTATTAATTGTTACTTGTTTTTAGTTTACTTCATTACCATTTTTACTTATCTGTTTAGTAGACTAGAAAACCAAATCCACTTTTTGTCACCAAGAACAAATCATTCCACTTTTAACTGAGATCAATTCGAGAGGATTCCGAGAAATCTGAACCTAGCAAAACCCTAATATCAAATGGCGCCGCTGCCGGCTCCTCTCGTTAAGATCAAAAGTTTTTTGTAGAATTTGGATTTTGGGATCCGTTCCCCGTGAACGTTCATTTTTCAAAAACAACTAAAAAATATAAAATTTTCAAAAATCCTAAAAAGTAAAAAAACAATAAAAACCAAAAATATTTTTGCCTTGTTTCTCTTTGTTCGTTCTTTTGCAGGTGTATGCGCACTCGATCCACGTCTTATCAAGAGCCCGAGCCTCTCGATAACTTAGACATGGCTGGTGTACAAAACAACAATAACATACCACCTCCGAACAACAATAATAACAACAACAACCCGCCTTTCAACAACATGAATAACAACAACAATGAGCCCCTTCCGGATAATCGCCCAATGATCGAATTGCTGCAAGCTCATGTTGATGGCAACACGGATCCAATTGTCATTCCTCCAATTGCCGCCAACAATTTCGAGCTCAAGTCAGGCTTTATCCAGATGGTCTCAGCTCAACCATTCTTGGGACGCACCATTGATGACCCACACGACCATATCAAGAGATTTTTACAACTCACCAACACGGTCAAATTCAATGGAGTTCCACAGGAGGTCATAAGGTTACAACTTTTTCCCTTTTCTTTAGAGGGACAAGCCCGGCATTGGCTTGCTAAGGAACCGCCACAGAGTATTCTCTCGTGGACGGATTTGGAAACAAAGTTTATCAATTATTTTTTTCCACCCTCTCGTACTACCGCTTTGCGGAATGAGATTATAAACTTTGAACAAAAGTACGATGAGTCGTTCAGTGAATCTTGGGATCGTTTTAAAGATCTTTTAAGAAAATGCCCACAACATGGTTTTACCAAAGTTCATCAAATCAATACTTTTTACAATGGTTTAAGCATGAATGACCAAGATTCACTGAATAGTGCCTCAGGGGGTAATTTATTGGCTAAGACTTCCAATGCTGCTTGGGACATCATTGAGAACAAATCTCGTGTGCAAACCAAGAGCGTTAGGACCAATGTTGCTAGTGCTAGCACTAATGACAGCGACAAGCGATTAGACAAAATCACCACGCTTCTTGAATCGCTTGTCACACATACCGTCAGCAACAACAACAGCAACAACGCCAAAAACGCTCAAGTGAACGCTGTCAGCCAACCTTGTGAGATATGCGGTGGTCCCCACTCCTATACAACTTGTACCGCCACCCAAGATTACCCTGCTGAGAATGTGAATGCGGCATATGGCACCTACCAACAACCTGCTTATCAAGCAAAACCTCAAGGTGACCGTAACTTGCTTAGCTACCGCAACAACAACTATCTTTCACCACCTGGCTTTCCTCCTACCAACCCAAACCAACAACAAAACCTTAATCGCCCTCCTCAACAACAACAACCTCGTCAACCATACATTCCACCTCACAAGCAGCAACAACCTCCTCAACGAAATAACCAAGTCTATCAACAACCTGCTTACCAACCACCTGCATACAATGCTCCTCCCAATCAACCCACCGCTCTTCACCAAGAAGTGGAAACTTATATGAGGACTAATGATGCGATAGTGGGAAATCTTCAGAGAGAGGTGCTCAACCTGAAAGCCGATTTGGTAAAGCAAGGAAATGATTTGAGAGCCGATATGCGAAACACGTTGGATAGTCAGACGAATGACTTGAGGAACATGATGGCTAGTTTCTTCCAAAGTAGTCAACCCTCTTCTTCGGGTACTCTTCCGAGTAATACCGTTGCGAACCCAAGAGGGGAGATGAAAGCAATCACCACTCGAAGTGGTAAAGGTACCAAGGAACCCGAGCTTCCTATACCTCCACCGGTGATTGTGACTAAGGAGAACGAGTCGCCTGCTCCTATTCCTCCTCCTTCTCCTTCCCCAATTTCTCCACCTCTTCATTCTACCCCTCCTCCACCCGTGGTTGTGAGTGACCCTATTCCTCTAAAGCCTTCATCTTCTTCCAATATACCTTATCCTTCAAGGTTGAGGAAAGAGAAGCAAAAGAGCAAGGATGATATTCAGGTTTCTAACTTTCTGAAAATGTTTAAACAACTGAATTTTAATATCTCCTTCGCTGAGGCTCTCGCTCACATGCCCAAGTATGCTAAAATGTTTAAAGATCTTTTGAGCGACAAGGAAAAGCTCCTCGACATTGCCAACACCCAACTTAATGAGAACTGCTCTGCAGTGCTCTTAAGGAAATTGCCAACCAAGCTTGGTGATCCGGGTCGTTTTCTTATCCCTTGCAATTTCCCGGGAGTAGAGAATTGCATGGCCCTAGCCGATCTAGGTGCCAGTATTAATCTCATGCCTCTAAGTGTTTGGAAGCAATTATCTCTCCCAGAGCTAGTCCCCACCAAGATGACTTTGGAATTGGCCAACCGTACGGTTGCTTATCCAGTGGGGATAGCCGAAGATGTTATTGTAGGAGTCGACAAATTCACCTTTCCTGCTGATTTTGTTGTCGTCGACTACGAGATGGACCCTCGTGTACCACTGATTGTTGGTCGTCCATTCTTTAGGACCGGTCGCACTCTCATTGATGTTGAAGCCGGTGAGCTTATCATGAGAGTGGGTGACGATAAAGTAGTCTTCAACATGGGAAAGTTGTCCAAACAACCTTATTCATATGAGAGCGTTAATTGTATTGACGTTCTTGATGAGGCTTGTGAAGAACACTTTAATGATGCTTGCAAAAGTATTCCTTCCTCTCTTCCCAATGTTGAGACCGTGTCCTCCATTGATTCATCGTTGTCTCTATTTGGAGATAGTGATTTATTTTGGAACAATCTTGAAGATACCATGGGAGATGCGAATTTAGCTACTAATGATTCTCCCACCGAGGGGGATGAAGACATGAGTTTCTTTGACAATCTTCTCGCTGAAGACAATCCTTCGCCTCCATCTCCCACGGTTATTGCTATCGATGCCACGACTTTGAAAACGCCTCCTGTCGAAAATTTTCCGGATTTGGAACTTAAGGAGTTGCCGCCACATCTCGAGTACGTGTTCCTTGACGACAACAAGAAGTCACCCGTCATTATTGCGAAGGATTTGAAAGATGAAGAGAAGACTCGCCTCGTTGCTGTATTGAAAGATCATAAGAAGGCTATTGCTTGGAAAATCTCGGATATTCGTGGAATTGATCCTCACTTCTGCACGCACAAAATTCTCATGGAGGACGACTTCAAACCCACTATTCAAAGCCAACGAAGGGTGAATCCAAAAATACATGAAGTCATCAAAACAGAGGTTATCAAACTTCTTGATGCGGGTATGATTTACCCTATTTCGGATTCCCCGTGGGTTAGTCCAATCCATTGTGTGCCCAAGAAGGGCGGAATAACCGTTGTTCCCAATGAACACAACGAGTTGATTCCCACTCGTCTCGTTACTGGGTGGAGAGTTTGTATAGACTACCGCAAACTCAATGATGCCACGAGAAAGGATCATTTCCCTCTACCTTTCATGGACCAAATGCTTGAACGATTAGCCGGTAATGAATATTACTGCTTTTTGGATGGTTTCTCGGGTTATTTTCAAATACCCATCGATCCCCAAGATCAAGAGAAGACTACATTCACTTGTCCCTATGGCACTTTCGCTTACAAACGAATGCCTTTTGGCTTATGTAATGCGCCAGGGACTTTCTAAAGGTGTATGTTAGCTATCTTCCATGACATGGTTGAACAAACCATGGAAGTCTTCATGGATGATTTCTCGGTCTTCGGGGATTCCTTCTCATCTTGCCTTGCCAATTTAGAACGTATGCTAAAGCGGTGCGAAGACACTCGCCTTGTTCTAAATTGGGAAAAATGCCATTTTATGGTAAAAGAAGGCGTCGTGCTTGGACATAAGATTTCGAAAGCCGGTCTTGAAGTAGACCGTGCTAAAGTTGACGTTATAGCAAAGTTGCCTCCACCTTCCACTGTGAAGGGTGTGAGAAGTTTCTTGGGTCATGCGGGCTTCTATCGTCGATTCATCAAAGATTTTTCTCAAATCGCTCGCCCGATGACCCACCTCTTGGAAAAAGATACTCCTTTTATCTTTTCCAAAGAGTGCCTTGAAGCCTTCAACTCACTTAAGGATAAGCTAACTAAGGCACCCGTCTTGGTTACCCCTAATTGGGAGCTGCCCTTTGAGTTAATGTGCGATGCTAGCGATTTTGCTATTGGAGCGGTTCTTGGACAAAGAGTGCACAAACACTTCCAACCGATCCATTACGCTAGCAAGACAATGACTGGGGCACAATTGCATTATACGACAACCGAAAAGGAGCTTTTAGCTGTTGTCTATGCTTTTGAAAAATTCCGCCCCTATCTTGTCCTTTCCACCACCATTGTGTATACCGATCATTCCGCGCTGAAGTACTTGTTGACAAAGCAAGATTCCAAACCAAGACTTCTACGCTGGGTTTTGCTGCTCCAGGAATTTAAAATCGACATCCGCGATAAAAAAGGAGCAGAAAACCTAGCCGCGGACCATCTTAGTAGACTTGAGGATCCATACCAAGGGGATCATCCGACCAAAGAAATCAATGATTCTTTTCCCTTGGAGACCTTAATGTCTATAAACTCGAAGCCGAATGAAACCCCGTGGTTTGCGGACTTTGCAAACTATTTGGCGGGTGGAATTCTCAAGGAAGGGTTGACGTCCCAGCAAAAGAAGAAGTTCTTTACCGACATCAAGACTTACTTTTGGGACGACCCTTACCTATTCAAACAATGTGCCGACCTGATTATCCGTCGATGTGTTGATGGACCGGCAGCGTCGGACATCCTTGATGCTTGCCACAAAGGACCCACCGGTGGTCACTTTGGTCCCAACTACACCGCTAAGAAAGTGTTTGATTCGGGATTTTATTGGCCCTCCATATATCGTGATGCTCACAATATGGTTAAGCGATGTGATGTTTGCCAAAAGCAAGGCAAAATCACACATAAAGACGAGATGCCTCAGAATTTCATTCAAGAATGTGAAATTTTTGATGTTTGGGGTATCGACTTTATGGGGCCATTCCCTTCATCTAAAGGACACAAATACATCCTTGTAGCCGTTGACTACGTTTCAAAGTGGGTTGAAGCCAAAGCTTTGCCTACTAATGACGCAAGGGTGGTTTGCAACTTTTTGAAAGCTCTATTCGCTCGCTTCGGTGTGCCTCGTGCCATTATTAGTGATCGTGGGACTCATTTCTGCAATGACCAATTTGCTCGAGTCATGGCTAAGTACGGTGTAAACCATCGTCTTTCCACAGCCTACCACCCACAAACAAATGGCCAGGCCGAAATATCCAACCGAGGGCTGAAGCGAATTCTTGAAAGAACCGTGGGAGAGCATCGTGCCGCATGGGCTGATAAACTTGATGATGCTTTGTGGGCTTTCCGTACTGCTTACAAGACCCCGATCGGCTGTACGCCTTATCGTCTTGTGTACGGGAAAGCGTGCCACCTCCCCATTGAGTTGGAGCACAAGGCTTATTGGGCCTTGAAGTGGGCTAATTTTGATATAAACAAAGCCGGTAACCTACGCAAGATCCAACTCAATGAGCTGAATGAACTCCGGAATGAGGCTTATGAAAACTCTTTGATCTATAAGGAAAGAACTAAGCTCATTCACGACTCCAAGATCAAAAACCGAGAGTTCCATGTTGGAGACAAAGTCTTACTTTTTAACTCTCGGTTAAAAATCTTTTCGGGCAAGCTCAAATCTCGTTGGTCCGGCCCATTCACCATCGCCCAAATTTTTCCATATGGTACTCTCGAGCTCGCTCAACCTAATGGACCAAATTTTAAGGTGAATGGCCAACGAGTGAAGTTATACTTTGGTGAGGACACCTCTCACGAGGTGATTCCATCCCTCACTACGTTCCCCATAAACTAAATTTGGGTCGAGTCAGGCTCGTGACTCGGTTATCAAAAACAAGCGCTCCTCGGGAGGCAGCCCGAGTATCTATCCCTTTAACCCCCTAAGTGTAGGGGAGGACCTATTTTGGTCATTTGTGTTTGTGTGGTGATGTGCTTACAGGGATAACTGCAATCTTGGAAATCTTTGACGAACCGTGCTCCCGTGTTATCCGAAATCCGGTTCTATCTCTCAACTATCGTGATTCAATTTTCTTCATACTCACATTTGAAATTGATCACTTTAGTCGTCTCTTCCTTAACTCGAGTTAACCAACGTGCACAATGTCATAAGTGTAGGGGAGAGTTTTCCCACATGCTTAAACATTGAGGACAATGTTTATCTTAAGTGTAGGGGAGACTTCTATCGAAGTTTTAAGTGGACTTTTCCATGAAAATGCCTTCATTTAACCAGAAAATCCCATTTTTCAACATTTTTCAAATTTTTTATTAACTTTGGCCATTTAGTCGTAATTTTTAAATTTTTATCGTTACTTTCATATGTATATATTCCGCAATAAAGTTAAAAATATTAATAAATTGGTTTGGCTAGTTTAGAAGTTTTTGACATATTAGGCCCGTTGCGTTTATTTTGACTCAACCCGAATAGACTTATCCAAGTTTATTCTAGCTAGTATCCTTAACCATGTAGACCTTAATTGGTTTATTAGGCTAAGTATCCACGAGTCTCATTATTTGAGATTTTAAATTGTGGAGGACGAGAAATGATAGAGTCAATTATAAGTCGGTAATCTTGCGCAAGCTCACTTGGTGTAATTATTTGCCTATTCTCCCATCACTTGCTAATATTTATCTGCAATAAGTAAGGTCTTACGATTTGAAAAGTTACTTAGCTTCTAGCCCAAGATCGTTTAAAAGTTGCTCGGTAATGATAAGAGTTCATAGCCAAGGCATAACTTATGAAGCGGGGCGCGAAGATTGGCGAGTCCGAAAAGGCCCTAACAAGGCATGAGGATTCAATTTTATTGCTGAAGATCCAAAGTGATGTGAAAAGCATTATTCCTAAAGTCAATATGAAGGATCAAGACTCACGACGAAAAGCAATCAACTCCCATAAAGATCATGGAGAAGTCTATCCGAAAAGACCCTAACAAGGTATGAGGATAAATAGATCCAAGTCCGAAAAGGAGGCGGATCGTTGTATCTCAAAATCCCAAATAGAGATTGAAGAAATAATCATGAAGTCGTGGTCAACAAAGTTGGAGTACCCCTCAAAAGTCTCCAAGTGAAGAAACTCTATTATGATGAGAAGACCATTATCTCAAGAACGTCTCTCGAAGATATGAAGTATGAAGTACATGCCAAATATCGGCCCGAGAAAGGTCTCAAATCGTGAACCAAGTTATGCCAAGATATGAACTTTTTGATATCCCGAGAAGCAGTTTTAAGAGATTTTGTCCTTTAGCTAACTATTGATCAAATCGTCCTACTTTGCTTTCAGCCTTAATAAACTATCGAAATAAGTCCAAAAATGCATCTTCATGATCATTCTAAGACAAAAATAAAATATAAGAGATACAACTAGGAATAAGGGAGTTTAAGCATTTAATTAAGCCATGTGTGTAAGTGTTTGATTTACTAACTTATAATAACAATGATCTCGTTTTTAAGCTTAGTTTGGGGAACGTGAAACTTGAGGATGATAAATCTTCGCAACATCAAAGCCCTAATGTAAGTCTTTGATTTCTTTACAAGTTATTTCCATCCTTTTGTTTATTTTAAAGTTTTAAGTTCTCTTAGTATTTTAATTGTTGTTTAGTAGAATTTAAATAAGGCCAAGGTTGATTAATTATGAGAAAAATGTAAAATTGCTTTATCACTAAGCATTGCATGAGGGCATGGCAATGGTTAAGTGTAGGGGATTTGATAGGTGTGTAAACACCCATCCTTTTACCACTTAATTCCGGCTAAAACAAGACCAAAACACGTAATTAATATCATTTGTTTGGAATTATGCGTGGTTTTTGTGTTTATTGTGATTTCAGAGCTAACCGGATGAATATTAAAGAAAACATGGGATTGCACGGGTTTTATCAAGGAAAAAGACTCAAGATAAAGTCTATTGTCCAAGACGTGCAAAAGATTTGAAGTCACTAGGCCTATTCGAAGATTTATTGAAGAAAAGGACTAAAGACGGAAGATTTTCATAAGTCGAAGAAACTCGAGTCTATTTAACGAAGAAATTAAAAGACGAGTTGGATTTAATCGACGACAAATCCCGAATCAGAATCGAAAACGTCAACTTTTCTGAAAAGACGAGAAGACAAGAAGAAGAGGAGAAAGCCCACTCACCAACCAACCACTAGGAGTATAAATAGAAACTCCCTTCACACATTAGGGAGTTAGTTTTTCATTTTTCCTTTTTCCAGTTCTTTTGTTCGTCCCATCACCAACTCCATTAGGGAGTTTGGTGATTTTCATCTTTTTCTTTTCAACTTGTAATCCTTAATCATTAATCTTGTTACTTTTACATTAATCAATCCATTCCATCTTTCTATTCATCTTATTCTTCATCATTTTTATTGCAAGTTCTTAAGCTTTTATTTGATCCAAGTTTGATTTCAAAAAGTTGTTGATTTAGTGTTTTTATTGGTGGGATTTGTTTCTTTTGGTATGTTAATGATTATTGGTTAGTTTGGTAAAACCTTTTTAAGTATTGGAGTCGATTTGGATTAAAAACCGAGTCCCCTGTTTCGTCACTGTTGTTACTGTTCTTCATCTTCCAGAAATTCCGAATAGACTTGTTCTAGTTTGCCTTACTCGGAATATTTCAATTATTCCGAGTAGAGGTTTTATTTCTTCTTTATTCGGAATATCCCATATATTCCGAATAGGGCTCATTTTCCGAATAGCCATTTTTGAATTTGTCTTATTCGGAACTTTCCAATATTCCGAATAGGAGTGTGCAATTTCTTTTACTCGGAATGTTTTTCCGAATAGCCATTTTTCCGCATAGAGTTTTATATTCCGAATGATGTCATTTTTCCGAATGAAGCAAATGTTCCGCATAAGCCTTCTTTCCGAATGGTCTTTACTTTCCGAATAAAGGAGTATTTTCCGCATAGACAATATATTCCGAATAGCCCTGTTTTTCCGCATAAACTTGTTTTTCCGCATAGATATTCCGCATAGAGATCTTATTCCGAATGACCTCAATATTCCGCATGGTGTAATCTTTCCGCATAAGCCATCTTTCCGAATAGGGGTATTTTTCCAGTTTTGCTTATTAATTGTTACTTGTTTTTAGTTTACTTCATTACCATTTTTACTTATCTGTTTAGTAGACTAGAAAACCAAATCCACTTTTTGTCACCAAGAACAAATCATTCCACTTTTAACTGAGATCAATTCGAGAGGATTCCGAGAAATCTGAACCTAGCAAAACCCTAATATCATTGGTGCAAAACCTTTTGAAAAGAATTGCTTTTAATGATTTTTCAATGTTTTTGTATTTTGAAGAGTTTTATATTTTTTAGGGTTTTTGAAAATTTTGGAAGCAAGGAAAATAACGTTCAAAGAACGGATCCCAAAATTCAATGCGTCTCTCAGTAGAAACCGTTAATCGTAACGAAAAGAGCCGGCAGCGGCGCCATTTAATACTCGGCTTTTACCCCTCGTATCAAAATTCGTAGTCCCAAGTCTTTTCGAATTGATTACCGATCTAAAGTGCGACTCAATCGTCTTTTGGTGAACAAGAGAATGGTTTGGTTTATTATCTATTTTAAACTAATAGCAAGTAATTTAAATGTCGTTGAGTAAAGTAGAAGTTTAAAGATTAATACTAAAATGACGAGTTAAAATAAATGCTTGTAAACTTAAAGGCAATATAAGAAAAATACTAGCACACTAAATAAAACTAACACTTAGAAACTTTGTAAAAACAATAAACTAAACAAACTCTAATCGGAATATAGGAGAAAGACACTAATCGGAAAATCACCCAAAACCCACGATCGGAATGTTGGAAAATAGCATCAATCGAAATACTCAACAAGGGGGCAATCGGAATGTTTAGAAACCAACCCAATCGGAATATCACAATAATCACTCAATCGGAATGAGCCCAAAAAGGTCCAGATCGGAATGTGGGATAAAGACCCAATCGGAATGATGCTGTCGGAATAGGGCAAATATGCTGATCGGAATATCATGTAACACTAGCTAATCGGAATACTAAAATTAGTCCCAATCGGAATGTGTAAACCCTAATCCGATCACTACGATCGGAATATTAGAGGTGCTGATAGGAAAAAGAAAACCCTTATCCGATCTATATGATCGGAATGAGGGAGTGCGTAGCTGGTCGGAATAAGCAGATCGGAAAGGGGTTTAGACCCTTTCTGATATAAGTGGGATTCGGTAAAAAGCTAGTAATAAGCTATATTGAATAAGCTCACACCAAACTAGAACGAATCAAAACTGAACCGGATCAAATAAGCACTAACATCAACTTATCTAAACTTAAAATTAAACAACCTTTTAAATCAAACCATAAAAATATGAACTTTTAAAGAAAACTTTTAAAAAGTAAATAAGCTAAACTTACAAATAAGCCAATAAGCACAAGAATCTCAAAGCTTATTCGTATGGAAACTTAAGTAATGATCAAAAGATTAACTTTTTAAGCACAAAACCATTAAGATCAACACGGATTTAGTGTGATTCGCACCAAAATCAATCTAAAAATAAAAGAAAGGTAGAATGAGATTAAGGATTAAAAGCTTAACTAGAACTTGATTAATGAAATAAGCAATACACAAATGTTTAATCTTGAAAGATTAAAAGAAAAGATGAAACTTAGTGAGAGAAAGTGTAGAACTTTCTCTCTCTAAAACTAGAAAGAAAAGTGAAAAATGAAAACTTAAAACTAAAAACTAAAGACTAACTCCCCTCCTAATGTGTATTAGGAGGGTATTTATAGGAAACGTGGAAGGAGTGCATGTGTTGCATTTTCTTTCTTTCTTCACGTCTTCTCGACTCGACTTTAATTCTTTGTCTTTTCTCGATGTCGTCTCGGGATTTGAACTTGTCTTTTAATTTTCTTCTTCTATTAGACTTAAGTTCTTCGACTTCATTAAACTTCCGTCTTTAGATTTTATCTTCGATAAATCTTCAGAATAGGTCTTGGACTTCCGTTCTTTTTGCACTCTTGATATTTTGACTTCGTCTTTTCCCGTTTTCTTCGATAAAAGCCCGTGAAAGCCCGTGTTTTCTTCCTTTTTCATATTTTGGTCCTAAAACACAATAAAAACACAAACCACGCATAATTTCGACTTTTACGACATAAAATACACGTTTTGGTCTTGTTATTATTGGAAATAAGTGGTAAAAGGATAAGTGTTTTCACACTTATTAGTCACCAAAACGGTGTATGTAAACGTAAGCACGTAACGTAGAATCCTCCGGTTTAGATGTAGCCGATGCTACTTCAAGACGTAAATCCAAATTTCTTCCCAAAAATAAGTGAGTTCATAATATAACATTAAAATAATGTTTTTAATAATATTTGAGATTAAAATATAAACCATAAATTGACGGATTGTCACAGACTTTGCCAAAATCATGAATGACGAGTTTGAAATGAGTATGATGGCAGAACTTAACTTCTTTTTAGGACTTCAAATTAAACAAATGGACGATGGTATTTTCTTTAATCAATCCAAGTATGTTAAAGAAATGATAAAGAAATTTGGATTAGAAGACTCTAGACCAATGAAGACCCCTATGGCATCGGATACCAAACTCACCGTAGATGATTGTGAGTCGGTAGACAACACCAAATATAGAGGTATGATTGGTAGTTTGTTGTACCTAACGGCAAGTCGACCGGATATCATGTTTAGTGTTTGCCTTTGTGCTCGCTTCCAAGAGGCTCCCAAAACCTCTCACCTTGAAGCGGTTAAGCGTATATACATTAAGGGCACTATACATTTAGGGTTATGGTATCCTAAAGGGACCGGCGTAGAAACCATTGTCTACGCGGACTTGGATCATGCGGGAGACTATGTGGACCGAAAAAGCACTAGTGGAGTTTGTACCTTCATGGGTTGTTGTTTAACTTCTTGGTTCTCCAAGAAACAAACCGCTCTTGTTATATCCACCACGGAAGCCGAGTATGTGAGTGTCGGTAAAGCTTGTCAACAAGCTCTATGGATGAAGCAAGCACTTGTTGATTACGGGATTTCTCTTGATGATGTTCCCATCATGTGCGACAACAAGGGTGCAATAGACCTTAGCAAGAATCCCGTGCAACATTCACGAACTAAGCACATAGAGATTCACCACCATTTTCTTAGGGATAATGTTCAAAAGGGGGAACATTTCGATAGACTAGGTGCCCTCGGTAGAAAACTTAGCCGATATCTTCACTAAGCCACTTAAGAGGGAACCTTTTAATTACTTGCGTCTAGGTCTAGGTTTAATGGAACATATTCCTTAATTATGCATTCTTATTTATCATTTATCTATTATCTTTTGAGTCTTTTCTTTCTTTGAGCTTTTGAGTATAATTAACTCTTTTTAGAAAACGTCTCTTCCCCTTTTCAAAATTCTCAAAGTTCTTTCGAAAATGGTCGAGAAATGTTCTTGCATTGTTAATTCAATCTAAAAACGTTTTTTCATAGCTTCTTGCTATTCATAATGAGCTTACATAGTTCATATGTATGGGTCTCTCAAATATAGCTAGAACAAAAGAGAACTATAGAGGATCATTGTGTCATGACCTTGTGTCTAGTTCTACACACCTCCTACATTGATTTTATTAAAAATCCATGTATTTTGGTCTAAACCTTGTTTGGTGAGCTCTTGTGTGTTTTCTTTGTCTATCTTTGCTTCTTAGCATATCCCCATGATTAGTTAGACTAGAAAAATAGGATTTGCTTAATTGGAAAATCCTCCCTCATCACCAAACTCAACCCATGGTGGGAGGTTCTTTATTGATACCGCGGTTCCCCCGTGATAAGGAACCGGCGGCTAAGGTAAGGAACCGCGCCCAGTACTCTACTTTTCGGGTATTCCTGAAACTCCAAATTTGTTCCAACACTTTTTGGAATCTTTGTTTCAACCCTTTTACCACCCCCAAATTATCTTGGGCTTTCTCTATTTAACCTTACGCATTTTGTATTCTTTCTCAAATCAAAATGTCTTATTCCCCAAATGAAAGCTTTGATTCTCCTCCATTCTCTCCAATTTCTTTCAACCCCAATTCACCCAAGAACACTCAAAATCACATCTTTTCTCCTTCTAAGAATGTTGATTGTGAAACTTCTTATCTTCCACCACTAGCCTTTAGTGTTCTACCTCCTTCACATGACAATGTCATGCATCATGGAACATATTGTCAATGTTGTCAATATCAACATCTTGCTATGGCCCATATCTATGAAGAGTTGAATTACATCAAGAGTCTCTTAGTCAAACCTCCTCTTTACTATAACTATGAGATCTCTACCAAGCCACCACCACCTCCTTCCGCCACTACCTTGTCTTTTATCTAAGCATTGGTTGCTTATCTTCAATACATCTAGTTCAAGTAAATCTTAGGATTCTAGTTTAACTATGATTAGATTTATTCTTTTTCTTTTGGCTTGTGTTTGTGTCTCATACATCTTTGTATGATTTATTTCCTTGTATCTTTTATCATGTTTTCTTTTAACATGACTTATCTTGGATCTTTTGTTACTTATTTTTTTGTATGACCTTTGCTATATCTTGTTGGGTATCTCTTCTCTACTACTAACCCTTCTATGTAGCTTGTCATCATATATCGATTCCTTGGTGCCCCAAGCAAGGGGGAGTAAGCACCAAGGGGGAGCATTTGCAAAGTCCGGTTTTTTCTTCTTCAAAGACTTTTGCAACCTTTTTGCTTCGACAAAGGGGGAGAAATGATAAAATCGTCTTCGAAAATCTTGTTTTATTAGATAATTGAGTTTATGGATTGTCGGAATCAAAAAAGGGGAGATTGTTAATGCAATGATGCCTAAAAACGTTACTTGCATTTTTCGGTCCCACTTTGTTTTGATTACGACAATATGTAAAAACAAGCATTTACGAAAACAATGAAAAACGAATTCTTTGGTTCAAGTATTTTTCATTTCAACCATTATCACTTAAGGTATGAACAAACAAGTAATTATCCTAATTAAGTGATCAAGGATTTAATATTTTCTTAAAACTCACTTTTTATTAAGTGTGACAAAGTTTTATTATTAAACTTTCTTTTTAAGAAAATGTTTTATTAAATTAATTATTTGAAAATTTGAAATTTGAAAACGGCATATTCTATCTTGGTTTGGAATATCTTTTCAGGATATTTTAATCCCCAGATTCGAACCAATGCATTAAAAGACAAAAGGGAGCGGACTCTACGCTAGTTCTTATAATTATAGCATCATTGTTTGGCCATCATACTCAGAAGCCTTTTTATAAACGTTTGAGGAGCGAGCGCACTTTAAATCGTAAACCAACCACTCACTCAAGACGTAATATCGAGATGGAACATCTTTGTACAAAGTTCCCTACTAACATGATACAATATGTATTTTAGAAACTTCTTCAAAAGTTAGTATAGTATTTCATTATTACATTTTATATCATTAGTTTTAAAATTAGCAAAAATAGTCCTTCTAGTTTATATAACTTTAGAAAATAGGTTTCATTATATGATTTTCATCCATAGAGTTTCATAAATGGAAAAAATGATCCTTAAAGTTTCTAAATTGTGGAATATTTATATTTTCAGCCTAAAAAGTTATAAGTTTGGTATATTTACACTTTTAACCCTTAAAGTATATAGTTTTAATATTTACATTTTCAACCATCAAATATTTACCTTAGGGTTTCAAACTTTGCAAAATCAATCCTTATAGTTTTAACTTTGATAAAATGACACTTTTGGCCCAAATGTTTATAGTTTCAATAATGACAGTTTTAGTCCCTATACTTGTTTTAAATTACATAACAAGCTCAAAATTGTACAAAAAGATCTAGGAACTTAAAACAAAGTTTATAAAAATATTAATAATCTTAATAGAACTAGATTTAAAGCTTTTGAAATAGATTTTAACTCATTATTTTATGTAAATTACAAAATGAGGGTTTTATTACATCTTTAGCTTATATCTTCCATTTTAAATAATCATATGACCTAAGGCTTAATACATTAGCTTATTAAAATCTTATTAACATTATAACAAGTCTTAGAAAAGTATTAGGACAAGATCTAAGCTTAGATAACATAGTGATAACCTAGGTAGCTCCAGAATGACTTTTAGGGCTCCTTATGAACTTCTTTTTGCTTCTAAAGCTTCAAGAAGTTCAATGGCTACTTCTTAGACCTGGTTTCTGGTCTTAAAGCTTCCTTAGGATTTTTATATAAGTTGAATATCATAAGTTGTGCGTATTGAGGTAAGAAAGTTGAGGATGAAGAGAAATGTATGCATTTTGCTACTATTTATACCCAAATGAAGCCTAGAAGTCTTAGGTATAGCTTCTAAACGTGTTAGGGACTTATAGTGATGATACATGAAGGCTAGTGATGATTCATGAAAGCTATAGTTGAAGTTATCCTTGGTTTATGGCTTAAAATGTCACACGGAAACATTATGATAAGAATGGTGAATCCTTGCCTACAAGTAGGTGATAGAACAACTTATAGTGCTTCTAGAAGACCAAATATCTTACAAATATCTGATTTCAAACTTGGAATGGGAGGCAAAGAGTTTAAACTTGGTTTTGGAGGGAAAAACCAAACCGGGTCCTAAATTTGGGCTTGTAACTTTATGGTTTGGAAATTCTTATATTTAAGGGTTTAGGAATGTGACTAGTGATATATTAAGGTTTACATAATGTAATTAGGAATTTTGGGTCCTTGGTATGAAGTTTAACAAAGGTTTGAAGTGAAATTAGGAAGAAAACCTAGTCAGGTTAGGGTTTTTTTGGTAAAGGGGACTCACCCCGGTAAAATAAAGTCAGGTTAGGGTTTCTAATGATCTAGGGTTTAATCTTTGTTAAAGTCATTATTCTTCCTTTAGCTACCAATTTAAAATCAGTTTATATCCTAGATATTGTGTTTTAAGTGTCCAAAGAGTTTCCACACTTGGTTTGATGGGCTATTCTAAGTAAACATGTCTAAAGAGTGAAAATACCTATTTTGACCTAATTTATAAGTCATGCATTGAAATGTTGTTCCTTGTGCTTTAGGGTACTTTTAAATTTCTCTAAGATAATGTTATAACCTAAATGTAATTCTATTGAAGTTTGTACACTTATGCTAAAATATTACACATTGATTCCAAGTAAAATGGTTAATATGGGGGTTTTTAGTTTACTATGCCTAAATGAATTGTACCTTGGGTTATTTGTGTTTACATCACTGTCTTGGCTTATAAATTATTTTTAAGGTTTCTAAAGATTCTACATACTTAGTTTAACAAGTTATATGGGTTAATCGTATCCTACGGGGTAATTGGCTTAATTAGAATCTTATGCTTTGAAAACTTGTACTTTGTGATTTAGTTTTTGTACATTGACTTGAAGTGAAAATATAGTATTCGTATGATACTTAGTTGAGTTTTATATTTGGTTGCAAAAGATTAGACTCTAATTTAATATGCGATGAATTTTAGGTGGTGATCTAGACTATTATGTACATTTACTTGTACTTAGCTTTATATGGTTAGTACTTACTATTATTGGATAAAATTATACTTTCAAATGATAGTTTATATCTTGTTTATAATCCTTGATTAATTATTCATATGTGTTGTATATTTATACTATCACAATTCTTTTACAACTCATTTATAGGGTTTCTTAGGAAATTTAGGGCATCATAGTTACATTTGAGATGTCTTATACATAATATACTTATTAGATTACTTTTTAGAATTCAGACTTGATATATATACACTGTGTTTATAACATATAGGAATATGTTAAAGTGGCAGTTCAGGTTGTGAGAAACAATTCATCTTACCAAGTAAGGTACAAAAGCAAAAATTTCTAATGAATTTTCCACCTTCATTCAATATATCAAATATCGTAGATGTGAAATTTATAGGTTTTCATAGCCTCTACCCCTTAAATAAATCTCGTCTGGAGATTATAACGATAACATAGCATGTCAAAGACAAATATAGTCATCGTATTCTTAAATTCTTTCTTAGAATTCCAATCACATATCAAGAATACAACTTTATTGTTGCTATATTACTTCCAGATCAATGCCTTTCATTAGAACTATTATCAAATTGAATATACATGGAGCATCATTCATATTTTAGTGATCAAACTCACAATATTACTTTACAAATTTAACTCATCACTAAACGAAATATACAAAACTTACCATTTTAATCAGAGAAATCTTTCTTAGATTCCAAAATACGATAAGGATTGTGAATATCATAGCTTAATTCGAAGTCTTAAATTGATTATCGCATCTTTCAAAATCAATTTAGGTATTTGAAAGAGAAAAAGATCTTTCTTAAGTCGATACTTTTTAATATGATGTGGTTTCTCATTTATCGTAAGAAATCTTCATCAAAATTTGAATAATTTCTCGAATTATCTTAAATTTCATAAATCAAATATCACTGTTTTAATTCAAGAGATACATAATTGTCACTATCTTTTAAAACACTCTGAGATATTATTTTGATGTAACCGTTATTGGAATTTCTTTCATTAGTAAATGTACTTCCAAATTTCATAACACATATGTGGAGTATGTAGTTTAGTATCTGGATCATTCTCTTACTTAGCCTATTTGTATTAAGGGTAATATTCTTCTTAATGTATTCAAAATGATAGATGTAGGTACTCTATGTTGACTGATTATAATCTTGTCAGAGTTTCCATATCATTGATGAAATACAGTTGACAATGATGCAGATGGTGTCATGTCTTATCTTAAAAACATCTGTAATGAAATTTATTACTTGTTCTTGCATATTTTCATAAAGAAAATTCAGGTTGAACTTTTGTAATTCAGATTTCAAAACATCGTTAAGATATAAGTTGAATATTCACTAAAAAACATATTGTTATAAGTTTTTTAGATAGCGTTAATGTAAAACCCGCATGCTTTTACCATGAACAGTTAACTAATAATCGTACGTACAAGATTAAAACTTTCCTTTTATAACATGAATACGTTTCACGAATATTAATTACAAGAATTACGTACGTGTTAAGACACGATAATTATTAACTATGATGAATAAATCACGAACATATAATCACGAACATCTAACATGATTACGCGTATATTAATTAGACGCGACAAGTAATTACGTATGTTAATTTCATACGGTAAGTAATTACGTATGTTGGGATTATTATTAATATACGACATGAATTTACGTGTAAATAAGGAAGACCACAAAATAATAATCACGTCATTTAAACCACGCGGCACGAATATTTAACACGACTATTAATTATATATATAATAGTTACGTTTAAATGTATAAAGGTAACCATGGGAAAATTCACGACATTTTAAAACACGATAACGCGTATCATTTAACAAGGCGCGAATTAAATAAAAGGTATAGGTGTTTATTTGGGCCGTGTAGACAAAGAAGACAAGGGAAAAGCATGGGCTCTAGGCCCAATGGAAATTCTAGGCCGACTATAATGAAAACAGATGGGAGGGGATATGTATTTTTTGGACAAACACAAAATCACACATAAACCATATATAAATAAGAATGGCCGCCGCTTGTTTTTCCTTGATGTCTTCTTCCAGCCGTCGACTCAAACAACAAAAACATGGAGAAATCGTGGGTGGATCAAGAGATCATGGTGGTGTTCGTGTTTGATTGCTAAACCCTAAACACATGTAAGAAAAACCCTAATCTTTCCCTAATTATTTTCTTTGATCTTAATCGTTTAACAGTAAGAAATCAAGGGTTCGAACATGATTAATTAGAGGATAAAAACGTAATAGGGGGGTCGGGTCTGATTGGGTTTGCTTGCACCAAACCGAGAGTATATGACTCTCGGTGGTGGTTTCCTTCGAACTGCCACAAACCAAACAGCCTCGGTGGGCTTTTTGCTCCATCAGCCGCAAGCCCTGCAGCTAGCAGGGATGCGTTTGGCTTAATCAGTGGCAACGGCGGGGGGGGGGGGGGGGGGTATGTTGTTCAGGCAGTAGGAACCGAGACCGGGGTGGTCTCGGTGGGAAGTTGATGCGAGCAGGGGAAAAGACCACTGGCGGTGGGAACCAGGCCGGTCAGTGGCAGTCAGCAGCAACACGAAAAGGGGTGTTTGGCTGCTGGTTTTAGGCAGGGTGTTTGGATAACAGTTTTAGAAAATTTTAAAAGGGATGTTTGGTTATCATTTTTCAAGCTAGTTTAATTAATTTAATTAGAGTATTAAATTAATTAAGCAATATTAATTTTATGTAATCTAATTAATATTGATTTAATCTTGTCAAGTTAGGTTATGTTTAGAAATTCTAAACTAATTCGGTCCGGTTCATGGGGTTCCGGGTCCGGTTCACGTCATGTTTAAAATTATAATACACTGGTTCGATTCATGATTCCTTTTACAAGTTTAATTTATTTTACAAGTATATAAAATTTACAAGTTAATTAAATTAATTTGACATGGTATATAATTAATTTGATTAAAATCATGGACTTAGGTTAATTATTATTATTAAATAATACATGTTTTTAACCTAAGTATCTAATTATTATTTTTACACTATAGTATTTGTTAGGTCCACTAGATATGGATCTTGCAGCCTGTTAAGGATGGTGAACGACTTCTGTAATCACAAGTCTATTCACAGAGAGACTCTAGATGAATCACACAGTATAAGTGCGGAATACAAATACTATGAACAAGAAGAAACAGAATAACTATAATGACTTGATCCTTACTAAGGATTTCTAATATAAATATAAAATAGAATAATGTTTGATAAAGGTGTGTTTAACCCTTCTGCCAATGGTTCCTTTTATACTACAAGGAAACCCTAATACATCATTAAACCAAAACGTGTAATTCTGATATGCATATCCATTCCTAACATACCTCATGCATATCCTAACAAACTACTCAAAATAATAAAGTTTGACTTTCTAAAGACCAGGAGCACGTGTTGCTCCTACTACTACTAGGACCAGGAGGAACTACATACCTCCTAGCATACCTATTACAAATGACTATTCCAAAGGTCCTAACAATCCTCCCAACTTGAATTTGACTTGTTGAGTTCAAGTTTCCTGGTAGATCTTGCAAAACAGCTTGAAGATTGGAACAACAAAACAAACAGCAGCATCATAACCATCAACATGAACAACATAAAGACTGCTGCAACAAGTAACACGTAAAAGCTTCTTGAAAGCTTGGAACAAATCTGCACCTTGTTGAATCTTCACAGCAACATAAGCAGACTTTATGAGCCTTTACCAAGTAGCTGCTCGCTCTTGGGCTAGCCAGTCTTTATGGTGGAATAAGCATTACCCTGGGAGACCAGAACCCAACTCAACTCTTAGAACGTGAATCAATGGTGAGCGGAGGTACCCTAATGATTTTGGGCAAATCATCACAGCCGTTAACGGATTTGATTAGTCTTTACCAGAAGTCGTACTCTTATGGACTCGCCAATTCTTAGCAATGAAGCATTGGTGAGCTGAAAACCCTATAGCTTTGAGCAAGCTATTACAGATATCAACGGATTTGATATAGATCTTTACCAATAGCCGTACCCCTTGGACTAGCCACTTTTCAGTCTAGGACCATGGCAAGTGAAAACCATCCAGTTTTGGGTAACCTGGAAACCATCAACGGATTTGATAATCACACCAGAGCCGTACCCTCATGGTGAATCAACTCTTTCTTGTATGTGAAACATGGTGAGTTGAGCATCATTTGTTGTGTGGACCAGGTCCAACACCAGAAGTAACCCCAAAACAGCTCAAGTGTGAAAATGTCAAGTGAAAAACAATGTCATGATGGAAAAGTATAAGCAGATATTATATTATGTACAAGTTTGAAATTCCATCACATGTTTAAATTATAAGCAGATATTATATAAAAAGTATTTTTTTATATATATATTTTTTTATTTTTTAACTATAATTTGAGTCAGCAATCACTGTACAGATTGGTGAAAAGAATGTTAGTATATCACAAGAATAGAAGAACCATATCAATCACATACCAGAAGTTGCAACCTTATCTGCATGCAACCGGGCTTGAATACCTTCCACCAAGGTAGTAGCCATGGCAGACTCATTCCTAGAAGGAGCATTAGATATCTGTAGATGACAATCCAGCATAGCCTCCATGGTAGCAGTCGTCAATGGATACTCCATATCCGTAAGCATAAACACCACAACACCAGTCTCAAGCTCTAACACATGAACCCCACAACCAGCATACAATTTCCACCTCTTGATCACCCAGAGAGGTTGATCTTTCCATACACCAGAATGAGGAGAATCGGGAGAGGAATCTAACATCAGCTTCAAATCACCCTAGATAGTCAATCCAGGCCAGTTGGGTAACTCACTCGAAGATTGAGGAATCTCAGCATCCACCAAACCATATAACAAAATAAGATCACGACGCTCCACCCATGTCAAAATGTTTTGCAGTCCCGAGACATAGCGAGCATAACCATCACAGGTCTTAATCTTATGAGTGAATGTACCACGAACAATAGGGGATGGCCTAACCTCCCAAGCGACAATCCAACCCTTACCCATGTGCAACTGTGTCTCACTATCTGAAACAACATCAATGAGATTTGCAAGATCTCTTTTATCAAACGGGACAGACTTTCCATGACGAGCCTTCTTCTTCCTAATAGAACGACGAGGTGAAGGGACACTAGAAGAAGATTCAACCTTGACCTTTCCAGCAGTAGTAGCATCAGCAGGAGTAGACTCAAAGTCCTTATCAACCATAGGATCAGATTTTGCTGCACCAGCGGATGAGGTAGGTAGTGGTTCAGTCACCGGTGTTGATGTTTGCTCCACAACAGTAGTAGCAGAGGTGGGATTAGAAGCAGGAGTGGTAGTAGCTTCATTGGTGGTGGTGGTATGAACCTGAGAGTGAGTGGGATGAACAGTCGAAGTGGTGGTAGTAGGAACAACAGTAGAAGTAGCACCAACAGATGGAACAACAGAAGTATCCTCAGGAACACCAAAAGTATCTTTAGGAACACCAGACGAAGAAGTGTGAGCAGCAACAGGCTGAGAAAGGCGAACAACACTTGGAGGAGGGCGATAAATAAAGCGTTCAGGGACCGGTATGTTTTGACGCTTGATCATCTTCGTGTACAGATCTTTAAGGTCATTAAAGGACAACCCCCTAACCCGTTCCCAAGTCCATCCAGTGTGAAAGTAAGCAGCCGACTGATTCTTAACATATTGCCGCATCAACTTCCTCTCCTCTGTTTTCGACATAGGTCTGTTACGGCGCTTTTCACGAAGCTGGGCAGCAAGAGACAACTGTTGTTTACGCATCAAAGCCATTTCCCGTGGAATACAATTGTCTTGATTGACATCAACTCCCAAAATATCTGTGAACTGTGAGTAATCAGAAGTAAGAATGGTAAGCACCCTCATCCAGTTATTCTCATCCCAATGCATGACATCATGCCTCAACTGCTCAACCTCTACTGTTGAAGGGCTTCATCCTCAGCCCTATCTTGTTGATCAATCTCCTCTTGCAGTCGCTACACAACCTCCTCTCCCAACCTTTCTTCCTCTATTTGTCTACGAGTACGCTTCCTTGGAGGAGAAGGTGCATCTGTCATAGGGGCTTTACCCTTGGGATCATGAGAAGGACCAACAGAAGGACCTAGTAGACGCATCCATTGGATTGGGACAGCAGTCTTAGGAACGGATGAAGGACTAGGAGGAGCAGGCAAATCATCACTTGTCTTATCAGCAAAAGCAGCTCTGGCCAAAGTAGTCAGCCCATCCTCCTCAACATCCTCATCAGAATCAGAAAGCACAACTCTCTTCTTTTGGTGCCTCAGTTGTGTCTCCAATGCTTTAATCCTGTCCGCCAACGGTAGCACGAAGTCCCGTGTGAGCTTGCCATGCTGATTAAGATCATCTTCCAAAGAAACAACCCGTGCATAGTACCCGTGCATAAGAGCTAGCAAATAAGTTAAAGTAACAGGTTCCTCAGCTTTCCTACCAAGAGGACTTGGCCTGGGAGAAGCATCATTGGGACCAGAAGCAAAATAGGTCATCTACATGAGCATGAGAGCTGGATGGCTTCTCAGCAGAATGCGGAGCTGGACTAGAAGGGGGAGTATCAACAAATGGGGACTTACGTGGGCAAGAAGAGGGGACAACCTTTGAGGTGGATGGCATTTCTACCACCACCTCTCTAGTTGGCTCCTCCACCTCCACATGAGGCGCACCAGTAGCATGATGCTCCTCCTCTATAGGATCATCCTCCAATGGAAGTTCCTCCTCGGCTTCATCAGCCGGAGGAATCACATTAGGATCCCCTTGGGCAAGGACCAACATAACATCAGTAAGAGGCCTCCAAAGACCCTTAAAACCAAGTGCCATATTCGAATACACCTTAGAACTAAGCTTTGGGGTCTCATATTCCTCCCTATTTCTAGGTAGGCACATAAGAACCTGCTTCAAAAACCTAGGGTACATCAAGAACTTCTTTCTAGAGCCAGTACTACTAAGGTTGTAAATCATTCCATCAAACAAGTAACGAGAAAAGTTAAACACACGACCCTGTGCAATACAAATCAAACCAGTAGCAAGGGGGATGGGAAATGCATCCCAACTCCCAGACTTTGGACTCAAGCAATGAATCAAGAAGTGAACCAGAAGCTTCCGTTGGGGGGAAAACCTATTTTTCTGGAAGTTAAACTTCCCCCATGATTATAGCCTAGAGCAGCCATCCCATCCAATACTTCTGAATTGGGGATAGAGACAATGCCACCTTCATCCTGGAGATGAAGAGCAGACCTAATAGATGCCTCAGACACCATATATGAGCGACCATCTATGGTAGCATGGAGCTCTAGTGGGCGTCCCAAAACATCAACAAGATGAGCAGTTGCCCAGAATTGACGAATAACACTATCATACATAGTAGGGAAAACCGTAAAAGCATACCTTAGATTGGAAGCCTTAATGTATTCTAGGATGTCTGTGAACTCTTCTCGTTTAGGACCCTCGCCAAGATAGGCCACCTTGTTATAATCGGCTTTGTATTGGAGAGCAGCCATTGTTGATGATTGAGGTAATGGAAGATGATTGATTGAAGAGGGAAAGAGTAGGAGCGTATGTGTGTGTGTATGGTTGGGATGAATGAGTCAATTGAGGGATTTGACCATAAATAATGGTCATAAAACTGTTCATTAACCCCTAATTAAGGGGGTTGCCCTTTCAAAATTGAGTAATTAATGCAAGAGTAACCACTTGCCCCTTAACCATTATTTGCAAATCCTAGTTACCAAAGATAAATAAAAAGATATATACCAGAAGTAACTCGCGTTGACTAAAAGTCAAAACGCGTAAAAGTCATCACTAGGAGCACAAAGTGGTCAATGAAAGTCAACGAAGTGAACAGTGACCCAAAAGCAATACTAGAAGCCAACCATGAGTGTACTAGAAGGGTTTGTACACACTAGGTGCTGAATACAGCCACTAGGAGTAACCAAAATCTTCCACTAGAAGTAGCACACACCGCAAATACCCATGAAAACTATTGTTAGAATCTACCATAAGTTAGACTATACAATGAAATATGTACACTAAGCCTCCCCTTAGGCTTAGCCTCCCCTCAATCCTAGACCTCAAGGATTGACCATTCCAATGTGAACCTCCAAGTGGTTGAATCGCGGACCATCAAAGGCTTTAGTCAATAAATCAGCAACATTATCATCCGTATGTACTTTAAGAACCTGTATCAGCTTCTTCTCATTGGCATCCCTTATAAAGTGGTGCCTAATCTCAATATGTTTTGTTCGTTGATGAAAAACAGGATTCTTCACAATGCAGATAGTGCTTTGATTGTCGATGAAAATTTTGGTGTTCATGAAGTTGAACCCATAATCCAGCATCTGATTTGTATCCACAAGACTTGTCCACAACAACTAGCAGTAGCTACGTATTCATCTTCTGTTAAAGAAGTAACTACTATTGTCTGTTTCTTACATTTCCACGAGATAAGTCTTCGACCCAAAAGCTGACAACCACCAGTAGTAGACTTCCTGTCATTATTAGCACCTGCATAGTCACTATCACTATAGGCTTCAAGAACAAAAGGTGATTCCCTAGGATACCACAAGCCTAGCTTGGGTTGAGCCTTGATATACTTGAAGATTTTCTTGAATACATTCAAGTTGGATACGGTGGGAGCTACCTGATGTCTAGTGCAAGCACTTACTGTAAACATAATGTCCGGACGTGATGCAGTCAAATACATGAGTGAGCCAATCATTGACCTGTACATGTGAACATTTACCAGAGGATCTGGCTCATTCTTGAGTTTGACTTTAGTCACTTCATAAGGTGTTGCTGCTGGTCTAAGAGGTTCCACATCAAACTTCTGAAGAATCTCATGAACATACTTGTCTTGACTTATGAAGATACCATCCGACTGTTGCTTGACTTGAAGACCAAAGAAGAATGTAAGTTCTCCCATGCACTCATCTGAAATTCGCCTTTCATTAGATGTTCAAACTCATCACACCATTCCTTCTTAGTAGAGCCAAAGGTAATATCATCCACATACACTTGAACTAGGATGATGTCCTTGGTATTCCTTTTAAGGAACAATGTTTTGTCAATAGTGCCTTTTCTGTAGCCGTGTTTCAACAAGAAAGTGGAAAGACGCTCATACCAAGCTCTAGGAGCCTGATGAAGTCCATATAGAGCTTTGACCACCTTGTAAACTTTATTGGGATGAAGTGGATCCATAAAGCCCTTAGGTTGAGTGACATAATCTTCCTCATCAATCTTGCCATAGAAAAATGCACTCTTGACATCCATCTGAAAAACCGTAAAGCCAACATAAGAAGCAAAAGCCAAAAACAGACGAATGGCCTCAATCCTAGCAACAGGAGCAAAAACTTCAGTATAGTCAATGCCTTCAAGTTGTGTGTTACCCTGCGCAACCAACCTAGCCTTATTTCTCACCACAATACTCCTTGCATCTTTCTTGTTTTTGAGAATCCATTTGGTACCAATTGATGTCTTTCTATCTGGCAAGTCAACTAGGATCCAAACATTGTGAAACAAGAACTACTGCATCTCCTCCTGCATAGCCTCCACCCAACTTGGATCCTCAAGAGTATGTGAGACTGACCTAGGTTCCACCTGAGAAGGAAAACAAGCAAACAAACAGTAAAGAAAGTCCGTGTGATTATTACGCTTTTGGTCTTCAATCTAGCTCACAAGAGCATGATGATTAGACGTTGCTTTCTTATGCATGCGGCGATTCTTGACAGTAGAACCAGGATCTCCAATGATTTGAGTGGTAGGATGGTCTTTATGCATCTGTTGAACAGGATTAGGAGCTACATCCACTTCTGGTGCCAAGTTATTAAGATCCACAACAATGTCATCATCATATGAAGCAGAGTCGAAGATGCCATCTACTGGTTGCTTGTGAACATCATCCAGCTTAGTAGAAGTATTTGGTAGTTTCCCAGGTCAGTAGGACCAGAGAATCTAGTGGAGGAGGTTGTATCACTAACCGGACTACCAATAGGTGTTAAACTTGCACTAGGAGTAATATTTGGAGCACTAGGAGTAACTTGGACTGCAGGGATACTCAAGGGAAACTCAAAGCCTCCTTGAGAAGCTGCTGTAGTAGCATCTTGTTGTTGCTTGAGCAATGTGTCAAGAGCTCCTTGTGAGTCCATAATGTCTGATAGAGAAGCATCACTAGGAGTAGCATTGGTATTTGGAGAGACTGTGGTGGAATAGGATGGAACAACAAAAATATCATCCTCCTCATCTGAGTCCGAAAAACTAGAATAAGCACCTGCACTAGAAGTTGAAAACACTTATGGACCTGCATCTTGGTTAGTTTTGAAACGAAAATATCCCAATGAGTCACTAAGATAATCAAGATCAAAATACCATTCAGGACCTTTGCCTTGAATGTTTGTCTTCTCCTCAAAGTACCTGAGATTAATAGTTTCTATGATACGCTTGGCATGGAGATTATAAACACGATAGGCCTGAGAGTGAGCTGAATATCCCACTATGTATCCTTCATCTGCCTTGCCATCAAATTTCCCCAAATAGTCACTAGTATTCAGAATGGTGACAGGACAACCAAATGGCTTCAAATGAGCAATGCTAGGTACTTTAGCTGTGAGTAGCTCATAAGGAGTCTTCTTGTGTGGATTGGTAGTTGAAACCCTATTCAACACATAACTTGCAGTATTGACAGCTTCTGTCTAAAACATAGTAGGAAGCTTGGGGTCTGCAAGCATGGTGCTCGTAGCTTCTATTAGTGTCCCGTTCTTCCTTTCTGCAACACCATTCTGTTGAGGAGTCCTTGCAGCACTATAATCTCTTTTGATACCTTTGGAATTATAGAGTGCTTTGAGATCTGCATTTTTGAATTCTGTTCCATTGTCACATCAGATACCTTTCACCTTCTTGGACAGCTAATTTTCAATGAGTGTAATGAAGTCCTTGAGAACCGAGTAGGTCTCACTTTTGGCAGCCAGAAAGAAAACCCACGTGAACCTGCAATACCCATCAGTTACCACAAGACAATATTGTTTATGGTCAATACTCCTAATGGAGGTAGGACCAAATAAATACATGTGTAGTAGCTGCAATGGTTCAGTTATGAGATTGAGAGAAGTAATGGCCTTGAAGGATGCTTTGTGTTGTTTGCCTTTGCTGCACGCAAGGCAATTGATGTCATTACTGAAAGTTTTGGGAGGTAAACCAGAGACCAAGTTCATATTTGCTAATTTGTGAATAGTCTTGAAGTTTACATGTCCCATCCTTCTGTGCCATTTAGTGGCTTCATCTTCTGAGGCTTTAGAAACCAAACAAGCTAGTTGACTGTTGGAAATACGTTTTTACGTATTTAGGAAGATTCGGTCACTCCGACAATATACTAAATAGTAGCTCGTAGTCTAGACATCGTTATTTAACAAACAAGCCCAAGCCTAGCCTACAACATGTGTAGGCCGGCCCAAACATGTAAGCCCAAGCCCATTACAAGGCTTGGGTATATAAACCCTCTCCTTAGATGGAGAGGGTGTGTGGTTATTCATTTTTCACATAGTAAACACTTGTTTTCTCTCTCTAGAATTGTGTGTAATCCACCATATCTCTATCTCTTTCTCTCTCTAAAACATAAGCAAGATTTACACTTCTACAAATGGTATCAAGAGCTTGGGATGAAATATAGGTTGGTTTTCGTGTTGTGTATGCTTTCTTAAGCATATCGTAGGTTTTTGAGTTTTCTTTGCCGAATAATCAAATTTTTTCGTGTTTGTTTGTGTTCTAAAGTCGAATACAGGCTTTAATCGTGTCGTAGTATCTTGGGTATCTTGGTTTTTGGCTAAAACTCAAGTTTTTTGGATCGAAAGTTGCAAAATTTCTTGTTTCTCACCATTTATAAATTCTTGCAAGGTTTCCATCGGAAAGTACAACGTGAGGGTGGTTAGATCGCAATAACCTATTGGTTCCACTTTGCGATCATTGGATTTAAACACCTTATTCCGACGTAAAATTCTGATCTGGCATTGCGATTTGGGATTCCGACGGCTTTAAGGATTCTTGTGACGTCACTCTGTCCATTTTATTTTAGCAACATTCCGATCTGGACATTCCGATAGTGGCATTCCGATATGGACATTCCGATAGTGGCATTCCGATCTGGACATTCCGATAGTGACACTCCGATAGTGACATTCCGATCTGGACATTCCGACAGTGACATTCCGATCTGGACATTCAGGTAGTGTGACATTCCGATTTGGACTTTCCGATAGTGACATTCCGATCTGGACATTCCGATCTAGCCATTCCGATACCAGCAACATTCCGACAGAAAAGAGTATTCCGACAGAAATCAACATTCTGACTATCCAAAAATTCTTCCTTAAAAAATCGTGTGTAATTTTGACTTGGAATTTTTGGTTTATCGAGAACATATTTTAGGGGATTTTAACATTGTTTCTCTACTTTAACACACCACAACACAAAAACACTTAACCTTATTTCATTGTTCGATCAACTTTGTAAATCTTAACTTATTGAAATGGAGTACACATCTCTTACGGATAAGTCCATCCTCTCGGGTACGAATAATCGTCCACCAATGTTGGATAAGTCTATGTACGAGGATTGGACTTCCCGAATGGAACTTTACATGTTGAACAAAGAGAATGGATATCTCATTTGGGCATCGGTGCTCAATGGACCATTAGATTATGGTACAGTGACGGAAGGTACGACTACTCGTCCTCGCACAACGGGTGAGTTGACTGGAGATATGAAGATTCAAGACAAATGTGATAAGTATGCTACAAACATCATTCTCCAAGCCCTTCCTCCAGATGTCTACAAAATCGTCAGCAAACATAAAGTTGCCAAAGAGTTATGGGATAGAATTCGGGTTCTAATGCAAGGCACCTCGTTAACTAAACAAGAACGAGAGTGTAAGCTTTATGATACTTTTGATAAGTTTGCCTATGTGACAGGGGAGACTCTCAGTGATTACTATCTGAGATTTACCCTATTGTTGAATGAGCTTAATATCTATGGCATGGCAATTCCTACCTTTCAATTGAACACCAAGTATTTGAACACTCTTCCTCCAGAATGGAAAAAATACGTGACGGATGTTAAATTGGCTAAGGACTTGCATAACACCAATGTGGATCAACTTCAAGCTTTTCTACAACAACACGAATGCCATGTGATCGAGGCTCGGTTGTCTACACCTCAAGTTCATGATCCACTTACAATGTATGCTTCTCAACAAAACATTGCTTATACTTATCAACAACCATCATACTTGCAGCAACTACCACCACACACCTATCAACAACCACATCAACCATCTTATCAACCACCGATGATGCCACAGCAAGCATTTCAACCAAGTGTTCATCAACAATCTTTTCCACAACAACCAACATATCAGACATTACCATCACAAGCCAACACTTCTCTAATGGGCTATACTCCTCAGCAAGGATATTTTCCAATAGAAGCACAACCAGCACAAGCTTTCTACTCTAATGAACTTCCACCAATCCAAGCACCGATCTTTACTCCAAATGATACGCCAGCTGATGTACTAAACCATCTCACTACATACTTGTCAAAACTTGTTGCAACTAGAGGATTTCCACCAACAAACAATCAGCTTCGCACCTCTTCAAATCCTCGACAACAAGCTACTGTTCAAGATGGTCAAGTAACAGTGCAACCTATTCAGGGAAGGCAAAATTCATATGGACCTCCTACAAAGACAGTGAATGCTCAAGTTGTGAATTCACAAGCTAATGGAAATGGAAGTCCTATTGGTCCTCAAAAGGTTGTGACTTGCTACAATTGCCGAGGACAAGGTCATATGGCTAGGCAATGCACTCAGCCGAAAAGGAGAAGGGATCATGCATGGTTTCGTGAGAAGATGTATTTGGTCGATGCTCAGTCTAAGGGAAAGATTTTGGATTCAAAGGAGTTAGCATTTCTTGCAGACCCAGGGGCAGCAGATACTGAAGGCATTGCAGTCGTTTCCACTTCTAATGCTGCTTATCAAGCAGATGATCTTGACGCATATGATTCGGATTGTGATGACATTCACTCAGCACAAGCTGCTCTCGTTGCTAATCTCTCTCACTACGGTTCTAATGTCGTCAGTGAGGTACCCACCACAACCAATCTTGGTAATGATGATAACCAACATCAAGTTAGGCATGAAAATGACAACCTTGAACAGCATTCGGGAACTAGTAACTCAAATGCTGTGGTACCCAATCCTACACATTTGAGTGAACCTCGACCAAATGCTACGACGGGTATGGAATCTTATGCTCAACATGATTTGGTCATGGTACCTAAACATATTATTGATCAAATGCATATGGCCCTCAGACAATCCGTAGATACCAATTCCAACCTAACTGCTGAGTTTGCGTTGCATAAAGAAAAGGTCAAAACTTTTGAAATGGTCCTTCAAGCAGAGAAAATAACATGTTCTGAATTTGACCAATATCGTTTTGAAAAGATTGAACACTTGAATGAGATAGAATCTTTAAAAGCTAATCTTTCCAATAAATTAAAAGCAAAAGAGTCGGTTGTCAATGATTTTCAGAAACTTAAAATGGATTTCGAAACTCTCGAGTCTAAAAAGGTTGAATCAGAAATTAATGCTACCAAACTTCTTAAATTCAAGGAACAACAGCTTTTAAAACAATACGCTTCCACAGAAAAGGTTCATCTATTAACTAAATCGTTTAAAGAACTCAAACTTAAGCGTCTTCAAGATTTACCACCTAATCTCGGTTATGCAAAACAAGCTCAGGAATATATTCCGTGTCTTTATGATATGACCCTAATTGGCAAATCGAAAGAAGCACCTTTTGTTCATAGTTCTGAGGAGACACAGTCACTTGCGGATGAAACTCAATCCAAAATGCTTTCAAAATTCCATACAGTTGATTATGATAAGTATAACAAAGATCAATTGTCTAAAAATACCCGCATTCGCTTACAAAAGGAATTAGCTGAATTGACAGTTCTTGTGCCCCAAAGTTTGTCAAATGAAAACCCTCCTAGTACGTCTCCTACACTTGTCAAAACGGATTTAACGAAGTTAATTCCACCGGTAAGTAAGGCGTCCGTTAACTTAAATGCGGTACACCAACACTTAGCCGACTTTGACAAGGTCATTTTGGAATGTACGACGGCTTCGGCCATAACGGAAGGTGAATGGAATTTTTAGCACACTAGAGCTGCGTTTCGAGACGAAATTGTTCCGTTTGTAAAGAATGTTAAAGTTTGTCTTAGTAATCTTGATCAAGATTTGCTTTTGGAAATAGAAGAAGTTAGACGTGTTTTCAATGAAATGGATGATGCTTATGAAAACAGTTTACTTGAAATAGAACGGGTTTCACGCCAAAATGATCAGCTTCTGAAGCAAGTGATGTCTCATGATATAGTTTCCGTCTATGTGAATATAAGTGTTGATAATGATTCTATTGTGCATAATGTTGAATCTGTGGATACTGTGGTAGATAGTACTTGTCACGAATCTGAATCTAAGTTTTAAAGCTTCAAGATTCATATTCTTCGCTTTCAAAATGTTTTGATGAGATTCGAACACATTGTATTTCGCTTGAATGTAAGCAACAATTTATTCAAGAATCTTTGAAACGTCATTCGAAGGTGTTAATATCGATGATGCAAACTTTGAAAAGAATTTTCGATTGAATTTACAATCAAAACAGCGTCAGCCAAGTGACAAGGTTGCTCAATCTTTGCCGATAGACATAGAGAAATCTAAGGAGCTTCACTGTGTAAACGTACTTGAGGCCGCTGAGAATTTAAAACTTGATCTAGATAATCGAGTTTCCAAGATTTTGTCCAAAGTTGATAACTTAAAACAAAAAGATACACGACTTTTCGATTCAGTAAAGCCCGCATGTGCTAATACCACTGCACAGAATCAATCCTTGATTGAAAAATTGAATCGAAATTTGGTGGAAATATCTGATTTGAGGGAACAAATTTGTGATAAGAATCTGGTCTTGGTTGAGTTAAAGGAAACACTCCGTACTCTAAAAGGTAAGAATGTTGTGGATAACGCAGCCACTGTCTTAGCATCGTCCTCTAGTGCAATCAAAAGGAACCTTATAGCCGTCACACCATTTAATAAGGGCCCTAGGACTAAACCATCTCAAACTTTGGTCACTAAAGATAAAGCGAAATCAAAACCAGCATCTAATATTCCCGTGTTGCCTTCTACAGGAGTAAGCACCACTACTAAGGCTCAAAGATCTAAGCTTAAAAGTAACAAGAAGAATGATAGGATCTTGCCCCCATCTAGTAGTCAAGTGAAGAAGAAAGTAGAAGCCCATCCTAGGAATGTTATTTCTATTTTGAATAAAAATAATCATGTAGCTAAACCTAAAGGCTCTGCGGTTGTGCAGCGTTCTAAGCCTACTGTGAATTCTAATTTGAAATGTTGGAATTCCAATGAATGTATGTTTTCTAGTCGTCATGATTCTTGCCTTATTGACCATGTGAATGAGATGTATGCCCGGAAAAATGGATTAGAATGGAAACCAACTGGGAAAGTGTTAACCCAAGTTGGTTGGTTGTGGCGCCCCACTGGTAGAACTTTCACTATAGTAGGAAATATTTGCCCTTTAACTAGGATCACTCCCACTAAAGCGAAGAAAGCGTGCCCTTTAACTAGGAGTACCAAGGCTACCAAAACACAAGCGTGTCCTTTAACTAGGAACACTGACACTATTGTAGGAACCAAGTGCCCTTTAAATAGGTCTACTTCCACTGTAGTGCCCGCGAATAATCCAAAACCTAAGAAACTTGGAACAGTAAAACCTGTTAGTGCTAAAACTCACATTAGAAAACCCAGGAAATCTAAGGGTCTAAAAAATGTTAGCAATTCTGATAATTCTATATCTGTATCTGCTAACACTCTGGAACCAATAGTTTCCAATGCATTGTCTACTGTTGTTGTTAAAAACAGGTGGTCAAAATTGTTCTCTGGTATTTGGACTCTGACTGCTCCAAGCATATGACCGGAGATCGCTCTCAGCTCAGAAATTTTGTCAGCAAGTTTCTTGGTACGGTTCGATTTGGTAATGATCATATTGCAAAGATAATGGGTTATGGTGAATATCATATTGGGAATGTAATAATTTCAAGAGTGTATTATGTGGAAGGTTTCGGTCACAACTTATTTTCTGTGGGACAATTTTGTGATGCAAACCTAGAATTTGCTTTTCAAGAGCATACCTGCTTCATTCGTAATTTGGAAGGGGTTGATTTATTGAAAGGTACTCGAGGGAATAATTTGTATACTTTGTCTCTACAAGACATGATGGCCGCTTCTCCCGTATGTCTTCTCTCCAAAGCATCGAAGACTAAGTCATGGTTATGGCATCGACGGTTATCACATCTTAACTTTGACGCTATTAATCACTTGGCGAAAAACGAACTTGTTCGTGGTCTTCCTAAACTATCATTTCACAAGGATCATTTGTGTTCCGCGTGTACAATGGGGAAAAGCACTAAGAAGTCTTACAAACCCAAGACTGAAGACACCAACCAAGAGAAACTTTATCTGTTGCATATGGATCTTTGTGGGCCAATACGTGTTGAAAGTCTTAGTGGTAAAAAGTACATCCTCGTCATTGTCGATGATTACTCTCGGTTTACATGGGTGAAATTTCTTAAAACAAAAAATGAGGCACCTAAATTCATCATCGGATTTCTCAAGATGATTCAAGTGCGTCTCAACACTACTGTCCGACGCATTCGTACAGATAATGGAACCGAATTTTTGAATCAAATTTTGCGTGATTATTATGAAGAAGTTGGCATTTCTCATGAAACATCCGTTGCTCGCACTCCACAACAAAACGGTGTCGTTGAAAGGCGAAATCGTACACTTATGGAAGCTGCTCGAACGATGTTAATTTACGCAAAGGCTCCATTGTTTTTATGGGCAGAAGCAGTATCTATAGCAGTGTACACCCAAAACTGGTCACTAATTTGTAAACGCCATGGTAAAACACCCTATGAGCTTCTTCATGGAAAAGTACCAGATTTATCATATCTTCATGTATTTGGTTCTCTTTGCTATCCAAATAATGATGGTGACAATTTAGGAAAACTTCAACCAAAGGCTGATATTGGTATTTTCATTGGTTACGCACCCGCAAAGAAGGCATACCGAATCTACAACCGTAACTCTCGCAAGATCCTCGAAACTATGAATGTTGATTTTGATGAGCTGACAGCAATGGCTTCTGAGCAAAGCAGCTCTGAACCCGCACTTCATGAAATGGGACCCAGTAACATTAGTTCTGGTCTTGTCCCAAACAACCCTACTTCATCATCATTTACACCACCTTCTAGGACTGAATGGGATACGTTGTTTCAACCGTTTTTTGATGAATTCTTTACTCCTCTAACTATTGTTGCTCCAGAACCTGAGGTAATAGCTCCGGTAACCGAAGTTGTCGCTCTAGCAACCGAAGCACAATCTGATACGTCTGCACCTACAATTGGTCAAGATATACCTTTAACAAGTAATTCTCAACCAATACATGTTTCAACTACCCATGTCATGCCTATTGATGATGAAGAGGATGATGATGATCACGATTTGGAATTCGCTCAAATGCGTGAACCTACATTCTTTGGTGTACCTATTCCCGACCCTAATCAAGCTGGGTCGTCCACCTCAGAGGAAGCTCCTAGTACGGTTTACTCCAATCCACTGATTCGTGAACATGACAGCAAATGGACAAAGGATCATCTTATAGATTCTATTATTGGTGACCCTAATCGTCCGGTATCCACACGAAGTCAGTTACAAGAAAGTGCAATGTTTTGTCACTTTGATGCTTTTCTCACTGAAGTTGAACCTAAGACATGGCAACAAGCTTTTACTCAATCTTGTTGGATAGAAGCTATGCAAGAAGAACTTAACGAATTCATACGTCTTGAAGTTTGGGAACTTGTCCCATGCCCGGATCAAGTGCAGTTACTCACTTTGAAATGGGTTTACAAGGTGAAACTCGATGAGTTAGGCGGAATATTGAAGAACAAAGCTCGACTAGTAGCTCGTGGATACAAGCATTTATTGGGCATCGACTTTTTGGAATCCTTTGCACCTATTGCCCATTTGGAAGCTATTAGACTATTCCTCGCTTATGCAGCCCATACGAATATGATCGTCTATCAGATGGATGTGAAGACGGCATTTCTTAATGGAGAAATCAAGGAAGAGGTCTATGTTCAACAACCAGATGGTTTTGTGAATCCTAATTATCCTAATCATGTGTATAAGCTTAAGAAGGCTCTCTATGGGTTGAAGAAAGCTCCACGTGCATGGTATGATCTATTGTCACAATTCCTTATTACACAAGGCTTCGCTAAAGGCAAGGTGGATCCCACACTGTTCATTCAGAAACGAGGTAAAGATAAGATTATGGTACAAATATATGTTGATGCTATTATATTTGCAGCCTCGACCCAAACTTTATCCGACGAATTTGGGAAACTCATGTCTTCCAAGTTTAAGATGTCAATGATGGGCAAGGTATCATTCTTCTTTGGTCTTCAGATATCTCAGAGTCCCAGAGGCATCTTTATCAATCAATCCAAGTATGCCCTTGAATCGCTTAAGAAATATAAGATGGAATCTTGCGACCCCGTGGATACTCTAATGGTGGAACGAACAAAGCTTGATGCATATCCACATGGAGTTTCCGTTGATCCGACACTTTATCGTGGAATGATCGGTACTCTTCTGTATATCACAGCTAGTCGACCTGATCTTCAGTTTGCTATATGTATGTGTGCTAGGTATCAAACTAGGCCTACTGAGTTACACTTAGCTACTGTTAAAAGGATCTTTCGATATCTTAAAGGAACCATTAATCGGGGACTTTGGTATTCGAAGGACTCTTCTATTGCACTAATGGCATATGCAGATGCGGATCACGCGGGTTGTCAAGATACAAGGCGTAGCACGAGTGGAACATTGCAACTACTAGGAGACCGATTAATCAGTTGGGCACCGAAAAGGCAGAAAAGCGCTGCAATTTCAAGTACGGAAGCAGAATACATAGCTATGTCCGGTTGCTGTGCTCAAATTCTTTGGATGAGATCGCAATTAACCAACTATGGTCTAGGTTTCAACAAAATTCCGATGTACTGTGACAACAAGAGTGCAATTGCCTTATGCTGCAACAACGTTCAATTCTCCCGGTCAAAGCATATTGACATTCGCTACCATTTCATCAAGGAGCAAGTGGAAAATGGAGTGATCGAGCTTTATTTTGTCCGATCTGAGTATCAATTGGCGGATATTTTCACGAAGGCTTTAGATCGCGCTCGAATTGAATTTTTGGCCGACAAGCTAGGAATGAGAACTTTCTCGCCTGAGACTCTAAAGGAACTGGCAGATGAAGCGAAAGAATAGTGGTGGTAAAAGTATTCTCCGTATCCTTGGTGATCATTTGTATATATTGTTTATATATTTATCCACAAAAGCAAAATACAAAAAATATAAAACCATATAAAAACCATAAAAATTGAAAAATTTATAAAAATCAAAAAATATTTTTACTTTATTATTCAAAGGCATGTCTTTTGGTACGATAATATGTACGGCCTTAGAAATTTTGATTAATATTGACATGGCGCCATAAATAGAGTTCGTACAAAAGTTGTAAATATTTCATAAAACATGCCTAAATGGCTTGTAGTTATTTCTGACTGCGACCCGGTTTTCATATTAAAGTCAAGTATTTCTTATGAAAGCTTTGGCTCACAACAGGAATTAATTTTCTCGGGCAAGGTTTACTTTAAAACCTTGTAAGGGATCAAGTTTACTTTATAACTTGGTCTAACACAAATCCATGTACGTTTTAGTGCATTTATTTGTTAAAACAAGAGAAGTCTTGTTTTTATGAAGCTATCATCTCTACAACCATAGCAATCTACAATTGGTATCTACATACTCGACGATGCGACTACTCAACCGACGATTACAACTCTTTCAATAGAACACGGGTCAACAATTGAGGGGGAGCAATTGTCAAGCATTCAGAATCTTTGATGCCGAAAGTGCCAAGCTCACTAATTGATGTCAAGACAACCATACCAATCGTACACGTGGTGTCAAGAGATGACTTCAGACGTGACGAGGCGACCAACATTTGCTGACAAGAACCATTTGATCTTATCATATGATGTTCTCATCTATCAGGTCCAACCTTGTCAATTTTTTCTAATATGGTGAATATGTGATCATGTTACAAATCGGTATCATATCTCATACATTTGGTATCATGAAGATTAAACGGACATGTATTTTTCTTCCCAAAACCTTTGTTAAAACTTCATTAAATCAATTGATATTAAAAATATCGATTGGGTTAATATTTTTAATATGAGGGAGAAAATGTGATTTAATATGGGATATTATCACAAATGGTTTGACTTAATGTGCTGGCTCATCCCGACATGTGCGAAATGTTTTCGAATATCGTGGCATATGTTAAGGGGGAGCAAAATGGATTTGCAGATCAAAATGGATTTTCATGGTGATTTATACTTACCCAAAACCCATTTATTCTACGACGATGAAGATTGTGGTGACATAAGGATGGTAGGATAGGTTAAGTCCTATGATTCTTCCAGAACCGGAGGAATCTTCCCAAGGACATTCCATAGCTAGAAATAGTAGTCCTTAGGAAAGATGGAGAAATAATGTGAACGTAGCTGAATGCCGACCAAGTACTTAAGTTAGCACTGGAACAATCACAACAAGGTGCTAGTTATGACGTATTGGTAAGCATTGAAGGGGTTGAAGAATGAAAAAGAATTGTAAAGATAAAGGGTGTAAAGAAAGAAGCCCTCCTTAAAACTTAGGCAGAAACCAGGTCAATACATATGCTATTAAGATCATTGTTTAATGATTCTTGACATTGAAGACAGACATCATGGACCCAATGATGCAATACACAACCCATTCCAGCTAACTTAGATATCTCTCAAAAGGTATTTGTTTTAATCACACGGAGACAACACGTTATCTATCGATTTATTCACTCCGAATAAATTGGTATTGAAAAGGTGGCACTCCTCTCCAGCCTTCGATCACTAAAATCCAAAGTGCACGATGGAGTCTAGAGCCATTTGAGATCATCAAATATCTCATTAGGACACACTTCCATAATTCCTTGCTTCTTCACACACTGTGAAAAGTAAGAAAGATCTAAAGAGTCCTACGCAAAATCTTCATGATCTTGCCTGAACATCCGAGTAATACAAAAGTATTTACAATGAAGATGGAAATCCTTCTTGAGCGAATATCAAAAAGCTCATGGTAGGTGACTTGTGCGATTCTTTATGAATCAAACTTGTGATAACTGGAAAGCAACAGTGGTTTAATTCTTAACTGAATTTAAACACGTTCCAGGCCTCTACGTAATATTTTAGTGATCTTGCCAGAACACTCAGAGTGATACCTTAGTGTTCACAGTGATGAGTGGAAATCCTTCTAGTGTTAACCTCAAACAGCACTTGGTAGGTAACTTGCAATATTCAATATGAATCAAGCTCGTGACAACTGGAAAGCAACGATGGTGCGATTCTTTAATGAATCAAACTTGTTCTAGGAATCAGAATTGACGGCTTCAATCATGCGGATAATTTTATCCAAATGATTCACTCTTTACGTTCGTAGTCAGCTTTGGACGGTCGAGTAAAGAGAACGGGTTTACCCGTGAAATCTTGTCAAGGAGATTTTTAATTAAATCTACCTGCCACAAGTACGATATTTTATATCGTCCAACGGTCTTCACCGACCGGAGGTAAAATGCTACCGAATTAGAACGAAATGTTCAAAGCCATTTCGTTCGTGTCTACTTATGTTGCGGCATTTGAAGACGGTGGCGTTGCGGAATCCAAGAAGAAGTCGTCCCCGCATGCTTATACTTTATGCACTTAATATCTCATCTAATTCAAGAAAGCCTAAAAGTTAAGTCTTCCGCTGTATCGAACTCTGAAGCTTTCAAGAATTACGAAGGTATAAGTATGTGGGACATGGTGTCACGAAGAGGCGAAGATCACAAGTGATGGATGCACGAGATCACGGCAAGAGATTAATGCTCAAGATTGATATCAAAGATCACATCAGCATGTTCACCAGAAAAGAAAAAGAAAAAGAAAGACGAAGACTACGAGCTCAAGACAAGCATAGTATGCTAGGTTTATCTTGTTATTGTAACTTGGGTAATGCCCTTGTTTGGAGTGACCTCCCTTAGGGGGAGATTGTTGGAAATACGTTTTTACGTATTTAGGAAGATTCGGTCACTCCGACAATATACTAAATAATAGATCGTAGTCTAGACATCGTTATTTAACAAACAAGCCCAAGCCTAGCCTACAACATGTGTAGGCTGGCCCAAACATGTAAGCCCAAGCCCATTACAAGGCTTGGGTATATAAACCCTCTCCTTAGATGGAGAGGGTGTGTGTTATTCATTTTTTACATAGTAAACATTTGTTTCTCTCGCTAGAATTGTGTGTAATCCACCATCTCTCTATCTCTTTCTCTCTCTAAAACATAAGCAAGATTTACATATCCTACATTGACCAGTAGGATTAACTTCATTCAGCTTGATACTATAGAGATTGTGTCTTCTAGGGATTCTGAGTAGAAATTGAGAGTCATCCGGGAGCTTAAAGTCTTTGGATAACACCCGTGCTTCAGTATCCGTAAAGAGAACAAACTGCTTCTTGTCACAAATCTGTGAGACAGAGATCAAGTTGAAGTGTTGAAGTGCTTCCACATAGTAGACCTGCTCAAAAGTAAGGTTAGGTGTGTGTATTGTTCCTTTGCCAGAGATCCTTCCTTCACCACCTCCAAAGTAGATTTTTCCGCCTTGAAATGGTACAAAGTTAGATAAAATTACTTTATTCCCTGTCATGCTTCTAGAGCATCCACTATCAACAATTCCTAGAGTAGGATCTTGGTATGGAGTAACCTATAACAACAGAAAAGATATATACAAAAATTAGTGTCTTAAGGGGACCCAGACCTTTTTAGGTTTGAGTCTGCCTTGTGGATCTTTTGTAGATAGCCAAGAAGATTGATAAGATCCACTGTTGTTCTTAGGTTGCCTATTCATCATATGGGTGTTATTGTTTGACCAAGAACAACCTGCTGAGGGCTTAACAGCAGTACCCAAATTTCCCAACCCAAAATACATTTGGTCTGAATTAAAAACATAATTCTGATTAAAGTTCTGAAAATAGTTGCTGGTTGGTCTATTATCGGTGAAACCATTGCTTCTCCAGAGACCAGAAGCTAAAGGAGAGGTCCTTATAGAAGAGGAATAAGATTGGGCACATGGGTTTAGTCTTCTGGGACAATAAGTAGCAACTCCTGGTGGACCAGGAGCAGGATAAGCTTGATAAACATAACGAGGTTGATCATAAAAATCATAATCCTTAATCAGATGAAATTTACTTCCACAAACAAAGCATGTTTTAAACGACCTTTTATTCAAATGACATTGTTTCAAACTGCTAAATTTATTACACACAATGCTAGGAGAATCAACATTCCTAGGACTCAATAAACTAGAACTAGAGACAGTTGAAGTAGAATCAACTCTCTCTTCACTCTTCCTAGCACTAGTAGCAGTAGGGTCATTTGTCTTGGAGCTTGTAGGTCTTGACTCTTCACTTGAATCACAGGATGTCGAGTCATTGGCACCCTTGTCACTGAAAGTACAAGAGACAAAGTCATTAGTATTAGTAGAGCTTTTTGGAGACTCATGCATCTGTGATCCATCCAAGTCAGTATGCCTAGATATGGGCATAAAAGTTCCTGTAAGAGGTGGAGGGACAACATGCATTGCTGCAGCTGGTTAAAACCTATTGTAGCTAGGTTTTACCTCCTCCTCCTTGTCAGGATCAAAGACACTTGAAAAAGATAAATCAAACACATCTTCTGAATCAATATATTTATCAAAGCCTAAACCTCTCTTAGTTCTACCAGACATGCTACTATCAATTAACTTTGAAAGATTCTTAGATGCTTTTTGCCATTTTTCAAATTTTAAAAGTGTAGCATCCAATTTTTCCTGCATGTCTTGCTTATCTTTGATACTGTCTTAGTTTAATTTTCAGTGTATTTAAGCATATTAGTGGTGTTTTCTAAATCAATGTTCAGAATTCTAATTTTATCTTCATATTCTCGTTGAGTATCTTGAAGCCACCTCTTTTGTTGTTCCAATGTTTTTAAAGAACTCTTATATGCTTGAACATCTAAAAAATATTTGTCATTTTGTTCATTTAATTCATTGTATTGAGATAACAGTTCTGAATATATATCATGACAACCAAGAGGGCAATTTTGTACCTGAGGTGAGATGCCCATAAGAGCAAATTTTTCTGCTTCCTCGGCATCAGATAGATTCCCAGCAATCATTGCAAACACATCAGTAGAAGCTTCAGCTGTTTCCAAGGTAGCAGTCTGATGATCACTCTAGTTAACCATAGAGTCAATAGACACCAAAGCTTTCTTGTCATCCTTGAGCTCCTGAACTTTGAAGGCTGAATACCTGTTCTTCTCCTGGTCAGTTTTGTTAGGGCATTCCCTAGCAAAATGACCTTGCTGCTGGCAGTTATAGCATCTAACCTTGCTTCTATCAAACCTTGCTGGCTCTCTTAGGTTGTAGCTAAACTTTCGACCGGCTTTATTTTCAAACTTGTGAACCCGGAGAGTGAGCATAGCCATCTGCCACTTGAGATCCATTTCATCCAAGTCAAGTTTATCAACCTGTTTGAAGTCATCAAAAGCAAGCTGCTGTTGGGGATCAACATCAACAACAAAAGAGTGAAGAACAACTTCTACCATGCTACCAGTCTTGGCTTTTGGTTCAGGAGTAGAAGTATGTTGAGAAGACACAGTATAGCTTGGGCTACTAGCATAAGACATGGGACTAGATCCCATGGAACTCACAAAAGCAGATTTAGCAGGAGTAGGAAAGGAATCACTTGAGTATCCTCTCACATGAGGCTCAAAGGTTTTGAGCTTATAAAACAGGTCATCAAAATTAAGATAGTCAAGCCCACCTTTTGCTTTGAGAGAGATTACTACCTGATTCCATGAGTGAGGTAAAGCTCTAAAAAACCTGGCATTGATATCTCCATTTTCAGGTTTAGACCTGAGTTGATTCAACTGGCTAAGTATCTTTTGGAACCTATCATACCCTTGATGAATACCTTCAGTTTCAGAGATCTTGAATTCTGTGAATTCATCTCTCAGCATGGATCTACGCATTTTCTTTGATTCCTCATTCCCCCCAAATCTTGCTTTTACTCCATTCTAAATCTCTCTGGCATCATCCAAATGATAAAAGTCACCCATGTGATCATCAGGAAGGGACTGAAGCAAAATAGTTTTTGCTTTGATCTCCTTCTGAACATATGTGATTTCTTCATGAGTTTTAGGATCGAGAAGGATGACATTACCATTCTTGTCTCTTCCAGTAAGCTTCTTACTGTTCCCATTATGAACAATTTTCCAAAGGTCTAGATCAGTGTTGGTGATCCAGCATTCCATCTTCATTGCCCAACTATCATACTCATCCTTCTCCAAAAGAGGAAATTTTCCATTTGTATTGGAAATCGTAGCAACGATCTGCTGAGGTTATTGTGTTTTAGGGATGCTTGCTTCTCCTGTTTCAGTAGAACTAGAGGCAGACATGATTAAACAAAGATGTTAGTAATAAGAAAAATTGATTCTTCTTGTCCAGAGAATCTCCCAGGCTCTGATACCACTTGTTGGGTCCACTAGATATGGATCTTGCAGCCTGTTAAGGATGGTGAACGACTTCTGTAATCACAAGTCTATTCACAGAGAGACTCTAGATGAATCACACAGTATAAGTGCGGAATACAAATACTATGAACAAGAAGAAACAGAATAACTATAATGACTTGATCCTTACTATGTATTTCTAATATAAATATAAACTAGAATAATGTTTGATGAAGGTGTGTTTAACCCTTCTGCCAATGGTTCCTTTTATACTACAAGGAAACCCTATTACATCATTAAACCAAAGCGTGTAATTTTGATATGCATATCCTTTCCTAACATATCTCATGCATATCCTAACAAACTATTCAAAATAATAAAGTTTGACTTTCTAAAGACCAGGAGCACGTGTTGCTGCTACTACTACTAGGACCAGGAGGAACTACATACCTCCTAGCATACCTATTACAAATGACTATTCCATAGGTCCTAACAGTATTAATTAATTATTAAACATGGGATATAATTAATTAATAATCATGACTTAGGTTATATTAATTTGATATCAGTATATGTTTTAACCTAAGTATTTCTTTTACACTTAATTTAATTAAATCATGTTATATTTAATTAAATCTTATAACCTATAGTTATTTAATTTACGTGTATTAAATAATAAACTATACTATTAATCACATGACTTAGCATATTTAATCAAAAAAACTAAGCTTATGTTATTTAGCTTAATAATCCAGCTAATCTAATTATGGAAACTTTCTATTTTTTTAAACCTATTTATTTTAAGCAGCTAATCTATTTTTGGAAACTTTCTATTTTAGGAAACCTGCTATTTTTAGAAAGTTACTTATTATTACACAAATAGTATAATAATACAAGAAATACAAGTAATACTTAATCAGAATATCCAGAATACATGATAAACACAGCATAACGTTAAAATCAGTAAAACATGACATGAACATATAAAACAAGCTAAGACATGATATAAAATTAGTTACGTACACAGTGATCAGAATACTTATACACGTATATTATTTATGTAGCGTTAGTGAGATCGAAGTACGACTCTCTTTCGTTCGTCTTCTTGTTCACTGGACACAAGGTACGGATTCTCCGTCCTTTCAGTATGGACATTCTTCCTTATTAGGATTCCCCGTATGCAACCAACTGTTTTCCTAGTATATGTTTTATATGTTTTGATTTGCTTATGTTTAATTAAATGCCTAAGTCATATACATGCATGACCAGTTTCACCTAGTTATGGAGGTACCATAACCATAACACTAGAGGCACCAGTGTTATGACTTCACCATGGCGGAGTGATAGCTCTTGGCATCCCTTTCAGCTTTTGGACATATTATTATGTTATCATGTGGGGCATATGGGTGCATCCTAGGTTACATGTTGTTACAGATTATTCAGGTGAATGTGGTGTGTGCCTTGCATCCTTCACAAGGAGGTGATCCCTCCTACCCAAACTTATATTAATTAGAGGCAGCCCATCTAATTGCATGACGAGGTCACCCCTCCAAGTATTCATGCACGTTGATATTTCATTACCTATATTGGCTAATGGTAAACATGTTAAACAATTTTTATATGATAGACATTGATGAGACTGCTTTTATACATAGTCTCATCGTCCAAACGGGCTTTAAATGCATTAAATATCATAAAAATTCCAAATATATGCTTGTGTTTGTTACTTGTGTATTTTAGGTACGAATATTGAGAAAATGACAAAAGATCACAAGAAACATGCAAAAACAAACACGGGAAACGAAGCCGCACATTGAACCAAGCCCTGAGTATTGAATTACCAAGAAAAAACCTTTGAAGATATGAAGATTGTACAAGAAGGGTCCTCCAATATTGAAGAATTGACACTTTAAACCCTTATTTATTCATAATTACAAGATTGGTCCTTAAAGTTTGTCAAATTTACAAAAAGGGCCCTCTACTTTGAAGAATTGGCAAATTTAGTCCCTCAACAAAGCTAAATTGTCAGTATTATTACTCCTCAAGGTCAAACTTGCCATGAAGACCTTCAAGTTACAAGAAAGAACAAGTTTGGTCCTTAAAATATGTAAAATTACAAAAAGGACCCTTAACTTTGAAGAATTGGCAAGAATGGTCCCTAAAAAATGAAGACTTGTCAATTTCAGTCCTCCAAAAAGTCAACCATACAAGTCAAGACCATTATCCATGAAGAAAATGCCAAAACAACCCTTCAAGAATCAACAAATGGCAAGAAATACCCTTGAAAATACTTTGGAAAAGTATTTGGGGCAAAAGTGTGACAAAAGAAACTTCAATAACAAAGGATTCGGATTTTTGGCTGTTTAAATTGCAAGTGAAAGGAGTTTAAGAAATGGAGGGTTAAACCTGGCAGACGAACAAAGTTACCTAGACCAACCATCATCCTACACGTGTCCCACTAACCCATTTTAACCAATCACAACCCATTTCCTTGCCAACTCACCATCCCACTCAGTTATTAAACTAATCATAACTGATTAGTTTAATTTGGAGCCTAACACAAACGTTTAAACCCAAAAACAGATCAAAGTTAACCACTATTCATCCAAGAACAAAATTGGGCATTTGTTATTTACTAAGAATTAAACACAAATCTCTTCCAGATTAGTGATTAAGGGTCTTATAAACACAACCCAAATCCCAAAACCCATGCCACATCATCACCTTGGTCACATGATAAACCCTCATACACGGTTTTGGGAGAAAAAGCCGAAACTTGTCAGCCATCCAACGTTCAAGATTGTAGCTTCAAACTTAAGCTCCTTGTGAGCCTTTGATCACTTCCACATGCTTGACACCTCAACAAACTGCCAAATTCAGTCACATGATCAAGCAAAATGCCAAAACTCTCAAGGGCATTTCAGGGACTTTACACATTAGGTTTTTATGTTTTTCTTGCATTTCTAGAATCCTTGTAGCCTATATAAAGGCATCTAGGCTTAACATTTCAGCTGCTCTTGGTTTTTCCTTTGTTCAAGTTCTGTAAATCCATTTTCATGTTTAATGAATTGTGTTTGAATCTTTGAAGAAATCCAAGTGCCAATCTTTCTAGTTACTTGTTATTGTTATATGTTTGATAAACTTGAATCTCGAAACTTTTTCTTAAGCTTTGTGCAAGAAATTGCTCAAAGTTCTAAAACCTTGATATTTTGCTAAGTTCCTTGGTACACCTTGGAATTATTGGGCTATAAGTAGATCATAGCATCCTGATATTGTGTTATCAAGGTGTTGTGAGGCTTATAACTTGGGGATAATCAAGTGTGGGGTACAAGGGTTGCATTAATAAAGATTTTGTCACCTTTCTATTTTATATTTTTTGCTTCTAACTTTGTTCTATCTTAGCAACTTGATTTCGGAAGCTTGTGCTTGTTCTTGCTAGCACATCAACTCAAACATACGTGGGTGTGGATGTACATCCATGAGGTTTGAACCCTTAATCTTAAAATCTGTCAAAAAATTGGATATTTGTGATATTTGAGTTCTGCTTGTGTATGTGTTGATCTTTGGATCTAAATCTTGTTGTTTCTGTTAAAGTTTGATGTTTTGATGCTTATGTATGCATGTGCTAACCTGAATCCAACTTTTGATTTGAAAATCTTGATTTGAAAATATAAAGGGGTGTTTGGGTCAACTGCATATTGAAGTTATTATGTTATTGGTTAAGTGTTTGCTGTTGTATGGTACTAGTTCTTGTTTAAGAAGTGTAATAAAGTGATAATCTGCAAGTTGTATGCTTTTGAACACATAAATCAATCATATGCTTATAAAATCTTGATTTGTTGATATTTTGGACTGAGATTTGGTGCACACCTAGTTCTAGGCTTAGACTTAGGATAAAAAGTGATAAATCATATCCAACATAACCTATTAAGAAGATTTAAGTGTTTGAATTTGGCTGTGTGGTCAAGTATTTTAGCAAGTGTTTATAACTGCTTGCTTAGTGTTCATCAGTAACTTCTTGGTGCTTGAATCTTGATCTAGACCTTGAACCATTGCATGAAACCTGTTTAAATTTGTTCATTTGAATTAATTATAGCTTGTGTATGCTTTTGGTGCAATTTGGTTGGCTGATTTTTGCTAAAAGTGCTTATTGAACCAAAACTGCTTATTGTTCATGTCTGTGTCATATCTGGTAATGTTTTGAATTAACTACACTGATTGGCTGTTTGAAATTGTGTTTTTGTGATTGATATTGACTCCTCATGTTTAACTGATCATTTGGGTACCTTTGCTTAACTTGAATCCACAAAAAAGCCACAAAAGACAAAAAGTCAGTTTGGTCAAGCAGGGGGAAAAGTTCCCACTGCTCAACCTCCAAAACTAGCCCCTGCTATTGTAAAACATCATTCAGCTTAATCATAAGCCATATTGGCTTATCTAGAGTTGCAACAACTTATTTTTTGTGATAGATCTTCCTTATTTGACCCATTTATTTGATCTGGAGCTTATTAGACTTTGACTTTTTTTCTAGAAAACTCATTAAGTTGACTTTTAAACAAGTGCTTATCTGCTTATTATGGCTTATTGGTTTTTGCTTATTTGAAAACTTTTTGATTATTTAGCTTAATTAAGTCATTTAAAAGCTTTTGAAAGTTGAATCAGCACTTGAGGTGGTCTATAACTCAAAAACGACTATTTTGTCGTTTTGTGAAGAGAGTCTTGGCTTATTTCTGGCTTATTTCTTGTGTTTTTTCCAATTTTCTTTTTACAGATCTCTTAAGTAACTCAAAAGAAGCTTGTGTGTCAAATTTTAGCTTATGGCATCAGCTTATAGCTTAATGGGCCAAAAAGCCCATTAAGAATAAGCTGCTTTGAAATAAGCTAGCTTAAACACATTTTCAGCTTTTGGGCCTTCAGAGTTTTGTTCTTAAAATCAAATTTTAAGTCAGATAGGAGATTTTGGGCTTATTTGGACCACATTTTTCTTATTGGGCCTATTTGAGCCCATTAAGGGACTGTTTGGACTTTTAGCCCATTTCAAGGCCCAATAGGGGTATTTTGTAATTTCAACTTCATTTTTGTTTTATTTAGATTAATATAAGTAGGTTTGCAACTTTTTAGAATTTTTTTATAAATTTTGGATTTTTATTAATATTTTATTATTATTTTATAATTAAAAATTAAAATTTTGATTTTTCAAGTTTTTTCAATTTTCTTAGTTCAAACACATTAAGTTAGGAATTTTATAATTTTTAGAAAATTTTTACTGTCATTAGATTAATTTTTAGAATTATTTTAAGTTTTAATAGTTTTTAATTGTTTTAAATAGTTCTAATTAATTTTAAAATTTTCAAAAATAGTTATAAATTTAGTTAAGGTATTTTAGAGGTTTACAAGTGGAAAAATCTCATTTTGGGCTTTTTGTTAATTAACTTGATTTTTTGGGCTTTAATTAATATTAAAAAATTATTATTTAATTAAATAAAAGGTTTGAGTGATTTTTGATTTTTTGTAAACTCTAATTACATTTTTTAGGATTTATTGCAATTTTCTAGGAATTTTTAGGGTAAATTTTTAATTTTGTCACTTTTTTACAGTTTTACGTGCACGACTATTCGTCTTAGTTTAATTCATAATCGTAACCCTCATTCTCTTCTAATCACTTTTCTTCTTTTCATTTCTCATCAATATAATCACAAACCATGAATCATCTCTCTACACAACACACAAGCCTCTTTGAGAACGATCCCCACTTTTGGGTCATTAGTGCTTGGTTTTCCTAAATCGACACTTAATACTTGCCCTAATTACGCTCTTTACCCTAAAAGACATATTTTATGGCTATCATTTTGGCTCCGCTGCCGGGGAGGCGTTTTGTGTTTTTGATTTGGACAATTGTTGTTTTTATATAGCCATAATAGCTAATTGTATTAGTAGCACTCTACTAATACGTATTATCGGTTTTTCGTTTTTTGTGTGAATACTATTACTATATTGTATACGTAGAACAATAAATTCACAAATACTACAAAAGTGTGAAAACACAACCTTGATTGGGAGGTCATTACTCAATCATTGTATTTGAATCTCAAACAAGAAAGAAAAGGCAAAATAGATAAATACTTTCGTGAAGCTTAATTTTGAAAAACACAAACTATAAGGAGGGTATAAGGCGGGTATTATAAAATATACCCTAAGGAAAAAGGCTCTTAAGTGCTTCGCGCCGCCTCGTTTCCCGCTTGCTTGTGCGTGTTTAGATAGAAAGGGCTAATCGAGGGTTTGCCAACCAAAGTATTATCTAAGTATCATATATATTTTCTTGGTTTCATTTGATATAACCCTCTTGAACGTTTTGGTGTTCCACCAACATTCTAAAGTCATCGAAGGCTTTCACTTCACGTGATCGTTTTCATTCCTTGAGGCTTCTTTAATCAAGAGATTTGATTAAGGAGGAGATTTGTAGATTTTTGTCTACTTAATACAATCACAAAACCCCAAAAAAAGTAAAAACAATCAAAAACCACAAAAATTGGAAAAATTAAAAACACCAAAAACAATCTTCTTTGCTCATCCCCATGTTGTATATGACGTTTATGCTTACTCGTAATCAAGCAAGACGTGTACATAAACGAAAAAACCGAAAGGAGTCAACACCTACTCCTAATCTTTCTAGTGAGGAGTCTCCTATTGACGAACCTATCGTAGAAGAAGAACCAACCATGGCGAATCGAACTATGATGGAGTTACTTCAAGCATCCATCGAGGGTTATGGAGAGGCTATTATCCTTGCGGAGAATTTTGAAGTGAAAACGGGTTTGTTGTCGATGATCCAAAACAACAAATTCCGTGGTGATGAAAAGGACAACCCACACAACCATATCCGCCAATTCAATCGTCTTACCGCCACTTGCAAATTTAAGGATGTTGCTAATGACTCGATTAAGATGATGCTTTTTCTGTATTCCTTAGCGGGGCCCACTAAAATTTGGTTAGAGAAAGAGCCACCCAATTCTATATTGACGTGGAAGGATCTCGTTTCTAAGTTTGTAAACCAATTTTTTCCGCCCTCTAAGACTACGCATTTGAAAAACGAGATTTCAAAATGTTCACAAGAATTTAATGAGAGTTTTTCAACGGCTTGGAATAGGTTTAAGGAAATGTTACATGAGTGTCCCCATCACGGTTTTTCCGACTTGCATCAAGTTGACACGTTTTACAATGGATTAAATGATCATGAAATGGATTATCTAAATGCCGCCGCGGGTGGTAATGTTTTGTATAAAACGGTTGAGGAAGCGTTGTTGATAATTGAGAATAGATCTAAGGTGTATAGTCCTCGTAACACATCGAGTGTTCGTAAGGCTTCGTCTTCGGCTTCACCTTCTTTGTCCAATACCATCGATGCTTGCCAAATTGAGGCGAACTTGGAAAACAAAATCTTTGATAAGCTTAAAGGTCTTTTAATTGAATTCAAAGTTGGAGAACAAAGTGCTCCCGCTACGGCTAAAGTGGTTGAGGTTTCATGTATGTATTGTGGTGGAGGTCATGATTTCTCCGAGTGCATTACCAACGGTGGTAACATTTCGAGTGCCTACGCGGCCACGGGAACTTACAACCAAAACGGTCAAGTTACCCGCTCTAATCAATTGACTCCACCGGGTTTTTCTCCCAATCAAAATGCTAACAACGACTATCGAAACAATCAAGTGGGTTTTAAAAACAAATACAAAGGAAACTATGGGAATCAAGGGGCTAATAACAATCAAGTTCAAACAAAAATCAAAACAATGATTTTTAAAACAACAACAAGGGTTTGCAAACTTTGAAAGATCTTTCAAATGAATTTGTTGAATACGCTAATGGAAACGATGCTAGGTTTGACAACATCCAAAGAGAAATCATTAGCCTAAGATCCGAGTTTAAGAATGACTTGAAAAAGGAGTTGAAAAAGGAGTTAGCAAATGAGCTTAAAATCCATACAAACAAAATGGAGGGAAATGTAACTAGGTTACAACAAAACCAACAAAAAATAGAACAAGGGCAACATGAAATAAAACAAGAGATGATTAAGGCCGAGAAGAGGAAATCCATGTTTGAGGATAAAATTTCATCTATGTTTGAGGCTATAATGTGCAAACCGTCTTCGAGTAGTCTCCCTAGTAACACCATATCGAACCCTAGGGGAGAGATGAAAGTGATTACCACACGTAGTGTTAAGACACTTAACGAACCGACTCCTCAACCAATTGCTCCTACGGAGGATGCAATTAAGGAAGAACCCGAGGTGGTGGTCGAAAAATAGCATGTCCCAATCCCACGAAGTACCGCTCATTCCACACCTACGGTTGACCCATTACCACAATTGGAACCCGAGATTCCAAAGGCTATACCTATGCCTCAACCCACACTACCTTTGCCCTATCCATCGAGACTTAGAAAGGAGAAACGTCAAGAGCGCGACAATTACCAATTTAAGCTTTTTATGAAAATGTTTTGTGACGTTCATTTTAATGTGAGTTTTGCCGATGCTTTGGTTATGATGCCTTGGTTTGCCGCTAACTTCAAAAGTATGTTGAACAACAAGGAGAAATTGCAACAATTATCTAGTTGTTCATCGGTTTATCTTAACTGCATACCTTAAAAAGTCGGTGATCCCAGTAAATTCTTGATTCCTTGTGCAATCCAAGATATGGAAGAATGATATGCCTTGGCCGATCTTGGTGCTAGTATTAACTTGATGCCACTTGAAGTTTTCAAGTCGCTCAATCTTCCTAATCTTTCTCCTTCACTAATGTCTATCGAGTTGGCCGATCATTTCACGATTCCCGCATGTGGATTGGCGGAAGACGTTTTTTGTGAAAGTGGGAAAGTTCTATTATCCGGTTGACTTTATCGTTGTCGATATTCCCACGGATCCTCAAGTGCCTCTCATTTTAGGTCGTTCGTTTTTAGATACGTCTATGGCTTTAATTGATGTGCATGCTAGAAAGATCACCTTACGTTTCAACGACGAGGAACTTGTTATAAACGCAACTCAAAATTCTCCAATTTCTCATGTTTATTCCGTTGCAACCGTAAACCTCGTTGATATGATTGACGTAGTTTGCGAGGAATTTTCACAAGAAGTTTTAGGTTTTGGTGATGATGAAATAGTGGCAATCCCACTATCTTAGATCCCATTATTGATAACTCGACACCAACCTTCACTCCATTTGAAGGAGGTGGTTTTACGTTCGAAGAATTCGATGTTCCACGTACTTGTGACGAAGACCTCGACAATGATGAGGACTTCTCGATTATCAAGGATTTTCTTAACGATTTTCCATTTCCTCCACCTGAGGAGGTTATGAGTATCGAGTCCAAATCTTCAATTGAGGAGCCACCTATCCTCGAGTTGAAAGATTTACCTCCTCACCTTGAATATGTATTTTTGGAGGAGGACGACAAGTTGCCGGTTATTATTGCGAAAGATCTTTCGGATGATGAAAAAACCGCACTTGTCGATGTTCTAAAGGATCACAAAGGGGCAATTGCGTGGAAGTTATCCGACATTAAGGGGATTGATCCCAAATTTTGTACCCACAAAATCTTAATGCAGGAGGATTACAAACCCGCAATCCAATGTCAACGGAGGGTGAACCCCAAAGTTCACGACGTCATAAAAAAGGAGGTCCTAAAACTCCTTAACGCGAGAATGATTTACCCTATTTCCGATAGCCCTTGGGTGAGTCCTATTCATTGTGTCCCTAAGAAGGGAGGAATGACCGTTTTGCCAAACGATGCCAACGAGTTAATTCCAACTAGACTCGTGACCGGATGGAGAGTGTGCATTGACTATCGTAAGTTGAATGACGCCACTCGAAAAGACCATTTTCCCTTGCCCTTCATGGACCAAATGTTGGAGCGTCTTGCGGGAAACGATTTCTATTGCTTTTTAGATGGTTTTTCCGGTTACTTCCAAATCCCCATCGATCCTCGTGATCAAGAAAAAACTACGTTTACGTGTCCATATGGAACGTTTGCCTATCGTAGAATGCCATTCGGACTTTGCAATGCACCGGGAACATTTCAAAGGTGCATGATGGCTATTTTTCATGATATGATCGAGAAGACGACAGAAGTCTTCATGGATGACTTTTCCGTGTTTGGTAGTTCGTTCACTTCGTGTTTGTCTAATCTTGAGAGAATGTTAAAGCGATGTGAGGAAACCAACCTTGTGCTAAATTGGGAAAAATGTCATTTTATGGTTAAAAGTGGAATCGTCTTAGGGCACAAGGTTTCGAAAGCGGGGATTGAGGTAGATCAAGCTAAGGTAGACGTCATCGCCAAATTACCTCATCCCAAAACCGTCAAGGGAGTTAGGATTTTCCTAGGCCACACGGGATTTTATCGACGATTCATCAAGGATTTTTCAAAGATTTCTCGACCTATTACACATCTCCTCGAAAAAGATGCACGTTTTGTCTTTGACGAAGATTGTGTACGAGCCTTTGAAATCCTTAAGAGGAAACTTACCGAAGCTCCCATTCTTATTGCTCCCAATTGGAACCTCCCCTTTGAGCTCATGTGTGACGCTAGTGACTACGCTATTGGGGCCGTATTGGGGCAACGTCATGAAAAACACTTCTTGCCTATTCACTATGCTAGAAAGACGATGACCGAGGCTCAACTAAAATACACTACAACGGAGAAGGAATTCCTTGCCGTGGTGTATGTATTTGAGAAATTCCGACCTTATCTCGTCTTGACTAAATGCATAGTGTATATGGATCATTCGGATATCAAGTATCTTATGGCTAAACAAGATGCAAAGCCGAGATTACTTCGTTGGATTCTCCTCCTTCAAGAATTTGATCACAAAATCGTTGACAAAAAAGGGGTCGAGAATCTAGCGGCCGATCATCTTTCTCGTTTGGAAGATCCTCACCAAAGTGTTTACGAGCCCAAGGAAATCACCGAAACATTTCCGCTCGAGACACTTGGTGTAGTGAATTCTAAGCTTGATTCTTCTACCCCATGGTTTGCGGACATCATAAATTACCATGCGGGGAACTTCATCATCAAGGGTATGACGACTCAAGAAAAACAAAAATTCTTTCGTGACGTCAAATTCCATTTTTGGAACGACCCTTACTTGTTTTGAACTTGTGCGGATCAAATCATTTGACATTGTGTCTTTGGTACTGAAGCTTCTAACATCCTTAGAGCTTGTCACGAGGGACCCACGGGTGGTCACCATGGTGCTAATCTCACGGCTAAGAAGGTTTTTGATGCCGGTTTCTTTTGGCCTACTATTTACCGAGATGCACATGCACTTGTGAAGTCGTGTGACTCATGCCAACGACAAGGGAAAGCCTCACAAAACGATGAAATGCCACAAAATATCATCCAAGTGTGTGAGATCTTTGACGTTTGGGGCATTGATTTTATGGGGCCGTTCCCATCATCTCGTGGTAATAAGTACATCCTTGTCTCCGTTGACTACCTATCTAAGTGGGTGGAAGCTAAGGGTTTGCCCACCAACGATGCTCGTGTGGTAGTCAAGTTTTTGAAAAGCTTGTTTTCTCGGTTTGGAACCCCTCGTGCGATCATAAGCGATCGTGGAACCCATTTTTGTAACGACCAATTCGAAAGGGTCCTAAGGAAATATGGGGTTACACATCGTCTTTCTACGGTTTATCACCCACAAACGAGTGGGCAAGTCGAGGTTTCAAACCGAGCGTTGAAAAGGATCTTGGAGAGATCTATTGGAGAAAAGCGACAATCTTGGTCGGATAAGTTGGACGATGCTTTATGGGCCTTTAGGACCGCTCATAAGACGCCCATCGGGTGCACTCCTTATAAGCTTGTGTATGGGAAGAATTGTCACTTGCCAATTGAACTCGACACAAAGCTTATTGGGCCCTTAAGCATTGTAATGATGATATGGAAACCGCGGAAAAACACCGAAAAATGCAATTAAATGAATTGGATGAATTAAGGGATATTGCTTATGAAAATTCATTGTTTTATAAATAAAAGACCAAAAAGTTTCATGATTCAAAAATTAAAAACCGAGTTTTTAACATTGGAGATCAAGTGTTGCTTTTTAACTCACGATTGAAAATCTTTTCCGGTAAGTTGAAATCCCGTTGGTCTGGTCCATTTACCGTGACTCAAGTTTTTCCATATGGGACCATCGAGCTAGCTCAAAATGATGGCCCCAATTTCAAGGTAAATGGACATAGGTTGAAGCACTACTTTGGCGGGGAAGTTCCATCCTTGAACTACCTCTACCAAATCACCTTACCCAATGATAATTAGTATTGAGGGGATCGAGTCAAGCTCATGACTCGGTAATCAAAAACGAGGTGCCTCGTGGGGGAGTCCCATGCTTATCCTATGTACATATTATCGCTTTCTAATGTAGTAACATGTGGGGATTTGTGCCCTTCCAACCTTTATTCCATGGTTGTTTGTGAATTGTGGATTTTAGATGATCATTATCTTCACGATTGGAGCCTCTCATGTTCGTTTTATGGGAGCACTGGATCGCTTGCTTGGAAGAATTTCTCAATATCCATGATATATCCTTTGATGTTCTAACCTTAGGTTTTTAGCACACTTCATAAACGGCTTTAAATTTAACGGTTACACCCTTTCCATGCTAGATTATGCATTCGACTACGTCTCTAGTATGGGGGTGTTTGCATCTCTAGACTCGAAACATTGAGGACAACGTTTAACTTTACAATGGGGGGGGGGGTGAATAGATACTTCACCTTGCTTACGTCACCACGAATCCAAATTTCATCTTTTTGTTATTGTTTTGTTGCAAAATAAGGCTAAAAATGGCCAAATTTTAAATTTTTTCTCATGTTTTATAAGTGTTTGAAGATACGAATGTAGATTTTCCGATGGCGAGAATAAGAGTAATTTTTGACTCGATCGTGTGTGTTGAGCACTTAGCTTCGATTCCTTAACTTTTATATTAGGCTAAGTCTCTTAAATGAGGACGAGAAATAATAGAGTTAATAAGTTACTATGCTAAACGTAGAGTACTCGTATTCTTTCAAAAACTCATGTGTTCTCGTTGTTTGCTTATTCTCCCTTCGCTTGTAAATATTTTTTGCTTAATAAATATTGACTTAGCGGTTTAGTCTTGATTGTTGGTTTCTAGTCTTTTCTAGTAGCTTCCATGTAATTAAATTGGAAAGACATTAAGGTATCGCCAGCGTCACGGTTTTGAAGTATTGGCAACCCGAATAATCAAAAGCTTCACCCAATAATAAGATTTCAAGTGCTCACCTAAATCAAGCAAACAATTTGAAGCTCACAAGGCCGAAAAATCTATGCAAAATTGAAAGTGAATCAAGCCTTAATCTTTGAAGCTTTAAAGATCCAAAATTCGCTTTAGCGTGAGGATATATGTCTTTGGCCATAATAAACACCTCATGGTGAGGTTAAATAAAAGGCAAGGCAAGACCGAAGTCATAATAAAAGCTTCATGGCGAAGTTGAATAAAAGATGGAGGTAAACCTATGATAATAAGGCCCTTCCGTTAGGGGGTGTATAAAAGTCTTGGTAATAAGTCTCATGTTCAAAACTGTTATAAAACAATGTTTATTGATCCTTCTTGTTGACTTAATTTTTTGACATCGTTGTCTATTAGGAGGGGTTATTAATTTGATGGTCTTGGTTACACCGTTAGGACTCTATTTTTAAACCTAAATCTCTATCATCGCATAAGTCAAACAATGTATCCTCGTGAAACATTCAAGACAAAATAAAATATAAGAGATACAACTTAGAAAAATGGGAGGATAAGTACGTGATTAGGGCATATGAGTAGTGTTAGCATTACTAACTTATAATGACAATGATCTCGTTGCACGCTTAGCATGGAATTGGGGTGAAAATCGAGGACGATGAAATTATTTCTAACGAAGCATTCATGTGTTCTTATTCTATGAACCTAAACGTCCCATTTTGCGATGAAAATCATACATTATGTCTAAAACGCAAGTAGTAGTAGTGTAGCTAGTTTATCATTCAATAAAAGTGAATAAAAATGAACTTTGGAGGTGTTACGATACTTTATTCTAGCATTGCGTGAGGGCACGACAATGGTTTAGTATGGGGGAGTGATGAGACTGCTTCTATACATAGTCTCATCGTCCAAAACGGGCTTTAAATGCATTAAATATCATCAAAAATGCCAAATATATGCTTGTGTTTGTTACTTGTGTATTTTAGGTACGAATATTGAGAAAATGACAAAAGATCACAAGAAACATGCAAAAACGAACACGGGAAACGAAGCCGCACATTGAACCAAGCCCTAAGTATTGAATTTCCAAGAAAAAACCTTTGAAGATATGAAGATTGTACAAGAAGGGTCCTCCAATATTGAAGAATTTACACTTTAAACCCTTGTTTATTCATAATTACAAGATTGGTCCTTAAAGTTTGTCAAATTTACAAAAAGGGCCCTCCACTTTGAAGAATTGGCAAATTTAGTCACTCAACAAAGCTAAATTGTCAATATTATTACTCCTCAAGGTCAAACATGCCATGAAGACCTTCAAGTTACAAGAAAGAACAAGTTTGGTCCTTAAAATATGTCAAATTGCAAAAAGGACCCTTAACTTTGAATAATTGGTAAGAATGGTCCCTCAAAAATGAAGACTTGTCAATTTCAGTCCTCCAAAAAGTCAACCATACAAGTCAAGACCATTATCTATGAAGAAAATTCCAAAACAACCCTTCAAGAATCAACAAATGGCAAGAAATACCCCTAAAAATACTTTGGAAAAGTATTTGGACAAAAGTGTGAAAAAAGAAACTTCAATAACAAAGGCTTCGGATTTTTGGCTGTTTAAATTTCAAGTGAAAGGAGTTTAAAAAATGGAGGGTTAAACCTGACAGACAAACAAAGTTACCTAGACCAACCATCATCCTACACGTGTCCCACTAACCCATTTTAACCAATCACAACCCATTTCCTTGCCAACTCACCATCCCACTCAGTTATTAAACTAATCATAACTGATTAGTTTAATTTGGCGCCTAACACAAATGTTTAAACCCAAAAACAGATCAAAGTTAACCACTATTCATCCAAGAACAAAATTGGGCATTTGTTATTTACTAAGAGTTAAACACTAATCTCTTCCAAATTAGTGATTAAGGGTCTTATAAACACAACCCAACTCCCAAAACCCATGCCACATCATCACCTTGGTCACATGATAAACCCTCATACACGATTTTGGGAGAAAAAGCCAAAACTTGCCAGCCATCCAACGTTCAAGATTGTAGATTCAAACTTAAGCTCCTTGTGAGCCTTTGATCACTTCCACATGCTTGACACCTCAACAAACGGCCAAATTCAGTCACATGATCAAGCAAAATGCCAAAACTCTCAAGGGCATTTCAGGGACTTTACACATTAGGGTTTTACATTTTTCTTGCATTTCTAGAATCCTTGTAGCCTATATAAAGGCATCTAGGCTTAACATTTCAGCTGCTCTTGGTTTTTCCTTTGTTCAAGTTCTGTAAATCCATTTTTATGTTTAATGAATTGTGTTTATATCTTTGAAGAAATCCAAGTGCCAATCTTTCTAGTTACTTGTTATTGTTATATGTTTGATAAACTTGAATCTCAAAACGTTTTCTTAAGCTTTGTGCAAGAAATTGCTCAAAGTTCTAAAACCTTGATATTTTGCTAAGTTCCTTGGTACACCTTGGAATTCTTGGGCTATAAGTGGACCATAGCATCCTGATATTGTGTTATCAAGGTGTTGTGAGGCTTATAACTTGGGGATAATCAAGTGTGGGGTACAAGGGTTGTATTAATCAAGATTTTGTCACCTTTCTATTTTATATTTTTTGCTTCTATCTTTGTTCTATCTTAGCAGCTTGATATTGGAACCTTGTGCTTGTTCTTGCTAGCACATCAGCTCAAACGTACGTGGGTGTGGATGTAAATCCATGAGGTTTGAACCCTTAATCTCAAAATCTGTCAAAAAATTGGATATTTGTGATATATGAGTTCTGCTTGTGTATGTGTTGATCTTTGGCTCCAAATCTTGTTGTTTCTTTTAAAGTTTGATGTTTTGATGCTTATGTATGCATGTGCTAACCTGAATCCAACTTTTGATTTGAACATCTTGATTTGAAAATATAAAGGGATGTTTGGGTCAACTGCATATTGAAGTTATTGTGTTATTGGTTAAGTGTTTGCTGTTGTATGGTACTAGTTCTTGTTTAAGAAGTGTAATAGAGTGATAATCTGCAAGTTGTATGCTTTTGAACACATAAATCAATCATATGCTTATAAAATCTTGATTTGTTGATATTTTAGACTGAGATTTGGTGCACACCTAGTTCTAGGCTTAGACTTAGGATAAAAAGTGATAAATCATATCCAACATAACCTATTAAGAAGATTTAAGTGTTTGAATTTGGCTGTGTGGTCAAGTATTTCAGCAAGTGTTCATAACTGCTTGCTTAGTGTTCATCAGTAACTTCTTGGTGCTTGAATCTTGATCTAGACCTTGAACCATTGCATGAAACCTGTTTAAATTTGTTCATTTGAATTAATTATAGCTTGTGTATGCTTTTGGTGCAATTTGGTTGGCTGATTTTTGCTAAAAGTGCTTATTGAACCAAAACTGCTTATTGTTCATGTCTGTGTCATATCTGGTAATGTTTTGAATTAACTGCACTGATTGGCTGTTTGAAATTGTGTTTTTGTGATTGATATGGGTACCTTTGCTTAACTTGAATCCACAAAAAAGCCACAAAAGACAAAAAGTCAATTTGGTCAAGCAGGGGGAAAAGTTCCCACTGCTCAACCTCCAAAACTAGCCCCTGCTATTGTAAAACATCATTCAGCTTATTCATAAGCCATATTGGCTTATCTAGAGTTGCAACAACTTATTTTTTGTGATAGATCTTCCTTATTTGACCCATTTATTTGATCTGGAGCTTATTAGACTTTGACTTTTTTTCTAGAAAACTCATTAAGTTGACTTTTAAACAAGTGCTTATCTGCTTATTATGGCTTATTGGTTTTAGCTTATTTGAAAACTTTTTGATTATTTAGCTTAATTAAGTCATTTAAAAGCTTTTGAAAGTTGAATCAGCACTTGAGGTGGTCTATAACTCAAAAACGACTATTTTGTCGTTTTGTGAAGAGAGTCTTGGCTTATTTCAGGCTTATTTCTTGTGTTTTTTTCCAATTTTCTTTTTACAGATCTCTTAAGTAACTCAAAAGAAGCTTGTGTGTCAAATGTTAGCTTATGGCATCAGCTTTTAGCTTAATGGGCCAAAAAGCCCATTAAGAATAAGCTGCTTTGAAATAAGTTAGCTTAAACACATTTTCAGCTTTTGGGCCTTCAAAGTTTTGTTCTTAAAATCAAATATTAAGTCAGATAGGAGATTTTGGGCTTATTTGGAAAACATTTTTTTTATTGGGCCTATTTGAGCCCATTAAGGGACTGTTTGGACTTTTAGCCCATTTCAAGGCCCAATAGGGGTATTTTTGTAATTTTAACTTCATTTCTGTTTTATTTAGGTTAAAATAAGTAGGTTTGCAACTTTTTAGAATTTTTTATAAATTTTGGATTTTTATTAACATTTTATTATTAAAAATTAAAATTTTGATTTTTAAGTTTTTTCATTTTTCTTAGTTCAAACACATTAAGTTAGGAATTTTACAATTTTTAGAAAATATTTATTGTCATTAGATTAATTTTTAGAATTATTTTAATTTTTAATAGTTTTTAATTGTTTTTAAATAGTTTTAATTAATTTTAAAATTTTCAAAAAGAGATATAAATTTAGTTAAGTTATTTTAGAGGTTTACAAGTGAAAAAATCTCATTTTGGGCTTTTTGTTAATTAAATTGATTTTTTGGGCTTTAATTAGCATTAAAAAATTATTATTTAATTAAATAAAAGGTTTGAGTGATTTTTGATTTTTTGTAAACTCTAATTACATTTTTTAGGATTTATTGCAATTTTGTAGGATTTTTAGGGTAAATTTTTAATTTTGTCACCTTTTACGGTTTTACGTGTACGATTATTCGTCTTAGTTTAATTCATAATCGTAGCCGTCATTCTCTTCTAATCTCTTTTCTTCTTTTCATTTCTCATCAATATAATCACAAACCATTAATCATCTCTCTACACAACACACAAGCCTCCTTGAGAATGATCCCCACTTTTGGGTCATTAGTGCTTTGTTTTCCTAAACCAACACTTAATACTTGCCCTAATTACGCTCTTTTCCCTAAAAGACGTATTTTACGGCTATCAGACATTAGGCTTTTCAAACTATAAAACCAGTTTTATTAAGTTATATAAGGTTTTCCAGGACTTATACATTTCCGCTGCTGTTAAGTCTTTATTATGTTTCAGTCATTCATAGTATGTCATATATCCGTGCACTGAGCATTTTGCTCAGCCGTTACTTTCCTTTCCATGTCCCCAAAACGGCAGTTACCCAAGAATCGAGCATTTGGAGGACGTGCATAGGATGGAAGCTACCACAGGCTTCTTCTCCTTTTGCCTTCATATACTTATGCTTGTTTAGTCATTTCTCATTTCCTTTACTTTATTTATGTTTTGGGCTTATGTGTGGGAACCGATGTTTGATTCCGGTTTTTCCTATGGTCATGTATGTTTTAGTACATTTTACATTGCATGCTTTGATGACACGCATAATTACGCGTAACGGTCCACTTATCAAAGTAGGGTGTTACAGTTAATTATAATATAAATAAGTTGGCCTATACAAAATAACACTTACAAGAGATATAATCAAAAACACATAAATTTTATTGATAATACTCATATATGTTTATAACACTTATTCATAAAAAACAGTACTAAAACAATAAAAAATACAAGAAAATTTAAAATTTTGCCTTGCTCCAACAGTTTCGGGTTCGATGACCTATCTGGTAGCAGCTTTGACATTTGACTGTGCAGAGTCCGTTATGATGTAGTGAACATTTGGTACACAATGGAAGGGTTACAGCATACATATTGTATTCTGTTGGTTTGGGAAGGTTAACTGGGTTGGGAGTAAGGTAGTATAGATAGGAAAAATAGGGATCATAGGGAATATTTAGGTGACTTGTATTGGGTTCGACGAGGTTTCTTTCTTCACTGAATTTACGCTAAGGTTATTTGATTCTTGCTCAAGATTGTGCTTGATTACATGATTGATCAACTTTTAGGCAGTATTAATGGCTTCTTCTAAATTTTGGGGTTTAGAAATAGTAATCATTCTTTTGAATTCTTGGGTAAATCCTCTGATAAAAGCTTTCATCATTCTTTGAGAATTAGTGATAGGACATAATTCTGCTAACTCTTAAAATTTTGTCAAGTAGGCCATGAGATTATTTCCTATTGTCATTAGCTAGCAAAATTCCTTTTTCACCTTCTCAATTTCTGTTGAAGGATAGTGTTGCGTTATTAGGAGGCATTTAAAATTCGACCACGTCATCTTATGTGCTTCTTCTACTCTATCGAAATGAGAAGTAAATCCACTAAGATATCACTTCGGTAGTTAGGGTACTTGTAGCAAGCTTTACGTGTGATCCTCTACACAATTACTATAGGAGAAAACTAATTTAGTTCTTTCATTCCAATGAGCGATACCAATAACATCTTCGATTCCTTGGAATTTATACAACTGACTAGTTATAGAGCTTTCTGTTGGAATAGTATTCCTTACTATTTGTAATGTTGGTACTTGCTAAGCTGCAGCAACACCATCGTTAATTATTCGCTGAAGTTCTTCAGAAGTTATAGTAGAAGATGTCGATGTCCTTAGATGTGTCAGTCTGAAATTAGAAGACAAATAATTTTTGAAGTTTTAGATACACTTGTATATTAAGCATTTGTCGTATGTGTATACATATAACGCTTTACGAGCATATTTCTCCCAGAAATTTAAAGGCACATTCTAACATATTGGTTATTTATAAATCCAGGAGATGAATATATTTTTCAAAATCCACAATAGATTTATAAAGTTATATATGTAACAGCTTGTCTTGAATAAGGCAAACTTCTACATACATATTATTAATCCTTTATTTAGATTAATACTTTCTTCAACTAAATAGACTTGAGACGTCCTTTTTAGTCTAAGAGAATATCTTTCTTTTGCTAAAATTCTTTTAATGACATATACTTCGTCGAGTATTCATCTTTTCTAGAATTATAACGTGAAACCAAAGGAAAGGAGATAACAAGAATTCGGAGAAAAAGAAACTTTTATTTATTAACAACTCGCTTTGCTGATGAACACGCAAGCTTCTTTGTTACATAAAAGTAAAGACTGAAAGCTAAAATAGTTACAAAACTTTTAGGGAAGCTGAAATATTTACAAGCTAGTCTATTTCTTCTTCTTGAGTTCCTTAATATCGTCCATAAGTTATTTGATATTTTCTCTATGTCTAACTTGAATATATTCAACAAGTTTCTCCATTGTTGACATTCTTACTCGAGCTAAGGTAATTTCTTCATCATTTAACATCTGCTTATGGTGTAATTCAGAATTCTCATTGCGTACTTTAGATAGATCCTTCTCCAACTTTTCTAATTCTTCTTGCATCATCATTCTTCCATACTTGAGAACTTCAAATTCATATTCTAAATCTTCAATACGTTTGGGAGGAAATTTGCCACAGTAATTGAAAATACTTTTCATTTGTTCTATGTAGGTACATTGGGGAAGTGGGATATTATTAGAGGCTTGGGATGAAGGAGTTTGACATTGCGAAATAGGTATATTTTCATTATATGTTCGTGGATTATTTTGAGGAGATAAAGGGTTAGGAAAAATATTGGCAGAAAGGGCTAACACCAAGGGTTTAGGGAAATCTATAATGTAGATATTTTCCGATTCCAAATCCGATATGACGATAGGATGAAAATAGGAAGACATATTTTTGAAGACGTCGATAAAATAACATAAATTATTTATATTAGAACTTAATATAATATTACTTACACATAAACATAATACCACATAACATAACTATTTAAAATTATCACTAATTCATAGATATCACTTACATCTTTTCTTGCAGCAGCACGGGTTTTGACGCAGAGAATTTACTTGAAATTTATTTTAAGAAAATCAGTTATAATCAAGATTTTAATTTCTTGTTCTCTATAACTATGTGACAATCTGTCAATTTCAGGTCGATATTTTAATCTCGACTATTAAGTATTATATGTTTCCTTTAATGATAATTTTAAATTATCGACAAACCGAGAAGGTTATAGCTTGAAACTTAACGTAAGAATGTCGTTTAGATAAAAACCGGCAAGGAATACGTTAGGTATCGATATTTTATTCTCAAATTATCATAAGAATGATTTTTATTGTATCTATTTTCATTTCTCGTACTTTACGTTTTAACAAATGATGAGAACTACTTGTGATCGCGATACCGACGGATGCCCAAAAGTTTACGTTTTATTATCGATTGTTTCGATATTTAATATTTTTGGTGTTTTCGATTTAATTATGTTTTAAGTCGTGTCGAAGCTATATTATTATATTCATGAATCGTTTTAACTTTTGAAAAGTATTTTTACGAAACCCGAGTCCCGTAAATATTTTTAAATTGACTAATAGTCATTTTCTACCCTTTAAATTACTTAATCACTTTTTAGTCCACAAGAATTAACTAATTGCAAAAACTACCCTCACAATTACCCTCTATATAAACCATTTTCACCAACTTCCTCCACTAACATATCATTTTTATAAAAAAATCACCTACACCTTGTTTTCTCCTCAATTTTGCCGTCCCATAAACAAACCAAAACACCAAGATCATTCAAATTTTATGATCTTGAGTTTGATATATCTAAAAATAAACAAAGCCTCATCCTTGATTTTTGAAGGTGGTTCTTTTGATATCAATTTTATCTACATGCATCATGTTTCATTATTTATTATGAATTAGGATTTGTTGAAGGCATTTATTGATCATGCATGTAATGATCTAGTGAAGATTTTGTTATTTTGATATTGGGAGTTTACTTTTTAAATTAGGTTTTTTGTTTTTATGAATTATACAAGTGATTTGGTTGAAATTGGGTGATTATAGGATGTTAGGATTGGTAGAAATGTGGTTGGAATGGGTTGAAATTATGATTTTGTTTGAGTTTTGGATGGTTGAATTAGATCAGTAGGTAAAAGGGAATTTTTGGGTACCTTAAGGCTGTGTTATTGCTTAGCTAGTTGTATAAGGTTGTAGAGAATTCGATTAGCTTCGATTTAATATAAAGTAGAGCTTCCAACTCCAAACGAGAGATAAGTTATGATAGTTTGATTATTCGTGTACCGGGAGACGAGTATCGACACAATTCGAAGTTGTTGTCGATATTTGGATCGAATCTCGGGGACTATAGAATGAGTTTTAAAAATAGTCAAGGGCTGTTGTAAGTCTCTAAACCTCAGGTTGTGAGTCTATTTTCAAACCCGAGTGTCGGTTTTGTAAACGGAGTTGTTTAGAGTAATGAAAAAGGTTTTATGAGTCGAAGGCGTAAAACTGTCCTGTTTTTGTAAGTCAAAGATGTGTCGGGCAGAAGGCATTAGGAGTAATATTTTTGAATGAAATTTGAACTGAGTCTTAATCAGGTTATATGTGATTTTGTCACCAAGTTTCATCAAAATCGGACAAGTCTAGATAGGGTAGATTAGTGTGTACATTTGGAGTGTACATGCTGATTTGTATTGTGGACACGTAGTTCAATGCTCGTGTGACGTGAGTTTGAGTATTCACTATAAGACATGGTGATTTACTCAAGTGTTTAGTCATTATATCAATGACTTAGTTACTGGTCCGAGTGAAGTAAAGTGATGAGTTGACTTGCGTTGACTTGGCGTCTTATGACGGGTCAATGTCAAGAGTGCAAGTATTTAAACGAATAGTGTTGGATAAAAAGGATATAGAAGTATCACTTGTATCGTTAATTTTTCGGGATTGTCATGATTTTGTAATTTAGAGTTTTGTATTATTTAAGTATGATTTATACTTGAGTCGATTATTAACGAGCGCGCCTTATTTGGTAGGTTGCGGTTTTCGTGTTTAAACGGGCATCACTAATCGTCGGAGATCGTCTCCTGACCACTATTGGCTAAGGTGAGTCTATAGCCTCGCTTTTAAATTCTTTAATTGTTTTAGAAACCACGAGGGGATAACATGCTTGATTTAGTAAAATAAAGGGTTGATATGAGCAAAAACTCATATCAATTTATCAACAAATCACCCTAAAACATAATAAAAGTACCTAAACTTTGTGCTATAAAGCGAAATTATGTGGTATGTTTTGTGTTTGTGCTCAAATAGGTAAGAAGGATATAATTTCAAGCAAACAAAGGAAAATCAAGCTTAATTTGATGAAAAAGACAAAGAAGGATCAAAAGTGACAAGACTTTGAAGTGCAAGGACCTATCTTGACAATCTGCCAAAGATGAAGGACCAAAAGTGTAAATATGATAAAGTCAAGATCAAAGTCAAATATGGTCAACTCTCAAGTCAACCAAGTCAAAGAAGCTTTTTAATCAAGTTTGCAAGTGGAAGGACTTAAATTGCCAAGAGAATGAAGTTACTAGCTCAAAATTACATTCTGCCAAGTACAAGGGCTAATTCTACCAACTTTGGAAAGTCTATTCAAGCTTAATCCGTGTGAACCAATATTGGCCAATGAGAAGTGAAGAAACAAGTGCCCAGGATTGCCAACTCACCTCATTTATTACCCACTCAGCCGCCAAAATTAATTGGCCAGTATCTAAACAGTGCAAGCGCACTAATTCTCTCTCAGCCAATTAGAGAGCGCCATGCAATAATCAGATTATCCACTAAGGATAATGATCCGTGTGCCTAGCCTTTAACCAATGAAATCATGACACGTGTCATCTTCTTCAACACAACAGCCCATAATCGTTCTTGAGTTAGAGGCAATGTCAGAAGATGGTATAAACATGAAACTTGCTCGTTTTTGAGAGACGAATCCAAAGATCACAACCAATTACACTCAAGATCAACAACAAAGAAATCCCCAAATGTGTTCATAACTTGCAAAATTCAATTGAGCAGATTTCTCCACGTGGAAGCTTCTGATTGGATCTAACACGTCACCAACCCCAACCACTTCAGTCCTGCAGTCTATAAATACCATGGATTGTTCTCATTTCTTATATTGTAGAAAAAGTGTGAAATCACACACACTTTTAGTTTTTTCTCTCATCCTTCTTAGTTGTAGCTTAACAACTCAAGAGTCTGACAAACTCTTGAGTCTGTTATAGTTAGTTGTAACTGATTACCAGCCTTGTAACTACTTCTCAATTCAATCAATAAACATTTCCATTTTCCCTCCAAATTCTCATTACTTCTCTACTGTTCATACCTGCTTCATTGCTACTTTGTGATGCTGTTAGTTTGTTATGATCACCACTTGGTCATAGTGAGCTAATTTTGAAGATTGTAGCTGTTGTATCTGATTTGTTCATCCAGTTCAAGCTCTAGCAGATTTTGGAGAATTCAGTTAATTAATGGCGAATTTGATGATTGTTAGCTGTTGATTGGTAGATGAATAGTGTGTTCTAGTGCTAAGGTGGTGGTTAGCACTAGATTAGAGAGCTCAGCGCTCCTCTAATCCCCAAAGGAGGCCTAAGCAAAAAGTATACACTTTCTAATTTTCAGTTCCACTCAACTGTTGAATGCCTGCTTCATTCCTAGTTAATTTTGCTTGATTGCATGATAAAAGATGTTTTAGCTTGTTATTGATCTGATCTCATTTTTTTTGTAGCTTATTAGTAGCTTAATCTTGCTTATAGATTTAATACTTGTCCTGTTTTTCTGCTTTTATCAGTAACATTAGCCTTAATAGTCATTTTGGGTTCTAGTTGTTGTAACTGCTTGTTTCTAGTTCTAATACACTTTGTATCAGCTATAGAACTTAGTTTGTTATAGTTCTTTACTCAGTATAATCATTTGATCAAAGTCTTCATAAAAGTTTCAAAAATATCAGAAAAGTAGTGTTTGGTATTAGCTTTGATCTGATTTTCAAGTGTTAGTTTTTGGCAAACTTTTGTTCATTTCTAGTCAACAAGTCATAACAAATAGATTTCAGTCACTTTTAAGTCAAGTATTTGGTCAAAAAGGCAAAAGGTCATAAAAAAGGTTTGGGTCAGTTTTATTCAAGCATATTTTCAGAAAGTGTTGATTTTGATTTGACTGGCATTTCTTTGTTACTTGATGAAATCATTCCAAACCAGTTATCATTTTTCAGTCAATATATGAAGTTTGAGTGTGTATAAGGAAACTTTACAGTATCCTATATTGAGCAAGTAATAAGCCAAAGTTTAAGATCAAGAGCAAATGCAAGTTTCTGTAACTTGGGCAAACTGATTTTTAATAACTCCATTTCTACTTCAATAACTAGCTAATTTTCTTTCACAATTTCATCCCAAAAGTGTTCGTGGATAGATTTTGAGGCTTTTTGAAATTTCTGGTCAACGAAAGTCAACATAAGCACAAATTTGGCTTATTTTCAGATTCTGAGCTTATTACTTGATCATTTTTCTCGAGACTTGATTTCCCGTCTTTCTTTGAGCTTATTAATAAGAATTTACATTAAAATCTAGTTGTGCAAGTCTAGCTTAACAGGTAGCTTATTTTGTGCTTATTGAATTCAGCTTATCAGAGTTCTAGTCACTTTTAGCTAAAATCCTTGGATAGGTCTAGCTAATTTTCAGTTTTAAGTCGTTTGCAATTGGTTTGATCAAATTTGGTTGAGAAATAAGCTCAAACGAGCTTATTGAAGTAGTGAACCCATTTTTGTTAAAATAGATTTGAAAATTGCATTTTGGTCCTTATAGTATTAAACTGTTTTTAAACCTGGCTAATCTTTCTACTATTTAGGGTTTCAGATAATCAGTCCTTGTATTTTCAAATTTGTTCAAATTTAGTTAGTTAGTTTCAAAGTTAGTTGGAAATTAGTTACTTGTTTGAATAGTTTTCATTTTAAGTCCATATAGTTTACTGTTTTTACACATTTAGTCCTTATACTTTTTAGCTTTACATTTTTAGCATTTAAATTTCAAAGAATTTACATTTCCAGTCCTTATAGTTTGTAGAATTTACATTTGGCATTTTAATTGAATAAAAACTTGGTATTTGCACTATGTTTTACATATAAGTAGACGATATTTTTCATTTTAGCAAGGCTTTGTTTGAATTAGCAATAGAATATCCAAAAAAACATTACCAACCAAAAACAATTAAAAACTCGATCTTGTTAGGACTTTCAATTTGTTAAGAACTGAGAAAAACGAACTTCAACTATACACATTTCAAATGGCGCCGCTGCCGGTTCTTTGACTTTACGAGAGACTATCGATTGACGGTTTTCATTGACTTTTGGGATCCGTTCACTTAGTGAACGTTATTTTTACGTATCATAAATAAAAAACAAATAAAAATAAAAAATATAAAAATATATAAAAACTAAAAAATTAACAAAACAATTCTTTTCCTAAAGAATTGACCAAACAAATTAAAAAATCCAAAAAGCAATCTTTTTCCTAAGAGATTGCACCCAAAAATATATATTATTGGATTCTCTCGGTTTTTATGTGCATATAGTATTTTCTCTTAAAAACTCATAAATACAAAAATATTTTCCATATATTATTATAAGTAAATACGTATACGTATAAGAACAACCAATTTACATATTCTCCATAAGTATTGCCAAGGCAATACACCGTGTTGAGGGGCGTTCCGGTCCTTGACACGTGTATCGATCAAACAAAATAAAGCAAGAATAGATAAATACTTCCAATAAGCAACAATTCGAAGAATACAAACAATTAAGTGAATAGAAAGGCGATGTGCTATAAAATGCCATCTAAGGGTCAATAGGTACTTAAGTGCTTCGCGCCACCTAACCCCCCGTTCACTTGTGAGTATTCTAAGAAGGAAGGCTTCATTGGGGGTCTTGCACCCAAGTAGTACATACATATATTATTATTTTCTTGTGGATATTTCATATTGAAACTCGAAGAGGATAATCCTTTTCTCTTCAAAGTCACACGAGAGTTTCTCTATCATTCCTCGTATTGAGTTGCATGCTCACTCGCGGGCGTGCACAAATACGGATTGGTGTACAACCCATTCCTCCGAAAAGGAAGAAAAAGAGAAAGAGTAAGAACACCACAGTCCATCAAGCCGATCACGAGAATCGTGCTTTGATTCATCCACAACAAGAAGCCATGGCTGTTGATAATCGTTCTTTGATGGAACGTTTGCAATCCAATGTTCATGGATATGCCGATGCTATCAAGATTCCCGACATTCCCGCAAATTCATTTGAGCTAAAAACGGCTATGATTACCTTGGTTTCAAACACACCTTTCTATGGTCACAAGAATGATAATCCTCATGATCACCTTAAGAGATTCCTTGCTCTTTGCAATACCCTTAAGTACAATGGAGTTCCACATGATGCTATTAAGTTGATATTGGTGCCATTTTCACTAGAGGGACCCGCTAAGCATTGGTTAGACACCCAACCACCCGATAGTATCATCACATGGGATGGTTTGACCACTAAGTTTCTGAACAAGTTCTTTCCCCCATCTAAGACCACGGCTTTGAGGAACTTAATTATAGGCTTTCAACAAAAACCTAGTCAATCCTTTAGTAATGCTTGGGAGGAGTTTAGAGAGTTATTGAGGCGATGCTCTAACCATGGATTGGATGAAGTTCACCAAATCAATACTTTCTATGATGGCCTTAAACCTCATCACCAAGATTCACTCAATGATTCCGCGGGAGGGAATATTCTTCGTAAATCCATTCAAGAGGCTTTGGACATCATTGAGACCAAAGCAATGGTTCAAACAAACACTCAATGTGAAGAAAGGGTTCATGTTATCCAAAACAATTCTCAAACACCTTGTGATAACCAATTCCTCAAGTATCAACAAGAGATCATTCAAAAGATGGATAGAGATAATGAGAGGAGTTTTAAGGCACACCAAGAAATGATTCAAGCTATTAAGAGCCTTTCATTGAACAATTCTTCAAATGATGTGAATGCCATTACTCTTTCTTATGTAACTTGTGGAGGTCCCCATTCCTATGAACAATGTGATAAGGTGCAAGGTTATCAAGGGGGATGTTATGCTTATCAAGAGGAACATCGTGAACACTTCAAGCCAAATATCAATCCCAATAACCTTTCTTACAAGTCCCAAAATTACCTTACTCTACCGGGATTCCCACCCCAACCACCCACCCAACTTCAACAAAATCCTCCTCAAGTGTTACAAAGGAATCAAGGTACAAGACCACATTACCAAGGAAATAACTACAAGGCACCCAAAATTATCAAAATCAAGGAAATAACTTTTATCCACCACACTAAGGATTTAATCAACCACTTCCACCTTTCCCAAATCAAGGATATTCTCAAATACCAAATCAAGCTTACCCTCAACTTCAAAATCAAGGATATGGGATACAAGAGACTCATGAGTATGTTGACAAGAGAATTCGTGAAAGTGAAAAGAGAATGAATGACCAAATGAAACTTGCAATGGATACACAAACCAATAGGCTTTTAATGGCATTCAATCAAAGACCACAAAGGGGCTTTACCATCTAACACACAAACAAATCCACGGGCAAATGTCAATGCTATTACAACGAGAAGTGGAAAGACAATAAAGGATCCTTCACTTCCTAAAACTCCTATTGTTTCACCCACTTTTGTTCCCACATGTGACAAGCCTTCTACATCTACTTCACCACCTCAAAATGCTCCCATTTCTCCCACTTCAACACCTACTCATGAAGAACTCAATAAGGAAATTCCTTCATCAACCACTCAACCACAACCAAAACCAAGTCTTCCTTATCCATCACGATTGAGAAAAGAAAAGATTAAGAACAAGGATGATATCCAAGTTTCAAACTTTTTGGGGATGTTCAAGCAACTTAACATTAATATCTCTTTTGCGGAAGCTTTAGCCAATATGCCTAAGTTTGCTAAGATGATTAAGGACTTACTTTCTAACAAGGAGAGATTGGTGGATTTACCTAATGCTTCTTTGAATGAAAATTGCTCCGCGGTTTTGCTTAAGAAGTTGCCTACTAAGCTTGGAGATCCGGGGAGGTTTTTGATTCCGTGCAATTTCCCGGGGGTGGAAAATTGTATGGCTTTAGCGGATTTAGGAGCAAGCATAAATCTCATGCCATTATCAGTTTGGAAGAAACTTTCACTTCCCGAGCTCACTCCTACTAAGATGACTCTTGAGTTGGCCAACCGTACTATAGCTTATCCGGTGGGAATTGCGGAGGATGTTTTTGTAGGGGTTGATAGATTTACTTTTCCCGCGGATTTTGTGGTATTTGATTATGATATGGATCCTAGAGTGCCTTTGATTGTTGGTAGGCCATTTTTGAGAACGGGTCGTACTTTTATAGATGTGGCGGAAGGAGAACTTACAATGCGGGTAGGAGATGAGAGAGTTGTGTTTAACATGGGGAAGTTGTCTAAAAAGTCTAATGAGCCCGAAGCGGTAAAACATATTGATGTTGTGCATGAGGAGGAAACACAAGATGATATCCTTGATGAAGTTTGTAATGAATACTTTTATGAAGCTTGCTCAAGTGGAGATTATGATTTACCTCATGTTGAGACCATTGATTCCATTACTTCATCTTTGGATTTTCATGAACATCAAGAGCTAAACTTCGGTGAAACCCCATATGACAATCCATTTTTCCACAATGATAACCATATTCATGAGGAATTTAGTGATGGAGAATCTCTTCTTTGTGATACACCAACATATGATGACTATAGTGATGATGAGCTTTCTACTTATGACTCTCCATTTGTTGATGATCATACTTCCTTTGGTTTTGAGAAATCACCAATTTTTGATAGACCTATCTATGATGTTTATGGTGATGAGGCGGATTCTATAATGGATGAGAGTGATGAGTTTTTAGCGGAGGATATATCTTTTGAGTACACTCTTGGTTATCTTGATGAGGAGGGGGACATCCTATATCTAGAATCTCTATTGCATGAAGATCCTTTACCTTCTTCCTTGCCCACCTCAACCTTTCAAAGTGATAAAGGAAAACAAGTCATGATGGTTCCTTCCAAGAGCTTGTTGTTATTCATGCCTCCACAACCTTTCTCTCACCATGTGAACTACAAAGAAGAATCTTCTAAGGCAACCAACACTTGTTGTTTTCCCATCAAGGAACGGATTTTTGATCCTGGCATAGAGCTTGCTAAACCATCTCAGTATCCGCCTGATGCAACAAAAGGAAAACTTGTGAAAGATTTGAGAGTTTTACCCTATCACCTTGTGCAGAACATATGGGAAACCATTTTGGAGGACAACACCTTACCCTTTTCACCATTGCTTGGGAAGATAGTTGCGGATTTGTGTTATAAGTGGGATGGTAATTATGTATTTGATCCTAGGGGATATTTATGGAGTTTTGATAAACGCAAACTTGTTTTACCTTATCATGGAGATTTTTCTTTAGAAAGGGCAAAATTTTTCTTCTCCATGATAGGTTTTAGACACTTTTGAGTGTGGGATGAGTCGAGCTAGAGACTCATTAACTCAAGCATCGTATAACTAGGTTTAGAGTGTTGTAGGTTAGCAATAAGGGTATAGACTTGGAGATAAGTGTAGGGGAGACCTTCTTTTGTCTTCATGTTTTTTGTAGGGTTGCTCACTCATTTCATGCTTTGGAGCTTATGGAGGAGACCCTTGTATCCGGTTCACTTCGTTACTATTGTGATCTTTCATTGACACCTTGTGCTTAAATGTAACACTCTCATTTTTCGTATCGGTACAGCGGAAGGGTCTTTCAGAGTGTTACAGGATAGCACAATAACTCCAATCATAGACAACACATAAAAATGGTTGTTCAAGGTTTAACATACATTCATTCGATAAAAAGTTTCAAAAGCGTACAACAGGTCCCAAATTATACAGGTCATTAAGTTTACAAAACATAGATCGAATGAACATTTTTAATATTAAGTGGGCCATCAGAGTCGATCTCCATCCGGATTACCTTCAAGCACCTGAGATAAAAACATGCAAAAATCATATCAGCGAATGCCGAGTGAATTCATAGAGTTTAATGAAAACCGTTATATAAAACAATCATTTAAAATCAGAACACAAGCATAATATCGGAAGTAAGTCCTCATATTGCTAGTAAGGCAATATATAAATCAAGCATACATCTTAAACCGTCAATGAGACCGTAGTCTCTATATTACCATGATAGGTAATATATTCATCGTTAATAGCGTCGTTATCATATATAGGATACATTGTATTTGAAGTATATACATTTTATCTGAATTAGGATTATTATTAGCCGCATGACATTGTTACCTTACTATGAAAACAGCGGGCCGCGAACCCGACAAAAGATTTGCCCATCTAAGTTAGCGTGTCGTCACAAAAATCACACTATGGAATCTTCTCATACATAAATTCGCTTACCAATCAATGTGGTACGACGGGGATCAACCGTCAAGGCGCGAACTGGGGTGATCGTCCCCAAATAGTACTATCAAATGCATAAGCGTCTACCAAATCCTGGCAGTTCACAATTCATGCTAATGGGACTTTAAGTGACATAACCTAACTACTAATAATCCTTTTAGTCTCGTTTATAGGGTCATAGCATCATTCGGGTCCATATCATTAAGCATACAATCGGGACTACTTGTGTTCTATTTTTATAAAAGTCTAGCATGTTATCTCCCTAGAGGGTTTACAAATCATTTTATAAAACATTTAAAAGAGTGCGAGGCTATGAACTCACGTTGTTAATGAAAGGCGGATTATCAGCTACGGTCACGGAAACCTATATAAATAATAATCGGTCTTAGACTCGGTCCAATGACTTTTATCAAAATAACAATATACATATGATGATTTTGTACATATGATGATGATCAAGTGGGTTTATACATCCTTGTTTACTCATTTTAGCGTTTACGTTTTGGTAATGTTTTACTAGTTTGCTAGTTTTACCGATTTACCTATTTTAAGTCCATTATGCCTTGTATAAGTTCTTTAACTTGTTTTTATCCCTTTTATACCTATATTATCAGTATATATATACTTTCCATGTTGGGCCCAAATGGGTTAAGCCCAATAAGCTCTTTTTACAAGTTTTTATCTTATTAAGTCCAATTATTAGTCCAATATGTTTAGTTAGCTCGTAAATGTCCGTAATTCTTATAGTTCGGGTTTTATCGGTTTTTACTTGTATTAGTTACTTATACATCAGTATATGAATTTTATAAACTTTACATTAGACGGGTTTGGTCGTCTAAGTTTTATCTGGCGAAAAACGTTAATTTTACGGCGATAGCCGAAAAAGTCGTAAAAATCAAGTTTATAGTTTTTACTACTTATAAATATTATTTCACCACCATTTATATAATTTACCCATTTAATTAACCTTTTATATATTTATATAAATAAGTTTTATAAGTTAGTGGGTTTATATTTTTACATTTTATACATTATAATGTGAGTGCTTATATAATATTAATAAACATTATTTCCAAAAATCTGATTTTTAACTTCATGTTCACCATTTTTAACATATCTAGAGTTCTATAATGAATTAGAAGCTCATTTTTGGATGACATGTTCTTCATATTATGTGCTACATTTAACTTAGTTATAGCTACTACCCATTTTGAGTTTAACTTGCCTTAACAGTCCCTACAAAACTGCTTATTCAGATTAGACCACCTAACTTGTTTTGATCATATCTCACTCATTATTTTGATTCCATTGCATGGCCAACTCTCACATGTGTATAACATCTTCTACTTACTGTAATTGGATCAAACCATGCAATTGTATCAGTTCATCGTTTAGTTATCTAATGTTTTTATACAGCCAACTAAATAATCAAGATTTTAGCTTCATTTCTTATAGTTATCAACCTTTTTAAGCATATTTATCAACACTTGATCCCCACACAACATTTTTATCATCATATATACATCATATACATATACAAAATGAAATAAAATACATTTGTTCTTTATAAAATAACAAGAGAAAAATGGAGAGGATGATCTTCTTTACCAACCAAGTGGATTTCTTGTTTTTGGAAGACAAGAACTTGATGAACACAACAAGTATCTCCAAGACCATCAAATATCAAGAACATAGGTTGGAAAATCAGCCCTAGGACACAAGCAAATCACCTCCAAAGTTGTTAATATGGCCACCAAATGAGCAAGGCTTCAAGAATACTCCTTAATAGAGCTAGTAAACATGTGGTTCATGGCTAGAAGAGATCAAATGGGGTGTTTGTTGGCTTATTTAGGACGGCAAAGGGGGAGAGTTTGAGAGAGTTTTTGATGTTGGTTTGCATGTGAGAATGATGGAAGTGAAAAACAAGTAGCTAGTTTTGAGGCTTAGTGGAATGGTAAAGCTTAAGGTGTAAGCTAGCTTACACTTGGTGTAAGTTAGCTAACATGATGCCACCTTGATGGTGTGGTGTCATGTTGGCCGTCCAAACCATGCTAGTGGGGTGGGACAATGTGTTTTGTCCCATCTCACTAGTTTACGGGTATTTCTCGATTCTAGTTTTCTCGATTTGCGTGCCCTCGGGTCGTTTTACGAAAAACGTTTTTATAAATTATGAATCAACGTCACAAAACGAATCCAATAAAAATTGTCTCATCAAAAACGGAGTTCAAAAACGTAAATACGTAATCCTAAGGTTTCCGGTTTAGTCGTAAAAGACGCCAAATTATGCACGTAAGCCCAAATTTAAATCCGTAAATTATGAGTTCGTCAACCAACACAAAAATAAGTTTCAAAATATTATACGAGAAAATATTTTACTACCTGAAAATGTTAGATTGTCACAGCTTTTCCTCCTAAAAGGGATCAACGTCCTCGTGATCCATTTCATTTGGATGTCCGTTTCTTATTGAAATCGAAGAGGTGCGGATATTTCTTCCACATTTCATCCTCTCGTTCCCAAGTATACTCCGGTCCATGCTTTGAATTCCATCGGATTTTGACAATAGGTATCCGACTTTGTTTCAGTTGCTTTACCTCACGGTCCATAACTTCTACGGCTCTTCGATAAAATGCAACTTCCCATCTATTCGAACCTTACCTAACAGAATTTTCTCATCACTCACTGCTAGACATTTCTTCAGATTAGATACATGGAATGTGTTGTGAACACCATGAAGTTCTGGGGGTAACTCTAGTTTGTAAGCCACCGGACCTACTCTAGATAAAATCTTAAAGGGTCCAATATAACGGGGATTCAGTTTCCCTCGCTTTCCAAATCTTATAACGCCTTTCCATGGCGATACTTTCAACATAACTCGGTCACCCACTTCAAACTCCATTGGCTTCCGCCGCACATCCGCGTAACTTTTCTGTCTACTACGGGCAGTCAACAACCTCTTCTTAATCTGAAATATCATCTCCGTAGTCTCCCGGATCAATTCCGGTCCCGTGAGCTGGGTATCCCCAACTTCACTCCAACATATAGGAGATCTACATTTCCTACCATACAAAGCTTCAAACAGTGCAGCCTTAATACTAGAATGGTAACTATTGTTATACGAAAACTCTGCTAACGACAAATGTTTATCCCAATTCTTACCAAAGTCTAACACACAAGCTCTCAACATATCTTCTAGTGTTTGTATCGTCCTTTCACTCTGCCCATCAGTCTGGGGGTGATAAGCAGTGCTCATATCGAGATTCGTTCCCAAAGATCTTTGGAGAGATTTCCAAAAATTCGATGCGAATCTAGGATCTCGATCTGAAATGATCGATACAGGTACTCCATGCTTGCATACAACATTATCAAGGTATATTCGAGTCAGCTTCTCCAGTGAGAACTGCTCCTTAACCGGAATGAAGTGTGCTGATTTGGTCAGTCTATCGACAATAACCCAAATCGAATTTTTTCCAGATGATGTTCTAGGAAGCTTGGTGATAAAGTCCATCGTAATTCGCCCCCACTTCCATTCAGGAATCTTTGGTTGTTGAAGTAGTCCTGATGGCTTTTGATGTTCAGCTTTAACTCTAGCACAAGTCAAGCATTGAAGAACATACATAGCTATGTCAGCTTTCATATTCGGCCACCAGTACAACTTCTTCAAATCATGGTACATCTTATCAGATCCCGGATGAATGGAATACTTAGATTTATGGGATTCTAACATAATCAAATCTCTTAAGCCTCTAAACTTAGGTATCCACATACGACCTCTTAAGCATTTCACTCCATCAGCTCTAACCTCTAAAGGATCTCCTTCTCCTCGGAACCCTTCATTAACAAAATTCTCCTTCTTACAAGCTTCTATTTGCGCATTTCTAATTTGCTCAGGCAAATTATTGTGCACGGTCAAGACTAGAGAACGCACCCTGATAGGCTCTCTATCTTTCCTACTTAACGCATCGGCAACAACATTGGCTTTTCCTGGGTGATATTTTATATCACAATCATAATCACTTAACAACTCTATCCATCTTCGTTGCCTCATGTTCAATTCCTTCTGGTCGAGAATATACTGTAGGCTATTGTGATCGGTGAATACCGTACACTTGGTGCCATACAGATAATGTCTCCACAACCTAAGAGCAAAGACTACAGCTCCTAACTCAAGATCATGAGTAGTATAATTCTCCTCACTCTTCCTTAATTGCCTAGAAGCATAAGCTATCACTTTCTCTCTCTGCATCAAAACAGCTGCATAACCTCTAAGAGATGCATCACAATACACTACAAAATCTTCACTCCCGTCGGGTAATGATAAGATTGGCGCACTACATAATTTTTGCTTCAATGTCTGAAATGCTCCATCTTTATCACTTCCCCAAACGAAAGGTTTATTCTTCTGAGTAAGCTTAGTCAAGGGTTTAGCTATCAAAGAAAATTCTTTAATGAATCGCCTATAATAGCCAGCCAATCCTAAGAACTGTCGCACTTATGTTGGCGTTGTCGGTGCAGACCAATTCTTAATAGCTTCAACCTTTGCAGGATCAACATGAATTCCATCTCTGTTAATCACATGACCAAGAAATTGCACAGAATCTAACCAGAAATCACATTTCGAAAACTTAGCATACAACCTTTCATCCTTCAACAAATTCAAAACAATCCTCAAATGTTCTCTATGCTCATCTTCATTCTTAGAATAGATTAGAATATCGTCAATAAACACAATCACAAATTTATCCAAGTAGGGCTTGCACACTCGATTCATTAAATCCATGAAAACCGCAGGTGCGTTAGTTAACCCAAATGGCATTACTTGAAATTCATAGTGTCCATAACGAGTTCTAAATGCAGTTATAGGAATATCTTCTTCACGGACGCGAAGTTGGTGATATCCTGACCGCAAATCTATCTTAGAATACACACTAGATCCTTGCAGTTGATCAAACAAATCATCAATCCTAGGTAAAGGATATCGATTTTTAATTGTCAACTTATTCAGTTCCCTATAATTAATGCACATACGAAAAGATCCATCCTTCTTCTTAACGAACAAGACTGGAGCTCCCCAAGGCGACGAGCTCGGTCGAATAAAACCTTTATCAGACAACTCCTTAAGTTGCTCAGATAACTCCTTTAATTCAGAAGGGGCTAATCGGTAAGGCGCACGTGCCACCGGTGCAGCACCAGGAATTAAATCGATTCGAAACTCTACTTGCCTTATCGGTGGAAGTCCGGGTAAATCTTTAGGAAATACCTCAGGAAATTCACAAATAATAGGTACATCTTCCAATCGTTTCTCCCTAGACTCATTCCCGGTCACTTGAGCTAAGAATAACTCACAACCGTTCCTGATGTACTTTTGGACTTTAATACATGAAACGATTTTCAAACGGGATTCACCTCGACTACCATCAATTACTAACGTCCTGTTCCTAAGAGGAATCTTAACCTTCTTCTCTCCAAATAAAATAGTAGCATTATTCAACGACAACCAATCCATACCAATAATAATATCAAAACTACCTAATTCTATCAACATCAAATCAATCGGAAAGGAATGGTTCAAGAGATTTAGAGAGCATCCTTCTAATAGCTTATTAGTTTTCACTAATTTACCATCAGCCAATTCCACCTCGTAACTAGTACTTATCTCAACAGGTTCAATATCAATAAGGGCACTAAATTTAGTGGATACAAAGCTCCTATCGGCACCCGAATCGAATAAAGCAACATCATAATGATTGTTGAGTAAAAACATACCGGTAACGACATTCGGATCCTCTTTCTTCACCTCGATTGTTCCAAGTTGGTAGATACCACCCTGGGGGTTTCTTCCAGGTACAATCGCTTTCAACTTGGGGCATTCCGATTTCCTATGACCTTCTTCATTACAGTTGAAGCAAATGGTTCCCTTCTTACACCTTTCAACCTTGTGTCCAAGCTTTCCGCAATTTCGGCACTTCCAGCAGTCGCCAGCATGCCTCTTGTTGCCACACTTAGGACATCTATCATCGTTGCGCGGTGTGTTGTTGGTAAGAGCATTTGCATTCCCCTTTCTCTTGTTCTGACGGCGATTGAAATTCTTCCTATTATCACCTCTATCTACACGATCACCGTCTCCCTTTCTTTTCTCACCTACACGGGCTTCATCTTCCTTATCCTGAATTATCTGTCCAATGAGTTGGTAAGCCATTCGAACAGCATCATCAATGGTCAGTGGTTTCGATGATGTTACGTCCCCCCGGATATTCCTGGTCAACCCTTTCACATATTTCTCAATTCGGATCTCTTCGGGTTCAACCAATCGAGGACATAGCAAGGCCAACTCATGGAATCGATTCATGTAACTATCAATGTCCACACCTTTCATTCTCAAATGAATCAACTCCTGTTCTAACCTAATAATCACACTACGAGGACAAAACTCCAAAGTCATCCACTTCTTAATTTCAGCCCAAGGAGTAGCATTAGCAGCATCAAGACCCATGAAAGCAATTCTCCCGTTCCACCAAGTCAACGCACGACCTTTAAGAGTATCCATAGCAAAAGTCACCTTATCTTCCTCCTTACACTTACTAATCCTAAACACCGATTCAATCTTTTCAATCCACTGGCTTAGTCCTACAGCACCTTTAGTTCCATTAAAAGGTAGAGGTTCACACTTCATGAACGTCACATAAGTACAACCACCAACTTCAGGTGCATTCGTTCCAAGTCCTCCTACATTTCCTCCAGCATTAGCATTCACATTATTAGCATTCATATTCACCTTAGTACCGCCAATTCCACTACCGCCAGCTCCACTACCGCCAGCTCCACTACCGCCAGCTCCACAACCGCCAGCTCCACTACCGCCAGCTCCACTACCGCCAGCTCCACTACTGCCAGCTTCATTTCTAGCATTTGCCATAAATTCAGTCATAGATGCGGTAACTTGCTCCGTAATAATCCTACGTACATCATCCTCAGTCACAACCTTCTTGGGCGGCATAGTTCTATAATTTCACAATTTCAAAGTATTAAGCATTCATCCAACAAAGGATTCATATAATATGGATCGAATTCATAATCAAGATACAAATAAGGCACAATATGGAATTCAAGACAAGATACATATTTCATTCGATCTGAAACAAAAGTATTGTCTTAGTACATCCTATATCAAAGTTCTAACACTATATACACTCAAAATTCGTGCCAAGTCTACTACTAACAAGTCGGTTCAGTCAAAGCTACAAAAGCACAAAAGATATAAAGGTCACTACTAAATACAGACTGGTCTACTGAGAACCGCTAGATGGTCCATCATCCATCATCTTCTGAATCTTCGTCGGACGATCACTAGACACATCTTCAGCTGGGCGCTTACGGATTACTCCTCTTTCAACCATATCAGCATAAAATCTACTGTTCCATCCCACAGATATATTCAACTCCTTTTCAGCTTTCTCACGCATCGCACGAGCCACACTCAACTGAATCTCCATAGAATTCACCTTTTTCTTCATAGCAGCATACTCACCACTTTCCAACACCGATAACCTCCTAAAAGCCTCATTCAAACCACGTTCTACATCACTCAAATCCAAACTAAGCAATTCTCGCTCTTTCTCGCCAACCTTTGTCTTCGACTCCAAATAAGCAACCTGAGTCTGAACAACACCTAATCCAACCTCTGTCACACAACTCTTAACACGGGAAGCATCTAGATCACGTCTCAAGGCCCATGGTGCAAGACCATCAATATGAGTAGCCTCTCGAGTACTAGACGACTCTCCTATCTCACATCTACGAGTAGCAATACCATCAGTACCGTCAGGTGCATCGTCATCCTCATCCTCCTCTGATTCAGAATCAGATTCAGACGATTCAGACATTTCATCCCTAGGTAACTCATCCTCAGAATCAGACAAACAAACTGGTGGGGGCAAAGGCTCGCCCTCTGGAACATCATACGGATAAATAAGCTCAGCTTCCTCATCGTCATCAACCTCAACATCTATACCTACATCCTCCTCGACATCCTCGTCGTCAATCTCGTCATCTAAATTATCTAATCCAATCTCATCATCATTCTCAATATCCACATTCTCAATCTCATTCTCTACTAAGTCAACCTGAGGGGCAATCTGATCTCCTAGTCCTAACTCGGGCTCGGGATCCTCAAATGGTTCCTCCTCATCATCAATATTATAATCTACTAAGTCTAAATAAGGATCATCTTCTATATTAGGTTCGGGAATAGCATGGTTTTCTACAGGAATATTAGGGTCAGCCATGACAATCTGCATTTATATATATATCTCGTATTAGGATAACATACTAGTTAAACAATTACATAATGAAATCACGATATATACATATATATAAATTAAATTATATATATCAAAATATATATCTTCTCAATAGGGCTTGTTGGTAACGTCGGAGATCTCTGGCACCGTTATAGTCAAAAGATTTTTCAAATATTTTCTCAAATGTTCATTGTCAAAAGATTTTGAAAAGTTTTGTTCAAAACCTTGGTTTTTAAAATCCTTTGTTATCTATAACGAGAGCTCTGGTACCAAACTGTAACACTCTCATTTTTCGTATCGGTACAGCGGAAGGGTCTTTCAGAGTGTTACGGGATAGCACAATAACTCCAATCATAGACAACACATAAAAATGGTTGTTCAAGGTTTAACATACATTCATTCGATAAAAAGTTTCAAAAGCGTACAACAGGTCCCAAATTATACAGGTGATTAAGTTTACAAAACATAGATCGAATGAACATTTTTAATATTAAGTGGGCCATCAGAGTCGATCTCCATCCGGATTACCTTCAAGCACCTGAGATAAAAACATGCAAAAATCATATCAGCGAATGCCGAGTGAATTCATAGAGTTTAATGAAAACCGTTATATAAAACAATCATTTAAAATCAGAACACAAGCATAATATCGGAAGTAAGTCCTCATATTGCTAGTCAGGCAATATATAAATCAAGCATACATCTTAAACCGTCAATGAGACCGTAGTCTCTATATTACCATGATAGGTAATATATTCATCGTTAATAGCGTCGTTATCATATATAGGATACATTGTATTTGAAGTATATACGTTTTATCTGAATTAGGATTATTATTAGCCGCATGACATTGTTACCTTACTATGAAAACAGCGGGCCGCGAACCCGACAAACAATTTGCCCATCTAAGTTAGCGTGTCGTCACAAAAATCACGCTATGGAATCTTCTCATACATAAATTCGCTTACCAATCAATGTGGTACGACGGGGATCAACCGTCAAGGCGCGAACTGGGGTGATCGTCCCCAAATAGTACTATCAAATGCATAAGCGTCTACCAAATCCCGGCAGTTCACAATTCATGCTAATGTGACTTTAAGTGACATAACCTAACTACTAATAATCCTTTTAGTCTCGTTTATAGGGTCATAGCATCATTCGGGTCCATATCATTAAGCATACAATCGGGACTACTTGTGTTCTATTTTTATAAAAATCTAGCATGTTATCTCCCTCGCGGGTTTACAAATCATTTTATAAAACATTTAAAAGAGTGCGAGGCTATGAACTCACGTTGTTAATGAAAGGCGGATTATCGGCTACGGGCGTGCTTCGGTCACGGAAACCTATATAAATAATAATCGGTCTTAGACTCGGTCCAATGACTTTTATCAAAATAACAATATACATATGATGATTTTGTACATATGATGATGATCAAGTGGGTTTATACATCCTTGTTTACTCATTTTAGCGTTTACGTTTTGGTAATGTTTTACTAGTTTGCTAGTTTTACCGATTTACCTATTTTAAGTCCATTATGCCTTGTATAAGTTCTTTAACTTGTTTTTATCCCTTTTATACCTATATTATCAGTATATATATACTTTCCATGTTGGGCCCAAATGGGTTAAGCCCAATAAGCTCTTTTTACAAGTTTTTATCTTATTAAGTCCAATTATTAGTCCAATATGTTTAGTTAGCTCGTAAATGTCCGTAATTCTTATAGTTCGGGTTTTATCGGTTTTTACTTGTATTAGTTACTTATACATCAGTATATGAATTTTATAAACTTTACATTAGACGGGTTTGGTCGTCTAAGTTTTATCTGGCAAAAAACGTTAATTTTACGGCGATAGCCGAAAAAGTCGTAAAAATCAAGTTTATAGTTTTTACTACTTATAAATATTATTTCACCACCATTTATATAATTTACCCATTTAATTAACCTTTTATATATTTATATAAATAAGTTTTATAAGTTAGTGGGTTTATATTTTTACATTTTATACATTATAATGTGAGTGCTTATATAATATTAATAAACATTATTTCCAAAAATCTGATTTTTAACTTCATGTTCACCATTTTTAACATATCTAGAGTTCTATAATGAATTAGAAGCTCATTTTTGGATGACATGTTCTTCATATTATGTGCTACATTTAACTTAGTTATAGCTACTGCCCATTTTGAGTTTAACTTGCCTTAACAGTCTCTACAAAACCGCTTATTCAGATTAGACCACCTAACTTGTTTTGATCATATCTCACTCATTATTTTGATTCCATTGCATGGCCAACTCTCACATGTGTATAACATCTTCTACTTACTGTAAATGGATAAAACCATGCAATTTTATCAGTTCATCGTTTTGTTATCTACTGTTTTTATACAGCCAACTAAATAATCAAGATTTTAGCTTCATTTCTTATAGTTATCAACCTTTTTAAGCATATTTATCAACACTTGATCCCCACACAACATTTTTATCATCATATATACATCATATACATATACAAAATGAAAGAAAATACATTTGTTCTTTACAAAATAACAAGAGAAAAATGGAGAGGATGATCTTCTTTACCAACCAAGTGGATTTCTTGTTTTTGGAAGACAAGAACTTGATGAACACAACAAGTATCTCCAAGACCATCAAATATCAAGAACATAGGTTGGAAAATCAGCCCTAGGACACAAACAAATCACCTCCAAAGTTGTTAATATGGCCACCAAATGAGCAAGGCTTCAAGAATACTCCTTAATAGAGCTAGTAAACATGTGGTTCATGGCTAGAAGAGATCAAATGGGGTGTTTGTTGGCTTATTTAGGACGGCAAAGGGGGAGAGTTTGAGAGAGTTTTTGATGTTGGTTTGCATGTGAGAATGATGGAAGTGAAAAACAAGTAGCTAGTTTTGAGGCTTAGTGGAATGGTAAAGCTTAAGGTGTAAGCTAGCTTACACTTGGTGTAAGTTAGCTAACATGATGCCACCTTGATGGCGTGGTGTCATGTTGGCCGTCCAAACCATGCTAGTGGGGTGGGATAATGTGTTTTGTCCCATCTCACTAGTTTACGGGTATTTCTCGATTCTAGTTTTCTCGATTTGCGTGCCCTCGGGTCGTTTTACGAAAAACGTTTTTATAAATTATGAATCAACGTCACAAAACGAATCCAATAAAAATTGTCTCATCAAAAACGGAGTTCGAAAACGTAAATACGTAATCCTAAGGTTTCCGGTTTAGTCGTAAAAGACGCCAAATTATGCACGTAAGCCCAAATTTAAATCCGTAAATTGTGAGTTCGTCAACCAACCCAAAAATAAGTTTCAAAATATTATACGAGAAAATATTTTACTACCTGAAAATGTTAGATTGTCACATTAAACATGAATTCGCTAATAGTTGTCCTTTCCTTAACTTGGGTTAAGCAAAGTCTATTCATTGTCATAAGTGTAGGGGAAGTTTTTATACTTCCATGCTCTTAAACATTGAGGACAATGTTTAGCTTAAGTGTAGGGAGGCTCTTCTATCGAAGTGACCTTACCTAGAACTTGTCATTGTCTTTCATGATAACTTGGAAAATTAATTTTTCAAAATTTTTTCAAATTTTTGATCTACTTTGGCCACCAAAAATATGCATTCATATTATAACACCCCCACAAATGCTATGCGCAGCGGAACTACAACATTTGGGTGCTACATAGTTATCATCACACATAAGGTATATTAAACGACTCAAAGAGACGTAAAAGTTTAAACATAAATTAAAGATTGATTAAATCATCAAAGTCTACAGTTTTCCAATTCCCAAGATGATACAAAACAGAGTTTGCGTTTAGGTCCCCACTGAATCTCAACCCAAAAGTACATTTTTGCTCACATGACAGAATAATAAAAGAGTTTTAAGTTAAATAAGGGTGGAAAAACAAGTAGACCGCCAAGCCACAACAACTTCCATCCTCGCATGCTCCGCTGCTATCAACCTTGGTTACCTGAAACACATGCTTAAAACTGTCAACACAAAGGTTGAGCGAATCTATAGGTTTATCAAATCATAAGTTGAACATAAGTACTAAAAACCAATCATGATCATTCAATAGCATTGTCGTACTCACAATCTATTATTCAAGGATAAGACAATTGTGTTTAAGCTCATGAAACTAATCCGTTAACTCAATCACCCGCGTAATAATTACCGGCGTGATTCAGATGAAACCAGTGCCCCTACTAAAGGCATCAGTTGCAATTATACCTTATCTCTTATCACAAATTATCCGTCCGCAGGGGTATCAACGTACTAGCCCTCGTCTCGGATAGGGTAGTCAACCCCATAGTACTATCACTTTGTATAAGCGGCTATTTCCCCCTTCGCAAGGGCAAGACAATAGTTAATAGTTCATGAAATTAGGGCCTTTTGCAACTAGGTACTCAACACAATTTCAAGGCAACATTCGGGTCCAACAATCATTCATGACTTATATTCATTTTCATTTAAATAGCATGTATCCCCCTCGCGGGTAAAAACATTTGAAATAAGTAAAGAGCGAGGCTATAGACTCACCTTGCGTAGTAGTAGTGGTTCTAGCGAAGACGTAACGAGGAATGTCACCGACGACGTGGATGCCCGGGAAAATCAAACATTTGACCTAAAAGTCAAAGTACGAAAACCAAATCAATACACCGCGTACATAATTGTACTAACACACGCATATGCAACACACTCAATGCTTATGAAAACTCACGCCAAAACCAAACAAGTAGTTGTTACTAGACTTATACCATTTATCAATGTTATTAAAGTTACTATCCATTTTACGATTTCGCCGATACTTACCAAAAGTATGGGCTGTTTTCCTAGACTCATACCCTTTTATAAAATTTGGGAAAATTCTCAAAAATACCTTAAGACCTGTAGAAATCACATTTTTAATCCCCTTAAAAGTTTTCGCTTTAACGACCCGTTGCTCAACACATTACTAAGCCTACGTTTTTCGGACTGATTTTGCACTTTGACCAAGTTGGACTTGTTTGACCCATTTAAAATGTACCATTGACCCATTTGACACCTAAGTCTTATAATAGACTCAGATATGCAGGTTTGAGACCAAAAATCATCCTTTGACCATTTACCAAACTAAACCTATGGTCCCCGGGATTTGACCCAAAACCAAACACAAATTCGGATTGTGTTGGTTCTCATCTCCCGGTACACGTATTTTCAAAGTAACATAACTTTTGACTCGTTTGGAGTCGTAAGCTCTACCTTATACCGAAACGAAGCTAAGACAAAGATCTACAACTACATCCTAACCACAAGACCTGTTTACAAAATATTTTTATGAAAACACTTCGAACATTCTGCCTAAAATCAACTATCCCAAAATCAATCCTACACTCGTTTCCAACCCATTTTATCGGCACTAGACCTCAACCTAAACACTCCTAACCATGCCCAATCATAATAATCAGTCCTAAACTACCTAATTATCAAACCCATCTCAAAATCTAAACACAAATTCAAGCATGCAATATGTTTAAACCATTCAAACAAACCCAAAACATCAATCTAGACACAAACCCATGACACATTTCATCAAACACCTTGAACACACCCAACACCCCCCCACATTTAGTGGCTTTTAGGGGCTGTGGAGAACGAAGAACATAACACCCATCTTATTTTATGGATTAATTAGCATTATCCAATCACCAATTACACGAATTAATGATTTAATTACATCAAAACACATTTTTGAAAAACCTTTGATTCTTGGAAAATTTTGTTAATGCATGTTAGATTTAATTGTGTAAGAACACTTACAAATGGAAATAAAAGGGTGGTCTAACCTTGGATTTAATCAAAACAAGAAGGAAAAAGATTTTTGGTGGTGGTGTTTGTGTAAGCCGACGACCAAGAGAGGGTGGGGAGGAAGAGGAGAGAAATTTTAGGAGTGTTTGTTTGTGTGTGCAAATTTCCTTTCTTTTTGTAAAGTTTGAGGGACTTGTTTTGTCATTTTGGTTTTCTTTTGGCCTCACTTGTAAACGACTCCAATATTTGCGGGAAACGACTTATTAGTCGACTTAAAACTTTACGGAAGTCGGGGGTCGTCCCGAACACTCGAAAATACTTTTAAATGGTTCAAACGCACACAAAACGAATATTCATATGGTTCCGACTCGACTTAACACGTAATAAAAATAAAATCTCGAAAAACTCAAATATCGATCAATCGATAATAAAATGTAAGTTTTGGGCATCTGTCGGTATCGTAGTCGTTATCGGTTCTTCTTAAATCGTCAAATGTTAAAATTACGACCGTAAACGTTGGTTTCAATTTAAACCGTCAAATATATAGCAAACGAAACTTCTTAAAAATTTCAAAAATATTCGTAAAATAGGATTAAATAAATAACGTTGGGCTCGAGATATCACATCCTCAAGTGAGTCGCAACTTAAGAGAGATGCTCATACTGAACAACTCTTGAGACAATAACTTAGCATCATACGGCACATTCACGGGTCTTACATCCTCCCCTCCTTAAAGGAGCGACGTCCCGGCGCTCTCCGGTTCTTCTACTCGCATTTCGTACTACTAGAAAGATAAGTGTACTTCTTCCTAAAGGAGTCTTCACGTTCCGTTGTGGACTTCGGTTCACATATCGGATTCCATCACACCTTCACGATGAGTATTATACCTTGCTTTTATCTCTTAACATCTCGATCCATGGTCTCCACTTCAATTTCCCAATTTCTTCCTACGGTTATCACACATCTCTTCTCACAGCCTCTCGCGGTCAACAAGTGTTTCTTAGTCTATACCATTTCTTCCGTAGCCTCTCGAATCCTTCCAAGTCCATTCAACTGACTTTTCCCTACTTCATTCTATCCAACTGGCGATCTACATTTCCATCCACAAAATGCTTCCACTGGTGCAGCTTCCACACTAGCACGGTAAATGTTGTTGTACAAGAATTCTATCAAGGACACATGTCGATCTCAACAACTATCAAAATCAATCACACACGTTCGGAGCATGTCTTCCAACTTTCGAATCGTCCTTTCACTTGGTTCATCATCTCGTAAAAACAACTACTCACAAAATAAAATCGCACGGGTCACACATAACCCCATCGAAAACGTTCAGAATATACCAGACGAAGTAATTAATACTAGTCATACAAAATTACCTTAAGCGCAATATTACGCACATACAACCCTAGTTCGTCAAAACGAATTCATCGATACGGAATCATCCGACGTATACATAACTCTCTCGAAAACGTCACAATCTCATCAAACACAAAAGCCATTATGAAACACATACAATCACATTACGACATGTTTGCAACATAGCCAAACCATGCGAAATCAATCAGTTCAATCAAGTTAACTCATGCTTGCTAATCAGCCAAGCCATGATAAAATAAGAAATGTTGACATATTTCTCGGATGAGTCCAGTCAAAAGAAAATTGCAAGTTAAAGAAGGTTTACGAGCTTGCCAGCTATGGATGCATATCCAAAAGAAATAAAATACATACATATGTCATCGCAGGGCGCTCACCCATGGATTCATACACAAAAGATATTACAAGAACACCATCTCACTTTCGTCCTAACCGTGGTCAAAATCTCAATAAGCATCATCGTTCACAGTATATAAAAAAAATTATACATATATATTTCATGGCACCTGTTCTCCATGATCGGACGTCATTAGACAATGTCGTCTCAAGTTCTCACAACTTTCGATCACTCGACCAGATCACTTACCGCATGAATACATAAAAGGCAAGGGTTTACCACAAGAACATCAACTATGGCTATCTGATGAGACTGTATTTATACATAGTCTCATCGTCCAAATTGGACTTAAAACGCTTAAAATATCGTCAAAATACCATATATGTGCCTATGTTTGTTCATTGTGTATTTTAGGTGTGGATATCGTGAATTCACCAAAAGATCAAAGGAATCAAGCAAAAACGAACACGGGAAACGAAGCCGCACAAAGAATCGGGCCCAAGTTATGAATTTTGCAAAAATGCCCTTGAAGTTTGAAGATTATACAAGTTTGGTCCCTCAACTTTGGAAGAATGACACTTTATACCCCTCAATGTTCCATTAATATGAGTGTGGGTCCCTAAAGTTTCATATTTATACAAGTAAAGCCCTTGGATATTGGTCAAAGTTACAAGGTTAATGCTTAGTTACTAAAGGACTAAGTTTGCAAACACTTAGGGACTAAAATTGCAAAGCTACAAGGACTAACGGTGATAAACATTGGGACTGTTATTGCAAATTTGTGAAAATAGCCATTTAACCATAAGGACTTAACCTGCCAACTTCCCAAACCCTTTTAACACCACCCTCCATTAACCCCTAACCCCCCCCCCCCCCCCCGACATCCTTAAATCCACCCACCTCTCACAGCCCGCCACATCATCCTCCTTAAACCCACCAGCCAATCCAATCCCACCTTCACCCCACGTCACACTCCACCCAACTAATCCTAATTTAATTAATCTTCCCTCCAATAACAACCATTTAAATTAAGTTAACCCCAAAACAAGATTAAAACTTTCCCTGCTTATCCCCTAACCCACATAAACCCTAATTTCCAATCTGCACAAATCAAAGGGTTAACCTTTGATTAAGTGCAGATTAGTGATTCAAAATCACCTAATCTAAACCCACCTCACAAAACTCCAAACCCTCCACCCAAATGGGCCCCACGAACCTCCCCTGTCTACCCAAATATGGCAAATTTAGCATCTTACAGCAATCAAACGGCTCACAGCCAAAACTTGGTCCCTAAGGGTCATAATTAACGTTTGAGATCAAATGAGCAAGCTGGCATATCACATGCTACAAGAAGACCAGATTTGAACCTCATTTGACCAAGGGCACAAGAGGAACTTCATAGCTAGGGTTTTCTTTTTCCTTTTGCTTTCTAGAATTTTCTGTAAGCCAATATATAAGGCACTTAGGTCTTCTTTCAATTTTGTTCCAGTTTTTTGTAAAAAAGTTTGATGATTAATGAAAATGAAAGTTGATTTATTTGCATTAACTGAGTTCCGTTTTAATTGTTTTCTAGTATAATTTATTGTTAAAGATTCATTGTTTATGAATATAGTTTAAGGTTTAAAGGTTTACATTTATCTAAGAGTTTTCAGAAAATCGTTTTTTGATAAGTTCTTGAAAAAGTTTTTTACTTGAAATCATTTAAAAAAGGATTGAAGTGAAAGTGGATGTTTTTTTTGAGTGATTTCATAAGTTGGTTACAAGTTTGCAAAGTTAGGTTCCAAAAGATTTAAGAAGAAGATAAATCAGTTTTCATTTTTTTTAGCTTAAGCAATAAGCTATAGCAGCTTATTCAATAAGCTTGTCTATAGCTTATTTGTCTCCTCCACAGGTCACTTTTTGTGTTCTATTGTTTTCTTGGCAGGTTATAACAGCAAGCTACCCTAAATCCTTCTCCTTTCATTGTTTTCTTTATTTTGAAGACATAAGGGGGTGTTTGGGACTGCTGTAGTCCCCACCTTGCCATTTCTCTACATCAACACACTTATCACAAGCTCACACAAGCCCTCAAACCAATTCCAGTAGAAGGCCTCAGCTGGTGAGTAGCTTAGACCCCTATTGGACCCTTTTTTTTAAGTTTCATGTGAAAAGTATGTGATGTTGTGTGATTGTGTTCATATGATTGTTTTATGATTGGATTCTGCTTACTAGATGATTATTTGCATATTAGAATAGTTATTGTTCAGTTTAAGTTGATTTGCAAGCTTTTTGTTTGTTAAAATCCATTTTCAGAAAATATAGGGGGTGTTTGGAAACTGGTTTTAGGCAGTGATAAGTGATTGTATTAGTAGCCAAAATAGTCTAGGTTGACTTCTCTTGCTAGATTAGGTGATTATAAGCTGTTAGTATCTAGGTTAGACAAGATTTTAGTCAGTTTGCGTGCTTTCAAATTGGTCATATAGCATAAATCAGCATAGTGTTAAATCTGCTTAGATTTGGCTTAATTTTGCCCACTTCTTTTGCATCCTGTTAGATAATAGGATACACTAGGGTTCTAAACAGCTTGGTAGTGATTAGGTGGTATAGTGTGCAAGAAATCAAGCTTTAAAACTCACTCAAGTGCACCTAAGTAGCTAACTGCCCCCAACAACCCCCCCTATTTTATACAGCAACTATTCATAGGCTTTTTTGTGATTTTCTTGAACTGTGCTTGGTGTTTTTATTGTTTGATCAGACTCCCTACACTCCACTGAGTGTAGGGGTGCCAATCTTGTCCAATAAAACGAACCCTAGCTCTAGTTACAAGTCAAAAAGTTCTCTGTCCCGTTTTTTTACTCTAACAGTGGGAAAAAGTTCCCACTGTCTTTGTTAAAGTTACCCCTGCTGCACAAAAGGACAAAAAGTCCAAGTGTCACCATCAGTTTTTTTTATATTTTTGTCTTTTGTGAACTTATTTAAGAGTTAGGATTTGATTCTTTTTTCAATATTTTTCTTATTTATTTTCTGATTTTTTAGTATAATTTAATTTTTTATTACTGTTCATTTTCTATTTTTTATATTATTTAGCTATTTTAATTACTTTTTATTAATCTGTTTTTTGTCTTTTAGTGTAGAAAATACATATTTTTCTGTTTAAAAATTTTCCTAGGTTTAGAATAATATTTTAAGATTTTTAGTCAAAAAAATTAGTCACTGTTCATCTTTTTAATTATTTTTTTATAATTAAATTAGGGTAATTAGGGTTTATTTAACAAACTGTTTTGTCTTTTAGTGAAAAATTTTACATTTTTCAAACTTTTTCAATTTTCTACTGTTCAATAGGATAATTTAGGATTTTTAAAATTGTTAGATTAATTTTGGCATTATTTTATTATTTTTTATGATTATTTTAATTTAAAAATAGTTTTAAGTCATTTAAAAATAGAAAAATAGTTTTTAAAATTTAAGAAAAATAGTTTTTAGTCATTAAATAATATAAGTTAGTTATTAGTTCAATAAATTAATATTTTGGACATTTTGTTAATTATATTTAATTTTTGGGCTTTAATTAGCATTAAAAATTGAATATTTAATTAATAAAAGGCTTTAAAATATATTTGTTGGATTTTTATTCTTATTTATATTATTTAAGACTTAGTTTAATATTTTAATTAATTTTTAGGTTTTATTTTTAATTTCGTCACGTTTTACGTATATACGTTCGCGTTTTACGTCATTCGTCGTAGTGTAATCGTAGTCGTAGCTCGTCTTTAATTTTTCTCTCTTAAACCAAAAACGTCACTAATCCAAACTTGATTTTATATATTTTGGCACACTAATACACACACCTCCTTCGAGAACGAACTTGGAATTTATTCGTCTTCACGGTTTTTCATTAAATCGTGTCGATTAATACTTGCCGCATTTATACGTTGTTTTCCTAAACGCGTATTTCTACACCTATCATTTTGGCGCCGCTGCCGGGGAGGTGTTTAGTGTGCCATTACTATTAGTATCGTGTTTGTGTGAGTAGTGCGTTTTTGCTTTTCATTTTTTGAAAAGCGTGAATACCGTACATACTCATTTTTGTTATTTTTCTCTATTATAGTATAATATCCAAATAAATCGTGTTTAATTTTCCTAAGTTAAACACAAATCAATCTTTTACTATATTTTAGATATATTGGTTTTCGTTTTTCTTTGTGAATATTATTATTACTATATTGTACTACGTAAGAACAATAAATATACAAGTACTCCAAATACGTGAGAAATCACAACCTTGATTCGGGATTTCATCACTCGATCATTGTATTCGAATCTAAAGCAAAAGTTTAAAGGCAAAATAGATAAATACTTTCGTGAGGCTTAATTTCAATTAACACAAACTATAAGGTGGGTATAAGGCGGTTGTATTTCACGACCTAAAGGAAAAAGGCTCTTAAGTGCTTCGCGCCGCCTCGTTTCCTCCGCTTGCTTGTGCGTGTTTTGAGAAAGAAGGCTAATCGAGGGTTTGCCGCCCAAGTATTATCTACGTATTATATATTTGCTTGTGTTTTCAAGATTAAACCCTCTTGAACGTTTTGGTGTTCCACCAACGTTCTAAAGTCATCGAGAACGTTCACTCCACGTGATCGTTTTCATTCTTTGAGGCTCCTTTAATCGAGAAAGTCGATTCGAGGGGAGATTTGTAGATTTTTGTCTACGTAATACAACAAAAATTCCAAAAAAATTAAAAAACCAATCAAAAACCAAAAAAATTGAAAAATCGAAAAACCGCAAAAAGAATCTTCTTTGCTACCACCCATTCTACGCTTAGTGCATGCGCACTCGATCGAAGGATTATTCCAATTCTAGTGAAGCTTCGAATCGACGCAATCGTAATCGAAGGAATCGACGACGTAGACGAGAATTAGAAACCGACGTTCCTAATATCGTTGTTGAAGAAACCGTAGAGGAGATGGCCGATAATCGTTCGATGATGGAATTGCTCCAAGCGCCCACCGAGGGTTATGGAGACGCGATCGTAATTCCCGCTATCGAGGCGGAGAATTTTGAGATCAAGAGCGGAATGCTTTCGTTGATCCAAGCTACGAAGTTTCGAGGTCGTGAAGCCGATAATCCTCACGACCATATTCGGAATTTTGATCGTCTTTTAGCCACGAGCAAGTTTAAGAACGTCGACACCGATGTCGTCAAGCTTATGCTTTTTCCATACTCGCTCGATGGTGCCGCCAAGGATTGGTACGAGAAAGAGCCACCTAATTCCATAGTTACGTGGAAGGATCTCGTTTCCAAGTTCGTTAATTATTTTTTCCCACCGTCTAAGACAACGTTTTTCAAGAACGAGATTACAAAATTTGAGCAAAAATCGAATGAATCTTTTAGAGACGCGTGGGATCGTTTTAAGGAATTGCTTAGGCAATGTCCTCACCATGGTTTTTCCGAGTTGCACCAAATCGATACGTTTTACAACGGTCTTAATTTTCACGAACAAGACTCGTTGAATTCCGCCGCCGGTGGCAACTTTTTGTGTAAGACTCCGAGAGAAGCTTTGATAATTATCGAGACCCGATCCAAGGTTTACCAACTCCGCAATGCACCGAGTGTTGCCAATGTCGCCAATGTTAGTAGTTCTAATCGCGATATTGAGAGAGTTGATGCAAAAGTCGATAAGTTGACGAATGTGTTTACGTCTTATCTCATTGAGATGCAAAAGAAAGACGCTCCCGCTACGGTGAAAGCGGTTGAGGTTTCGTGTACGTTTTGTGGTGGACCTCATAATTATTACGAGTGTGCGGCTACGGATGGCCAAACGTCGAATGTGAGTGCGTTTAAACAACAATTTTTCTAATCAAAATAACGCCGGTCCATCACAACAAGGCAATTATAACCAAGGCAATAATTTTAATCAAAACCGAAACAATTTTCATGGAAATAATCAACAAGGAAATTTTTCGAATCAAAATCAAGGAGGTTATAATCAAGGTCGTAATATAACTTGGCAAAATCGAGACAACAATCAAAACTCGAATTTTTCAAACAACAATAACAATCAAGGAAACAATTTTTCAAGTGGTAATCAAGGAAATTTTCAAAGAAGTAATCAAAACCAAGGGAACTTTAATTCAAATCAAAATAGTTCGTCAAACGATTTTCAAAATTACATGAAAACGAATGAGGCTAATATGAGACGATTAGAGGGAGAAATTGGTACTTTGAAAAACGACTTTACAAATACTTTGAAATTGCAAAACACGAAGATTGAGCAAGGGCAAATTGATATTAAAAAGATGTTTTCGGCTATAATGAACAAAGCCTCGGGTTCGTCATCGAGTTCGTTACCTAGTGACACCGTTGCTAATCCGAAAGAACAATGTAAAGCCGCCTCGTCTCGTGAGAAAGGTCGTGTGATTACCCCTAACCTTGAAGGATTTCGTGTTGTTTATCCCTCTCAACCCTCGACTTCTAAGACGTCTTCTTGTTCTAAAGTCGATGGGGTGAACGTGGCGACCAAGGAAAAGAGTGCACACCCTCGTGTACCCCAAATTCCATCCACGATTCAAAAAGAGAGTTTCATCGACCTTACGAAAGTAACCCTTGAAGAAACTTGTGCATCGATCCTTCTTAAAAAACCCAAAAGGCATATGCCGAGAAAGGAAAAGGATCCGGGCCAATTTCTACTACCTTGTGATTTTTCCGAGATTGAGGGATGCTTAGCCCTTGCCGATTTAGGTGCTAGCATCAATCTCATGCCTCATTCTCTTTGGAAATTGATGAGATTGCCTTCGCTTACCCCCACGAACATGACAATCGAGCTTGCAAATTGTACTCCACTTATACCAATTGGAATAGCCGAGGATGTCTATGTCAAAGTTGGAAAGTTTGTTTTTCCCGCGGATTTCGTTATATCCGATTACGAGTGTGACCCTAAATGTCCCATTATTTTAGGCCGACCATTCTTATCGACGGCTCGAACCGTAATCGACGTTCACGAGGGGAGACTTACTATGAGATATGGGGATGAGAAAATAGACTTTTTCGCTAGAAAATCCCAAGGATTTTATGAGAATGAAAAAACCGAGGTTTCAAAACCTAATGATTCAAATTCTAATGATTTCAAAATGTTTACTTTAGCGGAAAGAATGAAGCTTGATGCATGTTTTGAAAGAATTAAGAAAAACGGTTTTAAAGATGATGATTTCAATGATAAAGAATACGTGTACCTAATTCAAAAGGGTATGTGTAAATTCATGGATGAAAACTCACTTTGGGATGTTTTTAGCGAAACAAGTGAAACACCAATTCCGAAGGGTGACGTTAATGCCATCACGACAATGACCAAAATGGATTCGTCTTCACCACCTTCGAAGGACCACGTCTTTGAGGCTTCAACTTCTAACTCCATCGAAGTGCCTCCTTTGCCTAGCCCAACACCCGTTGAGGCTAAAGGGTTTATCGACATCGATCCTCTCATCTTAGAAAAGTCACCTAAGCATAGCCCTAGTGCTTGTAAGTCCATGGTTGTGAATGCTCACATCGACTCTTTCTTTGACGATGACGATGGCGATTTTGCCGAGCTTGATCACGTACTTAGACATCCACATGCTATTTTTGATTCTCCTAAGAAGAAACATGTGAAGTACGATGATTATGAGTTTGATCCCGAGATTGAGGAAATCATTGAACGAGAGCTAGCTCTTATGCCTCCACTTCCACCTACGAGTGAGGTTGATCTTTCCAAAATCGAGGATGAACTAAATGAGTTGGAACGTCTTATTTTCGATGACGAACCAACTCATGTGACCACCAAAAATCCCATTCTCGAGGAGTTACCTTATCAACACTCCTCATTTGAGAATGACGTTTACCACATTTGTGAGGATCTAACTTATCAACGATCCCCACAAAAGAATGATGGTTTCGTGCTTGATCGTGATCTTTTCGAGAGAGTTTCTAAGATACTCAAGGAGGGGAATGACAAACCTTGGTTTGACAAGCCTATCTTTGATGAAGAAATCGATGAGATCGACGTTCATGAGGATGACGAGTATGTAGACCCCGAGGGGGCGGTGTTCTTTATTGACAAACGTTTTGAGAACTTATATAATCCGCCACGCCCTCCCGCCAAAGACTTAAATGTGAGAATTTTTAGCGCGACTAATTTTGAACTAGAAACGCCAAATATTTTCAACATTATTCAATCGGGTTTTCATAAAGAGTTTTTGAACGATGAAAAAGGAAAGGATTTTAAAAATGTTTTAAATGATTTTTCTACATGTTTAACTCCGTCATCACCGCGTTTCATGAGTGCTACCACCTCGTCTACTCCTTTTGACGATGGTGTGTGTGGTTTTAGTGTGGGGGAAGCCCCAAATGTTCCCTCCCATTTCTCCACCGAGGACGAGATTTACGATCCCGGAATTGCTTGTAAAGGGAAATCTCGGTCTTCCACCGATGCAATAAATGGAAATCTTATCTATTTGCTTGGTGTGAGTCTACCTCGAGTAGCTCATTTTAGTGACTTACCCATTGCCCCACCTTTCTACTTCTTATCTCTTTTCTTCTACCCCATTGGGGTTTGTGTTGGAGTAGCGTTGTTTCGTCTTTCATCCGAAAACGAAGACGCTATCTTTGACCCCGGTATACGTTTATCGGGTTTTTAAAGTACTCCATGTACTTTTGGGCCTTGTTTATCATGTAAGCCCCACTAAAAATGACCATACCAAGATTATCCCTAAATGATCACATTTATGGGGATTCGAGTCGAGCTTTTGACTCGGTTAACAAAAACAAGGTGCCTCGTGGGGGATTCTCATGCTTATCCTTGTACATATTATCGCTTTCTTAGTTAATGTAACGAGGGGACTTGTGCTCTTCCGACCTTTGTTCCGTGGTTGTTTGTGATTGTGATTTATTAGGTTCATCATCATCATTGAAGCCTCTCGTGTTCGTTTCACGGATCACTCGAGCTTCGATCGTTGCCTTTGGAGATTACGATATCCGATGATATCCTTTTATGTTCTAACGTTTATCTTATTAGCATAATTCATAAACGGCTATAGGTTATTCGTTTTACCCTTTCCATGCTCGAGATTAAGCATTCGACTTCGTCTCTAGTATGGGGGTGTTTACACCCCTAGACTCGAAACATTGAGGACAATGTTTAGTTTTAGTATGGGGGGGGGGGGGGGGGTGAGTAGATACTTCACCTTGCTCACGTCAACACGCAATCCAAAATTCATCGTTTTGTTCTCTTTTTGTTACAAATAAGGCTAAAAATGGCCAAATTTTAAAATTTTTCTAGTTTTTCATAAGTGTTTAAGACACGAATGTAGGTTTTCCGATGGAGAGAACGAGAGTAATTTTTGACTCGACCGTGCGTGTTGAGCACTTAGCTCGATTCCTTAACTTTTTAGGCTAAGTCTCTTAAATGAGGACGAGAAATGATAGAGTTATTTATAAGTCTCGTAATCGTCACGATCTTATATGTAGTAATTATTAGCTTATTCTCCCAACGCTTTTGCATAAATAATTGTTAATAAATATTGATTTGGCGGTTTAGTCACTATTGTTGGGTTTCTAATTTGTTTTGGTAGCTTCCATGTAATTAAATTGGGAAAACATTAAGGTATCGCCAGCGTCACGGTTTTGAAGTATTGGCACCCGAATAATCGAAAGCTTCACCTAATAATAAGATTTCAAGTGCTCACCTAAATTAAGCAAAAATTTGAAGCTCACAAGGCCGAAAAATCTATGCCCAAATTGAAAGTGAATCAAGCCTTAATCTTTGAAGCTTTAAAGATCCAAAATTCGCTTTAGCGTGAGGATATACGTCTTTGGCTAATAAAACCACCGATGAGGCGGATAATAAAAGGCAAGGCAAGACCGAAGTCATAATAAAAGCTTCATGGCGAAGTTGAATAAAAGATGGAGGTAAACCAAAGATAATAAGGCCCTTCCGTTAGGGGGCGTATAAAAGTCTTGGTAATAAGTCTCATGTTCAAAACCGTTATAAAACCGTGTTTATCGATCCTTCTTGTTGACTTAATTTTTTGACATCGTTGTCTATTGGGATGAATTATTGATTTAATGATTTTGGTTACACCGTTAAGTTTCTATTTTTAGACTTAATCTCTATTCACGCATAAGTCAATGATGTATCCTCGTGATCATTAAGACAAAATAAAATATAAGAGATACCAAGTAGGAATAAGGGAGTTTAGGTTCGTAATTAACACTCATGAGTAATGATTGTGTTGCTAACTTATAATAACAATGATCTCGTCACACGCTTAGCATGGAATCGAGTGAAAATCGAGGATGACGAACTTACCTCTATGAGGCATTCACGTGTTCTTATTCTATGATCCTAAAAGTCACGTTCTCGTGATGAAAACATTACATTATGTCTAAAATACGTGTAGTAGTTTATTTAAATTTACGTTTTCAATAAATGTCATCATAAAATGAATTTTGGAAATGCTATGATACTTAATTCTAGCATTGCGTGGGGACACGGCAATGGTTTAGTATGGGGGAGTGATGAGACTGTATTTATACATAGTCTCATCGTCCAAATTGGACTTAAAACGCTTAAAATATCGTCAAAATACCATATATGTGCCTATGTTTGTTCATTGTGTATTTTAGGTGTGGATATCGTGAATTCACCAAAAGATCAAAGGAATCAAGCAAAAACGAACACGGGAAACGAAGCCGCACAAAGAATCGGGCCCAAGTTATGAATTTTGCAAAAATGCCCTTGAAGTTTGAAGATTATACAAGTTTGGTCCCTCAACTTTGGAAGAATGACACTTTATACCCCTCAATGTTCCATTAATATGAGTGTGGGTCCCTAAAGTTTCATATTTATACAAGTAAAGCCCTTGGATATTGGTCAAAGTTACAAGGTTAATGCTTAGTTACTAAAGGACTAAGTTTGCAAACACTTAGGGACTAAAATTGCAAAGCTACAAGGACTAACGGTGATAAACATTGGGACTGTTATTGCAAATTTGTGAAAATAGCCATTTAACCATAAGGACTTAACCTGCCAACTTCCCAAACCCTTTTAACACCACCCTCCATTAACCCCTAACCCCCCCCCCGACATCCTTAAATCCACCCACCTCTCACAGCCCGCCACATCATCCTCCTTAAACCCACCAGCCAATCCAATCCCACCTTCACCCCACGTCACACTCCACCCAACTAATCCTAATTTAATTAATCTTCCCTCCAATAACAACCATTTAAATTAAGTTAACCCCAAAACAAGATTAAAACTTTCCCTGCTTATCCCCTAACCCACATAAACCCTAATTTCCAATCTGCACAAATCAAAGGGTTAACCTTTGATTAAGTGCAGATTAGTGATTCAACATCACCTAATCTAAACCCACCTCACAAAACTCCAAACCCTCCACCCAAATGGGCCCCACGAACCTCCCCTGTCTACCCAAATATGGCAAATTTAGCATCTTACAGCAATCAAACGGCTCACAGCCAAAACTTGGTCCCTAAGGGTCATAATTAACGTTTGAGATCAAATGAGCAAGCTGGCATATCACATGCTACAAGAAGACCAGATTTGAACCTCATTTGACCAAGGGCACAAGAGGAACTTCATAGCTAGGGTTTTCTTTTTCCTTTTGCTTTCTAGAATTTTCTGTAAGCCAATATATAAGGCACTTAGGTCTTCTTTCAATTTTGTTCCAGTTTTTTGTAAAAAAGTTTGATGATTAATGAAAATGAAAGTTGATTTATTTGCATTAACTGAGTTCCGTTTTAATTGTTTTCTAGTATAATTTATTGTTAAAGATTCATTGTTTATGAATATAGTTTAAGGTTTAAAGGTTTACATTTATCTAAGAGTTTTCAGAAAATCGTTTTTTGATAAGTTCTTGAAAAAGTTTTTTACTTGAAATCATTTAAAAAAGGATTGAAGTGAAAGTGGATGTTTTTTTTTTGAGTGATTTCATAAGTTGGTTACAAGTTTGCAAAGTTAGGTTCCAAAAGATTTAAGAAGAAGATAAATCAGTTTTCATTTTTTTTAGCTTAAGCAATAAGCTATAGCAGCTTATTCAATAAGCTTGTCTATAGCTTATTTGTCTCCTCCACAGGTCACTTTTTGTGTTCTATTGTTTTCTTGGCAGGTTATAACAGCAAGCTACCCTAAATCCTTCTCCTTTCATTGTTTTCTTTATTTTGAAGACATAAGGGGGTGTTTGGGACTACTGTAGTCCCCACCTTGCCATTTCTCTACATCAACACACTTATCACAAGCTCACACAAGCCCTCAAACCAATTCTAGTAGAAGGCCTCAGCTGGTGAGTAGCTTAGACCCCTATTAGACCCTTTTTTTTGAGTTTCATGTGAAAAGTATGTGATGTTGTGTGATTGTGTTCATATGATTGTTTTATGATTGGATTCTGCTTACTAGATGATTATTTGCATATTAGAATAGTTATTGTTCAGTTTAAGTTGATTTGCAAGCTTTTTGTTTGTTAAAATCCATTTTCAGAAAATATAGGGGGTGTTTGGAAACTGGTTTTAGGCAGTGATAAGTGATTGTATTAGTAGCCAAAATAGTCTAGGTTGACTTCTCTTGCTAGATTAGGTGATTATAAGCTGTTAGTATCTAGGTTAGACAAGATTTTAGTCAGTTTGCATGCTTTCAAATTGGTCATATAGCATAAATCAGCATAGTGTTAAAATCTGCTTAGATTTGGCTTAATTTTGCCCACTTCTTTTGCATCCTGTTAGATAATAGGATACACTAGGGTTCTAAACAGCTTGGTAGTGATTAGGTGGTATAGTGTGCAAGAAATCAAGCTTTAAAACTCACTCAAGTGCACCTAAGTAGCTAACTGCCCCCAACAGCCCCCCTATTTTATACAGCAACTGTTCATAGGCTTTTTTGTGATTTTCTTGAACTGTGCTTGGTGTTTTTATTGTTTGATCAGACTCCCTACACTCCACTGAGTGTAGGGGTGCCAATCTTGTCCAATAAAACGAACCCTAGCTCTAGTTACAAATCAAAAAGTTCTCTGTCCCGTTTTTTTACTCTAACAGTGGGAAAAAGTTCCCACTGTCTTTGTTAAAGTTACCCCTGCTGCACAAAAGGACAAAAAGTCCAAGTGTCACCATCAGTTTTTTTTATATTTTTGTCTTTTGTGAACTTATTTAAGAGTTAGGATTTGATTCTTTTTTCAATATTTTTCTTATTTATTTTCTGATTTTTTAGTATAATTTAATTTTTTATTACTGTTCATTTTCTATTTTTTATATTATTTAGCTATTTTAATTACTTTTTATTAATCTGTTTTTTGTCTTTTAGTGTAGAAAATACATATTTTTCTGTTTTAAAATTTTTCCTAGGTTTAGAATAATATTTTAAGATTTTTAGTCAAAAAAATTAGTCACTGTTCATCTTTTTAATTATTTTTTTTAATTAAATTAGGGTAATTAGGGTTTATTTAACAAACTGTTTTGTCTTTTAGTGAAAAATTTTACATTTTCAAACTTTTTCAATTTTCTACTGTTCAATAGGATAATTTAGGATTTTTAAAATTGTTAGATTAATTTTGGCATTATTTTATTATTTTTTATGATTATTTTAATTTAAAAATAGTTTTAAGTCATTTAAAAATAGAAAAATAGTTTTTAAAATTTAAGAAAAATAGTTTTTAGTCATTAAATAATATAAGTTAGTTATTAGTTCAATAAATTAATATTTTGGACATTTTGTTAATTATATTTAATTTTTGGGCTTTAATTAGCATTAAAAATTGAATATTTAATTAATAAAAGGCTTTAAAATATATTTGTTGGATTTTTATTCTTATTTATATTATTTAAGACTTAGTTTAATATTTTAATTAATTTTTAGGTTTTATTTTTAATTTCGTCACGTTTTACGTATATACGTTCGCGTTTTACGTCATTCGTCGTAGTGTAATCGTAGTCGTAGCTCGTCTTTAATTTTTCTCTCTTAAACCAAAAACGTCACTAATCCAAACTTGATTTTATATATTTTGGCACACTAATACACAAACCTCCTTCGAGAACGAACTTGGAATTTATTCGTCTTCACGGTTTTTCATTAAATCGTGTCGATTAATACTTGCCGCATTTATACGTTGTTTTCCTAAACGCGTATTTCTACACCTATCACTATCTATCGTTTAACCATCGATAATCAAGGATGGTTGAGTCAAGCAAAGAGGATTCCTCACTTAAATAAACGAAGACGGCAATGGAATTGTCTTCCCACTTCCGATGCACAGTTGGTAAACTTCAACAGTTTATCGCGTGTCGTTAAACATATCAAAAGAATGAGAAAAGAAATTAAATAAGGTACGATACGTTTGATGTAGGAGAAGTCGTCATCATTCCCCTCAGAGTCACTTGAACTTTGATTTCCTCTACTTTGGCAGTCTTCTATTCTTGTTTAAAATTCCTTCTCAGTGTCGGTACGAGTCCGTTTGGTATTTCATCAACACCCTAGCGATTCCGATAAATTTCACACGTTACACACAACACATAAAAACATTTTCCAAAATTACTCGGTCAAGGTGACTTACTAAGTCAACACAAAATGAAAGAAAATATTTCAAGGAAACACAAGAAAATTCAAAAATTATCTTTAAGAATCAAAGAAATTACGACTACTTGCAAAAATGATCCACCATTTAAAAAAAAGAAACGTTCTCATCCAAACGTTTATCAAAACACTACAAGTTTCAAGATGACCAATTTGTTTGACACGATAGTGCCCTTCCTAAACTATGCATAATTAGCTAGATCATGCATACTTAAGGGTCAAGCAACGACAATTAACAAAACAGGACTCTTCCCGAATTATGCATAGTTAGCTAAGCTGTGCATAATTGAGGATCGAGTGACGACACAAACATTATTATTACATACCAAATATGACTACGAAAGTTTTCGACCTAATCTTCAAAATAATTAAACCATTTGAAATGAAATTTGAAATGGGAAAATATTGTTACCATCGTTTTAAGAAACACATCAAACATTTTTCGTCTACTTTGGAAACATACATTACTTTGCCTATTTATGAGAAAAATGAATAAATAATTAAGTAAATAAATCGACACCACTTACATTTGGTTAAACGAAACATTTCACACTCATACAAATTTTCAAAATAGACTACTCACCAATCAATGGTAAGGTGGTTCAGGATTAAAGATCATTGCAAGCACAACAAGTAATAAAATCAAAAATCAATGAGATCGAACGAGGTAAACGAGTAATATAATTTCCAACTATAATTAACTATATTAGAAATGAAAATACTTCAAACATATGACAAAAGTTTCAGAATAATCAACGGCAATCTGCGAATACATAGAGTAAAATTTGAATATCAGCACAAGCGTCAAAAATAAAACAATGATCATAATTCCCATCATCTCGAGTTCCACACACATTCCACCAAGGGCAAACGGGGAGAGGAAATTAATCAATTGGTCGAATAGAAACAATTTCACCAGGAAGGTCGAGTTCTTTCACCTCTACAATTTGGTAAAGCGGCTTCGCCTCCTCGCTTTTGTTCAATATAAATAAATAACCAATTTAATGAAGATTTATAGCATCATTCAAGTAAATACAGAATTTTAGGTTCTATTAACCGTAAGAAGAAAAGTCACAACGTCCATGAACAGGACAAAAATATACACCGGGTGACATACCCTTATTATCATGTAATCGTGAAGTAGCAATTCAAAATAAATAATGGTCTCATGCCATTGACAATATTAAAACAAAAAATCACATGACTACCCAAATTTAGATATAGACTTGCAAAGTCAAAGAACTGATGTTGTACGATCGAACCATCGTGACCTAAAAGATTAGATATACATCCTTATTAAATAATATACAAGTAGGCGTGTGTTGGGTAATCCATTTTCGTTTTCTAATTACTGTTACCTGGTACATTGTAAAAGCGAGCATTTACACATTTTTAATTTGTGTTACACCATTAAAGAATTTATACCTTTCATTTTCCAATCTTTACGAAGTTTTCCTTTCTAGAAAAATTTCAATCTCTCGGAAATTATTAACACTAGTAGATGCGGTGACTCGGTTATCATAATTAACAAATCATTAGTTTTGAAAATCTCGATACTTGCGTCAAAATCTCATTAATCTTCATATTTTAAGTACCAAAAACGTACATAGTAAGAATTTTCCAAGTTTTACGTTTTTATTATTACGACTTATATTATCACATATATACACATATCCAACATGACTCAAACTAGTCCAATTAACTCTTAAAATCAACTATTGACTTTTTATTATACATAAGTCTTCCTTAAAACTGGTTTGTTAAATCACATTCGCGCACTTCGACTCAAATGATAAAGAGGTTTCACGTAGTTTTATCTCAGATAATTTACTGATTTTAGTCGACACTTGAATCTCGATGATAATAATAAAATAATAAATAATTAAGATGCTTATTTCAATAATTCAAAGATATATAAAATTCAACTTTTAATCATTAGCCCATTATCAAGTGATTTTAAAATTAACACATCTCGCAGCGGAATAAAACAAAAGATTTTTCAAACGATTTTAAACAAGCATCATCGAATTATGCATAGTGATTCTCTATAACGACAATTAAATAAACGAATGATTCCCAATGACGTTCCATCAATATTTAAAAATTTATTTCAAGCGTTAGAATTTCTCACTTATAGTGTATATTCCGATTTTATCCCAGTTTATTCACTACAACAAGTAACGTGTTCTAGTTTACACCAATGCATACGTAAACATAACCTTATGTTTAAAATAAAACAAATTTTACAAAGTTTTTATCTCCAAGATACATGACCAATTTCTATACTCATGTTTTATATTACAAGATACGCCAAAAGTTTGCTACATTGACCCGAAAATTAATTCATACTAAATCCAAGTTACATATACTCAATAGTCATATCGTAAATTTTATTATAAATTCCTTTTTAAAATTATATTAAACAAATTCTTAACAAATCCATCACAAGCTTCTAGTATTAAATTATTAATATATGAAAACAAGGGTTTTACGAGTAGTATAAATCACTTATTATGATATACCAACCAAGGTTGAAGGAAAAACAATTTCACTTTATCACTTTACTCTCTATAAGAGTTTTACTCTTTCCAAGACACATCATAAGTCATTTTTGTCCAAAAGTTTCATTCACCATTTATTTAATATGTAAAACACTTTATGTTTAAATCATTCAATCAACAAAATTCGATGCTTACTTAACTCACACAAATGCCGGACCTCGTCATGTAAAATATTAACTCCAAAATAATGAAACAACAAAACAACAAAACAAAATGAAATAAATGGAACGAGAATACGTATGTCAACTAAATGTTGTTATCGGCCTCGGATGAGTCTCGAAATCGTACTCCACAAAATTAACACAAAAACCAACCAAATTCCAAGTTATCGCGATTGATCACAACGCTAGTCTATTTTAAAACACATCTTTAAAATTCAAGTAGAATAGTAAACAACGATTAAATGGCAACACGCCTCAACCACGTTTTATAACACACACATGTGATTCGTCGCTACGATGTACGCATCGTTGATTATACTTCGTATATATTATAGTTACGCCAATTAACATATCAAACCCATAAGGAATAAAGGAAAATAAAGTAATACGTAAGTAAATTACGTTTCAAAAGAAAATGTCCAAAATGACACATCACGGTGCGATAACGACAATCGAGATCAATCTAGTCAATATACAATATGTTACGAAGCGTTATTTACGTATCTAGAGTATCAAACGAGGTTCATATTCGGTTATCCGAACAATAAATTAATTATCAAGATTGATAATTTGCGGTGAGGCCGAATTCTCAACAAAACCGCATTATAACATGTACGATAATCACTCAAGGACCATTGCTTCACGTGCAATGCCTTTAAATACCATAGTATATATGTATTTATACATAAAATCATTCCTACATACACGTAGGATTACAACGCAGTGTTGCCATGTAATGCAATGTAGCCCGTTATGCCAAATACATGCAACATATACGATAATCTTACAAGAATTTGTAAATTACGATGATAAGTACTCAACGTACACAACAATATATCTCAATATATATCAAAGTATTTACTTACTAAATACTAGAGAATTTATATCAATTCGAGGGATACATCTAAAATATAAAGCAATGCTAAAGGAATCTTACCGGAGCCATGCAGGATAGTTGTGTGCTTGGACAATTTCTTACGACACCAAAAGTTATAGTTTAGGATTTTTCAAAATGACCTAGTTCTCTATAACTTATGGCTCTGATTACCAATCTATAACACCCCCACAAATGCTATGCGCAGCGGAACTACAACATTTGGGTGCTACATAGTTATCATCACACATAAGGTATATTAAACGACTCAAAGAGACGTAAAAGTTTAAACATAAATTAAAGATTGATTAAATCATCAAAGTCTACAGTTTTCCAATTCCCAAGATGATACAAAACAGAGTTTGCGTTTAGGTCCCCACTGAATCTCAACCCACACATGACAGAATAATAAAAGAGTTTTAAGTTAAATAAGGGTGGAAAAACAAGTAGACCGCCAAGCCACAACAACTTCCATCCTCGCATGCTCCGCTGCTATCAACCTTGGTTACCTGAAACACATGCTTAAAACTGTCAACACAAAGGTTGAGCGAATCTATAGGTTTATCAAATCATAAGTTGAACATAAGTACTAAAAACCTATCATGATCATTCAATAGCATTGTCGTACTCACAATCTATTATTCAAGGATAAGACAATTGTGTTTAAGCTCATGACACTAATCCGTTAACTCAATCACCCGCGTAATAATTACCGGCGTGATTCAGATGAAACCAGTGCCCCTACTAAAGGCATCAGTTGCAATTATACCTTATCTCTTATCACAAATTATCCGTCCGCAGGGGGTATCAACGTACTAGCCCTCGTCTCGGATAGGGTAGTCAACCCCATAGTACTATCACTTTGTATAAGCGGCTATTTCCCCCTTCGCAAGGGCAAGACAATAGTTAATAGTTCATGAAATTAGGGCCTTTTGCAACTAGGTACTCAACACAATTTCAAGGCAACATTCGGGTCCAACAATCATTCATGACTTATGTTCATTTTCATTTAAATAACATGTATCCCCCTCGCGGGTAAAAACATTTGAAATAAGTAAAGAGCAAGGCTATAGACTCACCTTGCGTAGTAGTAGTGGTTCTAGCGAAGACGTAACGAGGAATGTCACCGACGACGTGGATGCCCGGGAAAATCAAACACTTGACCTAAAAGTCAAAGTACGAAAACCAAATCAATACACCGCGTACATAATTGTACTAACACACGCATATGCAACACACTCAATGCTTATGAAAACTCACGCCAAAACCAAACAAGTAGTTGTTACTAGACTTATACCATTTATCAATGTTATTAAAGTTACTATCCATTTTACGGTTTCGCTGATACTTACCAAAAGTATGGGCTGTTTTCCTAGACTCATACCCTTTTATAAAATTTGGGAAAATTCTCAAAAATAACTTAAGACCTGTAGAAATCACATTTTTAATCCCCTTAAAAGTTTTCGCTTTAACGACCCGTTGCTCAACACATTACTAAGCCTACGTTTTTCGGACTGATTTTGCACTTTGACCAAGTTGGACTTGTTTGACCCATTTAAAATGTACCATTGACCCATTTGACACCTAAGTCTTATAATAGACTCAAATATGCAGGTTTGAGACCAAAAATAATCCTTTGACCATTTACCAAACTAAACCTATGGTCCCCGGGATTTGACCCAAAACCAAACACAAATTCGGATTGTGTTGGTTCTCATCTCCCGGTACACGTATTTTCAAAGTAACATAACTTTTGACTCGTTTGGAGTCGTAAGCTCTACCTTATACCGAAACGAAGCTAAGACAAAGCTCTACAACTACATCCTAACCACAAGACCTGTTTACAAAATAATTTTTATGAAAACACTTTGAACATTCTGCCTAAAATCAACTATCCCAAAATCAATCCTACACTCGTTTCCAACCCATTTTATCGGCACTAGACCTCAACCTAAACACTCCTAACCATACTCAATCATAATAATCAGTCCTAAACTACCTAATTATCAAACCCATCTCAAAACCTAAACACAAATTCAAGCATGCAATATGTTTAAACCATTCAAACACACCCAAAACATCAATCTAGACACAAACCCATGACACATTTCATCAAACACCTTGAACACACCCAACACCCCCACATTTCGTGGATTTTAGGGGCTGTGGAGAACCAAGAACATAACACCCATCTTATTTTATGGATTAATTAGCATTATCCAATCACCAATTACACGAATTAATGATTTAATTACATCAAAACACATTTTTGAAAAACTTTTGATTCTTGGAAAATTTTGTTAATGCATGTTAGATTTAATTGTGTAAGAACACTTACAAATGAAAATAAAAGGGTGGTCTAACCTTGGATTTAATCAAAACAAGAAGGAAAAAGATTTTTGGTGGTGGTATTTGTGTAGGCCGACGGCCAAGAGAGGGTGGGGAGGAAGAGGAGAGAACTTTTAGGAGTGTTTGTTTGTGTGTGCAAATTTCCTTTCTTTTTGTAAAGTTTGAGGGACTTGTTTTGTCATTTTGGTTTTCTTTTGGCCTCACTTGTAAACGACTCCAATATTTGCGGGAAACGACTTATTAGTCGACTTAAAACTTTACGGAAGTCGGGGGTCGTCCTGAACACTCGAAAATACTTTTAAATGGTTCAAACGCACACAAAACGAATATTCATATGGTTCCGACTCGACTTAACACGTAATAAAAATAAAATCTCAAAAAACTCAAATATCGATCAATCGATAATAAAATGTAAATTTTGGGCATCCGTCGGTATCGTAGTCGTTATCGGTTCTTCTTAAATCGTCAAATGTTAAAAATACGACCGTAAACGTTGGTTTCAATTTAAACCGTCAAATATATAGCAAACGAAACTTCTTAAAAATTTCAAAAATATTCGTAAAATAGGATTAAATAAATAACGTTGGGCTCGGGATATCACATCCTCAAGTGAGTCGCAACTTAAGAGAGATGCTCATACTGAACAACTCTTGAGACAATAACTTAGCATCATACGACACATTCACGGGTCTTACACATATGTTTCATTAGTCATTTTTCATTTGCATAACACATTTGCATTGTATATATTTCTTCTTTTATTTTTCATCAAAAATATATAAAAGAAAAAATATAATAAGAACATGGTTTAACAAATTTAGACTTCTTTGACATATTAGGCCCGCCATGGATATTTTGACTCAACCCGAGTTTGCTTATCAAAGCATTCTCTAGCTAGTATCCTTAACCATGTAGTCCTTCATTGGTCTATTAGGCTAAGCATCCACCAATCTCATTATTTGAGATTTTAAATTTGTGGAGAATGGGAAATGATAGAGTTGAAGCAAGTATAAAAGGGCTAGATAAACTTCATGATAATTACTTGTGGCTAAACCCTTCTCTTCTTAACCTCTATTTTCTTCGCATGTATATATGTTAATAAATAATCAAGAACGGTTTTAATTGGTTTGTAATCTCTTATGCATTTTTGTCTAATCATTCATGGTTGATATAAGTACGTCTTAAGATTCTAAGTTAGAACGTTTTATGTGTACTAGACTTATGTCATGCTCAATATTTAGCGGGTGTTTTTCCTTTTATTTTTTAAACTTTCTTTGTGAGGAATAAAGAAAAATAAGAGCGGCTTATGAAAAAATGAGTGGCTAGAAAAAAGAAGAAAAAGAAAAGAAAAAAAAATATATATACAAGACTCCCAAGAGGGGCAGTGTGGTGTTAATTATAGTGACTATTGGGTTCCAATATTACCTTGACGGGTTGCGGGGATTCAATAGATTGCTCCAATCCAATATTACCTTGACGGGTTGCGGGGTTGAAGATCCAAAGTCTCAAAAAGATGGCGGATGTAAATTATTGCGTGAGTTTTATTTTTCTTTCCTTAGCGAGTGTGTAGCTACTTATGAAAGCATGACATGAGGATTTTATACATAAGGCGAATGACTTATTACTCTTGAAACAGACTTGTACTAATTGTGAACGGTTTTTTAAGTAATGGATGAGAGGATTACTTAGGATTAAAACCGTGCTTCCTTATTTTTGGATTTTACATTTCTTATACTTCACACTTGAATAAATGACAAATTTGCCCACAAGCAATTTGCTCAAATAATAACCGGTTCCACATTTAATTGTCATGAATAAGTTGATGCACTTTTTACTTGTGAATACAATGATTCCATTTTTAAGTTTGGTATGGGGAAAGTGAAACTTGAGGGTGATAAATGTCCATGGTACCCAAGCCCTAATCAAAGTCATTGAATTCTTTATGATTTATTTCCATCAAAACCATTTCAAGAAAAACCAGAAAGATATAGATATAATTGTATTTTGTTCATTGCATTGTTAAAAAATCAAAATCATGCATCATTTAGTTTAGAGTAGTATAGATGCATTCCATATGGCCAAGGTGGATTAATTATGAGGAGAATGTAAATTTGTGCTTTAAAATACATAGCATTGCATGAGGATATGACAATGTTCAAGTGTAGGGGATTTGATATGAGCAAAAACTCATATCAATTTATCAACAAATCACCCTAAAACACAATAAAAGTACCTAAACTTTGTGCTATAAAGCGGAATTATGTGGTATGTTTTGTGTTTGTGCTCAAATAGGTAAGAAGGATATAATTTCAAGCAAACAAAGGAAAATCAAGCTTAATTTGATGAAAAAGACAAAGAAGGATCAAAAGTGACAAGACTTTGACGTGCAAGGACCTATCTTGACAATCTGCCAAAGATGAAGGACCAAAAGTGTAAATATGATAAAGTCAAGATCAAAGTCAAATATGGTCAACTCTCAAGTCAACCAAGTCAAAGAAGCTTTTTGATCAAGTTTGCAAGCGGAAGGACTTAAATTGCCAAGAGAATGAAGTTACTAGCTCAAAATTACATTCTGCCAAGTACAAGGGCTAATTCTGCCAACTTTGGAAAGTCTATTCAAGCTTAATCCGTGTGAACCAATATTGGCCAATGAGAAGTGAAGAAACAAGTGCCCAGGATTGCCAACTCACCTCATTTATTACCCACTCACCCGCCAAAATTAATTGGCCAGTATCTAAATAGTGCAAGCGCACTAATTCTCTCTCAGCCAATTAGAGAGCGCCATGCAATAATCAGATTATCCACTAAGGATAATGATCTGTGTGCCTAGCCCTTAACCAATGAAATCATGACACGTGTCATCTTCCTCAACACAACAGCCCATAATCGTTCTTGAGTTAGAGGCAATGTCAGAAGATGGTATAAACATGAAACTTGGTCGTTTTTGAGAGACGAATCCAAAGATCACAACCAATTACACTCAAGATCAACAACAAAGAAATCCCCAAATGTGTTCATAACTTGCAAAATTCAATTGAGCAGATTTCTCCACGTGGAAGCTTCTGATTGGATCTAACACGTCACCAACCCCAACCACTTCACTCCTGCAGTCTATAAATACCATGGATTGTTCTCATTTCTTGTATTGTAGAAAAAGTGTGAAATCACACACACTTTTAGTTTTTTCTCTCATCCTTCTTAGTTGTAGCTTAACAACTCAAGAGTCTGACAAACTCTTGAGTCTGTTATAGTTAGTTGTAACTGATTACCAGCCTTGTAACTACTTCTCAATTCAATCAATAAACATTTCCATTTTCCCTCCAAATTCTCATTACTTCTCTACTGTTCATACCTGCTTCATTGTTACTTTGTGATGCTGTTAGTTTGTTATGATCACCACTTGATCATAGTGAGCTAATTTTGAAGATTGTAGCTGTTGTATCTGATTTGTTCATCCAGTTCAAGCTCTAGCAGATTTTGGAGAATTCAGTTAATTAATGGCGAATTTGATGATTGTTAGCTGTTGATTGGTAGATGAATAGTGTGTTCTAGTGCTAAGGTGGTGGTTAGCACTAGATTAGAGAGCTCAGCGCTCCTCTACTCCCCAAAGGAGGCCTAAGCAAAAAGTATACACTTTCTGATTTTCAGTTCCACTCAACTGTTGAATGCCTGCTTCATTCCTAGTTAATTTTGCTTGATTGCATGATAAAAGATGTTTTAGCTTGTTATTGATCTGATCTCATTGTTTTTGTAGCTTATAGTAGCTTAATCTTGCTTATAGCTTTAATACTTGTCCTGTTTTTCTGCTTTTATCAGTAACATTAGCCTTAATAGTCATTTTGGGTTCTAGTTGTTGTAACTGCTTGTTTCTAGTTCTAATACACTTTATATCAACTATAGAACTTAGTTTGTTATAGTTCTTTACTCAGTCTAATCATTTGATAAAAAAGTCTTCATAAAAGTTTCAAAAATATCAGAAAAGTAGTGTTTGGTATTAGCTTTGATCTGATTTTCAAGTGTTAGTTTTTGGCAAACTTTTGTTCATTTCTAGTCAACAAGTCATAACAAATAGATTTCAGTCACTTTTAAGTCAAGTATTTGGTCAAAAAGGCAAAAGGTCATAAAAAAGGTTTGGGTCAGTTTTATTCAAGCATATTTTCAAAAAGTGTTGATTTTGATTTGACTGGCATTTCTTTGTTACTTGATGAAATCATTCCAAACCAGTTATCATTTTTTAGTCAATATATGAAGTTTGAGTGTGTATAAGGAAACTGTACAGTATCCTATATTGAGCAAGTAATAAGCCAAAGTTTAAGATCAAGAGCAAATGCAAGTTTTTGTAACTTGGGCAAACTGATTTTTCATAACTCCATGTCTACTTCAATAACTAGCTAATTTTCTTTCACAATTTCATCCCAAAAGTGTTCCTGGATAGATTTTGAGATTTTGAGCTTTTTGAAATTTCTGGTCAACGAAAGTCAACATAAGCACAAATTTGGCTTATTTTCAGATTCTGAGCTTATTACTTGATCATTTTTCTTGAGACTTGATTTCCCGTCTTTCTTTTGAGCTTATTAATAAGAATTTCCATTAAAATCTAGTTGTGCAAGTCTAGCTTAACAGGTAGCTTATTTTGTGCTTATTGAATTCAGCTTATCAGAGTTCTAGTCACTTTTAGCTAAAATCCTTGGATAGGTCTAGCTAATTTTCAATTTTAAGTCGTTTGCAATTGGTTTGATCAAATTTGGTTGAGAAATAAGCTCAAACGAGCTTATTGAAGTAGTGAACCTGTTTTTGTTAAAATAGATTTGAAAATTGCATTTTGGTCCTTATAGTATTAAACTATTTTTAAACATGGCTAATCTTTCTACTATTTAGGGTTTTCAGATAATCAGTCCTTGTATTTTCAAATTTGTTCAAATTTAGTTAGTTAGTTTCAAAGTTAGTTGGAAATTAGTTAGTTGTTTGAATAGTTTCATTTTAAGTCCATATAGTTTACTATTTTTACACATTTAGTCCTTATACTTTTTAGCTTTGCATTTTTAGCATTTAAATTTCAAAGAATTTACATTTCCAGTCCTTATAGTTTGTAGAATTTACATTTGGCATTTTAATTGAATAAAAACTTGGTATTTGCACTATGTTTTACATATAAGTAGACGATATTTTTCATTTTAGCAAGGCTTTGTTTGAATTAGCAATAGAATATCCAAAAAAACATTACCAACCAAAAACAATTAAAAACCCGATCTTGTTAGGACTTTCAATTTGTTAAGAACTGAGAAAACGAACTTCAACTATACACATTTCAAGGGTGCAACTAGAAGTTGTGGAAACCATACTTATTAGAAAAGTATGGTTGCAACGATAAGTTGTGGAAACCCTACTTACTGGAAAAGCATTTATTATAAACGAAGGGTGCAACAAGAAGTTGTGGTAAACCCTCTTTGTTTTAAAATTGAGCACAATGGACCCGATTGTATGCTTAGATGAAAGTTATCACATAAGTTAGCTTTAGCCTTAAAAGACCCATGAATCGTGAATTGTTAATTGAAGGAACGCTAATACTATGGATAGATCTATCAGGGTGACGCCCAGTCCGGTCGCGACTAGCTATCGCATGGTGTTGTGATACACTAGTAATGAAACATTGGATGAATTGTATAAGAGAAATATGCGCACTTGGCTAGGTGTGTTGGGCTGATATAATATATGTTAACGTTCAATGTCACGAGGCTTATGTAATGACACCGATAATTATGTCCGTACAACATAATTGTCTTTCGATGAATTATTAACCATGGAAGGTTATTCAGAATACTTGTGTTCTCTTTATTTAATTTAAAGTCTATAGATTCGCTCAACAATTTTGTTGACTTTTTAGCATGTTTTATCTCAGGTCCATAGGGAAGGCACTCGAGGAAGGCGGTTTCGTGAAGCTTGCATATTTGAAATGTTTTGGCCTGCTTTTATAAATAATATCCATTCAAAGATATTTTTATCATTATTGTGTTTTGTAAACATTAAGTTATCTGGGACCGTGTATGGAATTTTTTCTTTTATATAATACATGAATGGATGTTTTATCAAAACGACTCGTTTTGTGCCGTTTTAATGATTATGAGCTTGAATCATGTTAGTAACACCCAATGACCCTTCCGCTGCTATGACCGAAATTAGGGGTGTTACAAACTATGGCTCTGATGCCAATTTGTAACACCCCTATTTTTATCTTGACGCAACAGAACATAATTTTTGGGGTATTACTTCATTGAATAAAAGTCACAATAATAGAAAATAACTCAAAAGAGTGTTTCAACAAACTTTATTAATTTACTATTATTTATCATTTAAAATAATAGATTTTTAGATAAAACAACTGCACATACTATGTACATCACAGGTTCTCGAGATCTAGAAAATAAGTTTGAATGATAAATATTCAAGTCTATATCTCTCTACATCATCCTTATGCTGCTCCATGCAATCAATCATCAATACCTGAGATATATGCTTAAAATCAACAAATGGTTGAGTGATTTCATATGTTTATAAATCATTTTGAATACAAGATCCTTTTTCCTGAGGTACGTTGTTATTCGCCTACAAAACAAATTAATGTATTATTGCACTAAGCTTATGATACCGCGGCTAGACATATCAGAAACTATCAATTTGCCCTTATGCAGGAAGTCTGCCAAACTATCCTGGTTTTTCAAAATAAAGTATGCCTGTTTGACCACTAAGGTTCTAGCAAGTGCGACTTGCCCATACAGAGGATGTCAGTCCTCAAATAGTACTATTTAAGATATTAGCGCTCATTTTCCTATGAAATGATTGGCGGTTCACAATTAAAAAGGGACTTTAAGGTAGTTGTAAACATAGTGTCAATAAACATATCTGGGAAGCATACTGTTGGTCCCTTGTAATTAGTGCTATACTTAAGAATACTAAGTATAGACCTAACTCATGGTAAAGTAATGTAATAAACACAAGACAAATTAAAGTAAATAACACAAAAGGTTTCAACGTTTAACTCTTAGCTTTATTAAACAATTATACCCTATTGTATGCATTGAATATACAATGCGTGTTTGGTGATCTCCTCACTAACAAGTTAGTCCAATCTTAACGATTGCTAAGCTTGACGATTCTATCAACAAGAGTTTGGAACTCAAGTGCTTGATCGTATTTGGAGGAGAGAATTTGTTTGTGAATGTCTAAAGCATTTAGTGCACAAACCTATTTCTCTCTTTTTACAACCATCCTATTTATAGAAGCAAAGGTAGATACAAGACAAAGAATTGCCCATGTGCAACTCTTGTCTTATTGGTACAGTGTACAATCTTGTCTTAGCCTATTCTAAGTATTAGGAGATAAGTCCTTTTACACTGTCATTACCCTATCTATCCCAAAGGAGTAAGTCATGCTAATTGTGTGATGAACTACATCTTATCACAATTCAACTTATCTTGCCTTTACTTCAGTCTTTAAGGATGCTTGTTTCTTCAGGGAGATCGTATAGGGTTCAGTGAGTCTATTGCCACAACTCACTGAACCCATCACCTTTTTCTTTGTCTTAGAAATCATTCATTGAACTTCGCCTCATTGAATGCTCGAGTCTTTCTTTTAGACTCAGTCTAGGAACTCGAAGAGAACTCACTGAGTGACTGTTCACTCAGTGACTTCATTATGTTCAAGGTTGATACTTCACTTAGGCTGATTGTTATTCAAATCCATCAGTGAGATCATTAGGCACTGAATTGACCTAACAATCTCCCCCTATTTGGATATAAAATATGCCTAAGTGAAATTGTTATAAGTGAGCAAAGAGGCTTCTTCTTACACAAACTATTCTACTGATGAAAAGACTTGTTTTAACAAAGTAATTCCTTTTTATTCATCATTACAAAGACTGAATAGTCTGATACAAGAAAAAAATAAATAAAACAAAAGGTTACAATTATTCAGGAATCCATTGCTTCCCTCTTCACCCTTGATGACTTCAACACCTTTTCTTTATCAGGCCTCCTTGCAATTATCTCCCTGCGCTTCTCAGCAAATCTCTTATTCTCATCAGTCTGGACTTGTCCAGCCATCACAAGGAAGATGAGAATACTTTTAGTGGTACATTTCTCAATGTCACTCATTCTTCGAAAACTTGGGTCCCCAAATACATCAATGAAGAAGACACCCCACTCAGGTTCTTCGATGACCATATTGTTTACAAAGGGAACATGTTCAAGGAGAGTATGATTGCAGTCTAACCCAGGGATCTTAGTCTCAGCTTCAAGCTCAACTCTTTTCCTTTTTCGTCAATGAGTCTTAGAAGGATCCTGTTCAGCCATGGGAAGATCCTTAGTGATCCCTAACTGCTCCTTGATCTGATTCAACCTCTCATATCTCTTGCTGAGAGAGTTGAGTATCTCAAGGACACATTTGTTTGTCTTGGTCCTGAAGATCCTACCCATTTCGTCCCACTCACTGAGACCGAAATCACCAAATGAAAACTTCTTCATCACTTTAAAATTCCTTTCATCATTGTTTCTATAAACAGATACTGAGACTGGTGTGGTATGAGGAATAATTTGAAGATTGGTGATTGGTTCAGGCCTCCTTCTTTGAGTGATAACTTTGGTGTATTGGTAAAATAACTTTTTCAGTTGGGTGGTTCTTTGTTGCTACTTCTTGACCATTTCATTCTGAATAGCCTTGAGCTCCTCCTCTTGCTTCTGAATGAACTCTTGTCCACCCTTTGCACTTAACAACTCATCAATATTTCCACCCACTTCTTTCACAAAATTAGTGGTTTCCTTGAGGATCTCAGCTCTTGTAGCTTCACTGGTCTTAGCCCTTTGCATCCTGCTTAAGTATTCTTGGATTTGATCAGGAGTCATTTTGTACATTTTCCATTGATCTCATATGGTACCAAGACAATAGCATCAGGGTCAGGCCTTCTTTCCCTTGAAGATTTTACAAGCTTCTTGGGTGGTGGGGTTAGGGTCTCATCAACAATTCCTTTTCCCTTATCTACCTTAGATACTGAGGGCTCAGGGATAGGTGGAATTGAGTTTAAGGGTGTTGGTATAGGGATCACAGGCACCTGATGTGACACCCCGGGTCGGGTCAAAGGCAACAAAAATAAAATCTGGATGTCATAGGGGTGGATCAATAGAAAATAGTACATAGAGCATAAGATAAAAGAATATCCAACACTACAAATTGTTATGATTTTTTTTAACATTATTAATAAGTGTGAAAACACTTATCCTTTTACCACTTATTTCCAATAATGACCAAAATGTGTATTTTATGTCGTAAAAGTCAGAATTATGCGTGGTTTGTGTTTTTATTATGTTTTAGGACCAAAAGATGAAAAAGGAAGAAAACACGGGCTTTCACGGGCTTTTATCAAAGAAAACGAGAAAAGACGAAGTCAAAATATTAAGAGTGCAAAAAGAACGGAAGTCCAAGGCCTATTCTGAAGATTTATCAAAGAAAAAGTCTAAAGACGGAAGTTTAATGAAGTCGAAGAACTCAAGTCTAATAGATGAAGAAAATACAAGACAAGTTCAATTTACATCGACAAATCCCGAGACGACGTCGAGAAAGACAAAGAATTTAAATCGAGTCGTGAAGAAAGAAAGAAAGAAGGAAACACATGCACCTTCCCATCTTCTATAAATACCCTCCTAAACATATTAGGAGGGGGGGGGGTAGCTAGTTTATTTCTTTTTTGTAGTTTTCATTTTAGAGAGAGAAAGTGTTTAACTTTCTCTCACTAAAAATTCATCTTTTATCTTTCTTGTTTTAATCAAACTTTTACTTTTTAAGCTTAATCTTGTTTCAATCTTCACCTTTTTAATCTTTCTTGTTAGTATGATTTTGTGTTCATCATTCTATTTCATCTACTTTCTTTAAGACGCCACAATAGTTCTCACTTATGTGAGTTTCTTGATTCGTTGGGTTAAGAGATTTACAAGTCTTACACAAATTAAGCTTTGAGCTATTCATGCTTATTGGCTTATTTAGTGTTTAGCTTATTGTTTTTAAGTTTTCTTAAAAGTCTAGTGTTTTTAGAAAAGTTTGTTTTATAAAGTTTGCGAATTTAGAATTTCAAATGTTGTCAAATTTTTGCTTATTGAATTGGTTAAGTTTCGGTTAAGTGTTCTTATTGGTAGTGCTTATTGAAGTTTTGGCTTATTTCACCTTTTCGGATTACTTGGTGTTTCATCGCAATCATAGGGTTCCAAGTATTTCGACGGTTTCAGACAGCTTATTTGTGATCGCAATAACCCAAGGGGTTCTACTTTGCGATCAAGTGCACATCCCCCTTATTCCGATCGTGATTGCGATCGCTCATTGCGATCGCACATTGCGACGGGTCATAAGGTTTTATTAAGACGAAACTCTGCCTAATTTTAGTTAGGCATATTCCGACATGATCACTATTATTCCGATGCCTTGAACATTGCGACAGAATTACATTCCGACAGAAGTGTTTTCAGTATTCCGATAGTTTTTATTTCATACATTTGACATACTTGATCTTAATTATTCCGATACAGGTCATTCAGATAGATTATTCCGACAGAATTTGTTTACTAATATTCTAATGCCTAATTTGATATTCCGATGGATTTTAATTTGATATTCCGATGGTTTTGTTTTCACTACATTCCGACACAAACATTCCGATGGATTAAGTTTTTAAGTTTTACAAAGTTTTAAGTTTTAAATCCATTACGTTTTAATTTCCAAAAATTGCATGCTTCCCGAAATCTCTATTTTTACCAAGTGTTTTTCTAGACATTTTTAGTTTAAGTTTTAAAGCTTTTATTTTACTCAACGACATTTTAATCTTTGCTTTTAGTTTAAAACAGATAATCAAACAACCCATTTTATTTTCCACCAAGAACGACTGAGTCGCACTTTCTACTAGTAATCAATTCGAAAAGATCGGACGATAACTTTTTTCATACGAGACAAACCCTTGTATCAAATGGCGCCGCTGCCGGCTCTTTTCATTAAGATTAACGGTTTTAAGTGAGAGACGCGTTGGATTTTGGGATCCGTTCACTTTTGAACGTTATTTTTCTTGCTTAGAAATTTTCAAAAATCCATAAAAATTAAAATTTTTTCAAAAATCCAAAAAAATATAAAAACATAAAAGCCAAAAATATTTCTTGTCTATTTTGCTTTTTCTTTTGCACGTGTGTATGCGTAACCATGCTTGTAAGAAGAAAGCAGCTCAAGCCGAAGTCATTACTCCACCTATTGTCACCATGGACAATCAACCAATGATCGAGCTTTTGCAATCGCACGTAGAGGGCAACACCGATGCTATTTTCATACCCGAGATTAGAGCCAACAATTTTGAGCTCAAATCCGGCTTTATTCAAATGGTCTCTGCTCAACCTTTCTTGGGACGTTCTCTTGATGATCCTCATGACCATATAAAAAGGTTTCTTCAACTCACCAATACGGTTAAGTATAATGGGGTTTCACAAGAAGTGATTCACTTGCAACTTTTTCCTTTCTCCTTAGAGGGACAAGCCCAGAATTGGCCTGATAAGGAACCGCCACAAAGTATTCTTACGTGGACGGATTTAGAGACCAAGTTCATTAACTACTTTTTCCCACCCTCACGTACTACCGCTTTGCGGAATGAAATCATTACCTTTGAAGAAAAGTACGGTGAGACATTTAGTGAATCTTGGGACCGTTTTAAGGAACTTTTAAGAAAGTGTCCACAACATGGTTTCACAAAAGTACATCAAATAAATACTTTTTACAATGGGTTAAGCATGAATGACCAAGATTCACTAAATAGTGCCTCGGGGGGTAACATTTTGGTTAAGTCTTCTAATGCCGCTTGGGATATTATTGAGAACAAGTCTAGAGTGCAAACCAAGAGTGTTCGGACTAATGTGGCTAGTGCTAGCACTAATGAGAGAGACAAGAGAATTGATAAGCTTACTTCGCTTGTTGAAACACTTGCTCTCCAAACCGCTAACAATACCAAAGCTATCAATGCACAAGTTAATGCTATGAGTCAGTCATGTGAAATATGCGGGGGATCTCATTCATACACCGATTGTTCTTCGACTCATGACAATCCGGAAAATGTGTATGCCGCCAACGGTAACTATTCCACGGGAGGCTATCAAGCACGTCCTCAAGGTGACCGCAATTTGCTCAGCTATCGCTCAAACAACTTTCTTTCACCACCCGGTTTTCCCCCACAAAACCCAAACAACCTCAATCGCAACAATCAAAACCAACCTCGAGCTCCAAATCAATATCAAACCCAAAGAAACCCTGATGTAGGTTTTTCGTACACGTTTTAGGAAAAACGCGTATGAGTGGCAAGTATTAAGTTATACGCTTTAGGAAAAACGTAAAACCGAATAAATGCGGGTTCGTTCTCGAAGGAGGTGTGTGAATTAATGTGCCAAAATATATAAAATCAAGTTTGGATTAGTGACGTTTTTGGTGTAAAGAGAGAAAAATAAAAGACGAGCTACGACTACGATTAAAACTACGACGTTGACGTAAAACGCGAACGTAAATACGTAAAACGTGACGAAATTAAAGATTAAAACCTAAAAACTAATTAAATGATTAAACTAAGTCTTAAATAATATAAATAAGAATAAAAATCCAACAAATATATTTTAAAACCTTTTATTAATTAAATATTCAATTTTTAATGCTAATTAAAGCCCAAAAATTAAATATAATTAACAAAATGCCCAAAATATTAAATTATTGAACTAATAAGTCACTTATATTATTTAATGACTAAAAACTATTTTTCTTAAATTTTAAAAACTATTTTTCTATTTTTTATTCACTAAAAACTATTTTTAAATTAAAATAATCCTAGAAAATAATAAAATAATGCCAAAATTAATCTAACAATTTTAAAAATCCTAAATTATCCTAATGAATAGTAGAAAATTGAAAAAGTTTGAGAAATGTAAAAATTTTCACTAAAAGACAAAACTAGTTAATAATTAAACCCTAATTATACTAAATTAATTATAAAAAATAATTAAAAAGTGAACAGTAACTAATTTTAAAACCAAAAATCTTAATTTAATATTCTAATTCTAGGAAAAATTTTAAAACCTAAAAATAATACTTTTTACCACTACAAGACAAAAAAACAGAATATTAAAAAGTAATTAAAAATGCTAAATAATCTAAAAAATATAAAATGAACAGTAGAATAAAAATAAATTATACTAAAAAATGAAGAATTAAAAAAGAAAAATATAGAAAAAAGAATGGAATTCTAACTCCTATTTAAAGGCACTAAAGACAAAAATCTAAGAAACCTGAAAGTGACACTTTATGTTTTCTGTCTTTTTGTGTAGCAGTGGCTACAACAAAGCTATCAGTGGGAAAGGAGTTCCCACTGACAGTGATAAAAACGGGTCTGGGGATAAAAGTGCTTGTAGATTGCTTATTACTTGGTTTTGACTGGAAACAAAGGCACCCCCACACTCATGGAAGTGTGGGGAGTCAATATAAACAATAAAAACAGCAAGCACAAAACAAAAATATCACACTAAGGGCCTTAATTCAGTTACTGTTAAAACAGACAAGTGCAAATGGTTGTTTGCTGATGTGTTTGACACACAATTGGATTTCCAATGGCCAAATCTTGTTTAAAAGCTCATCAAATCACACTCAACCAATAACAAACCCTAGATGATATCAAATTCTAACAGATTATGCAGGATGGTGAGCCAAAATCAAGCTAGAACAAGGCAGATAGATGCATTTGCTGATTTCTAAGCTATGTTTCAATTTTTTAACATACAAACTACTTGTACATCTCACTAAACTCAAACCAAATACTCTATCAAATAACACTACCCTAATGGAGTGTGTCTAAGCTGTTTCTACACCAAATAATAGTCATTTGCTTGACTTAATAAACAGACCCAAACACTCCCTAATTTTCAGAAAGTCAAGAATAACAAACCAACAGCTTTGAAAACTTAACCAAATGGATCTAAATCACTTTTATTATGCACAAAAGGCTTAAGAGAGTCTAATCAAACTGATACATCAAGCATACCAACAAGTTCATAACAAATCACATAATCACATAAAAAACTTCAAAAATATACTCCAATGGGGTTCAAGCTGGTTACCTGCTGATGCCTTCCAAAGGGGTAGTTAAGGAGCTTATAGTGAGCTTGTGAATAAGTAGAGAAGCTTGTTGGAGGAATCCAAATAGGACCCTAAGCTATAATATCTTCAAACAAGAAAAATGCAAAGAAAATGGTGAAATGAGGAGAGCTTGTTGATCTTGCCTGGACAACACCACACAACAAAGAAATAAACTCCAAGTAGCAAAGGCTACAAGCTGTTGGCTTGTAGCTTTTGCTACAGTAAGATGTGAGAAAAATAAAAAGACAAAAGATTTTTGCTAAAATCTTTAAAAAGAATGATTTTGGAACCAATAAAATTTTGACAAAAAGTTACAAAAACCTGAAAGTACTATCTTGAATCCACTATCACTTCATCAAGATTTTAATTTCACACTTTGAAAAACCTTTTTCAAGAATTTTAACAAATACAAATTTTCTGAAAATCTATGATAAATGGAAATTCTTTGGAATCTCAATCTAAATTACCATTAAGAGAATCATTAACCTACAAACTAAACTATGGAACTCAGAAGTGTAATATTTAAAAAAGTTCATTTTCATTAATAATTTTTAAAAAATACAAATTCTGGAACACCAATCCACAAGTTGGATGGTTGTTTAAATACTACTAAAAATGAAAGAAACCCTAACTAGGAACTTCCAAAAACACCCCTGAAAGATTCGTGGCATATGCTTGCTGGATGCCAAAATTTGAAATTTGTTCTAGATCAATCTTGCTGTGCCATGTGATGTAGCAGGGTGAGGTTTGATCTTAGACGTCCAATGTGTTGTGGGGATCACGCATATGCATCTAAATCGTTGATGGAGTCAAAGGATTCGATTTTTGCTATTTTTGGAGGAGCAGGGGAGGATGGGGGGCCCTACTGGAGGTCACGGGTGAGTTAAAAGGTGAGTGGGATTAGTTGACAATGGACTTAATTGATGATCTGGAAAGTCTCGGTCATAAACCCTTTGATTTGTTCCTGATTCGATCTGGGGTTTTTTTAGGGTTTAAGTAAGATTAGGGGAAGGTTAAATCTGGTTTGGGGTTAATTATTTTTAAATGATGTGTTTGGAGGGAAGAGTTAATAACTGATTATATTAATCAGTTATTTTGCTAGTGGAGGGTGACGCGGGTGGAGGTGGTGAAGTGGCGGGGTGTGATTGGTGGGGAGGTGACGTGGCGGTTCATGATAGGTGGTGGAGTGTTTGTTGTCTGGGCAAAAACAGCCCCCCAACTCTCTTAATCCTTGCACTTTAAGTCAAACAGCTTCTTCTTCTTTATCCTTTGTAAATATGTTTGGCAGATTGTCAAATTTGGCACATAACTTTGCAAGTTTTGTATCAAGGACCATAAAAGCATTTTTTTATCAATCTTCAAGGGCTAATAATGACATATCTTGAAACTTAAAGGACCCACTTGTAATATTGAGTTTTACAAGGGCCTAAAGTGACAAGTCTTGAATAATTGAGGGACCAATCTTGCCAAACCTTCAAACTTCAAGGATAATTTTGTAAATTCCATACTTGGGTCCGGTTTCTTGTGCGGCTTCGTTTCCCGTGTTCGTTTTTGCTTGATTCCTTTGATCTTTTGATGAATTCACGATATCCGTACCTGAAATACACAATGAACAAACACAGGCATATTTTGGGTATTTTGATGATATTTTAAGCGTTTTAAGCCCGATTTGGACGATGAGACTATGTATAAATACAGTCTCATCACTCCCCCATACTAAACCATTGCCGTGTCCCCACGCAATGCTAGAATTAAGTATCATAGCACTTCCAAAATTCATTTTATGATGACTTTTATTGAAAACATAAATTTAAATAAACTACTACACGCGTTTTAGACATAATGTATTGTTTTCATCACGAGAATGTGACTTTTGGGATCATAGAACAAGAACACGTGAATGCTTCGTTAGAAATAATTTCGTCGTCCTCGATTTTCACCCAATTCCATGCTAAGCGTGTAACGAGATCATTGTTATTATAAGTTAGCAACACGATCACATCTTATGAGTGTTAATTACGAACCTAAACTCCCTTATTCCTACTTGGTATCTCTTATATTTTATTATGTCTTAATGATCACGAGGATACATCATCGACTTATGCGTGAATAGAGATTAAGTCTAAAAATAGAAACTTAACGGTGTAACCAAAATCATCAAATCAATAATTCATCCCAATAGACAACGATGTCAAAAAATTAAGTCAACAAGAAGGATCGATAAACACGGTTTTATAACGGTTTTGAACATGAGACTTATTACCAAGACTTTTATACGCCCCCTAACGGAAGGGCCTTATTATCTTTGGTTTACCTCCATCTTTTATTCAACTTCGCCATGAAGCTTTTATTATGACTTCGGTCTTGCCTTGCCTTTTATTATCCGCCTCATCGGTGGTTTTATTAGCCAAAGACGTATATCCTCACGCTAAAGCGAATTTTGGATCTTTAAAGCTTCGAAGATTAAGGCTTGATTCACTTTCAATTTGGGCATAGATTTTTCGGCCTTGTGAGCTTCAAATTTTTGCTTAATTTAGGTGAGCACTTGAAATCTTATTACTAGGTGAAGCTTTCGATTATTCGGGTGCCAATACTTCAAAACCGTGACGCTGGCGATACCTTAATGTTTTCCCAATTTAATTACATGGAAGCTACCAAAACAAATTAGAAACCCAACAATAGTGACTAAACCGCCAAATCAATATTTATTAACAATTATTTATGCAAAAGCGTTGGGAGAATAAGCTAATAATTACTACACATAAGATCGTGACGATTACGAGACTTATAAATAACTCTATCATTTCTCGTCCTCATTTAAGAGACTTAGCCTAAAAAGTTAAGGAATCGAAGCTAAGTGCTCAACACGCACGGTCGAGTCAAAAATTACTCTCATTCTCACCATCGGAAAACCTACATTCGTGTCTTAAACACTTATGAAAAACTAGAAAAATTTTAAAATTTGGCCATTTTTAGCCTTATTTGCAACAAAACGATAACAAAAAGATGAATATTGGATTGCGTGGTGACGTAAGCAAGGTGAAGTATCTACTCACCCCCCCATACTAAAACTAAACATTGTCCTCAATGTTTCGAGTCTAGGGGTGTAAACACCCCCATACTAGAGACGAAGTCGAATGCTTAATCTCGAGCATGGAAAGGGTAAAACGAATAACCTAAAAGCCGTTTATGAATTATGCTAATAAGATAAACGTTAGAACATAAAAGGATATCATCGGATATCGGAATCTCCAAAGGCAACGATCGAAGCTCGAGTGCTACGTAAAACGAACACGAGAGGCTTCAATGGTGTCGATGAACCTAATGAATCACAATCACAAACAACCACGGAACAAAGGTTGGAAGAGCACAAGTCCCCTCGTTACATTAAACTAAGAAAGCAATAATATTTACAAGGATAAGCATGAGAATCCCCCACGAGGCACCTTGTTTTTGTTAACCGAGTCAAAAGCTCGACTCGGATCCCCATAAATGTGATCATTTAGGGATAATCTTGGTATGGTCATTTTTAGTGGGGCTTACATGATAAACAAGGCCCAAAAGTACGTGGAGTACTTTAAAAACCCGATAAACGTATACCGGGGTCAAAGATAGCGTCTTCGTTTTCGGATGAAAGACGAAACAACGCTACTTCAACACAAACCCCAATGGGGTAGAAGAAAAGAGATAAGAAGTAGAAAGGTGGGGCAAATGGTAAGTCAAAATCATGAGCTACTCGAGGTAGACTCACACCAAGCAAACGAAAATATTTTCCATTTATTGCATCGGTGGAAGACCGAGATTTCCCTTTACAAGCAATTCCGGGATCGTAAATCTCGTCCTCGGTGGTAAAGTGTGAGGGAACATTTGGGGCTTCCCCATACTAAAACCACACCAACCGTCGTCAAAAGGAGTAGACGAGGTGGTAGCACTCATGAAACGCGGTGATGACGGAGTTAAACATGTAGAAAAATCTTTTAAAACATTTTTAAAATCTTTTCCTTTTTCATCGTTCAAAAACTCTTTATGAAAACCCGATTGAATAATGTTGAAAATATTTGGCGTGTCAAATTCAAAATTAGTCGCGCTAAAAATCCTCACATTCAAGTCATTGGTGGGAGGGGGTGGCGGATTGTATAAGTTCTCAAAACGTTTATCAATAAAGAACACCGCCCCCTCGGGGTCTACATACTCGTCATCCTCATGAACGTCGATCTCATCGATTTCTTCATCAAAGATAGGCTTGTCAAACCATGGTTTGTCATTCCCCTCCTTGAGTATCTTAGAAACTCTCTCGAAAAGATCACGATCAAGCACGAAACCATCATTCTTTTGTGGGGATCGTTGATAAGTTAGATCCTCACGAATGTGGTAAACGTCATTCTCAAATGAGGAGTGTTGATAAGGTAACTCCTCGAGAATGGGATTTTTGGTGGTCACATGAGTTGGTTCGTCATCGAAAATAAGACGTTCTAACTCATTAAGTTCATCCTCGATCTTGGAAAGGTCGACCTCACTCGTAGGTGGAAGTGAAGGCATAAGAGCTAGCTCTCGTTCAATGATTTCCTCAATCTCGGGATCAAACTCATAATCATCGTACTTCACATGTTTCTTCTTAGGAGAATTAAAAATAGCATGTGGATGTCGAAGTACGTGATCAAGCTCGGCAAAATCGCCATTGTCATCGTCAAAGAAAGAGTCGATGTGAGCACTCACAACCATGGACTTACAAGTCAAATGACTATGCTTAGGTGACTTTTCTAAGACGAGAGGATCGATGTCGATAAACCCTTTAGTGACAAGTCTTGAATAATTGAGGGACCAATCTTGCCAAATCTTCAAACTTCAAGGATAATTTTGTAAATTCCATACTTGGGTCCGGTTTCTTGTGCGGCTTCGTTTCCCGTGTTCGTTTTTGCTTGATTCCTTTGATCTTTTGATGAATTCACGATATCCGTACCTGAAATACACAATGAACAAACACAGGCATATTTTGGGTATTTTGATGATATTTTAAGCGTTTTAAGCCCGATTTGGACGATGAGACTATGTATAAATACAGTCTCATCAAACCCATATCCACCTAAAAGAAACAATCAAGTTCACCAACCACCCGCTTATCAACCACCTGCCTACCATGCTCTTCCTCTCACCCAACCCACCACATTTAATCAAGAGGTTGACACTTATATGAGGACTAATGATGTGATAGTGCAAAATCTTCAGCGGGAAATGGCCAACTTGAAAGCAGATATGGTGAAACAAGGGAATGATCTTCGAACCGATATGCGAAACTCTTTGTCAAGTCAAACGAATGACTTAAGGAACATGATGGCTAGTTTCTTCCCAAGTAATCAAGCCTCTGGTTCGGGTTCTCTTCCGAGTAACACCGTTGCTAATCTAAGAAGGGAGATGAAAGCAATCACCACTTGCAATGGAAAAGGTTTAAAGGAACCCGAGCTTCCTATACCTACACCGGTGATTGTGACAAAGGAAAACGAGTCCCCTTCTCCAATTCCTCCAACTTCTACTCCTCCACCTTCTACTTCTCCAATTTCTCCACCTTCTATTTCTCCAATTCCTCCATCTTCTACTTCCACCCTCCACCACCCAAGGATGTGAGTGATAATTCCATTCCAAAGCCTTCATCTCAACCCAATATACCTTATCCCTCAAGGTTGAGGAAAGAGAAATTGAAAAACAAGGATGATATTCAGGTTTCTAACTTTCTCAAAATGTTTAAACAACTGAATTTCAATATCTCCTTTGCTGAGGCTCTCGCTCACATGCCCAAATATGCTAAAATGTTTAAAGATCTTCTCAGTGATAAGGAGAAACTTATTGACATCGCTCAGACACAACTTAATGAGAATTGCTCTATATTGCTCTTAAGGAAATTACCCACCAAACTTGGTGATCCGGGTCGTTTTCTCATTCCTTGCAACTTCCCCGGGGTAGAGAATTGTATGGCCCTAGCCGATCTAGGTGCTAGTATAAACTTAATGCCATTAAGTGTTTGGAAACAATTATCTCTACCCGAGCTAGTCCCCACACGAATGACTTTGGAATTAGCTAACCGTACGGTTGCTTATCCGGTAGGGATAGCCGAAGATGTCTTCGTTGGTGTCGACAAATTCACCTTTCCGGCGGATTTTGTTGTCGTTGACTACGAGATGGACCCTCGTGTTCCATTAGTCGTTGGACATCCATTCTTGAGGACCGGTCGCACTCTCATTGATGTAGCCGCGGGCGAATTAACCATGAGAGTTGGTGATGATAAAATCGTCTTCAACATGGGAAGACTTTCTAAGCAACCTTCTGAAAACGAGAGTGTTAATTTCATTGACGTTCTTGATGAGGCTTGTGAAGAACATTTCAAAGACGCTTGTAAAAGTGGTTCTTCTTCTCTTCCCATTGTTGAGAACGTTTCCTCTATTGCTCCATCACTAACTCCATTTGGAGAAAGTGATTTCATTTTGAAAGAATTTGAAGCAACTTTGGCAGATGTGGACTTGCAATATGACGATTCTCCCTCCAATTGGGAAGGAGACATTCGTACCATTGAGAAACTTCTCAATGAGGACCATATTTCTCCACCATCTCCTAAGGATATCTCTATCGATGAACCGAATTTTACTACGCCTTCCATCGAAAGTCCTTCGGATTTAGAGCTTAAGGACCTACCGTCTCATCTCGAGTACGTTTTCCTTGAAGACAATAAGAAGTCGCCCGTCATCATCGCAAATGACTTGAAAGAAGAAGAAAAATCTCGCCTTATCGCCGTGCTGAAAAATCATAAGAAAGCGATAGCTGGGAAAATCTCCGATATTCGTGGAATTGATCCTCACTTTTGCACACATAAAATTCTCATGGAGGACGAATTTAAACCCACTATTAAAAGCCAAAGAAGGGTGAATCCCAAGATCCATGACGTTATAAAAAGGAGGTTATCAAACTTCTTGATGCGGGAATGATCTACCCCATCTCGGATTCACCATGGGTTAGTCCGGTCCATTGTGTGCCTAAGAAAGGTGGAATCACCGTTGTTCCCAATGAAAACAACGAGTTGATTCCTACTCGTCTAGTTACAGGGTGGAGAGTTTGTATAGACTATCGCAAACTCAATGATGCTACGAGAAAGGATCATTTTCCCCTTCCTTTTATGGACCAAATGCTTGAACGTCTAGCGGGTAATGACTATTATTGCTTCTTAGACGGTTTCTCCGGGTATTTTCAAATTCTCATCGATCCTAAAGACCAAGAGAAAACCACATTCACTTGTCCTTATGGAACATTTGCTTACAAAAGAATGCCTTTCGGCTTATGCAATGCTCTTGGGACCTTCTAAAGGTGTATGATGGCTATCTTCCATGACATGGTTGAAAAAACTATGGAAGTCTTCATGGATGATTTCTCGGTCTATGGTGACTCATTCTCTTCTTTCCTTACCAATTTGGAACGCATGCTTAAGCGGTGTGAAGACACTCGCCTTGTTCTAAATTGGGAAAAATGCCATTTCATGGTAAAAGAAGGCATTGTGCTTGGACATAAAATCTCAAAAGCCGGTCTTGAAGTGGACCGTGCTAAAGTGGATGTCATAGCCAAATTACCTCCACCTTCAACCGTGAAGGGTGTGAGAAGTTTCCTTGGTCATGCGGGCTTCTATCGTCGATTCATTTAAGATTTTTCTAAAATCGCTCGCCCGATGACCCACCTCTTGGAAAAAGATACTCCCTTTATCTTTTCTAAAGAGTGTCTTGAATTGTTCAATCTTCTTAAGGATAAGCTAACTAAGGCACCGGTCTTGGTTACCCCTAATTGGGAGCTACCTTTTGAATTGATGTGTGATGCTAGTGACTTTGCTATTGGAGTGGTTTTGGGCCAAAGAGTGAACAAACACTTTCGACCAATCCACTATGCTAGCAAGACAATGACGGGGGCTCAATTGCATTATACCACTACCGAAAAGAGCTTTTAGATGTAGTGTATGCTTTTGAGAAGTTCCGCCCCTATCTTGTTCTTTCCACCACCATTGTGTACACGATCATTCCGCGTTGAAGTACTTGTTGACTAAGCAAGATTCCAAGCCAAGACTTCTTCGTTGGGTTTTGCTCCTTCAAGAATTTAAAATTTAAATTCGTGACAAGAAGGGAGCGGAAAACCTAGCCGCGGATCATCTAAGTAGACTTGAGGATCCTTATCAAGGGGATCATCCGAATCAAGAGATCAACGACTCTTTTCCCCTTTAACCTTAATGTCTATCAATTCCAATCTGGATGACACCCCGTGGTTTGCGGACATTGGTAACTACTTAGCGGGTGGTATTATCATCGAAGGGTTAACATCCTAACAAAAGAAGAAGTTCTGTAAAGATATTAAGACTTACTTTTGGGATGACCCTTATCTTTTCAAACAATGTGATGATCTGATTATTCGTCGGTGTGTTGATGGACCCACAACTTTATACATTCTCGAAGCTTGCCATAAAGGACCTACCGGTGGTCACTTTGGTCCCAACTACACCGCGAAGAAAGTGTTTGACTCGGTACTCTATTGGCCCACCATTTATCGTGACGCTCACGAGATGGTTAAAAATTGTGATGCTTGCCAACGCCAAGGCAAGATCACACATAAAGACGAGATGCCTCAAAATTTCATACAAGAATGTGAAATCTTTGATGTATGGGGCATCGAGTTTATGGGGCCATTTCCATCATCTAAAGGGAACAAGTACATCCTCGTAGCCGTTGACTACGTATCCAAATGGGTTGAAGCTAAGGCTCTCCCTACGAACGATGCGAGGGTGGTTGTGAACTTTCTGAAACAACTTTTTACTCGATTCTGTGTTCCTCGTGCTATAATCAGTGACCGCGGGACTCATTTTTGCAATGATCAATTTGCTAGAGTCATGGCTAAGTACGGTGTCAATCACCGTCTTTCCACCGCTTATCATCCTCAAACAAATGGTCAAGCCGAGATATCTAACCATGGATTGAAGCGAATTCTTGAGCGTACTGTGGGAGAGCATCGTACCTCGTGGGCCGATAAGTTAGATGATGCTTTGTGGGCTTTCCGTACCGTATATAAGACGCCGATTGGTTTCACACCTTATCGTCTTGTGTACGGGAAGGCATGCCACCTCCCTATCGAGCTAGAACATAAGGCATACTGGGCCTTGAAGTGGGCGAATTTTGATATCAACAAAGCCGGTGATCTTCGGAAGATTCAACTCAACGAGCTAAATGAACTAAGGAATGAAGCTTATGAGAACTCATTGATCTACAAGGAGAAAACCAAGATCATCCATGATGCAAGGATTAAGAACCGAGAGTTCCATGTTTGTGATCAAGTTTTACTCTTTAACTCTCGGTTGAAGATCTTCTCGGGCAAGCTGAAGAGCCGTTGGTCTGGTCCATTCACCGTCGCCAAAGTTTTCCCATATGGCACCATTGAGCTTTCTCAGCCAAATGGGCCCAATTTTAAAGTGAATGGACAGCGTGTGAAGCTGTATTTTGGTGAGGACATCTCTCATGAGATGATTCCATCCCTCACCACGTTTCCCTTGAACTAGTTATGGGTCGAGTCAGGCTCGTGACTCGGTTAACAAAAACAAGCACTTCTCGGGAGGAAACCCGTTGATCTATCCTTTACCGTTTTCATAATAAGTGTAGGGGGAGCCCCGTATGTGTTTGTTGTCTTGTTTCTTTTGATGTGCAGGGATTAAAAGCTTCAAAGATCCACTCTTGATGACATTTGACGACCGTGATCCCGTGTACCCGTCTTCCTGGTTCTATCCTAAACTATCGTGATTCAATATTTCATATCTTATATGTTCACATTGAAATCACTATAGTTGTCCTTTCCTTAGCAAGATTTAAACAAAGTGCATAATGTCATAAGTGTAGGGGAGTTTACTCCCACATGCTTAAACATTGAGGACAATGCTTATATCAAGTGTAGGGGGGACTTCTATCGAAGTAAGGGTCTTTTCCATGAATTTGTCCTTATTTTAACCAGGAAATCTAATTTTTCGACATTTTTCAAAATTTTTAATCTATTTTGGCCTTGTAGTTTTCCTTTGTTATCGTTATTTACTTTCCTTGCGAAAAATAAAGTTTAATAAAGTGGTTTTAAATTTTCCAAAGTCGTGAATATTTTGACTCAACCCGAGTTTACTTATCTAAGTCTACTCTAGCTAGTATCCGTAACTTGTTTAAGTCAAGTTTTGCTAGGCTTTTATATAGGGAACTTTAAAACGCGAAAGTCTTAACTCTCACGGGTTAAGAACAAGAACTTTTCGCAAGTTCCTATAATTGATCCTAGAAAGTCGTTTATCAAGGGAGCTTTAAAATGCGAATTCTAAACTTGAAAGAGTCTAAGAAGTTGCAAGATCCTATAGATGACTTGAAAACCCAAAACTTTAATTTAATAGGCTAAGCATCTACGAGTCTCATTCCTTGAGATTTTAAATTGTGGAGAACGAGAGATGATAGAGTCAGTTATAAGTTTGGTATTCTTTCATGAATTTATGTGAGTTGATTATAAGATTTTTCTCCCATCGCTTGCTAATAAATTTATCTGCAATAAATAAGGTTGTACGATTTGAAAAATTACTCAGCTTCTAGCACAAGATCATTTAAAAGTTGCTCGGAATTAATTAGAGCTCATAGCCAAGGCATAACTTATTGAAGCGGGATGCGAAGATTGGCGAGTCCGAAAAGGTCCTAACAAGACATGAGGGCTACATTTTGTTGCTAAAGATCCAAAAGTGATGTGAAGAATCATTTTTCGAAAATCAATATGAAGGATCGAGACACACGACGAAAAGCAAATACTCCCCTAAAGATCATGGAGATGTCTATCTGAAAAGACCCTAGCAAGGTATGAGGATAAATGTTGATCCCAAACTTAGATCGATTTAGCTCTGTGTATACGAGATTAGATCAAGTTATACACGTAGAGAAACTTTGTTTATGTATAAAGTAATCTAAGTGTTATGCGGAATTAACACTTAAACAAGAACACACAAAGATGTAAACAAACTTTCACTTGACTGATAATAACAAACTTGCTTACAATGAAAGTGTTTAACGTATGAAAACTTATATGAACAATAACCTAAAGGTATTCTTTTATAGACATAAGAAGCCTTGTACAAGAGTCTACGTATCAACTATTCTAGGTAAAGATAATTATAGAAAATACAATGTTGAACTTATCTTTACTAGAAACAAACTAGAAACAATATACGCGTAGACTAAATCTTTCCATCAGTGCTTGTCTTCAACCTATCAATGCTTGACTTCTTCTTGTTAACGCTTGATCTGTCAGCGTTTGTTTTCTTCCTATCAACGCTTGTTTTCTTCTTGTCAGCGCTCAAGTGGACTGGCTATATTTTATTCCCAACAATCCTCCCCTAAACTTGATATCTACTCTAGTAATCAAGTTTCTGAATAAACATTAAGAACTAGGAGGAATATTACAACACTTATCATATTGGTAATAAATATGTCTGATCAAATCTTTGGCCACGTCACTTGAATAATCAATCTCCAGCTGTGTTGTCTTCATTTTCTCCAAAACTTCTTTGGACATGGAATACTGACCATCTACAAGTAGATACTCAGCAAACTTTGTAGAACTCAAATAATATACACCAGCAGCTGAATACAAACGCCATTGAAGACCACTGAGGTCATCTTTAAGATCCTTCCAAACAACAGGATCTTCATCTCTTGGTCCACACATTCTCTTGAATGTTGACCAAAGTTTTATTGCATTGAATGAAGTAGGAGCTTCAGTCTCATACTTGGCTTCTAACAACCTCCAAAGGTCTACCAAGTCTTCTCTATCAAAACTTGCAAAGAGAGATATAAGTGTGGTAAAAGTGTGAACCTCTTTCCCATACCTGCCAATCTTCCAAAACCCACATTCATCTTCTTCATAGCTTATAATAGAGTTTCTGGAATCAAGAGGTAACACTTGTACCATATCTGAAGCTTCCAATGGTGAGAGCTTGATACTCCTTCTTATAACAGCTTCACTAGGCACCAATCTATCCATATCTATAGGAAAGTCAAGAGGGACTCCCTTCTTCAAAGGTCTTGGAACAATCATCGCCTTCTTAAGTTCCATCTCTTCTGCAAGTTCTTCTTTCCTTTCATCAGAAAGAAGTCTTAGAGTGTTTTCTTCCTGCACTCTTGCCCAAATGGGATAAGCCTTGAACTCCAACTCTTTAAATGACAATCCAATCAATTTCTTATAAGTCCATCCTGTTCCATGACATCTGAGTAGCATGTAGTACAACTCCCTTCTATCCCTTTTCAACATTGAGAGAATATTGCTAGCTTTGTGTTTCAGAATTACCTTGCAGTCTTTTTGTACTCTTAGAAGAATCTCCAAACCCCATATCTGGTCTGAAATAGTCAAATGTGGATTCTCCATACATCTATCTTCCCAAGCATGGTACATCTGAACAACTTCTGGCATATCAAAATCTACTTGCAATTTCAACTCATTCAACTTCTCTCTTGCCAAATAATCACCATACTCAAGTCTTTCTGGTTGTTCTATAATCATCACACTTGAGTCTGAACTAGCTTCATCACTTCCTTCTTGTTCTTCTGAAGTGACAACAAAAGGTGATTCACCAACCTTCTTTCTTTCTTGTTCCACAATTTGTGCAGCCAACCTTCTATCAAACTCAACCTGTGCTGCATCCTTTGGAACTGCTACTTCTACCATTTTTCCTTTACCCTTATCTAATGGATCAATGGTGGGTAAGGATGATGGTAATACCTGTGAAGAAACTTCTTTGATGATGGATGATGACTGGAATACATCAACCTCATCTGCAGGTCTATCAACGCTCAAATTTCCTTTATCAGCGCCCAATTTGCTCATGTCAGTGCTTGGTGTGTCAGCGTTCAAATTTTGCTTGTCAACGCCCAAATTACCTATCTCAGTGCCTCTTGTAATTTGCTCCAACGTAGCTGTAAAAGACAAGTCTAAATTTGTAGGGTTACAGAGATCTAACAAAACCTGGTTGCTTCTTCAAACTAGTTAGGGCTTCAGCAAGACCCAAAGATTCACCATCATGTGAGCCCTTATCACTCACATTTATCTGCTCATCCTCCCCTTTGGAAGATTCCTCCATCCCACGCCTTGTGCTAGCACTTTCTAAAATAACAATCCTCTCCCTCAATTGCTTGAGTTCAAGGCCTTGTGTACTGGCAATTTGTACCAAGTCTACATTTTGCTTTGCAAGCTAATGCAGACAGCCGTCAATTCCATTAATGTCATTGGTTCCAATCTGCCCTCCTCTAAGATGGGTATTTGACCTCCCAAGTTAGACTCATGGGGCATGGATGAGGTCTTAAAGATGTTAGGTCTGTCTTGGCCAACATCTAAGCCAGAACCAATAGCCCCAACCTCATCCATAGCACCAACCACACTTGTGGTGGTGGTTCTCTCTGCTACATGGCTAGGAATACTAGAGGAGAACACTCCAGTAGTCCTTTGACATTTTTGCAACCTATATTGTGGTGGGGTAGAAGATGATGTGGATTGGGTGGATGTGGGTTGGTTAAGGGGTGTTTGGGCCTGTGAAGGATTGGTGTCAATGTTTGGATTAGGTGTATCAACGCCAACATTTAATGTGTCAACGTCAAAGGGTTCTTGGTCAATTTGCATGTGTTGTGGTGAAGGTAAAGGTTCAGGTATTGGGTCAAGTTGGGGTTGTGAGACTGGTTGTGGTTGTGCTGCTGCAATAACAGCAAGCATAGCTTGGGTGAGAGTTAAGTCACGGTGAGGGGGTAAGTTCATCTTTGTAAAAATAGCTTTCTTTTGCACAGGAATCTCATAAAAATCATCATGATCCCTTGTGCAGTAATTTTGCACATCAAAAACCATTTGTAAAAATCTGGGATAAGCTAAAGTCATTTTACTCCCTTTGTTTTTACACATTCCCTCAAAAATCATTTTTAAATAATTAAACTTTTGCCCAGTAGCAATGCACACAATAGCACTAGCAATGGATCTATTAATCTCATTGTGTACAATACACTTGGGACTCAAACATTGTAAGAGGACATGTATTAGGTACTTCCAGGTTGGGGGAAACTCCTGTTTATGATATTTGTTTAAAGTTCCCTCATCAGGGAAAGGTTGATCCAAAGCCCTTAGTCCTTGTTCTATTTCATGAATGGGTAGGGTGGTTATACCATCTGCATCATCAAGATGCAAAGCCTGGCGAACCAAGGCTTCAGTAACCACCCATGTACGTCCATGAACAATAGATGATAATGTAGTCACTCTATTAACTGTTGAGGAACTAACAGTGTTCCAAAACTGCTTAATATGTGTGACAGAGATGAGAGGAGCATGAGAAAGAGCATACCTAATTGGGGATGCATTCAAATACGCCACCATCTGTGTGTATTGGGGAAACAGAGTATCACCAGCTTCCAAATATGCTATCATGTTGTGTTGACTCCTGAATCCCAATACCAAATCACTTGGTTTAAATTTTGGTGCCATTGAAGAAGAAAGCTGTTTGAATGATTGATAAAGATGAAGTATAGGAGAAAATTTTGTTAGACAAGAATGATAGGTACCCTGTTTAAAAAATTAAGAGCCAAATATATAGGAGAGAAATATGCATGTGATTGGTCAAAAATGAGGCAACTATTTTCAAAATACAATCATGAAAATATTGAAAAGAAAATAAGTTATCTCATGCATTAATTGAAAGTTATCTGCTCCTAAAATTACGGCCCCAAAATTCGTAAAAAAGTAACAACTGGGTAGGTCCCAATGAGTATCAAGGGTAAAAAATAACGGCTATATTCTTGTCAACGTTTGCCAAAGCCATGTCAGCGTCTAAATTGGTCACAACAACGCTTGGAAAAATACTTGTCAGCGTCCAAAAATAAAAATATTAAAAATGAAAAAGGACCTTAACAAAGTAATTTATCCTAGTGAAGATAACCTATAAGTTGATAATTATTATAGGGCGGCAAGCACTGTCCAGTTATGCACACTTGCTTATGCAAGATAGACATAACAGTCCTCTAGTGTCCCTTGCTAACCAAAACTCTTAACAACTAAGTTATCTCATAAAATTCCTTGTTACTCCCAGGTAAAACCCATGATAAAATTATTCCCAAGTCTCCCAACACACCACAACCAATTCTAGGCCAAAAATGTCTTGGCAGCATGCATAGTATATCAACTTTTCATGCTATAGTGCCTCATGATTTAGTAAAACTAACTCATAATCACCTGTGGACACAATCTAGAATTGTGATAAGAGTATCATAAGGGTACCCAAAAATCCTAAAGGTTCCTAAAACCTCCCCTTAAACTGTGATACATATGTTGCCAAAAATATGCATGAACATAAAAATTTATGTCAAGATAGGAATAGAAAATTCCAATCATCATCCATAAATAAAAACATGCTCAAATGATTCTCCAAGGATCCATAAGCAACTCTGTATCCAATGGTATAATGCTAACACCACCTGCACATTTAGATTAAAAACCACAAAACTAACATTGTTGCTGACAACGTCCCGATAACACTTGTCAGTGTTAAGGAAACATTTGTCAGCGTTAGACAAATATATTGCTGTCAACGTCACAATAACACTTATCAGCTTTAAAGTAACCTTTGTCAGTGTTAGTAAAATATAGTGGAAAATATAAATCCTCAAAAAGACCAATAACAATGCATTATCCTGTACATACTTTTACAAAAAGACCTCAAAACACATATTATGTGAGATTAATCATTCCAATACTTGTTACCAAGTATTGAAACCTTCCAGCATCAAAAGGTTTAGTTAATAAATCAGACACATTTTCTTCTGTGTCAACCCTATCTGGTTGTATTAAACCCTTTTCAAAACAATCCCTTATAAAATGGTGTCTAATTTCTATGTGTTTAGTTTTCGAATGACGTACAGGATTCTTAATAATGCATAAAGTGCTGTTATTGTCAACAAATATCTTGGTATGCATGAAATTATACCCACAATCCAACAGCTGGTTCTGAATCCATAAGACTTGTCCACAACAAGCAGCTGCTGCAACATACTCTGCTTTAGTTGTAGAATTGGCCACCACTGTTTGTTTCTTGCATTGCCAAGATATCAACCTGCTCCCAAGAAACTGACATCCACCAGTTGTGGATTTTCTATCAAACTTATCACCTCCATAGTCACTGTCTGAATATGCAATAAGCTCCAAAGGTGAATCTTTTGGATACCACAAGCCAAGATCTGGATAACATCTAAGGTACCTAAAGATTCTCTTGACAGCATAAAGGTGACATTCTTTGGGAGTCACTTGATGGCGTGCACAAGCACACACAGCAAACATGATGTCAGGTTTGGAGGCTGTGAGATACATTAATGAACCAATCATTGATCTATAGTGCCTGACATCCACATCTTTTCTATCTCCAACTTTCCCCCAAGGGTGTTCTCTATCCATAGGAGTAGTAGCCCTCTTTTCATGTGGAGAAAAGCCAAACTTCTTCAAGATCTCTGCCACATACTTATCCTGAGAGATGAAGATACCATCTTCTTTCTGCTGAACTTGTAACCCTAGAAAGAAGTTCATCTCCCCCATTGCACTCATCTTGAGTTTGTCTGTCATAAGCTTGGAAAAGTCCTCACTCATCTTTGGATTAGTAGATCCAAAGATGATATCATCAACATAAACCTGAACAAGCAAGACATCCTTACCAGCGTTCTTGGTAAATAATGTCTGGTCTATGGTGCCCCTCTTGAATCCATTTTCCACCAAATAAGTGGACAATGTGCCATACCATGCTCTTGGGCTTGATGAAGCCCATACATAGCCTTCTTGACTTTATACACCTTGTCTGGATTCTCTGGATCTTCAAAACCAGAAGGCTGCATCACATACACATCCTCAACAATTGTTCCATAGAGGAAGGCACTCTTCACATCCATTTGATAGACAGTGAAGCCCATGCAGGAAGCATAGGCTAGAAATATTATTATAGCTTCAATCCTTGCAACTAGTGCAGAGACCTCCTCATAGTCTATCCCTTCCTCTTGTGTATATCCCTGAGCCACTAAACGTGCCTTGTTTCTGACCACAATACCTCTTTCATCTCTCTTGTTTCTAAGAACCCATCTTGTCCCAATAGGTGTTACATACCTGGGACAATCAACCAGCTCCCAAACATCCTGAATTGAAAATTGGTGAAGCTCATCCTGCATTGCTTCCACCCAACTTGGTTCTTTGAGAGCATCAAAGATCTTCTTGGGTTCCTGTTGTGACAAAAAAATAGGCAAACAAACATGCTTGCACAAGAGGGTATCAACCTTCTTGTGTATATTGGCAATAAATCCACCAAGATTTTGATGAGACCTTCTAGTCTGAACAGGAGTCATAACATCCCTAATAATTTGTGATGGGGGATGATTCTTCATAGTAGAAGTGAGAACTCCTCCTTCAAAAAGTCTGTTGTCTTCAATCTCATTATCCAAGTTGCCAATATCTTCTTCAGACTCTCTTTCATCAATATTAGGATGAACCTCTTCATGTAAATTGGAAGGTTCACCTTGTTCAAAATTAGAAGAGAAAAGATGCTCAAAAGTGTTGTCAACGCCTGAACCTTGGTTGTCAGCGTTTGGGTTATCAACGCCTGTAATGGTGTTGTCAACGTTTGAGCCATCCACGCCTGAATTTGTCCTGTTAGCGCCAGATTTGCCTTTGTCAGCGCCTGAAGGACCATGCATGTTGTTAACTGGTGGTACTTGGGGACCACCATTTTCCTTTCCAGCAGCAGCAGCAGCAAAAGCATCTGTCCATATGGGGATAGTGACATACTCTTGTATGGGGGATGTATTTTCTACTGGTGATCCAACCTCTTCATTAACCTGTGTACCTTGAACATCAACAACTTGTTCTTCCACAACATTTGAAGTTACCTTCACAATGTCTAGATTAGTAACAGGCATATAATTTAAAGTTCTAGATAGAGGTTCCAAGTCAAACAACCATTTTGGACCACTTTTAGGATCACTAGGTTTACTCTCTAAAAACCTAACATGTACTCTTTCAAGTATACGTTTTTCCTTCTTGAGGTAAACCCTATATCCCTTGATCTGCACTAAATAACCCATGAAATAGTCTTCATCACCTTTTGCACTAAATTTACCTAAGGCATCACTAGTATCAAATAAAACTACATGACAACCAAAAGGTTTAAGAAAACAAATATTAGGTTTCCTTCCCCAAAGTAACTCATAAGGTGTTTTGTTCTTTACCTTGTTGACCAATGCTCTATTCTGAACATAGCATGCTGTATTCACAGCCTCAGCCCAAAAAGCTATGGGAAAGTGAGCATCAGCCAACATAGTCCTGGCTGCTTCAATTAGGGTTCTATTCTTTCTCTCAGCAACCCTATTTTGCTGTGGGGTTCTGGCAACACTAATTTACATAGTAATCACTTTCTTGGCACAAAAATCATCTAAAATCTTATTTCTAAACTCACCCTAAGCATTTTAACTTCATTACATGTTTTCTTTTCTATCTGGGTAATAAAGTCAATTAAAGTATCAACAGTGTCACTTTTCATAGCTAAAAAGTAAGTCCAAGTAAACCTATAAAAGTCATCTGTGATGACAAAGCAATATGATTCACCATTCAAACTCTCTATATTAGTTGGACCAAATAGGTCCATATGCAGCAAGTGAAGTGGTCTAGAACTAGAGTGCACCTGTTTAGACTTAAATGAGACCTTGTGCTGCTTGCCTTTAAGACATGCAACACAAGAGTGGTCATTATGGAAAGCCTTTTCAGGCAAACCATCAACCAAGCCAAGTCTCACAAGCCTGTTTATATTCTTAAAGTTTATGTGCCCTAGTCTCCTGTGCCATAGATTACTCTCATCAACTGAAGCTTTAGCATAAAAGCATGACATATTATTATTCATCCTAATTCCATTAAGATTCACATTATAAATGTCTTTATGTCTAGGTGTTCTATAGTCAATATATTTCTCATCTGGGATTTTATAATCCTTGCTTAACACCAAGCATTCAGTATCAGTAAACAGAACTTTATTTTTGTTATCACAAACTTGTGATACACTAAAAAGATTGTAATCAAGTTCCTTTACTAGAAACACGTCTTCAAAACGTAAGTTCTTGGTGAGAAGAGTTCCTTTGCCTGTGATAGTTCCATATCGGCCTCCAAAGTAAACCTTATCACCATCCTTAATGGGAGTGAAGTTAGTTAAATAATCTTCCTTCCCTGTCATGTGCCTGGAGCATCCACTGTCCCAATATCCATAATCATTGACCTGTTTTTGAATGCCCTGCACATAAAGAAAACAAATTAGTTTTCTTTGGGAACCCAAGCCTTAGCAGACTTGGATTCATCTGGTTGTTCAACAAGAACATACTTAGTTCTCATAACAACCCCTTGTTCATCCCTTTTTGGATAAATTACCAGTTAACCCCAATAGGTTTTGTAATGACCTTTGAAATATAATTAAATCTGTTGCAAGTAATAGAAAGTCCATTAGAATTAGGGGTTTGATCTTGCTTAGGTCTCCATGTCAAGCTAGAAGAAGCTTTAGACCTCTTACCCTGTGGTTGCAAATATTTAGGTCTGGCAACGTTTTTGTCAGCGTTGGATTTGGTCTTGTCAACGCTAAAATTACCCTTGTCAGCGTTGAACCTAGGGTTTGCTGCAGAAACCCATTGCCTATTAGACCAAGTATTGGTCTTTTGAAATGGTCTTTGTCCATGAGTGTTAGACCCTCTAGTGAAGAATGGGGCTGGTCTAACAACTTGTGGACTTTGCTCCACACAAGTTTTGGGTCTGACAACGTTTGACTTTTTAACAGCGTTGACCTTGGAAGCGTTGACACACTTATATGCTAAATGTGAAAAGCTACCACAAGTGTAACAGGATTTTCTAGACACAACCCTAGGTCTAGAAGAGAAGAAACCTGTTCCATCATTACTAACTTGACTTTTAGGTGACCTAGTATTCCTATACATTTCTGCATACTTAATGCTAGCTTTTCTAACAGTGTTTGAGCCAAGGTCAACAGTCTTGCCAGTGATTGAGTTTGTTACTTTAATAGGGGTTGACTCATTTGGACTTTCACATAACAAGCCACTCTTAACAAACAAGGTAGGGTTGGCTTTCTTCCATTCATTCAAGTCAGTCAACTTTTGTCTATACTCTTCAACTGGGGTAATGACTCTTGGTGGAGGAATAAATTCCTCCTCTTGGAGTTCTGGTAAACCAGTCCAAGATAAGTCCTTTCTTTGGACACCATAGAAGTCCCCAGCTAGTGGTGGAACCACAGTATAGTCTTTCATCCCAATCCCAGTCATGTCCTTATGATCCCTTTGTTTATTAACACATTCTCCTAGGGTTTGTGAGGCCTTATCAAATCTCTGAATTTTAAGGTCAACATTATCCTTATTCTTGATGGCCTCATTTAACTTAGCTTGTATATCAGCATTGACCCTTTCCATGATGTTTCTAATATCATTACTAGCATTTAAATCATGTTTTAAGATATTAATTTTATCTTTTAGATCAAATTCCATTTTCTTGTACTCCTGAACTGTCTTTTCAGTTTGAGTGAGAGCAATTTGGTAGTTAGACAACTTGCATCTCTCAGTACTCACATCACTTAACAATCTTAAAACCTCTTTGTTAAGTTTTTCAGTATTTAACCTACAACCCTTACTACAAAAAGCATCATCGTATACCTTATTATCTGATGAAGAGGAGGAGTGTGCCATGAGAGCATATTGAACATGATCTTCTTCTTCTATATCAGCAACCAAAGCTTTATCCTCTTCCCCATCCTTAGACAAATAGCTCCAATCCCATCCAATACCATCAATTTCTTGCACTGCAACCATGGCCTTAGGATACTGAGCCTTAACAATTTGGCTTGAGGGTTTGCCAGCATCAGATCTTCTTGGAGATCTGCATTCCCTCATGAAGTGCCCCATACGATGACAATTGTAGCACTCAACCTTGGATTTGTCAAATCCAGCAGTGTCCTTTGCATAAAGGTCGTCTTCTTCTTAAACCTTCTATTCCACCTGTTTGCTCTTATACTAGCAAGATCCATGTTCTACTTAATATCTATCTCCTCCAAGTGCTCATCACTTATTTGCTCAAGGTCCTCATATGTATTCACTGAACCATTGGGCAAAGAAGCAATGTATGCACACACAGTATCCAGATCCAAACCAGCAGGCTTAACTCTTAGAGAATCACTTTTGTATGTGTTAGCGTCTGAATATGAGGCGTTGACAGGATATGTTCCAGCGTTGACACATGTTGATCTAGTAACTAGGTGCATGCAAGAGTCCTTCTGATCAAATTGGCCTTCACTATGTGAGAAGAAGGCCATGTTGCTATTAGTAGACTTACTTCCATGCTCCAAAAGAGTTTCATCCTCCAACAGCCTCAGTTTGTTGTAGATATCATCAAAAGTAGAACTTTTGTGAGTGTTATTGGCAAGAATAGATCTTGCCTCAATCTTCCACGCATCACCAAGGCTTTTAAGAAAAGTGGCAATAATGTCAACATCACCAACTTGTGTCCCCATGAAGGACAACTTGCTTGTAATGTCAAGCAGTCTGCTTCTCACAATGCTAAGCTTCTTATTAGGTTGAGCCTTGAAAACAGCATACTCATGCATGAGTTGCTTCTTCTTCTCTTCCTTAGTATCATCATTGCCACCATATGCAACTTCAAGAGTTGCCCAAAGGTCTTTTGCAGATTCATAACCTCTGTATTTATGCTGGTTCTCTTGTCCCAAAGAGAGTTTCAGAATGTTTAGGGTTTTCATATCAACCCTTCTCTTTGCTATGTCTTCAGCAGACACAGCTCTACCATCACCAGGTTTTTCTTTCTTATCTACTTCTAGACATCCAGCAACAGCAGTTCTTGCAGCAATGGCATTAGCAATCTTTTCAGCTTTATTGAATGTGTTTCCATATTCAATAATCTCCCAGAGAGTGTAGTCATAGATTCCCAGATATTGCTCAAAGTTGAACTTCCATAGCTCAAAGTTGTTAGCATCAAGCATGGGAATCTTGATGCTAGGATTTGAGGAGGAGGGGTTTATTTATGGATTGGACATGATGTTTTTAGGGTTTTGTGAAAATTAGGGTTTTGGTGATTTTAGGGTTCTTGTGTTCTTTAAGATCAAAAGTTTCTCAACAAGCTCTGATACCACTTGTTGATCCCAAACTTAGATCGATTTAGCTTTGTGTATACGAGATTAGATCAAGTTATACACGTAGAGAAACTTTGTTTATGTATAAAGTAATCTAAGTGTTATGCGGAATTAACACTTAAACAAGAACACACAAAGATGTAAACAAACTTTCACTTGATTGATAATAACAAACTTGCTTACAATGAAAGTGTTTAATGTATGAAAACTTATATGAACAATAACCTAAAGGTCTTCTTTTATAGACATAATAAGCCTTGTACAAGAGTCTACGTATCAACTATTATAGGTAAAGATAATTATATAAAATACAATGTTGAACTCATCTTTACTAGAAACAAACTAGAAACAATATACGCGTAGACTAAATCTTTCCATCAGTGCTTGTCTTCAACCTATCAACGCTTGACTTCTTCTTGTCAACGCTTGATCTGTCAACGTTTGTTTTCTTCCTATCAACGCTTGTTTTCCTCTTGTCAGCGCTCAAGTGGACTGGCTATATTTTAATCCCAATAATAAATAGATCCAAGTCCTAAAAGGAGGCGGATCGTTGTATATCAAAGTCCAAAATAAAGATTAGAGAAAAATGAAGAAGTCGTGGTCCAAATATGAAGAATCTCTCAAAAACTTCAAGTGAAGAAATTCCTATTATGAAGAGAAGACCATAATTTCAAGAACGTCTCTCAAAGATTCGAAGTATGAAGTCGCTGCCAAATATCGGTCCGAGAAAGGTCTCAAATTGTGAAGGGAGTTATGCCAAGATATGAACTTTAAGAGGTCCCGAGAAGCAGTTTTAAAATATTTTGTCCTTTAGCTAACTATTGATTAAATCGTCCCACTTTATTTTCAGCCTAAATAACTATCGAAATAAGTCAAACAATGCATCCTCGTGATCATTCAAGACAAAAATTAAAATATAAGAGATACACCTAGGAATAAGGGAGTCTAAGTGAATAATTGACCCACATGAGTTCGTGTTAGTTTGCTAACTTATAATAACAATGATCTCGTTTTTAAGCTTGGTATGGGGAATGTGAAACTTGAGGATGATAAACATTCATGGCAGCCAAAACCCCAATGTAAGTCTTTGATTTCTTTACTTGTTTTGTACATATTTCTATCTTTTTAATTTCCTTAAAGTTTAGTATTTAATAAAAGCTAATGTGGGCTATTTATGATGAAAAATGTAAACCGTGCTTTGAAATTAATGCATTGCATGAGGGCATTGCAATGGTCAAGTGTAGGGGATTTAATAAGTGTGAAAACACTTATCCTTTTACCCCTTATTTCCAATAATAACAAGACCAAAACGTGTATTTTATGTCGTAAAAGTTGGAATTATGCGTGGTTTGTGTTTTTATTGTGTTTTAGGACTAAAAGATGAAAAAGGAAGAAAACACGGGCTTTCACGGGCTTTTATCGAAGAAAACGAGAAACGACGAAGTCAAAAGATGAAGAGTGCAAAAAGAACAGAAGTCCAAGGCCTATTCTGAAGATTTATCGAAGAAAAAGTCTAAAGACGGAAGTTTAATGAAGTCAAAGAACTCAAGTCTAATAGATGAAGAAAATTACAAGACAAGTTCAATTTACATCGACAAATCCCGAGACGACGTCGAGAAAGACAAAGAATTTAAATCGAGTCGTGAAGAAAGAAAGAAAGAAGGAAACACATGCACCTTCCCATCTCCTATAAATACCCTCCTAAACACATTAGGAGGGGGGTTAGCTAGTTTATTTCTTTTTTGTAGTTTTCATTTTACAGAGAGAAAGTATTTAACTTTCTCTCACTAAAACTTCATCTTTTATCTTTCTTGTTTTAATCAAACTTTTACTTTTTAAGCTTAATCTTTTTTCCATCTTCACCTTTTTAATCTTTCTTATTAGTACGATTTTGTGTTCATCATTCTATTTCATCTACTTTCTTTAAGGCGCCACAATAGTTCTCACTTATGTGAGTTTCTTGATTCGTTGGGTTAAGAGATTTACAAGTCTTACACGAATTAAGCTTTGAGCTATTCATGCTTATTGGCTTATTTAGTGTTTAGCTTATTGTTTTTAAGTTTTCTTAAAAGTCTAGTGTTTTTAGAAAAGTTTGTTTTATAAAGTTTGCGAATTTAGAATTTCAAAAGTTGTCAAATTTTTGCTTATTGAATTGGTTAAGTTTCGGTTAAGTGTGCTTATTGAAGTTTTGGCTTATTTCACCTTTTCGGATTACTTGGTGTATCGCAATCATAGGGTTCCAAGTATTTCGACGGTTTCAGACAGCTTATTTGTGATCGCAATAACCCAAGGGGTTCTACTTTGCGATCAAGTGCACATCCCCCTTATTCCGATCGTGATTGCGATAGCTCATTGCAATCGCACATTGCGACGGGTCTTAAGGTTTTATTAAGACGAAACTCTGCCCAATTTTAGTTAGCCATATTCCGACATGATCACTATTATTCCGATGCCCTGAACATTGCGACAGAATTACATTCTGACAAAAGTGTTTTCAGTATTCCGATAGTTTTGATTTCATACATTCCGATAGACTTGATCTTAATTATTCCGATACTGGTCATTCAGATACATTATTCTGATAGAATTTGTTTACTAATATTCCGATACTTAATTTGATATTCCGATGGATTTTACTTTGATATTCCGATGGTTTTGTTTTCACTACATTCCGACACAAACATTCCGATGGATTAAGTTTTTAAGTTTTACAAAGTTTTAAGTTTTAAATTCATTAAGTTTTAATTTCCAAAAATTGCACGCTTCCCGAAATCTCTATTTTTACCAAGTGTTTTTCTAGACATTTTTAGTTTAAGTTTTAAAGCTTTTATTTTACTCAACGACATTTTAATCTTTGCTTTTTGTTTAAAATAGATAATCAAACAACCCATCATATTTTCCACCAAGAACGTCTGAGTCGCACTTTCTACTAGTAATCAATTCGAAAAGATCGGACGATAACTTTTTTCATACGAGGCAAACCCTTGTATCAATTATCAAAATAGATTGTTTGTTTTCCCCATGTAGGAACCCCTGATGAGTCCTACAATGCAGTCTATTATGATGCTTGAGTCCATGCACACACCACGTACTTGCTTTAGTTTCCTGAGAAAAACATGCTTAGAGGGTCAACATAAAGTTGGTGAATTTATAGGTTTAATAAAATAAGTTTGGACAGTAAACCTTCACAGTAGTAGCAATGCACAAAGCATTTATGCTAAAAGGTAATTACATTCCCTATTACCCGAAACTGAGGCTTAACTCCATAGGTCCCCAACAGATGAGGACCCCCGTTGCCTTACAAAAAGGCTCCCATTTTCTAGTTCCAACATTGTATACATCTGTTGTCCTAGCTAAGGCACAGTGAGCGCTACTCACCCAGATGGGGATCGTCAATCTCAAATAGATCTATTTATAACACTCAGGCAATTGCAATAGTTTTAACAGTTTCTACAATAGGCAATCATAATCAAAGTTTGTACAATTCAGTTTATGTCCATAAAAATAAGTTGCATGCTTTCTCCCCCATAGAGGATTTTAAAAGTTTATCAATATCTTGTGTGGGGCTTTAAACTCACCTTAGTGTCTATAATAGCTGTGCAATAAAAGAAATCCAGGTAATGCTCACATCACAGTCAACTGTCTAATAAAATAGTACAACATCAGTAAATAATGCAGGAAACATAGGTGCATGCTTATATAGTTTTTAGACGGTTTATTAATGCTACTGTGTTTATTTGATTAACTGTAGTACAACTATTAATAACGTCCAATTAAATTTGTTATTAAACTTTCTGTTTAAGTAAAAGTGTTTTACTTACAATTTTTATATAAGTATACTTGCATTTAATTTATATATATATAATTTATATAAATTATTTATAAAGTAAAATATATAATTACTTTATTTAAATTAAATTTTAAAGTCCCAAAAGTTTCCAATATTTAGTAAATAGTCTTTAAGTTACAAGTTTAAGAAATTACGGTTTTAGTCCTTATATTTCAAGATTTATTCAAGTTTTACTAATTTAAATGGAAAAAGGGTTTAGGGTTTGTTTAAGTTTCGGATATGTGCAAAACTAGTCCCTCCATATTTTATTAAGGTAGAACTTTTGGATCTTACACTTTAGTACTTAGGGCTTGTAATACTTTCGGGTTATGGCAAAAATAGTCCCTCTAGTTATAATTAGGTTTTATTACTTTCTTTAAACGACAAGAATAGTCCCTAGGGCTTCTAAGTGTTTCAGCTTATTACATAAATAGTCCTTGTACTTGATGTTTTATCAAAACAAGTTTCAAATGTCACGGTTTTAATCCATAAATTTTATTAATTTATATTTTTAGTCCAAAATTTTTTATGTTATATTTTTGTTATAAAAACTTTATTTAAGTATTAAAATACTAAGTGGGCTTATTAAATGTGTCAAAAGAGTTAATGGGCTTCCTTATGGGCCTTAACATGTTTTAAGTCCATTAATAAACTAAGTGGGCTTACAAGGCATTAAATGGGCCTAATGGGCTCTTATATATATACGGTTATATTTTATTGAGCTTATTGGGCCTATCAAGTTTTGGGCAATTGTTGCATGGGCTTAACTAGTCCATTAATGATACTTAACCATTTACCTAGGTTAGAATCTATGGATTTTTACAAGCTTATTATTGGTTTATAAAAATTAAGTCAAGATCTCTAAATAGAGAGTAAAAACCCACAACATGTTTTATTTGGTGTGTTTCAAATAAGATCCATGTTAGTTATAGGTTTGCATGTTAGTCATAAGCTTTAAAATAAGCTTATAAACCACGGCTATATATATTTATAGTATAACAAAATAAAGTCCAAGCTTGTTATATGTTTGCATGTAAGCTAAAAGTCCCACAATGAGATCTAGGTTATTTACAAGTTTATAAGTGAAACATAAGTTCACAAGGAACTATATAGCCCACGGCTATATTAATTTTGGTGTCCCAAAATGAGTTTTAAGATTGTATAGGTTTACAATTAATTTACAAAGTCCAAAAATAATATCTAGGCTTATTACAAGTTTACAAGTTCATCACAAGTTCAAAATGAACTTATATAGACCACGGCTTTATTATTTTCCATGTGTTTTCATTATGAGATCTATGTTTATTACATGATTATAAGTTAATTTAAAGTCTAAACATGAGATCTAGGTTTATCATAAGCTTGCATGTTCATCAGAATCCAACAATGAGGTTTATAGCCCACGGCTATAATTAATTACATAAAATGTTTTTATGATTTTTATTAGGTCATTATACATAGATAATCACATGTTTCTTTATTAAAACCTTGTTACACAAATCTTTGGTGTGTACAAAAATAAGTCGTGACCTTTAAGGTCATGGTTTTTGTAGTTTTGAGTTCCCAACAAGTTCTTCATATATGATTATCAAATGAATGATTTTTCCCCAAGATTATTATAAGTACATAATCATATGTTTATTACTTAATAATTTTGATACATGTCTTATGTCATATCAAAAATATGCCGTGACCTATATAGGTTATGGTTTCACAAATCTTGAGTTTTTACAAGTTTATCATATGTGATTACCAAGTGAATGATTATGCATGCAAAGAAAAATATGAGTAAATAAGGAAAAGTAAGGTTAGTGATACTTACTTGCTAAAGTAATACAAAGGAAAACCAGGAGAACTAAAGAGATTAGTGTTTCTAGCTTGATGATGATGAAACCCTAAAGCAAATCCAATCCGTGACCTAGATTGGTTCGTCTAGGGTTTATCTTAGTTGTCTTGAGTATCAGGTTGGTATAGATGATACCAAATGATTAGTAGTTATGAGAATGAATACAAGATGAAGTGAAGTAAATGTGTTTCATTGATGTATCTAGATCCGAATAATTGAAGAGTTTTGGATGAGAGAATGTTTGAGATTGGTTTTGCATGTGAAGTAAATTTGTATGTGGATATAGATGGCTATAGAAGAGAGAGAGAGGATGGAGACACAATCACCTTGGATTGATTTTCTATGCCAAGTGTTGCTTTATTTGGCAAAAACTAGGCACCCCTTGATCTCCCTCCATATATGCCGTGTAGAACTGACCAAAAGGAGGCAAGGGTTTGCCAAGTGTTGGTCCATGAGTGTGTAGATTGGCTTAGAAGGGTATAAGGGTCATTTCAATATTTACAAGAAGTGTATGCAAGTATGTATTCATGTACATGGATACATGGAGAAAAAGGGTGTAAGTATTAAATTTGTTAAGTGTGGTGGGGATAACAAAGTGTATACTTCCATATTTTTAAGAGATGTGCATGCATGTATAATGTATATACACGGCTCAATGTAGTCATGGGATAGTAGTATGTCACCCTTTGTTAAGTATTGTGTACAATCATATGCCTAGGTATTTTATTAGTTGTCCAAGTATAATTACAAGGTATGTGTCATGTAATTATTTGTAAAAAGCATGTAAGTATATAAGTACACATAAGACATGTTCACACATTTTTTAGAAATATAATATATGTGAAAATGTTCTAGAATTATTGGGTACAAAGTTGATATAATTTATAATGGTAAAATCATGGATTTTACAGCACCACCCCGTTATTTCAGCTTTGTCCTCAAAGATAATAAGAAAGTTTCATCGGTTAAGTGAATAGATGTGGGTTAACAAATTAAGGTTTTGGGATGGAACCACTCTTGTGTCAACAACTATACGCGAAAGACTTTCTGACATACTTCTAGCCTGTGGAATGCAAACATTAGTTTGGCACTAAGGCTTCACTCAGAGGAATGGTTAAGATTATTGTTGATGGTGATTGGGTAGGAAGTTTCAAAGAATCTGCTTCATTTGTGGTTGGGCTGGGCGTAAGAGGCGTATAAAAATAAACATCTCCAATGGTGGAAACAAAAGAAGATACCAAGAATAAAGAAGTGCACCTCCTGTGAGATGCTGAAAGGGTCAGGCATCCATTGTTAGTGGTTCAAAATTTTGCACAAATTTTGACTTCTAAAAGAAGGAAGTCATTCATTTCAAGGCTTGTTGGATGATGGTATTATCGATCTAATTGAAGCCAAAAAGGAAGAGGATTGTCCAAAAGTATGGGACATCCAATATCTCTTTTTGGGGGATGTCAAACACAACCATACAAAATACACCCATTGTGAGTTGGACATGTCTTTTAGGTTTAGGTTTGCCTTGGATGACAAACATAACCCTACAAAATACACCCATTGTGAGTTGGACATGTCTTTTAGGTTTAGGTTTGCCTTGGATGACAAACATAACCCTACAAAATACACCCATTGTTAGTTGTACATGTCTTTTAGGTTTAGGTTTGCCTTGGATGACAAACATAACCCTACAAAATACACCCATTGTGAGTTGGACATGTCTTTTAGGTTTAGGTTTGCCTTGGATGACAAACATAACCCTACAAAATACACCCATTGTGAGTTGGACATGTCTTTTAGGTTTAGGTTTGCCTTGGACGACAAACATAACCCTACAAAATACACCCATTGTGAGTTGGACATGTCTTTTAGGTTTAGGTTTGCCTTGGATGACAAACATAACCCTACAAAATACACCCATTATGAGTTGGAAATCTCTTTTAGGTTTAGGTTTGCCTACCTCTTCAATCTGGGAAAAGTGGGCTAAGAAGATGGGGCATCCTTTTACCATTCTGTACTTTGGTGCAGAAGATGACACTAAGCCTTTTGGGTTACCATCTCCTCGAATGATCAAGGTTTCATTTAACCACGGTAAATGAACCAGTTTTTCATCACACATGATAACTGCATGATATTTTGCTAACCGATCCATGCCAATAATGACATCAAAGCTACCAAGGTTTACTGGGATCAGGTCAATGTTGAAAGGGTGATTAGAAAGACTTAAAGTACAACCTCGAATGATAACATCGTCTTTCACAATTTTTCCGTCGGCTAATTCCACGGTGTAGTGGGGGTCTAGAACTGATGGGGTAACTTCCAACATATTACTAAATTCAGTCGATATAAAACTTCGGTCTGCTCTGGTATCAAATAAAATGGATGCATAACGATGGTTTAGTAGAAACGTACCGGTAACAATGTTGGAATCCAGGTTGGCTTTTGCATTGCCCATCATGTACACTCGGGATGAGGTTCCCTTGTCGTCCTTTTTCTGGTTGGTCAATCTGGGGTAATATGGTCTCACATGTCCTGGTGCTCTACATTCATAACATACTACTGCTTTCCTCAGACCATTATTGTTTCCTCCTGTGGGGTTACGGTTTCCCTGTTGTCTGTTCCCGCTTCCACGGGCATTAAATCCGCCTCTACTATTGTTCCCAAGGTTGTTGCTAGGTCGAACCGGGGTGACAACATTGGCTTGACAATCACGAGCAAAATGGCCTGGTTGACCACACTTGTAGCATCCATGACACTGACCTCCAACGAGATGGTGATAGTTGCACTTTGGGCACTTAGGCTTGGAGCCTGAGTAGTTCCTGGTGCTGGCTGTGGGGGTAGTACCGTAAAATTGCCCAATATCCTGTCTTTTAGGAGGCTGCTGATGCTGGCTACGGAAGTTTTCATCCGCCTTCCTTTTGTTCTGCGTTTGCCTTTCTGATAGGTTACGGGTTCGTTTTTTGATCAGTTCAGTGGCAAACTCCATAGCACTCTCGACAGTAGTGGGTCGAGATGCGAGCACGCTGTCGTGAATGGCGTTAGGGAGTCCACTGACATACTTCTCAATCATTTCTTCCCTTTGAGGGAACATTCTGGTACACATTAGGATTAATTATTGAGATCTTTGGTTGTACAAAATGTTATCATTGCTCTTGCACCTAAGATCCCATATTTCAATCTCCAGTTTCTTCATTTCGCCTCTTGGGCAATACTTTTCAGTCATTCTCGCCTTAAGGTTGGCCCATGTGAGAGTATAAGCAGCATCGTGCCCAAGGGTAGCAACTACTGAGTTCCACCAAGTAAGGGCACTCTCAAGTAGTGTGCAGGTGGCGAATTTGACTTTGTTCTCATCAGCACAGTCACTGATGCGGAATACAGTCTCCAACCTTTCAAACTATTGCATTAGTTCCACGACTCCTTCCTTTCCTCGGTAGTATGAGGGTTTGCATTTCAGGAAGTCAGGATAAGAGCAACCCCTGTTGGCATTGTTTCTGCGTGTATTAAGGTTTTGACCATCGTTCATGTTCCGGTCAGCTCCTCTGGCTGCCATGGCTGTTGCGATGCCCTCATTAATCATTTCCCTAAGTTGAGCAGCAGTGACATTTTGAGTAGTTTCAGTATTATCAGGATTTGTGGCGTTTGAGGTTGTTGCATTGTCGGGGTTTGATCGAGTAATCGCCATATGTCTATAATCATACACAAGATGAGATCATTAGTTTAAGTGTTAGTACAGTTTTTATATTAATTGCACAGGTAAATTTCATGCATAGATTTCATAACAAATTGGATAACCTGTCAAGATTTCATAATATAATACAACACATAATAGATGTAACAAAAGAGAGTGATTACATGCCATTTCTGAAAGAAATTAAACATACATCAAGCATAACAAATCCAAGTCAAAGGCTCAACAGGCCTTGTCTAGGGTAGTGGTACACACAGTCTTAAGTACATCACATCAAAACACCTACTCGAGAGAGTACAGTACAATGATAGGACACAAAAGATGGAATAAAATAAAAGTACAAAAGGTCATATACCATGATAGCTGGGATACAACCCAAAATCTTATCATGATGTACAATAGGTCTAGTACATCTACTCTAATCCTGCCTAGCAGGTCTGCTGGATGTGGCTCGTGCTGGTGGGGCTGGTGAAGCTGCAGGTGTTGACATGATACCCTATAATGCCTGTATGGCCAATCAGATCTCCTTAAGTAGACGGAGTGCAGTCAGCAACTGGGATCGAAGTGTGTCAACGGCTCCTCGGAGGTAGGCGGTCTCTGTAGTCACTCCATCATGGCGAATAGCTGCAAGATCAAAGAAGGTGGACAAGGATTGCTCTTGTGTAGTGAGATAAATGTGGGTCTGGTGCTAAAAGCCCTCCAGGGTGTGAATATGCTGATGGAGACAGTAGTTCTCCTCCAACAACCACTGCAAGGCCTCATCAGTCATGGCCCGAACACCTCTTGATGCCTGGGCTTCTGCCCACATAGTTCAAGAGAGAGAGTCTATACGCTCATGCACGACAGTGTACCCCGCCTGACCTAATGTCAACAGGCTGTGAACGTCCGTCATGTCCTGCTCCTGGCGCGCGGCCAGAGCGGCAATCTGGGCTTGGACAGGATCAGCATGTCCAGCCCCATATTCCTCTCTGACCTCAAAAGTGGATTCGGGAGTAGCCTCGTACCTCCTCTTACGACGAAGTAGAGAACCAGGAATGTAGACCTGAAGTGATGATGGCGGTGCTAGAGGTGGTAAGTCGTGAGTCATCTGGTCCTCCTCCACAGTGGTGGGGACCAGTGTAGCTGATGGTGAAGCAGTGAGAGAGTCATCAGGAAATGCGGTTTCGGCAGTCTGGTTGTCCTTGGAGTTTGAGGCCGACAACCATCCGCAATGTATAGATCTTGGTGACGTAGAGATAGCTAGTGCGGGGGCTACCTCTGGTAGAATAGTCAGAGATGCAACAGGTGGAGTCATGATACTCTGAAAATAGTATTATTTTAAATTTGACGTAAGTATAAGCTTACAAATAAAAGGAAAAAGTTTTGGTTGCAAGTTTATAGTGTATACCCCTTTTAAACAAACATCGCAATGTTTTAAGGTTACGTTAATACTTATAAGATTAATTAATCGGATCGTTAATAATCGATGCACACTTAGTCCATATAGTATATGTATGCTCTACGTTCTACATGCTTAACTAATATAGTCCCAGAAAAAAAATCCCCAAAAGATTTTTGTTTAGTTATTGTCCAGTTAATAATTTTTTTATTTTTATTTAAATTGATCTGGTTCTCTATAACTATTGCTCTGTTACCATTCTCTATGACACCCCGGGTCGGGTCAAAGGCAGCGGAAATAATATCTGGATGTCACAGGGGTGGATCGATAGCAAATAGTACATAGAGCATAAGATAAAAGAATATCCAACATATATTACATGAATAGAAGTACAAATTGTTATAAAAATTGTTTTAACATTATCAAAATAGATTGTTTGTTTTCCACAAGTAGAACCCCTCATGATTCCTACAATGCAGTCTATTATGATGCTTGAGTCCATGCACACACCACGTACTTGCTTCAATTTCCTGAGAAAAACATGCTTAGAGGGTCAACATAAAGTTGGTGAATTTACAGGTTTAATAAAGTAAGTTTGGACAGTAAACATTCACAGTAGTACAATGCACAAAGCATTTATACTAAAAGGTAATTACATTCCTTATTGCCCGAAACTGAGGCTTAACTCCATAGGTCCTCAACAGATGAGGACCCCCGTTGCCTTACAAAAAGGCTCCCATTTTCCAGTTCCAACATGGTATACATCTGTTGTCCATGCCAAGGCACAGTGAGCGCTACTCACCCAGATGGGGATCGTCAATCCCAAATAGATCTATTTATAACATTCGGGCAATTGTAATAATTTTAACAACTTCTACAATAGGCAATCGTAATCAAAGTTTGTACAGTTCAGTTTATGTCCATAAAAATAAGTTGCATGCTTTCTCCGCCATAGAGGATTTTAAAAGTTTATCAATATCTTGTGTGGGGCTGTAAACTCACCTTAGTGTCTGTAATAGCTGTGCAATAAAAGAAATCTAGGTAATGCTCACGTGCTGCCTAATTAAATAGTACAGCATCAGTAAATAATGCAGGAAACATAGGTGCATGCTTATACAATTTTTAGACGGGTTACGAATGCTACTGTGTTTCTTTGATTAATTGTAGTACAAGTATTAATAACGTCCAATTAAATTTGTTATTAAACTTTATGTTTAAGTAAAAGTGTTCTACTTACAATTTTTATATAAGTATTCTTGTATTTAATGTATATATATATAATTTATATCAATTATTTTTATAAAGTAAAATATATAATTACTTTATTTAAATTAAATTTTAAAGTCCCAAAAGTTTCCAATATTTAGTAACTAGTCTTTAAGTTACAAGTTTAAGAAATTACGGTTTTAGTCCTTATATTTCAAGATTTATTCAAGTTTTACTAATTTAAATGGAAAAAGGGTTTAGGGTTTGTTTAAGTTTTGGATATGTGCAAAACTAGTCCCTCCATATTTTATTAAGGTAAAAATTTCGGATCTTACACTTTTAGTACTTAGGGCTTGTAATACTTTCGGGTTATGGTAAAAATAGTCCCTCTAGTTATAATTAGGTTTTATAACTTTCTTTAAACGACAAGATTAGTCCCTAGGGCTTCTAAGTGTTTCGGCTTATTACATAAATAGTCCTTGTACTTAATGTTTTATCAAAACAAGTTTCAAATGTCATGGTTTAAATCCATAAGTTTCATTAATTTACATTTTTAGTCCAAAAGTTTTTATGTTATATTTTTGTTATAAAAACTTTAATTAAGTATTAAAATACTAAGTGGGCTTATTAAATATGTCAAAAGAGTTAATGGGCTTCCTTATGGGCCTAAACATGTTTTAAGTCCATTAATAAACTAAGATTAGCGAAGTGGGCTTACAAGGCATTACATGGGCCTAATGGGCTCTTATATTTATACGATTATATTTTATTGAGCTTATTGGGCCTATTCAAGTTTTGGGCTATTGTTGCATGGGCTTAACTAGTCCATTAATGATACTTAACCATTTACCTAGGTTAGAATCTATGGATTTTTATAAGCTTATTATTGGTTTATAAAAATTAAGTCAAGATCTCTAAATAGAGAGTAAAAACCCATGACATGTTTTATTTGGTGTGTTTCAAATAAGATCCATGTTAGTTATAGGTTTGCATGTTAGTCATAAGTTTTAAAATAAGCTTATAACCCACGGCTATAATTATTTATAGTATAACAAAATAAAGTCCAAGCTTGGTATATGTTTGCATGTAAGCTAAAAGTCCCACAATGAGATCTCGGTTATTTACAAGTTTATAAGTCAACCATAAGTTCACAAGGAACTATATAGCCCACGGATATATTAATCTTGGTGTCCCAAAATGAGTTTTAAGCTTGTTATAGGTTTACAATTAATTTACAAATTCCAAAAATAAGATCTAGGCTTATTACAAGTTTACAAGTTCATCACAAGTTCAAAATCAACTTATATAGCCCATGGCTATATTATTTTCCATGTGTTTTCATTATGAGATCTATGTTTATTACATGATTATAAGTTATTTTAAAGTCTAAACATGAGATCTAGGTTTATCATAAGCTTGCATGTTCATCAAAATCCAACAATGAGGTTTATAGACCACGACTATAATTAATTACATAAAATGTTTTTATGATTTTATTAGGTCATTATACATAGATAATCACATGTTCCTTTATTAAAACCTTGTTACACAAATCTTTGGTGTGTACAAAAATAAGCTGTGACCTTTAAGGTCATGGTTTTTCTAGTTTTGAGTTCCCAACAAGTTCTTCATATATGATTATCAAATGAATGATTTTTCCCCAAGATTATTATAAGTACATAATCATATGTTTATTAATAAATAATTTTTATACATGTCTTATGTCATATCAAAAATATGTCGTGACCTATCTAGGTCATGGTTTCATAAATCTTGAGGTTTTACAAGTTTATCATATGTGATTACCAAGTGAATGATTATGCATGCAAAGGAAAATATGAGTAAGTAAGGAAAAGTAAGGTTAGTGATACTTACTTGCTAAAGGAATACAAAGGAAAACCAAGAGAACTAAAGAGATTAGTGTTTTAAGCTTGATGATGATAAAACCCTAAAACAAAACCAAGCCGTGACCTAGATTGGTTCGGCTAGGGTTTATCTTGGTTGTCTTGAGTATAAAGTTGGTATAGATGATACCAAATGATTAGTAGTTATGAGAATGAAGACAAGATGAAGTAAATGTGTTCTTGGGTGTATCTTGATCTGAATGATTGAAGAGTTTTGGATGAGAGAATGTTTGAGATTGGTTTTGCATGTGAAGTGAATGTGTGTGTGTGTGGATATAGACGGCTAGATAAGAGAGAGAGGTGGGGGATACAATCACCTTGGATAGATTTTCTATGCCAAGTGTTGCTTCATTTGGCAAAAACTAGGCACCCCTTGATCTCCCTCCATATATGCCATGTAGAAGTGACCAAAAGTAGGCAAAGGTTTGCCAAGTGTTGGTCCATGAGTGTGTAGATTGGCTTAGAAGGGTATAAGGGTCATTTACAAGATTTACATGAAGTGTATGCAAGTATGTATGCATGTACACGACTACATGGAGAAAAAGGCTGGAAGTATTAAATTTTTTAAGTGTGGTGGGGATAACAAAGTGTATACTTCCATATTTTTAAGAGATGTGCATGCATGTATAATGTATATACACGGCTCAATGTAGTCATGGGATAGTAGTATGTCACACTTTGTTAAGTATTGTGTACAATCATATGCCTAGGTATTTTATTAGTTATCCAAGTATAATTACAAGGTATGTGTAATGTAATTTTTTATAAAAAGCATGTAAGTATATAAGTAAACATAAGACATGTTCACATATTTTATAGAAATATAATACATGAGAAAACGTTCTAGAATTATTAGGTACAAAGTTGATATAATTTATAATGGTAAAATCATGGATTTGCCCCCTCAGTGTGAGAGGGAGGTTCACTCCAAGTAAGCATCATTGGTGGCACGTTCTGACCCTCAAAGTTGAAGGATCAGCCTGACTAATCCCAACTTTTACTCTTTGTGATGTTCCTGAAGTGGTGGTGGATGACCCCTTGAAAGCCTGAAACATCTTAGTCACCATTTCCTTCATAGACTGAGTATCAGCCTTGATGGTCTGAACATCCAATTGTATGAGCGACTGAGTGTTTTTTTATCATCGTGATTCTGGTCCTGAGGCGAGGAATATCAGCATCCTTCAGTGACTTGGAGATCTCAAAAAGATTGGAAGCATTAGCTATATACCCTTGTGTAGCCTTGCTCAATCTAAATTCAGCCTCAAAATCCATATGAACATCTTCATATATTGCATAACACTTAACCTTTACCACATCTAAATCAGACTTGAGAGAGTCTAACCTAGTGAAAACCTCAGAGATCCTATCCTCTTTAAGCAATTCCAGAAGTTGACCAACCTTAGAAGTGGACACATTGGCTTAAACTATTGGAAGAGCATGATTCAGGAAGTTGATGAGCTTCTTCTCTTGATTCTCATGACTATAGTTAACAGAGCTGATGAACTCCATTTTGTTATCAACCTGAACTCTCATCTTCTCTTCAGCTATATCAAAACGATCACCATACGTCCTGAATTCATCAAGGAGTTCATCATCCTTTGAGGATTGGTCTTCGTGGTTATGAGTAACCTCGGCTTTCAGGGTGGTAGAAGCAAGGCTTAAGACACCTTAGATGGTTTCATACAAAACCTTCTCAGTGACAGGCTTGGTGTCATCAAAAGTGGAATCCAGAACCACAGTCTGAGTCCCCAACGATGAGCTGTCAAGTTGTGCCTCATTGGAGGGCTTTTTAGTTACCTCAGGGCAGGGCTCTTTTTGTTTGGATACCTCACGAGAGAGCTTTAGTTGAGCCTCAGGGGAGGGCTGTCTGTCCTCGAACAAGGGTGGGGACTGTGGCTTCTGGTCTAATTGAGGAGGGGTCTGAGTGTCAGGTTTATCCCCAGCCTTAATTTAAAACCCACATTAAAATACCATGAACAGTAACTATGAACAGTACATGCATGAAAAACGAATAAATTAAACTTTCCATTTATAACATATGATACGTATCACGAACATTAAATACCAAGAACTACGTATATTTTAGTGCACAATAATTATTACGTATAATAATTAAATCTCGAACATTAAACACGAACATACCCGGTTAATATTCTAAACATGCAAAAGGGTTCGGTTTGGCCTTTTGGGCCTCTGTACCCGCGGCAAAGAAACAAAGGAAGGGCCCGGACCATTAAACCATTTAACTAGCAAAGATATCCCAGGAAACTCACATTTACAGTTTTTAGAAAATTAAACAAAAACCCTAATGGGTGTCTCCTTGGCCGCCGGCTCTACAAACAAAAAAAGGAGAGGGAAAAAGGTGTTTGATCTTTGATTGTTACGGGTTGGTGTTCGTGTTCATCATTCCAAACATTACACATACGGTATCATCAAAACCTTCATTCTTTTCTTTTATTATTATCAATTCATGATCTTTATTTATGATTTATAATCATAACCTGGATAAATGATTTAAACACGAATTAACCAAGGAATCATGAAAAGGTTTTGGTTTGGTTGTTGATTGGTTCGGCCGACGGTTTAACCGAGAGCTCTAGGCTCTCGGGGGTAGTTTTACACCACCAGCCAAGAACTCATGGTCTTAGTGTGGTTTGGTTGTCTCGGTCACAAGAAAAGGGAACCCCCGACTCGCGTCGGGGTGTAGTTTTGTTTGGTTTTGAGTGTCAACCGAGACCTATAGGGTCTCGGTGGGACAGTTTGTTTAGGCAGTGGGAACCCCGGATTGGGCCGGGGTGTATTTGGTTCAAACGGTGGCTAGCTGAGCCACATCAGTGACAACCACCGACTAAAGTCGGTGGGTGATTTGCTCGGACAGTGGCAACCGGCTGGGCCTTGTAGCCAGTGTCAAGGGTGGTTTGTTTCAGCTTATGTTTAAAACACGGGTACGGGTGCGGGACACTAATAAAATTCAGTTTATTTTATTATTTTACATGACTTAGGTTATTATTATTAAAACTAATAATCCATGATTAATCTAAGTATTTATTTAGACTAATTTAATTAAAACATGTTTTATTTAATTAAATTATATAACATATAGTTTATTAAACTAACCATGAAAATTATTTAATAAACTATGACATTTAATTCATGACTTTTATTTTACTAATAAGCTTTAAACTTATTGAAGGTCTACGAGATTATTGGCCTATTCTATATCATGGATTTGATGGATTTGGATGGTTGATTTAGATGATAAACATAAAGAGATGAAGGAGTTAGATGAGGGATTAGAGAGAGAAAGGAGAGAAGGGAGAGAATTAGAGAGAGAAAGTGAAAGATGAATAATGATTAAGTGAAAATGGTAATCAACAACCCCTCCTAACATGCTAGGAGGGGATATATATAGCCCACCCTACATGTGGGCTATATGGACTATACAATAAGTAAATAGATCACGAGCCCATTACATAATTATCGTTGGAGCGACCGATCCTTCATAAATACGTAAAAACGTATTTCTAACAATCTCCCCCTAAGGGAGGTCGCTCTAAGAAACAAAGTTCTAAATAGTCTATAACTCGTGATCTATGCTAACTAAGATGTGACCGAGACTTTATTGGGAAAAACGTATTTCCAACAATCTCCCCCTAAGGGAGGTCACATCTTTTTACAAAATCTTAAACCTAGCATCTATGCTTGAGTCTTCGATCTTGTTCTTGTGAATATGCTTGATGTGATCTTTGACTTTTGTCTTGAGCATGTTTCCTTGCCTTGACCTTGTGCATTCTTCACTTGTGATATTTGCCTCTTTGTGACTTCATGTTCCACATACTTATACTTTTAAATTCTTGAAAGCTTCAGAGTTTGATACAGCGGAAGACTTGACCTTCAGGCTTTCTTGAATTTGTTGAAGTACTAATTGTATGTAGTATAAGCATGTGGTGACGACTTCTTCTGGATTGTACACCGCAATGCCACCTTCTTGTTACGCTGCATAAGACAGTTAGCAACAAAACAATATACACGGATGAAATGGCCTTGAACATTTCATTCTAATTCGGTAGCAATTTACCTCCGGTCGGTGAAGACCGTTGGACGATATTAAATATCGTACTTGTGGCAGGTAGTTTCAATAAAGAACCTCCTTGACAAGATTTCGCGGGTAAACCCGTTCTCTTTACTCGACCGTCCAAAGCTGACTGCGAACGTAAAGAGTGGATCAATTGGATAATATTATCCGCATGATTTGAAGCCGTCAATTCATGTTCCTGGAACAAGTGAAGTTCAATTAAGAACCGCACCATCGTTGCTTTCCAGTTGTCACTAGCTTGATTCATATAGAATCTTGCAAGTTACCTACCAAGTGCTGTTTGATGTTAACACTAGAAGGATTTCCATTCGTCGCTGTAAATACTTAATAGTATTACTCTGAATGTTCTGGCAAGATCATTAAGATATTGCGTAGAGGCCTGGAACGTGTTTAAATTCATTTAAGAATTAAACCACTGTTGCTTTCCAGTTATCACAAGTTTGATTCATAAAGAATCGCACAAGTCACCTACCATGAGCTTTTTGATATTCGCTCAAGAAGGATTTCCATCTTCATTGTAAATACTTTCGTATTACTCGGATGTTCAGGCAAGATCATGAAGATTTTGCGTAGGACTCTTAAGATCTTTCTTACTTTTCACAGTGTGTGAAGAAGCAAGGAATAATGAAAGTGTGTCCTAATGAGATATATGATGATCTCAAATGGCTCTAGACTCGATCGTGCATTTTGGATTTTTAGTGATCGGAGGCTGGAGAGGAGTGCCACCTTTTCAATACCAATTTATTCGGAATGAATAAATCAATAGATAATGTGTTGATCTCCGTGTGATTAAAACAAATACCTTTTGAGAGATATTTGAGTTAGCTGGGAAGGGTTGTGCATTGCATCACTGGGTCCATGACGTCTTTCTTCAATATCGAGAATCATTAACAAAAATGATCTCAATAGCATATGTATTGACCCGGTTTCTGCCTAAAGTTGTAAGGAGGGATTATTTCTTTACACCCTTTATCTTTACAATTCTTTTTCATTCTTCAACCCCTTCAATGCTTACCAATACGTCATAACTAGCACCTTGTTGTGATTGTTCCAGTGCTAACTTAAGTACTTGGTCGGCATTCAGCTACGTTCACAATCTTTCTCCATCTTTCCTAAGGACTACTATTTCTAGCTATGGAATGTCCTTGGGAAGATTCCTCCGGTTCTAGAGAAATCATTGGACTTTAACCTATCCTACCATCCTTATGTCACCACAATCGTCACCGTCGTGAATAGAGATGTTTTTGGGTAAGTGTATGTCACCATGAAATCCACTTTGAAGTGCAAATCCATTTTGCTCCCCCTTAACATATGCTACGATATTCGAAAACATTTTGCACATGTCGGAATGAGCTATCACGTTAAGTCAAACCATTTATGATTGATCATATCCCATATTAAATCACATTTTCTCCCCCATATTAAAAATATTAACCCAATCGATGTTTTTAATATCAATTGATTTAATAGCATTTTAAGAAAATTTGGGAAGAAAAATGCAAGTCCAATTATCTTCATGAATTACACAAGCTCCCCCTCAAATTAATGAGGGTGTGCTGAAACGTAAATTAAATACCTTTTAAACACAAGTGTAAGGTATTTATTACGTGCAAAGATCATATATAATAATGAATTCACAAGATTAACAATTTACGAGGTAGGACCTGAATGATGGAGAACATCATATGAGAGATTCACATGGTTCTTGTTCACGAATGCTGGTCACCTCGTCACGTCCCCGAGAAAATTAATTCCCGTTGTTGAGTCAAAGCTTTCCGGTGAAATGCTTGACTTGATTATGAAAAGCGGGTTGCTATCTGAAATAATAGCAAACCATATAGAGCATGTTTTAAAAGTTTGAACTTCTGCTCGAACTTTATTTACAACCCCGTGTCATTATTGAATGACATTTCTAGGTTCGTAAATATTATCGATTCCAGAAGACATGCTCGTTTTATCAAAACATTTTTGAACACATAATTTTGAAAGATTTAGAAAAACCTTTTGAGAAATTCTCGAAAAATTGTGTTCAAAGTTTTGAGAACCAATTACTTGAGCTTAAGATTTGGAATATCTTAGGAAAGCTCAAGTCCGAGAAGTTGTAAACTTCTCGTTGTTAAGGATAAGTTTATCATCGGCGATAAACTTTCCTTTTATCTGAAGAACGAGTCCTAAGCTGACATTTACTTAGAAGTCGTTTTTCATGAGCTTGAAAACTTTGACTGTTTTAACGGAAAGCTCATGACCGAGAAAGGTTAATTTCTTGTTATGAAGAAAAGTTCTCTTATTTAAAAGATACACTTTCCTTTCTGAGCTTAAAACTTCGAATGTTTTAATACAAGCTCATGACCGAGAAAGGTGAATTTCTCGTTAAGAGGATAAGTTATCATAAAAGATAACCTTTCCTTTATTTTAAGTTCGAGTTACAGTCTGACATTTAACTGTAAGTCATTGTGCATGAGCTTAAAAACCTCGAATGTTTTTAATTTTAGCTCATGCCCGAGAAAACTTAATTTCTCGTTGTTAGGATAAGTTTATTATCGGCGATAAACTTTCCTTTCTTTGATGCACGGGTTACCATCTGATATTTAATGATAAACCATTTACACGAGCTTAAAACCTTTGAATGGTTTTAGGGTAAGCTCGTGTCCAAGAAAACTTAATTTCTTGTTAAGAGGGTAAGTTATCGTTGCGTGGATAAACTTCCCTGTCTCTGAAGTCCGGGTCTTCGTCTGTCATTTAACGAGGAGCCATTGTGCATGAGCTTAAAAACTTGGAATGTTTTTGATATAAGCTCATGCCCGAGAAAAATGAATTTCTCGTTTTTAGGATAAGTTTACCATCGGCGATAAACTTTCCTTTCTTTGAAGAGCGAGTTATAGTCTGTGATGTGACTATAAGTCCTAGTGCATGAGCTTAAAAACGTGGAATGTTTTTAACATAAGCTCATGCCCGAGAAAAATGAATTTCTCGTTTTTAGGATAAGTCATCATCGGGATGAACTTTCCTGTCTTTGGAGATCGAGTTATAGTCTGTTATGTGACTGTAAGTCCTTGTTTGCAGCTTAACCATGAATCCCCTGAGACATTTGTTTCTCTGATATCTGCTTCTTCAGCAACCAAACTCTAAGAGTGTCCTTAGTTAAACGGTACACAACGATTGGACCGCTTCGTTCTTTTGGAACATCAACTTTGGTACCTGCAATCTCATTAGGAATTTGCATGCTTTGACGTGGGTTAGCGATATCAATTATAGAAGCACATGGGGGTTCACAGTTGGCTTTACTTGTTTCAGAGGCGACCTGAGTAGATGATTCACTAGTCTTGGCTGGCAAACGTTTCCTTTTATAGAAAACCTTAAGTTTAGGCGTAAGTGAAGTATCATCTTTATCAGTTTCCTCCCTAGTAGACTTAGTAGAATCGGAGACTATCCTAGTTAAAGGGCACTCGTTTCCTACAAGAGTGAAAGTTCTACCAGTGGGGCGCCACATTTTACCAAAGGGTTTGATTTTAGCGACCCACTGGGATTTAAGTCTAGCACGGGAGTTCACCTCATTAAGCAATTTTTTGATACAAGCGTCATGATTTGCCGTAAAGACACATTTTCTACATGTTTTACAAGTAGCATATTTAATGTCCGAGTAAGATCTAGAATCCCTAGATGATTGATTGATGCTCCTAGGATTGGACATGCTACGGTTAGCAGTGTTGGGTAAACTAGAAGGCATCTGACTAGGTTTGAAATTCCTATCTCTTACATGTGTCTTTTGCTTAGCTTCCCTAAGATCAGATTCATGGCAAACGTCATTTAAACTAGTTCTAGACGTGGTCTTGGTATTTTTAGGGAAACTAGAGGCAATCATATGATTTGGTCTTGCTAAAGCTGGAGTGATCACATTGGGCCTAGTTGCTGGAGTGACTGGTCTAATAAGATGAACCAAATCAACTTGGGAGGCAAACCGCGGTCTCGAGGATTGTGGTCGCTCGGATCTAAATGCAGTAGGTTGTCTGACAATCGGTTGTCTGACGAACTGATTTGTAGGCGGTTTCCCCAAGATTGATGGTTTTTCAAGCTTAGTGTCCACACTAGGTCCTTTACTTTTCCTTAACTCGTTTTTCAACGCAGCTATAGCAAAAACCTTTTCCTGTACTTGGGCCTTTAAAGTCTCATTCTCTTTGAGTAAGTTATCTTGGGATGCCAACTTAGATTCAAGCAGTTGAATTTGTTTCAAAAGATTATCCTTTTCAGCTTTAGAATCTAAAACAGTTTGATCCAATTTTCTTTCAAGAACAACGTTTGATTTTTCAAGTTTCTCAAAGTATGTTTCAAATTTGACCGTTTTCTTAGAAAATTCAAGTTTGGCATCCTCAAGATCTTTTGATTGCCGAGCTACGATCGTTTCGAGCTCTTTAATCTTGGAATCAGAATCAGTTAACGAGGCAGTTACAAAGCATTTATCATGATGAACTATAGCATTTTGAACACTTTCTCCCCCATTATGACTCACATCGGATGAATCATAAGTGGTATTTCTATCACTCTTGTCCATCCCATGTTTGTCATAATTAGGTTCAGAATGCTCAATATGCGGCATGTCATCAGCATATACATCATAACCAACATCAAATTGTACCATGTTTGCAGGCTCTTCGTCATAAATGGGTAATGTGTCATCAAAAGAGATCTCGTGAACATTCCCTGACGTGCCACTGGTATCATGTTGTCCTCCTGATTCCGTGCTCTTGCCATCGTTAGGCTCCAAGTTGTCAATCGTATGACCAATCTCCTCTTGCATCGAAGAGTCTTGCACTCCATTATCATACGCTTGCTGAAGTCGAGATCTTTCATAAATCGAAGACGAGACCGATGTCATGAGTTTCAATATTGTATCATGGAAAACTCGAAGCTCGGTATGTGTATCTCGAAGAAATGATTGGCAAATCACAGAACTTTTAGGCTTAATGATATTGAAGTGGAGGAAGGGCGTGAGTTGTGTCACAAGATCCTTATAGGCAAGTGCGGATGCAGAGTGATTAAAGTTTCCATGGTTGAGTTGCTCGGCGAGTTGGGTCAAAGTGGTGAAAATAGAGTCGATGAATATATGACGATCTTGACAAAAGATTGTCACAAATTCGCTCCCTCCTTGAAGCCGTGAAAGAGTGACTAGATGATATTGAAGCATTTGAAATGAATTTATACCACTTTCTTTACCTTTGTCGTGCATTCGATGCAAGTCTCCCTCTTGAAGTGTCGAATTTAACGAGTCCATTGAAAATCGAGGAAATTCGATTTGACTCAAAAAATGTTGTCGGCTCAAACGATTATGAATTAAACCCGATCAAAAAATCCGTAGTTGCTAAAAATAAAACCCGTCACGTTGACTCGGCACTTTGTCTTCAAATCCGGCCACAATAACGTTTAACCCGATAAATATTTTGCACGTTAAACTTTGAAAATACCCGCTTCGACACGATTTGCCAAAAATTACTAAACAAAATGCTAAAAATATAAAAGTGACAAAATAAAAATATAAAAGTGACAAAAATACAAAAAAATAAAAAATAAAAAATAAAATGTGATATTTTTAAAATAAAATGTGATATTTTAAAATAAAAAGGATTAATTTGACTAAAAATAAAAACAATAAATGAATGTGATTTAGAAAATAAAGTCCTAATAATAAACTTTTTGAAAATCTGAGTTTGTTAAAAAATATTAAAACTGACACGTCCCCTTCTTGTTTTGAAAAAATAAATCTGATTTTGGAAAGAAACAATCAAACAAAGCGTCTCCTTGTTTGCTCCGTCTCATCACACGTGGCCCAAACACATAAGTCCACCGCCCCCACTTGCTTTCTTGTTATCTCCGTCAAACAAAACACGTGTGCCAATCAAAAAATTCCACCGCCCAAGTCCTAGTTATATCCGCCCCTAATAATATTAAACCTAATTTCTCTTCTCTCTCTCACAACTTCGTCCGTCCATATCTCTCTCTCTTCTCAAGTTACAATCTCATCTCATCTCACAACCTAAACTCCTCCTATACTCCTCCTTCTCTGCTCAACCGAATCCCAGACCCAGATCAAAAGGTCATTAGAACCCTTAAACCCATCATCCAAAACGAAAACACCCTTGTTTTCAATGATCAAAACAATTTTATGGCTTCAAGATCTTTGTATAAAGATCTCAGGTAGGTATCTCTAATTTAATTTAATTCTTCTCTCATCTGTAGTGTCATTCTGTCAATCGAGGGTTGAGTTGTGATTTGAAAAATGAGTCGAGGGATCTTTGGTGAGGGTGAGGGTGTTATGTGTAGTCTTTGAGAGTCTAAGTTTTAAAGTCAGTGAGTTTTAAAGTGAGGGTGTTGTGAGTGAGGTCGAGAGATGTGTCGAGGATGTGTGTTCAAGAGTGAGGGAGTGTCTGTGTTGTTCGAGAGGTGAGAGTGGTGTGAGAGGTGTCAGTCTGGGGTGTGAGAGGGGTTGTGGGAGTCAGGATGTGTTGTTTGTGTCGAGGGAGAGTGTGTGATGGTGTTTGAGTGTAACGAGGGAGTTAAGGGGAAGTCTGGGTATCGAGTTAGAGTGAGAGACTGAGGTTGAGGGGTGTGAGGTTGTGATTTGAGTCGGGGCAGTGAGTCGAGGGGGTGTAAGGGGGTGTGGGTCAGAGTATGGAGTCGAGAGGTGTTGGTTTTTAAATTGGTGTCGAGTCAAAACAAATTTTCCCGTTATATTTGAATGGTCTTCATTCGGAAGAGTCATTCATTCGGATGTTTTGTTCATTCGGATGTTCTTGATTCGGATGTTTTGATTCGGATGTTCTTGATTCAGATGTTGTTCATTCGGAAGTTTTTTCAAAAAAATTGATTCGGAAGTTTTTAAAAAAAAAATTGATTCGGAAGTTTGTCAAAAAACTTGATTCGGATGTTCTTGATTCGGATGTTCTTGATTCGGATGTTGTTGATTCGGAACTTTTGGCTCACTTGAAAAAATTCTTCACCCGGAACTTTTGTATCAGTATTGTTGGACAAAATTTGGACAGATTTGATGGACCAAGATGGACAGAAAGGTTTGACAGATTAGGTAGTTTGACCAAAAATTAAGAAAGATCCAAAAATAAAAAAAAAACGGATAAACGAAAATGATAACTGATTAAAAAAAATAACAGGACGCAACTGATTAAAAAAATTTAAAGAAAAAACTGATTAAAAAAATTAAAAAAAATAAAAAAGGATAAAATTGATAAAAAAAAAATTTAGAAATTGATAAACTTGATAGATTAAAAAACAAGAAGAAAAACAAACTTTTTATAGAAATTGATGATTAAATTTGTGATTAAAAACAATAAAAAATACAAACTTTTTATAAAAATTGATGATTAAATTTGTGATTAAAAACAATAAAAAATACAAACTTTTTATAAAAAAACAAACTTTTTATGAAAAAATACAAACTTTTTATGATCTAAAACATAAAAACACAAACTTTTTATAAAAAAAATACAAACTTTTTAATATTTAAGCATAATTAAATCAAAACCCACCAAAATCAAAAAGAAATAAAACAAGAATAAACCAAACTAACCATGGCTCTTGATACCAATTGAAGGTCTACGAGATTAATGGCCTATTCTATATCATGGATTTGATGGATTAGGTTGGTTGATTTAGATGATAAACATAAAGAGATGAAGGAATGAGATGAGGGATTAGAGAGAGAAAGGAGAGAAAAGGGGAAATGTAGAGAGAGAAAGTTAAGATGGAAATGATTAAGTGAAAATGGTAATCAACAACCCCTCCTAACATGCTAGGAGGGGATATATATAGCCCACCCTACATGTGGGCTATATGGACTATACATAAAGTAAATAGATCACGAGCCCGTTACATAATTATCGTTGGAGCGACCGATCCTTCATAAATACGTAAAAACGTATTTCTAACACTTATAATTTGGACTTATTAGTCGGCTTATTTCTATTTTGTAAACTTACTATTTTGGAAACTTTCTATTTTAGGAAACCTGCTATTTTTAGGAAGTTACCCAGTATTACAATACAATTATAGTGATACCATAAATACACTAATTAAGTAATCAGAATACATGAATAACTACAGATAACACATTAAACAATAAAACATGACAAAATACGAAAAATAAGCTAAGAACACACAGAACCAGTAAAATACACGTATGTCAGACAACTCATACACGTTCCTCATCGTATGTAGTATTATCCGTCAAGGCGGAGTAGGTTCTTTGGCGTTTCTGTTAGCTTCTACTGGACACAAGGTACGGATTTCCCGTCCTTCAGTAAGGACAATCTCTTCCTTTATTAGGATTTCCCGTATGCAGCCAACTGTTTTCCTAGTAGTTACAAATTTAAATGCTTATGTTTTATTAGTTACCTTAGCCATATACATGCATGCCAGTTTCACCTAGTTATGGATGTACCATAACTATAACACTGGAGGGACCAGTGTTATGACTTCACCATGGCGGAGTGATAGCTCGTGGCGTCCCTTCAGTTTAATTGGACTTTACTATTATAATATTATCATGTGGGGCGTATGGGTGCATCCTAGTTATAATTTCAGTCATGATTTCATGGTGAATGTGGTGTGTGCCTTGCATCCTTCACAAGGAGCTGATCCCTCCTACCCATACCATATTAATTAGAGGCATCCCCTCTAACTGCATGACGAGGTCACCCCTCCAAGTATTCACGCACGTTGTTGACCTCATGACCTATATTGGCTTTTGGTATATTAAACTAATACAGATTTTCATAAGTAAACATAAGCTATTTTTAGAACTAAAACCAGTAAACATGCTATGTTCCCAGGTTTTCCATGACTTAGTTATTCCGCTGCTAATCATGCTTTATATTCATTATATGCTTTCATTATTCTATGCCATATCGTGCTTTGTTATATCCGTGCACTGAGCGTTTTGCTCAGCCGTTACTTTTCTTCCATGTCCCACAACGGCAGGTACCCACGGTCAGGCTTGAGCATTTGAAGGACGTGCATAGGATGGAAGCTACCTTAGACTTCGTCTTCCTTTGCCTTTATTTATTTATGCTTGTTTAGTCCTTCCTTATTTCAATTACTTTCATTATGGTTTGGGCTATGTTTGGGAACCGATGTTTGATTTCGGTTTCCCTTTGGTCATGTATTATTAGTACATTTTACCTTGCATGCTTTGCTGACAGGCCATAATCATCCTGTAATATTCCATTTATCAAAATGGGGTGTTACAATTATGGTATCAGAGACCAAGGTTTCGACCTGTAGGATCTCAACTTGACCTGTGACTAGTGGGTAGTCACCAGGATCTTCCCAAGCAGACGTCTGATTTCCACGTATTGATATTTTCAGAACATCATTGTTTTAACCATGATGTTTTCCTCAGAATTGTTTTACTAATATGGATTGAACAACTGTCATCCATACTTAGTTTCATGTCATTGTTTTATGCATGATGTTTTCTTTTGGATTTTGACTAGTATGGACTGGACCACAGTAGTTCATACTTAGTCACACGTTTTCCATTAGGTTTAGACAGTTGGTTTAATTCATTCTTTTCATGTATTCATTGCATGTCTTATTGTAGCAGAAATTTTGACTAAGTAATGGTTGGTACAGGACTGGCCCTATTTAGTCGCATGTGCTTTTATCGAAACTTTTTGTTTGTTTAGTGGACCGACCCATAGGCGTCCACACCTGTCTTTTGTTTTGTGAACCGACCCATAGACGTTCACTCATGTACATATCATCATATTTACAAACCATGCATTTTAAACTGTTTCATGCATTATAAACTGTTTCATGCTTTATAAACTATTTTACGCATCTTTTATGTTTATGTCGTATTATATTGAGTCAGACTTATCATATAGGTTGCATTGTTTTGCATTGTGAAACGAATCATAGTCGTCCAAACAATCGATTCTTAAAGTTTATTTCATAGCAGTCATAACTTTTCATGTACTCTCATTTATTGTTACGTTTCCTTATGTCGATTATGTTGTCATACTATCATGGTTAACCTTGTTTTCATGTTGATTATGTTTTCATACTCCTCTATGTAAATTTTGGCTCATGGTTCCTCATGTTGTTTATACTTTCATACTAGACACTGATGGATTATATTAATCATGTTTTCATGATAGCCATGGTTGGTGTCCATTGATCATGTTTTCATGCTTGCAATCATTTGGTTCTATTTAATCATGTTCTGTGCCTCTTACGCAACTAGAATTATGTCTACACTAAGTTAGCTAGGCTATTACGTGTTACTATTGATCATGTCAAGATGATTGTTATCGTATCGATCATCTCATGTGTACTCCATGTACCATGTTCAATGTTTACTTCATGTACCATCTCCAGACGTATTCCAGTTACCGCACTCCATGTGTGATCCTAATCCATTTTCAATTTTCTCAGATATTTTTTTTCTTCTCCAATGTTGCTTAAAAGATGACACCGTTGTCAGCTCGGAGATTTTTACAAAACAAGAAGAAGGCGATAGATCGGAGCAACCCAACTAGAATTTTATTTAACCCACCAGACGTACCGTATCATTCCATATTCTTACCTTTTCAGATTTTATGTCACGTATCATTCAGTGGTCTTTTCCAACATATGATTGAGAACCGGCACCAGTCGGCCACTCAGCTGAAAAGTTACATGAATCACGGTCATGATAATGACCATCGTTGAACTGACAGTCAAAGAGGTAGTGGCAACTACCGTGACAACAAATACTCTGGAAATAACGATAGAAACTCCAGTTACGAACGTGATCAGAAATACAAAAGGTTAGTAGTCCAACCAATCCGCCAAATTCTGGCATGATGACCTAAGATTGTTTTAAATCTCTTTGTCTCACATCTCGAGACACATGTCAAGACATCAGTCAAGGCGCATGTCTCACTTATATTTCTAAGGACACATGTCAAGACACCAGTCAAGAGACATGTCATACGCATATCTTCTCAAGACACGAGTCAGGACACATGACTCACGTTTATCTTCTGAAACATCCCTACACAAATTAGAATACCCTCCAAGGGGTATAACCATTTTGTTTTGCCATGAATCAACCAGGCCTTAAGAATTTCAACACACTTACTGGTGTGTTGTTCACGTTTGAACACGTAGTGTTCGTTCTGCGGGAGGCAGGCGAAGCACATTCAGTAGAATCTGCAACGTTTTATTCCATGCATTAGTATGGAACTTTCTTTGCTTGGTCTCATATTTTATATATCCATGACTATAAAGACGCTATTTGTATCATCCATGTGTACGAAGGCACTCGTTTCAGTATGATGATAATATCCAATCCGCTAGCGTACTTCCTTCTGTCAGATGTGAGTTAAATATGATTTTGTCTATGGACTATGAGCAGCAACTCATGCTGCGATAAGCCGCCATTCATATCGGATTATGTACAGCGATGTTCAGGCTCCTGAATACATTCAACACGTTTTTCCATCAAGAAAATCTGTACAAGTTAATTATGTCTTACAAGCAAGTGATTGTCATTTCATGGCTGTGAAGATTTTCGAGCTATCATTTATGACACTACTTCTGAAACTCCTTTATCCAGAAGCAACCGATTATTTCAAAATTTTCCTGATGTATTTACAAAAGGAACCTCCAAACATACTTCCCATCTTCAAGATGGAACATAACCTCAAGTAGGTTAGGGACCAGAACCAGTTTCCAAGGCTCTTCATCACATGGCTTCCTTGAGCTAAAAGAGTTGAAGGATCAGCTGCAGAGATGCCTGAACAAGGTTCATTCGTCAGGTGCACCACCCAGGTGTGCACCAGTTCTGTTTATTGAGGAGAAGGACGGTAACATACGATTATGTATCGACTACCGTTGATGTAAACAAATCACCAATCATGACTGTTATTCCCCCCACGTATTGACGACATGTTCTATCGACTACTAGGTGTTAAGTACTCTTACTTGATCGATTTGTGATCATGCTACCAAAAGTAACGAGTGAAAGAGCAGGATATTCCATGACTGCTGATCACACACGTTTTGGTCACGCTAAAATTTATGATTTTGTTTTAGGCTCACAAATGCTTCAGCAGCATTATGGATTTGATAAATTTGGTTTCCATGAACTCATAAACAAGTTCATTAGTATATTTATCGATGACAACTTGATCTGCTCTAAGGTCTGGAGAAGAGCATGAAGAACATATTCGCACTATGTTGCAAATTCTACGACATAAGAATTCTCACCTGATAATTTTTCTAGTAAGAGTTCTGGTTTATTTCAGTGATATGCTGAATCACATGGTTTCTCACGATTAAATTTTTACCATGACTCTACTACACGTAAAGGGAGAACCCTACACTAAATTGGGTGTTTCGGAGGATCCTACACTAAAAAAAGTCTAATCTACAGAGACTTTTAGTTTTCCAAAGTTCCATGTATCCAGTTTCTATGAAACAAGATGCAGTTAAGTTCATATCTAAGTACATGTCATACCGACAGGTTAAGATAGAACACCAACATGCTAGGAGCTATTCCACCATCCGAACTGATGATCGGAGAAGGGGCAAGATCTCCGTTAAGTTGTCACTGGACTACCGCAGGCTCAGAAGAAGCATAATGCTAGCTGGGTTGTTTTCAACTGTGTGACCAAGTCTGTAAAATCCTCCATCCGCAAGGATTGCACAGTTAGCAGGTTATCAGACATTTTTCCAACCTGAAATCGTACGATCACTGAGCACTCCTTCAGCCAGCAGCTCAGATGAAGACTCGCGTACGCATTCATTATTACGCTCACTTCCTTGTTTAATTTTACTTTTTGCTTCCGCATCTACGTTCACGACACTGCTCACGTTCATGACCGTATTCTATCTTACAAATTACGTTTCACTTTTCGTTTTGGGAAGTTTTGCAGGAAGCCTGGGAGACCAGACTCAAGTTTAACAAATTTTCCACCCTCAGACAGACGTGTCACGTCACATTTCGCATCTCGCCTCATATCGTTAGGCGTTATCTCCTCAATTATTTCATGTTCACGATATGTTTCACATGTCATGTTCATTCCACGTTTCTCATATCACGTTCACGGTATGTTGCATGTATCACGTCCATCATACGTTTCTCATTTTACACTTACCATATCTCCACGTATCACGTTCACAATTGCTCACGTATCACGTTCCTAATTGTTCGAGTATTACGTTTCAGTATGTCGCGTACATTATTACTAAGACGTCCTTATGTCATTTATTCCAAATTATTTTTGCATCGTAACGTTTTGTTATCCTTACACGTTAATTCTTAGCCACTCGATCCAATTCATGAGAACCCATCTCACGTTGGTGAACCGGAAACTTTTATGTATCGTAAAGACAGAGTCATGAAGATCAAGATTATTATTTACGTCAAGACCTGTTAGAGGATCGTTCCTAGCGGGAAACCACTTGGAAACGGAGGAGTCCATCTGGATTCTTACCCTCTTTTCGGTCCATGAGTTAGGTATATTCTTTTCAATTATATCACTTTCTATGTACTGTCTAGTCATGCCATGTTCCATGTCCTTTCTAGTCATATCGCATCCATGTCCTTTCAGCTTACATGTCCTTTTAGTTTTTATGTACCTTCAGTTCTTATAACTCTATTAGTTCGTCTTGCCTCTAGTTCGAGGAAGATTGATCCTTTTAGAGAGGAAGATTGATCCTTTAGCTTTTGTAAAACCCCGCAAGACTATCAAGACTGTAATTCGAGAACGAATTATTCTTTTAAAGGGGAAGAGTTGTAAAACCCGCATTAAAATACCATGAACCGTAACTATGAACAATACATGCATGAAAAACGAATAAGTTAAACTTTCCATTTATAACATATGATACGTATCACGAACATTAAATACCAAGATATACGTATATTTTAGTGCACGATAATTACTACGTATAATAATTAAATCACGAACATTAAACACGAACGTACCCGGCTAATATTCTAAACATGCAAAAGGGTTCGGTTTGGCCTTTTGGACCTGTGTACCCATGGCAAAGAAACAACGGAAGGGCCCGACCCATTAAACCATTTAACTAGCAAAGATATCCCAGGAAACTCACTTTTACAATTTTTAGAAAATTAAACAAAAACCCTAATGGGTGTCTCCTTGGCCGCCGACTCTACAAACAAAAAAGGTAGAGGGAAAAAGTTGTTTGATCTTTTATTGTACGGGTTGGTGTTCGTGTTCATCATTCCAAACATTACACATACGGTATCACCAAAACCTTCATTCTTATCTTTTATTATTATCAATTCATGATCTTTATTTAATATTTATAATCATAACATGGATAAATGATTTAAACATGAATTAACCAAGGAATCTAGAAAAAGTTTTGGTTTGGTTGTTGTTTGGTTCGGCCGAGGGTTTAACCTAGAGCTAGAGATATAGGCTCTCGGTGGTATTTTTACACCACCAGCCGAGACCTCATGGTCTCGGTGTGGTTTGGTTGTCTTGGTTGCAAGAAAAAGGAACCCCCAACTCGCGTCGGGGTGTATTTTTATTTTGTTTTGAGTGTCAACCGATACCTATAGGGTCTCGGTGGGACGGTTTGTTTAGGCAATGGGAACCCCGGTTTGGGCCGGGGTGTATTTGGTTCAAACAGTGGCTAGCTGAGCCACGTTAGTGACAACCACCGACTACAGCCGGTGGGTGGTTTGCTCGGACAGTGGCAACCGGCTGGGCCGGGTAGCCACTGTCAAGGATGGTTTGTTTCAACTTATGTTTAAAACACGGGTACGGGTACGGGTCATTAATAAATTCAGTTTATTTTATTATTTTACATGACTTAGGTTATACTTATTAAAACTAATAATCTATGATTAACCTAAGTATTTTTTTAGATTAATTTAATTAAAACATGTTTTATTTAATTAAATTATATAACCTATAGTTTATTAAGCTAACCATGAAAATTATTTAATAAACTATGACATTTAATTCATGACTTGTATTTTACTAATAAGCTTTAAACTTATAATTTGGACTTATTAATCAACTTATTTCTATTTTTGTAAACTTACTATTTTGGAAGCTTGCTATTTTAGGAAACCTTCTATTTTTAGGAAGTTACTTAGTATTACAATACAAGTATAGTAATACCATAAAGACACTAATTAAGTAATCAGAATACAAGAATAACTACAGATAACACATTAAACAGTAAAACATGACAGAATACGAATAATAAGCTAATAACACAAAGAACCAGTAAAATACACGTATGTCAGACAACTCATACACGTTACTCATCTTATGTAGTATTATCCGTCAATGCGGAGTAGGTTCTTCGGCGTTTCCGTTAGCTTCTACTGGACATAAGGTACGGATTTCCTGTGATAACGGTGAATGTGCCGTATGGTGCTAAGTTATTATCTCAAGAGCTGTTCAGTATGGGCATCTCTCTTAAGTTGTGACTCACTTGAGGATGTGATACCCCGAGCCCAACACCATTATTCAATCCTAATTTACGTGTATTTTTGAAATTGTTAAGAATTTTTAACGTGGATTTATTTGACGGTTTAATTTGAAACCAATTATCGAGGCCTTAATTTATACGTTTGACGAATTAAGAAGAACCGATAACGACTACGATACCGACAGATGCCCAAAATTTATATTTTATTATCGATTGATCGATGTTTGAATTTTCTAGATTCTTATTTTTATTACATTTTAAGTCGAGTCAGAACCATATGAATATTCGTTTTGTGTGCGTTTGAACCATTTAAAAATATTTTGAGGTAGCCGGGACGAAACCCGACTCCCGTAAATATTTAAAAACCGAATAGTTACCATTTCCCGCTATTTGCTAACTAGTTTGCAAACAAGGCCAAAAGATAGCCTTATTTACACATTTGGTCCTCCCTCCACTATACATAAACTTATTTTTTTCACACACACCTCATTTTCACACTCCAAAAATTTTCTCCTCCCTCCTTTCTCTTTCAAAACCCACGACCAACACCACCACCATTGATCCAGCACCAAAATTTTTAATTTTGAGAAAACTAATCAAAGACCCATGTTTGTAATAATCTTGTAAGTGAATCCCACCAATAAAATCCAACATGCATCAACTTTGATTTTTCAATAATTATTTTGATGAACAAGTGGGTTTTGATCTAATTTTTCTCATTTTATGTTCTTAATTTGTATTTAGGATTGAAGGAAACCATTTAAACAAGTTTGAGATTAATTTTTCTTGGTGTTGTTGCTTCTCCAAACCCACGGCCCAGTTGGGGGTGTTTGGTTTCTTTGATTTTGATTGTTGTAAAATCACACTTGTTTAGGAAAACAAGGCAATAATATAGGGCAAGCACGACGATTTAGGAAAACCGTGTGTAAATGACCCTAAGTGAGTTCGTTCTCGAGGAGGCTAGTGCGTTGTGTGTTGAATTGATTAATGTTTGTGATTATATGATTGAGAAAGAAAGAAAGAAATGGGGTTAGAAGAGAAAGACGGTTACAAAGACGGATTAAACTAAGACGAAAAAGGCGAATACGCAAAACCGTAAATAGTGCCAAAATTAAAATTTTAACCTAAAAATTCCTAAAAATTTCTAAAAATCCCCAATAATATTCTAAGAGTTTACAAAAAGTCCAAACTTGTTAAAACCTTTTAATTAATTAGATAATGACTTTTTAATGCTAATTAAAGCCCTAAAAATCACTATTAATTATTTAAAAGTCCTCAACAAGATCTTATAGTTTGTAAACATCAAAAATATCCTAATTAAGCTAAAAAGTATTTTTAAAAATTTTAAAACCAAATTAAACTATTTTTAAACACTTAAAAACTATTAAAATCAATTAAATCTTAAATTAATTCTAGAAAAAATTGAAAAGTCCTAAAAATATTTGGAAAGTGACAAAGCTCCTAATTAAGTGTCCTTAACCTAGGAAAAATGTAAAAACTAAAAAAAATCAAACTTCAATTTTTAATGATAAAATAATATTAAAATATTCAAAAAAATTCAAAGTTCATAAAAAATTCTAAAAAATTACCAAAAATCTAGAATATTATAACTAAGACAAAAGTGCAATCAAAATTTTCTGAAACCTATTTAATAATTTTATATTAAATTTTAAAGTTAGCTACAAACCCTAAAATCCAATAAATTCAAAAATAAACTAAATTGAAAACTTAAATAGCTGAAAACCTCAAAGTTATGATTGAAAACCTAAAAACTATTTTTTCAGATTTTTAAATTACCTTTTTCTATTTTTAAATTAATTTTCAAAATTATAACTTAAAATAATCCTAGTAAATTAAATAATTAAGGGAAAAATAAACTTTTTGCAAAGAAAAGTCTTAAAACCTAATACAAACAAAAGAAAAATACTAACTGGTCAAAAACTTAAGGAAATAAGCTGGAAAAAGCTTAATAATAAGCTGCTATGTTAAATAAGCTACAAAACAAAACTGCTTAAATAGATTTTGAAATGAAACCCTAGCAGTCAAAGACCCTAGGGCGCAATGGTATGTGTGATGTGTTGTGAGGAGGATGGCGCAGGTTCGAGTCCTGGCCAGTTCTTTTTGAAAAACTTTTTTTTAAAGAAAAACTTAAACACTTAATCCAGTAACTTAACTAAACTTAAAAACACATTCTTTAATAAAAAACAAACAAGAATTTAGGATACTGAAATCAAACAAGTGCCCAGGTAGCACTTGTATCTGATGAACAAAAAAATGAAGGAAAACGTATCTTCACTTGTGAAGATACTTAACAAGAGGACTTGTTTTGAGTTTGTTGATGATTTTGATGGACAAGAGGGCACCCCTACACTCAATTGGAGTGTAGGGAGTCAAGCAAACACAAAATCAAGCAAGTCTTAGCAAGAATCAAGCAAAAGAAAAGGCACAAAAGTTATTGATTAGGCCTAGTGGTATCTGATGAACAATGAACTATTTTACTTGCACAAATCTCAATTTCAAGAGCTTAGATTTTGCACACAAATCATCCAAATGACAAATAAGAAGAACACAATCCTAGGTTAGACCAATCTCTAACATACAGTCAAACTTGATGCACAAATTTCAACAAGAACAGGCACAAAAAGGGTGTGACTGATTTTAGACCATTTTTCAAAAGTTTGATCATGCAAACGTGTTTAAACTTCCACAATATCGAAAACCAATCACAAGTACTACCTAATAACAAGTAAAAGAGTATTTAAGACAGGTTTTAACCAAGATTTGTAGAAATACAAGTCAACTTATATCCTAATCCAAACACTCCTTAAAAAACTAAAAATCAATATTTTCAAAGCAAATCCATGCAAAACCATCCATACTGACTCTAATCAACCTAACATGCATATAAGACTTATAATAAGCAATGTCCAACACTTAAACAACAAATGAAAAACTTTCATGCAAAATCATACAAATCACACAATTTTTTCAGAAAACTGAAAAATGAAATGAGAAACAAGGAGCTACCTTAAGGGATCTACATCCAGGTCCCTTAGTGGTTGCTTAACCACCTCCAAATAGGCTGGGGCCTATGCTGAACCTTTGACAAAACAAAACTCAAAAACCTGCTAAGAGAAAAAAAATAGATCACACAATAATATGCACTTTCTGATTTTCTTTTCTCTTTTTAAAACCTTTCAAAAACTTTCCCAATGTTGTTCTTTCAAATCACTTACACCAAACAACTTTCAATCCTGCAAATTTAACCTTGAAACAAGATTTCACCAAGTGAAATCAAAGTTTCAGAAACTTTTGAAAACAAAACCAAATTTTAAAAACTTAAAAGTAAACAAACTTGGAACTTGAACACAATCAACAATGTAACTAAAGCTGGCTCTTTCTTCTCATCAACAGACTTCAACCTTTTTTTTCATTCATAAAAAAAAAGAGGACTTACAAAGTTGTGAAAAAGGAGAAAAAAGAACAAGATATAAAAGGGACACATACGTCTCCTTTTATAATACATGATAGAACTAACTAGAAGCTATGAATAAAATAATACAATGTGAAACCCTAGCTCTGATTTCCCTGAAATGCCCTTGGTTTGAACTTTGAATTTTCAGTCAAAGTGCATCATGTGATGTTGTTGTGATGTCCAGCTGTTGTAGTATGATCAGGAACATCCATTTTGAACTTGGGGACCAAGGAGTGCCATCTAGTCGTTGGTTTGGTCGGGTATTGGGTTTAGGGAAGAAAGTGACGTGCAGGGGAGGTCCCTACAGTCACATGGATTGGTTGTGAAAAGATTCTGGGTTGGGGGATTGGTTTAGTGTGGGGTGAATCATCATTCTGGAAACATTTAACAATTAACCCTTTGTTTTAAGGTTTTTAGGGATTAGGGTTTATATTGGTTTAGGGTGTGTTTAATCTGAAAAAAGGATTAAATTTTTAAATTTTGTGTTTGCCACCAAAACTTAACCAGGTTTAAGTTAATTAAATAAAAGGGTGAGTGGATTCGTGACGTGGGGGGGGGGGGGTTGTGAGGTGGAAGTTTGTGATTGGTGGTGGTGGGTGATGTGTTAGTTTGATTGGCTGGGAAGGATTTGGGTGTTTGACTGAAATGGTCCCCCAAAGTTCACTTTTCCTTCATTTAGTAAATAATCAGCAACAACTCTTTTCCCTTTGTATTTAAGTTTGCCAAGTTGACACTTTTGGCACAATATGTTTACAAACTTAAAACAAGGACTTCTTTTGCCACTTCTTCATTCTTCAAGGACTGATCTTGTAAATACTTGATAATTTAGGGACCCAAATGCAATAATTGAGATTTGCAAGGGTATAAATTACCAAGTCTTCAATAGTAGAGGGACCAATCTTGCCAATCTTCAATTCTTCAAGGTCATTTTTGTAAAATCCAAACTTGGGCCCGGTTCATTGTGCGGCTTCGTTTCCCGTGTTCGTTTTTGAATGATTCTTGTGATCTTTTGTCATTTTCTCAATATCCGTACCTAAAATACACAAGCAACAAACACAAGCGTATATTTGGGTATTTTGATGATATTTAATGCATTTTAAGCCCTATTTGGACGATGAGACTATGTATAAAAGCAGTCTCATCACTCCCCCATACTAAACCATTGCCGTGCCCTCACGCAATGCTAGAATAAAGTATCATAGCACCTCCAAAATTCATTTTCACTTTATTGAAATGATAAACTAGCTACACTACTACTATTGCTACTATTTGTGTTTTAGACATAATGTATGATTTTCATCGCAAAATGAGACGTTTAGGTTCATAGAATAAGAACACGTGAATGCTTCGTTAGAAATAATTTCATCGTCCTCGATTTTCACCCTAATTCCATGCCAAGCGTGCAACGAGATCATTGTCATTATAAGTTAGTAATGATAACACTACTCATATGCCCTAATCACGTACTTATCCTCCCATTATTCCTAAGTTGTATCTCTTATATTTTATTTTGTCTTGAACGTTTCACGAGGATACATTGTTTGACTTATGCGATAATAGAGATTTAGGTCTAAAAATAGAGTCCTAACGGTGTAACTAAGACCATCAAATCAATAACCCCTCCTAATAGACAACGATGTTAAAAAATTAAGTTGACAAGAAGAATCGATAAACACGGTTTTATAACGGTTTTGAACATGAGACTTATTACCAAGACTTTTATACGCCCCCTAACGGAAGGGGCTTATTATCTTTGGTTTACCTCCATCTTTTATTCAACTTCGCCATGAAGCTTTTATTATGACTTCGGTCTTGCCTTGACTTTTATTATCCGCCTCATCGGTGGTTTTATTAGCCAAAGACGTATATCCTCACGCTAAAGCGAATTTTGGATCTTTAAAGCTTCGAAGATTAAGGCTTGATTCACTTTCAATTTTGCATAGATTTTAGGCCTTGTGGGGCTTCAAATTGTTTGCTAGATTTAGGTGAGCACTTGAAATCTTATTATTGGGTGAAGCTTTCGATTATTCGGGTGCCAATACTTCAAAACCGTGACGCTGGCGATACCTTAATGTCTTCCCAATTTAATTACACGGAAGCTACTAGAAAAGACTAGAAACCCAACAATCCTAACTAAACCGCTAAGTCAATATTTATTAAGCAAAAAATATTTACAAGCGAAGGGAGAATAAGCAAACAACGAGAACACATGAGTTTTTGAAAGAATACGAGTACTCTACGTTTAGCATAGTGACTTATAATTAACTCTATCATTTCTCGTCCTCATTTAAGAGACTTAGCCTAATGAGTAGTTAAGGAATCAAAGCTAAGTGCTCAACACGCACGGTCGAGTCAAAAATTACACTTATTCTCGCCATCGGAAAATCTACATTCGTGTCTTCAAACACTTATAAAACATGAGAAAAATTTTAAAATTTGGCCATTTTTAGCCTTGTTTTGCAACAAAATGACAAACAAAAAGATAAACTTTGGAAAGCGTGAAGGTTTGGCAAGGCAAAGTATCTATTCACCCCCCCATACTAAAGTTAAACATTGTCCTCAATGTTTCGAGTCTAGGGGTGCAAACACCCCCATACTAGAGACGTAGTCGAATGCCTAATCTAGCATGGAAAGGGTGTAACCATTAAATTAATAGCCGTTTATGAAGTGTGCTAATAACCTAAGGTTAGAACAATCAAGGATATATCATGGATATTGAGAAATGTCTCCAAAGCAAACGATCGAGTGCTCCCATAAAACGAACACGAGAGGCTCCAATCGTGAAGATCATGATCTAAAAACCACAATTCACAAACAACCACGGAACAAAGGTTGGAAGGGCACAAATCCCCACACGTAAGCTACATTATAAAGCGATAATATGTACATAGGATAAGCATGGGACTCCCCCACGAGGCACCTCGTTTTTGATTACTGAGTCATGAGCTCGACTCGATCCCCTCAATACTAATTATCATTGGGGAAGGTGATTTGGTCGAGGTAGTTCAAGGATGGAACTTCCTCATCAAAGTAGTGCTTCAACCTATGTCCATTCACCTTGAAGTTAGGACCATCATCTTGAGCTAGCTCGATGGTCCCATACGGAAACACTTGAGTCACGGTGAATGGACCGGACCAACGGGATCTCAATTTACCGGAAAAGATTTTCAATCTTGAATTAAAAAGCAAAACTTGATCCCCAATGTTAAAAACCCGGTTTTTAATTTTAGAATCATGCAACTTTTTAGTTTTCTCTTTATAAATCAATGAATTTTCATAAGCAATATCCCTCAATTCATCCAATTCATTTAATTGCATTTTCTGGTGTTTTCCCGCGGTCTCCATGTCATCATTACAATGCTTTAGGGCCCAATAAGCCTTGTGTTCTAATTCGATAGGCAAATGACAATTCTTTCCATACACAATCTTATAGGGAGTGCACCCAATGGGTGTCTTATGAGCGGTCCTAAAGGCCCATAAAGCATCGTCCAACTTATCCGACCATGTTTGTCGGTTTTCCCCTACGGATCTCTCCAAGATCCTCTTCAACGCTCGGTTTGAAACCTCGACTTGCCCACTCGTTTGTGGGTGATAAGCCGTAGAATGCCGATGTGTAACCCCATATTTCCTTAGAACCCTTTCAAATTGGTCGTTACAAAAATGGGTTCCACGATCGCTTATGATAGCACGAGGGGTTCCAAACCGAGAAAACAATTGCTTCAAAAACTTGACTACCACACGAGCATCATTGGTGGGCAAGGCCTTGGCCTCCACCACTTAGAAAGGTAGTCAACCGCAACGAGAATGTACTTATTACCACGAGATGATGGGAACGGCCCCATAAAGTCTATGCCCCAAACGTCAAAGATCTCACACACTTGGATGATATTTTGTGGCATTTCATCTTTTTGTGAGGCTTTTCCTTGTCGTTGGCATGCATCACACAACTTCACAAGATCTTGTGCATCTCAGTAAATAGTAGGCCAAAAGAAGCCGACATCAAACACCTTCTTAGCCGTGAGATTAGCACCGTGGTGACCACCCGTGGGTCCCTCATGGCAAGCTCTAAGGATGTTAGAAGCTTCGGTGCCAAATACACAACGTCGGATGATTTGATCCGCACCAGTTCGAAACAAGTAAGGGTCGTTCCAAAAGTAGAACTTGACGTCACGAAAGAATTTTCGTTTTTCTTGAGTCGTCATACCCTTAATGATGAAGTTACCCGCATGGTAATTTGCAAAATCCGCAAACCATAGGGTGGAAGAATCAAGCTTAGAATTCACTACACCAAGTGTTTCAAGCGGAAATGTTTCAATGATTTCCTTAGGCTCGTAAATACTTTGGTGAGGATCTTCCAAACGAGAGAGATGATCGGCCGCTAGATTCTCGGCTCCTTTTTTGTCAACGATTTTGTGATCAAATTCTTGAAGGAGGAGAATCCAACGAAGTAATCTCAGTTTAGCATCTTGCTTTGCCATGAGATACTTAATAGCCGAATGGTCCGTATACACTATGCATTTCGTCAAGACGAGATAAGGTCGGAATTTCTCAAATGCATACACCACGGCAAGGAATTCCTTTTCCGTTGTAGTGTACTTAAGTTGAGCCTCGGTCATCGTCTTGCTAGCATAGTGAATAGGCAAGAAGTGCTTATCATGACGTTGCCCCAAAATGGCCCCAATAGCGTAATCACTAGCATCACACATAAGCTCAAAGGGGAGGTTCCAATTGGGAGCAACAAGAATGGGAGCTTCGATAAGTTTCCTCTTAAGGATTTCAAAGGCTCGTACACAATCTTCGTCAAAGACAAAACGTGCCTCTTTTTCAAGAAGATGTGTAATGGGTCGAGAAATCTTTGAAAAATCCTTGATGAATCGACGATAAAAGCCCGCATGGACTAGGAAACTCCTAACTCCCTTAACAGTTTTGGGATGAGGTAATTTGGCGATGACGTCTACCTTAGCTTGATCTACCTCAATCCCCGCTTTCGAGACCTTGTGCCCTAAGACGATTCCACTCTTAACCATAAAATGACATTTCTCCCAATTGAGCACAAGGTTGGTTTCCTCACAACGTTTCAATATTCTCTCTAGATTCGACAAACACGAAGTGAAAGAATCACCAAACACGGAAAAGTCATCCATGAAGACTTCCATCGTCTTCTCGATCATATCATGAAAAATAGCCATCATGCACCTTTGAAAGGTTCCCGGTGCATTGCAAAGTCCGAATGGCATTCTACGATAGGCAAACGTTCCATATGGACACGTAAACGTAGTTTTTTCTTGATCACGAGGATCGACGGGAATTTGGAAGTAACCGGAAAAACCATCTAAAAAGCAATAGAAATCGTTTCCCGCAAGATGCTCCAACATTTGGTCCATGAAGGGCAAGGGAAAATGGTCTTTTCGAGTGGCTTCATTCAACTTTCGATAGTCAATGCACACTCTCCATCCGGTCACGAGTCTAGTGGGAATTAACTCGTTGGCATCGTTTGGCACAACGGTCATCCCTCCCTTTTTAGGGACACAATGAATAGGACTCACCCAAGGGCTATCGGAAATAGGGTAAATCATTCCCGCGTCAAGGAGTTTAAGGACCTCCTTTTTGATGACGTCGTGAATTTTGGGGTTTACCCTCCTTTGACTTTGGATTGTGGGCTTGAAATCCTCCTACATTAAGATTTTGTGGGTACAAAACTTGGGATCGATTCCCTTAATGTCGGATAACTTCCACGCAATCGCCCCTTTGTGGTCCTTTAGAACATCGACAAGTGCGGTTTTTTCATTATTCGAAAGATCCTTCGCAATAATAACCGGCAACTTGTCGTCCTCCTCCAAATAGACATATTCGAGGTGAGGAGGTAAATCTTTCAACTCGAGAATAGGTGGTTCCTCAAGTGAAGATTTGGGCTCGATACTCATAACCTCCTCGGGTGGAGGAAATGGAAAATCGTTGAGAAAATCCTTGATAATCGAGAAGTCCTCACCGTTGCCGAGGTCTTCGTCACAAGTACGTGGTACATTACATTCTTCCAACGTAAAACCACCACCTTCGAAAGGAGTGAAGGTTGGTGTCGAATTATCAAGAATTGGATCTAACATAGTGGGATTGCCACTAGTTTCTTCATCACCAAACCCTAAAACTTCTTGTGAAAATTCCTCGCAAACCACGTAGATCATATCAACGAGGTTTATGGTAGCAACGAAATAAACATGAGAATGTTGAGAATTTTGAGTTGCGTTTATAACAAGTTCCTCGTCGTTGAAACGTAAGGTGATCTTTCTAGCATGCACATCAATTAAAGCCATAGACGTATCTAAAAACGAACGACCTAAAATGAGAGGAACTTGAGGATCCATGGGGATATCAACAACGATAAAGTCTACGGGATAGTATAACTTCCCCACTTTCAAAAAAACGTCTTCCGCCAAACCACATGCACGAATCGTGGAATGGTCGGCCAACTCAATAGACATTAGTGAAGGAGTAAGATTAGGAAGATTGAGCGACTTGAAGATTGCAAGTGGCATCAAATTAATGCTAGCACCAAGATCGGCCAAGGCATAGCATTCTTCCATATCTTGAATTGCACAAGGGATAAAAAATTTACCGGGATCACCGACTTTTTGAGGTATGCGATTAAGATAAACCGACGAACAACTAGACAATTGGTGTAATTTCTCCTTGTTGTTCAACATACTCTTAAAGTTAGCGGCAAATCGAGGCATCATGACCAAAGCATCGGTGAAACTCACATTAAGGTGCAACTCGCAAAACATTTTCATAAAAAGCTCAAATTGGTAGTTGTCGCGCTCTTGTCGTTTCTCCTTCCTAAGTCTCGATGGGTAAGGCAAGGGTGGTGTGGGTTGGGGCATAGGCATAACCTTTGGAATCTCGGGTTCCAAAGTTGGTAAAGGGTCGACCGTAGGTGTGGCATGAGCGGTACTTTGTGGGCTTGAAATATGCTCTTTTTCGACCACCACCTCGGGTTCTTCCTCAATTTCCTCCACCGTTGGAGTAATTGGTTGAGGAGTCGGTTCTTTAAGTGTCTTACCACTTCGTGTGGTAATCACTTTCATCTCTCCCTTCGGGTTTGAAACGGTGTTACTAGGAAGACCACTCGAAGTAGAGGCTTTGTTCCCCATGACGGCTTCTAAAATGGCATTAAGCTTAGCATCTTGACTATTAAACTTCAAATCTTGACTAGCGGCTTTTTGGTCAATTCTTTGTTCAAGCCTAGCATGACTTTGTTCAATTTTATTGTTTTGACCTCTAATTTGATTAGCAAAATCATTTTTCAACTCATTTCTCATGTTAAGATTTTCCTTCACAAAATTTGCCAACTCTTTGGTGTTTTTAGCCGTGTCCCTAGCTTGACTAGCCAATTGCTCTTGAATGTTTTCCAAAATCTTATCATTTGCCGTAGCGTAATTCAAAAAGTCCATTGGAAGTTCTTTAGTGTAAACATTTTGAAGACCTTGACTCGTGTTTTGAAAATTACGGTTTTGGTTTTGATTTTGCAATTGGCTACTAGTTCCTTAATTCCCATAGTTGTTATTACCCTTGAAATTGTTCCTTTGATTGCTTTGGTAACCAACTTGATTGTTTCGATAATTGTTAGCATTTTGATTTGGTGGAAAACCCGGTGGAGTCAATTGATTAGTGCGAGGAACTTGACCGTTTTGGTTATAAGTTCCCGCGGCCGCGAAGGCACTCGAAGTGTTACCACCGTTGGTAATGCACTCGGAATAATCGTGAGCTCCACCACAATACATACAAGAAACCTCAACCGCTTTAGCCGTAGTGGGAGTGGGTTGTTCACCAACTTTAAACTCAATTAACAATCCTTTCAACTTATCAAAAATCTTGTTCTCCAAATTAGCCTCGATTTGACAAGCATCGACGGTGTGTGACAATGAAGGCGAAGACGAAGCCTTACGAACACTCGACGTGCTACGAGGACTATAGATCTTAGACCTATTCTCAATGATTAACAATGCTTCCTCGACCGTCATACACAAAAAATTACCACCCGCGACGGCATTAAGATAATCGCGCTCATGATCGTTCAAGCCATTGTAAAACGTGTCAATTTGATGCAAGTCGGAAAAACCATGATGAGGACATTCGTGCAACATTTCCTTAAACCTATTCCAAGCCGTTGAAAAACTCTCATTATACTCTTGTGAAAACTTTGAAATCTCGTTTTTCAAGTGTGTAGTCTTAGAGGGCGGAAAAAATTGGTTCACGAATTTTGAAACGAGATCCTTCCACGTCAATATAGAATTGGGTGGCTCTTTCTCTAACCAAATTTTTGCGGGCCCCGCTAAGGAATACGGAAAAAGCATCATCTTAATCGAGTCGTTTGAGACGTCCTTAAACTTGCAAGTGGCAGTGAGACGATTAAATTGGCGAATGTGGTTATGAGGGTTGTCCTTTTCGTCACCTCGAAACTTGTTGTTTTGAATCATGGACAATAAACCCGTCTTAACCTCAAAATTCTCCGCAAGGATAGCGGGAATCACAATCGCTTCTCCATAACCCTCGGTGGGTGCTTGAAGCAACTCCATCATAGTTCGATTAGCCATGGGTGCTTCTTTCACTACAATGGGTTCGTCAATAGGAGACTCCTCACTAGAAGGAGTGATGGATTTGTTTCTTCGTTTACGAGCACGTCTTGCTTTGGAGCGAGTTTGCATAAACGTCACGTACAACGAGAAGGTGAGCAAAGAAGATTCTTTTTGGTGTTTTTACTTTTTCAATTTTTTTTTTGTGGTTTTTGATTGTTTTTACCTTTTTTTTTTGGATTTTTGGAATGTATTAGGTAGACAAAAATCTACAAATCTCCTCCTTAATCAAATCTCTCGATTAAAGAAGCCTCAAGGAATGAAAACAATCATGTGAAGTGAACGCCTTCGATGACTTTAGAACGATGGTGGAACACCAAATCGTTCAAGAGGGTTTAATCAATAGAAACCAAGAAAATATATATGATACTTAAGTAATACTTTGGGCGGCAAAACCCTCGATTAGCTTTCAAAATCAAAATACGCACAAGCAAGCGGAGGAAACGAGGCGGCGCGAAGCACTTAAGAGCCTTTTTCCTTTAGGTCGTGAAATACAACCGCCTTATACCCACCTTATAGTTTGTATTTCTCAAAATCGAGCTTCACGAAAGTATTTATCTATTTTTGCCTTTTTCTTTGGTTTGAGATTCGAATACAATGATTAGGTAATGACCTCCCAAGTCAAGGTTGTGATTTCTCACGTATTTGGAGTACTTGTAAATTTATTGCTCTACGTATAGAATATAGTAATAGTATTCACACAAAACAAAAAACCGATAATACGTATTAGTAGAGTGCTACTAATACAAATACTATTATGGCTATATATAAAAACAACAATTGTTCAACCAAAACAAACACGCCTCCCCGGCAGCGGCGCCAAAATGATTGTTGTAAAATCACACTTGTTTAGGAAAACAAGGCAATAATATAGGGCAAGCACGACGATTTAGGAAAACCGTGTGTAAATGACCCTAAGTGAGTTCGTTCTCGAGGAGGCTAGTGCGTTGTGTGTTGAATTTATTAATGTTTGTGATTATATGATTGAGAAAGAAAGAAAGAAATGGGGTTAGAAGAGAAAGACGGTTACAAAGACGGATTAAACTAAGACGAAAAAGGCGAATACGCAAAACCGTAAATAGTGCCAAAATTAAAATTTTAACCTAAAAATTCCTAAAAATTTCTAAAAATCCCCAATAATATTCTAAGAGTTTACAAAAAATCCAAACTTGTTAAAACCTTTTAATTAATTAGATAATGACTTTTTAATGCTAATTAAAGCCCTAAAAATCACTATTAATTATTAAAAAGCCCTCAACAAGATCTTATAATTTGTAAACCTCAAAAATATCCTAATTAAAATAAAAAGTATTTTTAAAAACCAAATTAAACTATTTTTAAACACTTAAAAACTATTAAAATCAATTAAATCTTAAATTAATTCTAGAAAATAATTGAAAAGTCCTAAAAATATTTGGAAAGTGACAAAGCTCCTAATTAAGTGTCCTTAACCTAGGAAAAATGTAAAAACTAAAAAAAAATCAAACTTCAATTTTTAATAATAAAATAATATTATAATATTAAAAAAAATTCAAAGTTCATAAAAAAATTCTAAAAATTACCAAAAATCTAGAATATTATAACTAAGACAAAAATGCAATCAAAATTTTCTGAAACCTATTTAATAATTTTATATTAAATTTTAAACATAGCTAAAAACCCTAAAATCCAATAAAATTAAAAATAAGCTAAATTGAAAACTTAAATAGCTGAAAACCTCAAAGTTATGATTGAAAACCTAAAAACTATTTTTTTTCAGATTTTTAAATTACCTTCTTCTATTTTTAAATTACTTTTCAAAATTATAACTTAAAATAATCCTAGTAAATTAAATAATTAAGGGAAAAGTAAACTTTTTGCACAGAAAAGTCTTAAAACCTAATACAAACAAAAGAAAAATACTAGCTGGTCAAAAACTTAAGGAAATAAGCTGGAAAAAGATTAATAATAAGTTGCTATGTTAAATAAGCTACAAAACAAAACTGCTTAAATAGATTTTGAAATGAAACCCTAGCAGTCAAAGACCCTAGGGCGCAATGGTATGTGTGATGTGTTGTGAGGAGGATGGCGCAGGTTCGAGTCCTGGCCAGTCCTTTTTGAAAAACTTTTTTTTAAAAAAAAAACTTAAACACTTAATCCAGTAACTTAACTAAACTTAAAAACACATTCTTTAATAAAAAACAAACAAGAATTAAGGATACTGAAATCAAACAAGTGCCCAGGTAGCACTTGTATCCGATGAACAAAAAAATGTAGGAAAACGTATCTTCACTTGTGAAGATACTTAACAAGAGGACTTGTTTTGAGTTTGTTGATGATTTTGATGGACAAGAGGGCACCCCTACACTCAATTGGAGTGTAGGGAGTCAAGCAAACACAAAATCAAGCAAGTCTTAGCAAGAATCAAGCAAAAGAAAAGGCACAAAAGTTACTGATTAGGCCTAGTGGTATCTGATGAACAATGAACTATTTTACTTGCACAAATCTCAATTTCAAGAGCTTGGATTTTGCACACAAATCATCCAAATGACAAATAAGAAGAACACAATCCTAGGTTAGACCAATCTCTAACATACAATCAAACTTGATGCACAAATTTCAACAAGAACAGGCACAAAAAGGGTGTGACTGATTTTAGACCATTTTTCAAAAGTTTGATCATGCAAACGTGTTTAAACTTCCACAATACTGAAAACCAATCACAAGTACTACCTAATAACAAGTAAAAGAGTATTTAAGACAGGTTTTAACCAAGATTTGTAGCAATACAAGTCAACTTATATCCTAATCCAAACACTCCTTAAAAAACTAAAAATCAATATTTTCAAAGCAAATCCATGCAAAACCTATCCATACTGACTCTAATCAATCCTAACATGCATATAAGACTTAAAATAAGCAATGTCCAACACTTAAACAACAAATGAAAAACTTTCATGCAAAATCATACAAATCACACAATTTTTTCAGAAAACTGAAAAATGAAATGAGAAACAAGGAGCTACCTTAAGGGACCTACATCCAGGTCCCTTAGTGGTTGCTGAACCACCTCCAAATAGGCTGGGGCCTATGCTGAACCTTTGACAAAACAAAACTCAAAAACCTACTAAGAGAAAAAAAATAGATCACACAATAATATGCACTTTCTGATTTTCTTTTCTCTTTTTAAAACCTTTCAAAAACTTTCCCAATGTTGTTCTTTCAAATCACTTACACCAAACAACTTTCAATTCTGCAAATTCAACCTTGAAACAAGATTTCACCAAGTGAAATCAAAGTTTCAGAAACTTTTGAAAACAAAACCAAATTTTAAAAACTTAAAAATAAACAAACTTGGAACTTGAACACAATCAACAATGTAACTAAAGCTGGCTCTTTCTTCTCATCAACAGACTTCAACCTTTTTTTCATTCATAAAAAAAAACAGGACTTACAAAGTTGTGAAAAAGGAGAAAAAAGAACAAGAGATAAAAGGGACACATACGTCTCCTTTTATAATACATGATAGAACTAACTAGAAGCTATGAATAAAATAATACAATATGAAACCCTAGCTCTGATTTCCCTGAAATGCCCTTGGTTTGAACTTTGAATTTTCAGTCAGAGTGCATCATGTGATGTTGTTGTGATGTCCAGCTGTTGTAGTATCATCAGGAACGTCCATTTTGAACTTGGGGACCAAGGAGTGCCATCTAGTCGTTGGTTTGGTCGGGTATTGGGTTTGGGGAAGAAAGTGATGTGCAGGGGAGGTCCCTACAGTCACATGGATTGGTTGTGAAAAGATTCTGGGTTGAGGGATTGGTTTAGTGTGGGGTGAATCATCATTCTGGAAACAATTAACAATTAACCCTTTGTTTTAAGGTTTTTAGGGATCAGGGTTTATATTGGTTTAGGGTGTGTTTAATCTGAAAAAAGGATTAAAGTTTTTAAATTTTGTGTTTGCCACCAAAACTTAACCAGGTTTAAGTTAATTAAATAAAAGGGTGAGTGGATTCGTGACGTGGAGGGGGTTGTGAGGTGGAAGTTTGTGATTGGTGGTAGTGGGTGATGTGTTAGTTTGATTGGCTGGGAAGGGTTTGGGTGTTTGACTGAAATGGTCCCCCAAAGTTCACTTTTCCTTCATTTAGTAAATAATCAGCAACAACTCTTTTCCCTTTGTATTTAAGTTTTCCAAGTTGACACTTTTGGCACAATATGTTTACAAACTTAAAACAAGGACTTCTTATGCCACTTCTTCATTCTTCAAGGACTGATCTTGTAAATACTTGATAATTTAGGGACCCAAATGCAATAATTGAGATTTACAAGGGTATAAATTGCCAAGTCTTCAATAGTAGAGGGACCAATCTTACCAATCTTCAATTCTTCAAGGTCATTTTTGTAAAATCCAAACTTGGGCCCGGTTCATTGTGCGGCTTCGTTTCTCGTGTTCGTTTTTGAATGATTCTTGTGATCTTTTGTCATTTTCTCAATATCCGTACCTAAAATACACAAGCAACAAACACAAGCATATATTTGGGTATTTTGATGATATTTAATGCATTTTAAGCCCTATTTGGACGATGAGACTATGTATAAAAGTAGTCTCATCAGATTTGATCTTGATTGGTTATGGGTATGTGTTCATATCTATGTTTTATATTGTTTTAAATTGATTTAATTACATTGCATGCGTGACTTTTGAAATGGGTTTTCTTTGTGATTGTTCATACAAGTGATTAGGTATGATAGGATTGGTTTTGTATGTTTGGATGATGTTATAATAGGTCTAGGAGGTGATGAAAGTGATTGGAAAAGTGATTTGGGATGATTTTAAAGAGGTGATTTTAGAGCAGATTGTTTAAGGGTATTTTTCGTGGGTTTAAGTCTGAGCTAAGGTTGAGAAGATATGATATTGTTGTAGAGCTTCTTTCTAGCTTCGTTTTGGTATAAGGTAGAGCTTTGGACACCAAACGTGTCAAAAGTTACGCTAGTTTGAATTTTCGTGTACCGGGAGATGAAAATCGACATAATCCGAAATTATGTTCGATTTTTGGTCAAATCTAGGGGACTATAAGTTGAGTTTTAAAAATGATTGGAGGCTGTTCTCAGGGTATAAACCTAGAATTTTGAGTCTATTTTCATAATCAAGAGTCGAATTTGTAAACGGGAATGCTTAAGAAGGTCAAAATGGTTTTATATCGCGAAGGTACAAAACTGTCCGAAATTTAGAGTTTAGTAATGTGACGAGCAGTAGGTCTTAGGAGTGAGATCTTTTTATGAAATTTAATATGGGCTTTATACAGGTCGTAAAGGATTTTTACAAATTTTCTCTTAATTTTTGGTAAGGTCTAAGTATAGGAAAACAGCCCGTACATTTGGTATGTACCGGCAGAATTGTAAAATGCGCAATAGTTTAATAAAGTATAAAAGTGGATGTGTCTAGTAAATATCACTCGTATGGATTTTTGGCGTGAGTTTATGCAAACTTTGAGTGACTTTACTTATATATATACAGTACTTGATGGTACTTGAAGTAGTTGATTCATTACGTGTTTATTCGTTAGGTGTTGTGTTTGATTTCCCGGGGCATCCACATCGTCGGTGATCGACTTTGTTTACGTTGTAGTTACTAATACTACCACTACTACCTAAGGTGAGTCTATAGCCTCGCTCTTTACTTATTTCAAATGTTTTTACCCGCGAGGGGGATACATACTATTTAAATGAAAATGAACATAAGTCATGAATGATTGTTAGACCCGAATGATGCCTTGAATTGTGTTGAGTACCTAGTTGTAAAAGTCCCTAAATTCGTGAACTATTAACTATTGTCTTGCCCTTGTGTGTGTTGGAGATAGCCGCTTATACAATTGATAGTACTATGGGGTTGACGACCCTATCCGAGACGAGAGCTAGTACGTTGAGTACCCTCTGCGGACGGATAACTTGTGATAAGAAATAAGGTATAATTACAACTAATGCCTTTAGAAGGGGCCCTGGTTTCACTTAAATCATGCCGGTCTATGTACGCGGGTGATTGAGTTAACGGATTAGTGTCACGAGCTTAAACACCATTATTAGCTGTTGGAAATACGTTTTTACGTATTTAGAAAGGATCGGTCACTCCAACGATATTGGGCTCGTGATCCAATATGGCCCATATAGACCACATGTAGGGTGGGCTATATAAACCCCCCTCCTAGCATGTTAGGATGGGTTGTTGGTTCACTTCCACTTTTCATTAATCACATTTCCATCTTTCTTAACTCTCTCCTTTCTCTCTCTTCTTTCTCTCTCTAAAGTTCTTCCATTTATCATCATTCAATAGTATAATCCACACAATGCTTAATCCTTAGAAAATATCGATCCTACAATTGGTATCAAGAGCATGGTTGATTCTTCGGATTAACATGTTTTATCTATTGATTTGGTGGTAAAGTTTCTTTCTTTCACAATTTTTTCTTTCTTTCGTCTATTTATTCTTTAAGGTTTCGGTTTGATAAAATTTTATCAAATCTTTCTACAAAAATCTTTCTATTAAATTTTTTACTCTCGTCTCTTATCAAATTTTGTTAAACAGTTCACTTTTATAAATCTCTTTTTGGTTCAAATTTAGTCTATTTGATATTATTTACTTATCTACTGTTTTTTTTATTTGATAAAAAGTTCTCTGTTTTGTCTTTCTTTCTATCCAAGTTTTCATCTTTTTCTATTTTGTCAACGTCTTCAATTTTTTTTTCTATTTTGTCTTTTTTATCAGTGTCTTGTATCTGAAAAGGGGGTATATCATTCCGATGCTTTAATTTTTTGTCCCATTCCAATAGAACGTCGCCTTATTCCGATCATAATATCACCAGGTTTGTACTTTGACATCTTGATCGCAATAACCGAAAGGTTCTACTTTGCGATCAAGGATTCCGATACCCTAATCCGACGTGTATTCCGATCGTACTTTGCGATCGTGAATGCGACGGGTTTAAGGAAAAGAGAGTCGAAACTCTGCCAAAATTTTATAGACATTGCGATGGAAGTTTTGAATATTGCGATGGAAGTTTTTGACTGTTTTACGATGAAAAATTAAAACATTGCGATGGAAGTAGTTTTATTGCGATGGTGAGTTTGTTTTGCAATATTGCGATGACCAAAGCACAACGTTAATAATTAGACTCGCCAATCACAAATCCACACACCCTCGAGACAGACTCAACTTCGACTTCGACTCCAAACACACTACACACCCTCAACTCTAACGATCCAAACAAACCAAGACTCGGACTCTCAAATCCAACATCACACAACTCGAAAACTGTCTCGACTCATCTGAACCAAACAGAACCCACACTCGACGCTGACTGACTTGAAAGCCTCGAAGACTTCTTTCCCTCAGAAACTCACTCTAACCCAACTCTCAAACACCCACTCTCGAACACCCTCTCACAACCCTCCCAACCCTCGACAACCCTCACCCTTACACTCGACGGCCAAAACTCAGAAACTCCCACTCTCGACATCACAATCCCTTCACTCAAACCAACTCCCCACACCCTCGTCTTCTGACAATCCTCACACCTCACCCTCAACCTCACCCTCGTCCCAATCTAACACGACCAACCCCGACTCAACCCCGACTCAATCACGTCTGATTATTTCAAAACCAAAAATACCCATACACAGACTCCAACACCCTCACCCTCACCTTCGCACACTCACCCTTGACTCACCCTCACCTTCGACTCACCCTCAACCAACACCCTCAAAACCTACAAACACTCGACGACACAACCGACACTCAAATAAGTAAACAGATAAGACTCGACTGACACCAAACGATTTAGACACAAAACCAGACTATACTAGACCAAGACTAAACTGCCAGAATGGACTCTCGTTCCAACCAAAGACTCGATAACTGATCTCATTCGTAAACAATCATTGATCAAGGACTCAATACAGAAAACATAAACACGTTAGTACCTACCCGAGACCCTTTATGGGATCTTGAAGCCATTAAACTGTGTGTTCTTCATGGTTTCGGATTTGTACAGACTTTTATCTCCTTTTATGGTCTTTGTTTGAAGGGTTGTGTGATTATAGGATAAAACAATCAACCAGTTGTGAATTTGGATCGGATTGAATCTGAGATTTGATTAGGTCTCGTTTTTGATTTTAGGGAGTTGTGTGATTCAAACAATCAGAAAAAGAGACGGATGAGTATTGGGAGAGAGAGACTTCTATTTGTTTTTCTTGGTTTGAGTTATATATAAAGAAAGGAGATAAGGCGAAGGACACTAAGGGCGGAGAATACAAAGTATTTGACTGATACTTGTGGCCACGTATTGTGTTTTCTTGGACACGTTTTGGGTTTGTGACACACGTTTTTTTTGGATAAATTGCTTTTGTCACATTTTATAAATTTTATAAAATTTATATCCAGATTTTCTTATCACTTTAATTTTTATTCAAATTTTTTTTATTTTGAAAATTGTTATTTTGAATATTAATTTTTATTTTGATATTTATTTTTATTTTGATAATCTATTGTTATTTTTATTTTTATTTTTATTCAAATTTTTATTTTGAAAATTTTGTGATATTAAGTTATAGACGTGTTAAAGTGACAAGAATTAGTTGCGGGAGTTACTTTTGGAGTGAGCCGACTTCTTTCTCATCGACCTTCTATGGACTCGTTGAATTTCAAATCGCAAGAGGGAGACTTGCATCACATGCAAGACACAGCTAGAGAAAGTGGTATAATTTCATGTCAACTACTTCAGTCACATCTTAGGACTATTGCATGGGTTCAAGGAGGAAGCGAATTTGTGACACTCTTTGGTCAACATCATCATACATTCATCAATTCACTATATCTCAACTTGGACCACCTAGCTGAGCAACTTCACAAAGAAGACTTTAATCACTCTGCATCAGAAACTGCATATCAGGCTCTTGTGACACAACTCACGCCTTTCCTCCAATTCAATATCATCAAGTATGACAATTCAGAGATATGCCGGTCATTTTTTCAATACACACAGAACGATGTTAAAGATTTCCGTGATAAACTGTTGAAATTTATGACATCAGTTTCGTCTTCGATTTATGAAAGATCTAGACTTCACCAAGTGTATGATAATGGAGTGCAAGAATCTATGATGCAAATACAAGAGGAGAATGGTCATACGGTTGACAACTTGGAGCCTAACGATGGCAAGAGCACGGAATCAGGAGGACAACATGATACCAGTGGCACGTCAGGCAATGTTCACGAGATCTCATTTGATGACACCTTACCCGTTAATGACGAAGAGCCTGCGGACATGGTACAATGTAATGTTGATGATGTATATTCTGATGAAATACCGCATATTGAGCATTCTGAACCTAACTATGACAAACATGGGATGGAAAAGAGTGATAGAAATACCACTTCTGATTCATCCGATGTGAGTCATAATGGGGGAGAAAGTGTTCAAAATGCTAGACATCATGATAATTGTCTTATAACTGCTTCATTAACTGCTTCTGATTCCAGGATTAAAGAGCTTGAACTGATTTTAGCTCAGCAATCAAAAGAGCTTGAGGATGCCAAAATTGAATTTTCGAAGAAAACGGAGAAATTTGAAACATATTTTGAAAAACTTGAAAAGTCAAACGTTGTTCTTGAACGAAAATTGGATCAAACTGTTCTAGATTCTAAAGCTGAAAAGGATAATCTTTTGAAACAAATTAAGTTGCTTGAATCTAAGTTGGCATCCCAAGATGAGTTGTTCAAAGAAAATGAGACCTTAAAGGCTCAAGTACAGGAAAAGGTCTTTGCCATAGCTGCGTTGAAAAATGATTTGCGGAAAACTAAAGGACCTAGTGTGGACACTAAGCTTGAAAAACCATCAATCTTGGGGAAACCGCCTACAAATCAGTTCGTCAGACAACCGACTGTCAGACAACCTACTGCATTTAGATCCGAGCGATCACAATCCTCGAGACCGCGGTTTGCCTCCCAAGTTGATATGGTTCATCTTTCTAGAACAGTCACTCCACCATCTAGGCCCAATGTGACTAAAACAGCTTTTGCAAGACCTAATCACATGATTGCCTCTAATTTCCCTAGACATAGTCCTAAGAATACGTCTGGAATTAGTTCAAATGACGTTCGCCATACTTTTGGTCTAAGGGATGCTAAGCAAAAGACACAAGTAAGAGATATGAATTTCAAAACTAGTCAGATGCCTTCTAGTTTACCCAACACTGCTAACCGTAGCATGTCACATCCTAGGAGCATCAATCAATCATCTAGGAATTCTAGATCTTACTCGGACATTAAATATGCTACTTGTAAAACATGTAGAAAATGTGTCTTTACGGCAAATCATGATTCTTGTATCAAAAAACTACTTAATGAGGTGAACTCCCGTGCTAGACTTAAATCCCAGTGGGTTGCCAAAATCAAACCCATTGGTAAAGTGTGGCGCCCCACTGGTAGAACTTTCACCTTTGTAGAAAACGAGTGCCCTTTAACTAGGATAGTCTCCGATTCTATTAAGACTACTAGGGAGGAAACTGAAAAGGAGGATGCATCACCTAAGCATGAACTTAAGGTTTTCTATAAAAGGAAACGTTTACCAGCTCAGACAAGTGAATCATCTCCTCAGAACACCTCTAGCACAAGAAAAGAAAACTACGAACCCCCACTTGCTTCTAAGATAGATATCGCTAACCCATATCAAAGCATGCATATTCCAAATGAGAATGCAGGTACCAAAGAGGATGTTCCAAAAGAACGAAGCGGTCCAATTATTGTATACCATTCAATTAAGGACACTCTCAGAGTTTGGTTGCTAAAGAAGCTGATATCTAAGAAACAAGTGTCTCAGGGGATTTCCAGTTAAGCTTACAGTGCACAAAGGACTTACAGTTACATAACAGACTGTAACTCGATCTCCAAAGACAGGAAAGTTTATCGCCGATGATAAACTTATCCTAACAACGAGAAATTAAGTTTTCTCGGGCATGAGCTTATGTTAAAAACATTCGAAGTTTTTAAGCTCATGCACTATGGCTCCTCGTTAAATGACAGACGACGACCCGGACTTCAGAGACAGGGAAGTTTATCCACGCAACGATAACTTACCCTCTTAACAAGAAATTAAGTTTTCTTGGACACGAGCTTACCCTAAAACCATTCAAAGGTTTTAAGCTCGTGTATATGGCTTATCGTTAAATATCAGACGATAACCCGTGCATCAAAGAAAGGAAAGTTTATCGCCGATGATAAACTTATCCTTACAACGAGAAATTAAATTTTCTCGGACACGAGCTTACATTAAAACCATTCAAAGGTTTTAAGCTCGTGTATATGACTTACAGTTAAATGTCAGACTGTAACTCGAACTTAAAATAAAGGAAAGATTATCTTTTATGATAACTTATCCTCTTAACGAGAAATTCACCTTTCTCGGTCATGAGCTTGTATTAAAACATTCGAAGTTTTAAGCTCAGAAAGGAAAGTGTATCTTTTAAATAAGAGAACTTTTCTTTATAACGAGAAATTAATCTTTCTCGGTCATGAGCTTTCCGTTAAAACAGTCAAAGTTTTCAAGCTCATGAACACGACTTCTAAGTAAATGTCAGCTTAGGACTCGTTCTTCAGACAAAAGGAAAGTTTATCGCCGATGATAAACTTATCCTTAACAACGGGAAGTTCACAACTTCTCGGACTTGAGCTCGCTTTTAAGATATTCAACATCTTAAGCTCAAGTAATTGTTTTTTCAAAACTTTGAACACAATTTTTCGAGAATTTCTCAAAAGGTTTTTCTAAATCTTTCAAAATTGTGTGTTCAAAAATGTTTTGATAAAAAGAGCATGTCTTCTGGAATCGATAATATTTACGAACCTAGAAATGTCATTCAATAATGACACGGGGTTGTAAATAAAGTTCGAGCAGAAGTTCAAACTTTTAAAACATGCTCAAAATGATTTGCTATTATTTCAGATAGCAACCCGCTTTTCATAATCAAGTCAAGCATTTCACCGGAAAGCTTTGACTCAACAACGGGAATTCATTTTCTCGGGGACGTGACGAGGTGACCAACATTCGTGAACAAGAACCATGTGCTTCTTTCATATGCTGTTCTCCATTATTCAGGTCCAACCTCGTACATTGCTAACCTTGTGAATTCATTATTATATCTGATCTTTGCACGTAATAAATACCTTACACTTGTGTTTAAAAGGTATTTAATTTACGTTTCAAGTACACCCTCATTAATTTGAGGGGGAGCTTGTTAATATCACGAAGATAATTGGATTTGCATTTTTCTTCCCAAATTTTCTTAAAATGTTATTAAATCAATTGATATTAAAAACATCGATTGGGTTAATATTTTTAATATGGGGGAGAAAATGTGATTTAATATGGGATATGATCAATCACAAATGGTTTGACTTAACGTGCTGGCTCATCCCGACATGTGCGAAATGTTTTCGAAAATCGTGGCATATGTTAAGGGGGAGCAAAATGGATTTGCACTTCAAAATGGATTTCATGGTGACATACACTTACCCGCAACCCATTTATTTCACGACGATGAAGATTGTGGTGACATAAGGATGGTAGGATAGATTAAAGTCCAATGATTCCTCTAGAACCGGAGGAATCTTCCCAAGGACATTCCATAGCTAGAAATAGTAGTCCTTAGGAAAGATGGAGAAAGATTGTGAACGTAGCTGAATGCCGACCAAGTACTTAAGTTAGCACTGGAACAATCACAACAAGGTGCTAGTGATGACGTATTGGTAAGCATTGAAGGGGTTGAAGAATGAAAAAGAATTGTAAAGATAAAGGGTGTAAAGAAAGAAGCCCTCCTTACAACTTAGGCAGAAACCGGGTCAATACATATGCTATTAAGATCATTGTTTAATGATTCTTGATATTGAAGACAGACATCATGGACCCAGTGATGCAAGGCACAACCCATCCCAGCTAACTCAGATATCTCTTAAAAGATATTTGTTTTAATCACACGGAGACAACGCATTATCTATTGATTTATTCACTCCGAATAAATTGGTATTGAAAAGGTGGCACTCCTCTCCAGCCTCCGATCACTAAAATCCAAAGTGCACGATCGAGTCTAGAGCCATTTGAGATCATTAAATATCTCATTAGGACACACTTTCATAATTCCTTGCTTCTTCATACACTGTGAAAAGTAAGAAAGATCTTAAGAGTCCTACGCAAAATCTTCATGATCTTGCCTGAACATCCGAGTAATACGAAAGTATTTACAATGAAGATGGAAATCCTTCTTGAGCGAATATCAAAAAGCTCATGGTAGGTGACTTGTGCGATTCTTTATGATTCAAACTTGTGATAACTGGAAAGCAACAGCTGTTTAATTCTTAACTGAATTTAAACACGTTCCAGGCCTCTACGCAATATCTCAGTGATCTTGCCAGAACACTCAGAGTGATACCCTTGTGTTCACGGTGATGAGTGGAAATCCTTCTAGTGTTAACTTCAAACAGCACTTGGTAGGTAACTTGCAAGATTCTATACGAATCAAGCTCGTGACAACTGGAAAGCAACGATGGTGCGGTTCTTAATTGAATTTCACTTGTTCCAGGAACATGAATTGACGGCTTCAAATCATGCGGATATTATTATCCAAATGATTCACTCTTTATGTTCGCAGTCAGCTTTGGACGGTCGAATAAAGAGAACGGGTTTACCCGCGAAATCCTGTCAGGAAGTTACTTAATTGAAACTATCCGTCACGGGTACGATATCTAATATCGTCCAACGGTCTTCACCGACCGGAGGTAAAATGCTACCGATTTAGAATGAAATGTTCAAAGCCATTTCTTTCGTGTCTACTTATGTTGCGGCATTTGAAGACGGTGGCGTTGCGGAATCCAAGAAGAAGTCGTCCCCACATGCTTATACTGCATACACTCAGTACTTCAACGAATTCAAGAAAGTCTGAAGGTCAAGTCTTCCGCTGTATGAAACTCTGAAGCTTTCAAGAATTATAAAGGTATAAGTGTGTGGAACATGAAGTCACGAAGAGGCGAATATCACAAGTGATGAATGCACAAGGTCTAGGCAAGAGAACATGCTCAAGACTGAAGTCAAAGATCTCATCAGCATATTCACAAGAACAAGATCGAAGACTCAAGCATAGTATGCTAGGTTTAAGATTTTTATAAAATGGTGTGACCTCCCTTTGGGGGAGATTGTTGGAAATACGTTTTTCCAAGGAAAGTCTCGGTCACATCATTATTAGCATAGATCACGAGCTTTAGACTATTTAGGACATTGTAACTTGGAGTGACCTCCCTTTGGGGGAGATTGTTGGAAATACGTTTTTACGTATTTAGAAAGGATCGGTCACTCCAACGATATTGGGCTCGTGATCCAATATGGCCCATATAGCCCACATGTAGGGTGGGCTATATAAACCCCCCTCCTAGCATGTTAGGAGGGGTTGTTGGTTCACTTCCACTTTTCATTAATCACATTTCCATCTTTCTTAACTCTCTCCTTTCTCTCTCTTCTTTCTCTCTCTAAAGTTCTTCCATTTATCATCATTCAATAGTATAATCCACACAATGCTTAATCCTTAGAAAATATCGATCCTACATTAGCTATTGCTAAAGATAATATCCTTGAATAATAGATTGTGAGTACGACAATGCTATTGAATGGTCATGATTTGTTTTTATACTTATGTTCAACTTATGATTTGAAAAACCTATAGATTCGCTCAACCGTTATGTTGATGATTTTAAGCATGTGTTTCAGGTAATCAAGATTGATAGTAGCGGAGCATGCATGGAAGGAGTTGGTGCTTTATTGGTCTAAAACTTATGGATTTCCTTTCCTTTTTATCAAATTAATTATTGTTATATCTTGGTAAAATATTGTTGTGTTTTGGTTGAGATCTTTGGGACAAGTAACGCTACTCTGATTTAAACATCAATTGTTGGGTTGGAAATGTTTTAGACAATGATTATAAATAATCTTTTATGTTTATCTTAAACGTCCCTTTTGAGGTCGTTTTTTGTAATTGTGTGTGATGTGCTATGAAATAACGCCCAAAGTGGTATTCCGCTGCGTGGTAAATCAGGGGTGTTATAGATTGGTAATCAGAGCCACAAGTTATAGAGAACTAGGTCGATTTTTGAAAAACCTAAACTATAACTTTTGGTGTGTCGTAAAAAGTTTTAAAGCACGCAACTTCTCCGCATGGCTCTGGTAAGATTTCTTTAGCATTGACTTATGATTTAGATGTATCTCTCAAAACTGATATGAGTTCCCTAGTATTTAGTAAGTATATACTATGATAATATATTGAGATATATCTTTGTGTACGTTTAGTACTTATCATCGTAGTTTTGCAAGCAGTTGCGTGAATATCATATAGGTTGCATATAATTGGCATACGGGCTACATTGCATTACATGGCAACACTGCGTTGTGATCTAATGTGAAGGTGGGAATGATTGTATGTATAGGTATGTATATAATATGGTATTTAAAGGCATTGCACGTGAAGCAATGGTCCTTGCGTGATTATCGTACATTTTATAATGCGATTTTGTCCATAATTTGGCCTCACCGCCAATCATCGATCTTAATAATTAAGTTATTGTTCGAACAACCGAGTGTGAACCTCGTTTGATACTTTAGATACGTAAATAATGCTTCGTAACATATTGTATATCGACTAGATTGATCCCGATTGTTGTTATCGCACCGTGATGTGTCATTTTGGGACACCTTCTTTTTGGAACGTAAATTACAAACGTACTATTTTTATTTCCCTTATTCTTATGGGTTTGATATATTAGTTCGCGTACCTATAATATAGCCAAAGTATAATCGACGATGCGTACACCGTAGCGGCGAATCATATGTGTTTATTGTAAACCGTGGTTGAGGCGTATCGCCATTTAATCGTTTTTATCATTTTACTCGAATTTAAAGATGCGTTTTAAGGATAGATTAGCGTTGTGATCAAGCGTGATAGCTTGAAGTTTGGTTGTTTTGTGTTAATTTTATTGCGTACGATTTTGAGACCCACCCGAAGCCAATATCAACACTTATAGCGTTGACATACGTGTCCTCGTTCCGTTTCTTTCATTTTGTTTTGTTGTTTCATTATTTTGAATATTAATATTATATATGACGAAATCTAACACTTGTGCCAGTTAAATAAGCATTTAATTTTGTTAATTGAATGAGTTAAACATAAAACGTCTTACATATTAAATGTATGGTGAATGAAAATTTTGGTTAAAAATGACGTATGAGGCATCTTGTAACATGTAAAATATGTGTAGAGAATAAGTGGACAAAGTAAAATTATTTTTTTCCTTCAAACTTGGTTGGTAAATCATAATAAGTAATTTATATTACTCGTAAAATCCTTGTTTTCATATATTAATAATTTGATACTAGAAGATTGTGATGTGTTTGTCAAGAATTTGTTTAATTTAATTTGAAAAAGGAGTTATTGGCAAAATTAACTATCTCTACTACCTTATAAAGCAAAAACAAGAATGGGTGAATGTTGAAACAAGGATGGTTGAAACACTTTTATTTTCTGGGCCCTACCAAAAATCTATATATATTCCAACCATAAATTTACACACACCACACCAACATACAACAAACACTCTCCTCTCAAAAACTCTCTACACTACCACGCAATAACTGTCGTCACCTCTGCCGGACGTCCTAACAAACCACACAATAACCGTCGCCGATGGACCTCACAACCACTACACAATACTACCACCGAATATAACAGTCATCAAAAGATTTTTTCAAGTTTTATGGTATTTAATGAGTTATTTATATGGATCTCGACTATATATTAAGTTTTTTGGTTTCTTTTTGTAGATCTACGATTTTTTTTGTTTGGGTCCATTGTTTAGATCCGTAGTTTATACAAATAGATCTATAGTCGTTGTATGTAGATCTAAGTTTTTCCTAACTTTTTTGGATTTTTTACCAGCTGTCTTTGTCGTCTCAGTCGGAAACGGCTGCCTTTGCAAAGTTGGCGCTGCTGTCTTGGAAGACTCACCGGAAAGACGTTAGTAAGTTTGCTATAAATTTGTTTCAATGTTCAAGTAAATGTAAGTTTGATATAATTTTTTTCTAAAATTTCAGCCACCGCCGGAGTATCCATTTAGATCGTCGGAATATGTTTAGTTGCGCCCGGACACTGCTTAGCCGATCCCGTAATCGGCTTTGTACGTCTTATAATTTTTGGTAATGTTTTTATTTCATATGTTATATTTTTTTATCCTTTTATGTATTCTATCAAGTTTGATAATACGTTTTTTAATAGATACTTGCTTTTCTTTTGTAGATCTTAGTCGCTGCTGTCGATCTTGCTTGAATTCCCGCTGCCGACACTACTACGTCCATCTCACCATCGGAAATCGTATTTGTCTCAAAAAATTGGGTACCATTTAAAATTTGTTTTACAAGTTTGTTGTTTTACCTTTTGTCTAACTTTTATTAATAATTTTTTTTTAATTTTGTTTGTGTAAAACTTTCAGGTGACACCGGAGTATTTATCAAGTTCTCGCATAAGTTGTTTAGCCAACCGTTCGAAACTAATGATTTACTATAAAAATTTTGTTTTAGTTTTGTTGGTCGTATTTTGTTGTGTAACTTTGTCAAAGATTTATCAGACATTATTTGTTCTTTCTTCTAATTAGTTGGTATTTTGAGAATTTAAGGTGTAAGGAAATTTTGTGTATTAAGGTGGTAGGAAACTTTGGGTAGAAGGTGTTAAGAAATTTTGTTTGGTGTAGGCAGTCTTTTGTATTTTATAAAATTGTTTAATTTTATAATTAGATTATGTATAAAATTTCGAACTATTTTGAAATTTGTGTAAGTCTGACGTTGTTCATCTCGAAAAACATGTTTGAAAATTCAAAGTCAATACTTTTTGAAAAGAGGCTATATTTTCTTTACAGTAAATATTTGAGGGGCTCGAGGGTCAAAGCATTCTGAATAAGTTCAGTAATTAAATTCAAACTTTGCGTTGTGAATTGTAAATGACAACAAAAAAAGTGGAAAAAAAGATAAAGTTACTTTCTCGAATGTGTTTCTCTCTGTACAACAATTAAACCAAAAAAAATATCATCATCACACGTATTTTATATGTGTTTTCTATTGGATTCAACAATTTCTTTTTCCTTTTTTAGAAGAAAATTCTAACTGAATCTAATGCTTTGAAAACCAGTTTTTAAATCGATTTTGTCTGAGTCATCGAATTCGGCTCAACTCAGGTAAACGTCCAATTCGATTTTTTTTTATATTTTTAATAATTAACTAAATTATTTTTAAAAATAACTTAAATTATGTATAAAAGTCATGAAATCATCCGTATATTGAACATATAAACTATTTATCAAATAATATAATATGTAAAAATCAAAACACGTCGTAAATACGTTAAATTCATATATTTAAAAAAGACTCGAAAAAATCAAAACCCATCCGGGTTGAATCAGGTCACTTCAAACTCTGCATGCTTAATCGAGTTTCGAAAATATAAATTACCAGTTTTTTGGGCTGACATCGAGTCAACTGGTTGATCCGTTCAGATCAAAACGAGTTTGAAAACATTGATCGAATCACTCATGGTTTTTGTCATAAAAACATTTAGGTGGATACAATAATAATTCAAAGAAAACTCTAATTGTTCCCAAAAAAAACTTTAAACACTTGCATTGTATATTTATATTTTGTTTTTAAAGTCAAAATAAAAGATTTTAAAGTAAACACTTATTTTCTCAAGTTGAGAAAAAATATTTTATTTTAAACACCATTAAAAACTATATACTATAACTTTTATTTTATTTACTTTACTCGAGAACACAGTCTTATACCAAAGTAAAGCTAAAGCAAAAAAAATTCAACTCATAGTAATATAACTTTAAGCACAAATGCTAAGCTACTAAAACACAAAAACTAAACTCATAATAATCTATAATTTGTTGATTATTGGCATATTTGTTAAAAACTCCAAACCTTCACCGCTAAACCCATGATATTTAGCTATAAAACATAACACTCGAGCATATTATTAAAGTTTTAAGTGACTACAGTATATAACTTCAAATGAACTTAACTATCCTGTTCGAAAAACCTTGTAATAATGCATGAACCATACCAACCTTACACATGAACAAGAGTTTTAAAATTGTTGACCTCTTAAAAAACAAGAACACTTTCTATTGAGAAAAAAGAAGTGTCTCATAGTTTTCTTGGATAGTGAAAATCATTAGGTTTGTGGTTTTGACCAAAGGACACGTTAGGATGTCTAAAGAATTTCTTAATAGTATTTTTATAGAGAACCATGACAAAATTTTAAATTAAAGTATGAATTTTGAGAACCTCAAACCATGAAAAAAGTTAAGGAGGTGAGGTCAAATAAAAGTGTTATTCCAACTGAAGGCAAAAAAGAACACATTTTATGCAAGTGGGTAACCTCCTCTTTCACTTCACTATACTGTTCTTAAAACATGCAAAAAAATACAAATCAATGCAACTATACTCTCTCTAAAATTATGTAAACCACTAACGGTAAATAATGTTATAAAATTAGTTGTTATAATTAGTTGTTATAATATATGTTGTTAATATATTTGATAGCTCACAAGTGTAAAGCTTTTGATTTCAAAATAATGAAATTTTAATATACATTTCAAACATCTAAATTTGTAAACTTGAAATATTTGAATTTTCAAAATATTAATTTCAATTAATGATAAAAGTACTACATTTTTGGAATGCGGAAGTGTTTTGGCCCTCGATTTGATTATAACCAAGTCTCTTTGTTCTATTCCAGAAAAAAAGTCTATTTGTTGGAACCATGGTGAGAAATAAAAAATAAAGTCAAACAATGAACGTGATTGATGGAAATTAGAGTTTGTTAAACTTGTAAAAAATTAGAGAATATTTGTTGAAATATTTGGTTAACTTTTTCACAGGTTGAAAATTAAAAATTGTAGAACATCAATTGATAAAGAAATTTAAAAATTACTTTTCATTTTTCATAAACTTTGACAATTTAAATTTTTTTGAAATTTTCATAGTTTTTAAATCTGATTATTTTTTGGGAAAATTCAAGTTGTGTCACGAAATTCAAAATTAAATTAATGAGAAAAGGTATAGCATGTGAGTGTACTATCGCTGTTCACACGTGAGTATATCATCTTTTTGATTGCTAAAGATAACATATAAAGATTTTAAATATCATCCTTTTACCGAAGGTTAAAGAAGCGATCGTGGGTGAGATCGAGTTAGATCGATCGACCGAGGTAAACCGATCGTCGTAACGGTGGTAACCGAATGCGACTCGATCCGATACTGTGTTGCGTGCAACCTTATGAGTTAGATTAACACCAAACATACACTTGGACCTCATAAATATCAATGTGATACATTATTATTTTTACCACACTAAAGTATTTTGAATATATATTATTGACGTGCAAGAAAAATAAACGCATGAGCGATACTATTTTTCTACAAAAAAATATTGGCTAATTTTTTAACCACCGATGATGATATGGTTTTACTACAACATAAATATATCATGAACACATATGTAACGTAACCTGGTTTAATAAGAAACATTATTACCGCTATAGTTTTGATGAAGCGGAAGACAACCCACAAAACTTCTATCCTCTTGAATTCATAAACTCTCTCAACGTGAGCGGATTGCCACCCACATTACTTGCGTTTGAAAATTGGATGCCCGATTATCCTTTTAAGGAATCTCGATCCGGCAAATGGATTATGTAATGGTACGAGGTTGATATGCAAACGCTTTGATCTTAATGTTATCGATGATGAAATTGTTGTCGGGCAGCATGCTGGAGTTAGAGTTCTCTTGCCAAGAATTCCTCTAGCTCCATCAGAAGCTAAAGAGGACGCAATTTCCTGTCCGCCTTTCCTTTGCGATGACAATCAATAAAGCTCAGGGGCAAACAATTCCAAATGTGGGTGTCTATTTGCCCGACTCTGTTTTCTCCCATGGCCAACTTTATGTAGCATTGTCTAGAGGGATATCACGATCAACAACCAAAGTTTTAGTGAAGCCAGTTAAGCAGTTTGCTGAAGGAGTGTACACCTCAAATGTTGTATACCAAGAAGTTTTGCGCGATGATTAACGGTCGTTACATTTGATCATTTATTGTTTGACGTTTAATTTTAATAACTGATTTTTAATATGTTGTTTGGTATTAGATATTTTATTTAAAACTGAATTATCACATGCTACCACATTTTGCAATTATACTTGGATCTTACCACGATGTAATGTTTCGTTAATTATCTGCCGCTAGGCAATTCCGCCGCTATGCGCGGGTACTAGCCTAGTATGAATATCGAGTATAGACGGCTTGAGGTTTGATATGAATTAATTTTTGGGTCATTATGGTAAACTTTTGGCGTATCTTTTAATACAGAAAATGAGTAGAAAAATTGGCCTCATATTTTGGAGCTAGAGACTTTGTAAAATTTGTTTTATTTTAAACATATGGTCAAGTTATATTTACGAATGCATTGGTATAAACTGGAAATCGTCACTTGTTGTAGTGAATAAACTGGGATAAAATCAAAATATACAATTTAAGTGAGAAATTCTAACGCTTGAAATAGATTATTAAAAATTGATGGAACGTCATTTTACTCTGCTGCGAGATGTGTTCATTTTAAAATCACTTGACAATTGGCTAAACATATAAAATTAGAATTTTCTACATTTTGGAATTATTAAAATAAGCATTTTGATTATTTATTTTATTATTATTATTATCGAGATTCAAGTCTCGACTAAAATCAGTAAGTTATCTGAGAAAATACTACGTGTAACATCTTTAACGTCTGACTCGAGTCGCGTGAATAAAATATAGCATAACAGTTCTAAGGAAGACTTATGTATAATAAAAAGTCAAAGGTTGATTTTTAAGAGTTAATTGGGCTAGTTTGAGTCATGTTGGATACTTTTATATACGTAATAAGACAAGTCGTAATAATAATAACGTAAAACTTTGAAAATTCTTACTATGTACGTTTTTGGTACTTAAGATATGAATATTAATGAGGTTTTGATACAAGTATGGATATTTTCAAAACTAATGCTTTTACCAATTATAATAACCGAGTCACTAAATCCACTAATGTAGTAATGTCCTTGAGATGGCAACTTTCCAGAAATAAAAACTTTGTAAAGTTGAAAATGAGAGATATGAAGTCTTAAACGATGTAACATAAATTAAAAATGTGCAAATGTTCGCTTTTACAATGTACAAGGAAACATTAATTAGAATACGCAAGTGGATTACCCAACAAACACATACTGGTATTATTTTCTTAAGACGTAATGTTTTGAGTCACGATGGTTCGATCGTACAACATCCCTTCTTCGATTTTGCAAGTCTATATCTGAACTTGGGTAGTCCTGTGATTTATCATTTTAATATTGTCCATGGTATGAAACCATTATTTATTTTTGAATTGCTACTTCGCTAGTACTTGATAATGAGGGTATGTCACCCGGTGTATCTTTTGTCCTCTTCTTGGACGCTGTAACTTTTCTTCTTTCGGTTAATGGAACCTAAATTTGGTGGAATGTGTGTGTAACTCGAGACGATGGGAATTACAATTGTTGTCCTATTTTTGGCGCTTGTGTTGATGTTCGATGTCCACTCCATGTATTTTATAGATCGCTGTTGTTATCCCGAAACTCTTGTCATATATTCGAACTATTTTCATATCTAATGTAGTTAATTTCCGTTGGAAAATATATTGCTTATTTATCTTAAATGATCTCATTGATTTTTTATTTTTACTATTCATTATGCTTGCAATGATCTTTAATCTGGAACCACCTTACCGTTATTTTTATGAACAATCGGTTTCGAAAATATGTACGAGTGTGCGAAATGTTTTGTTGAACCAAATGCAAATGGTGTCGATTTATTTGTTTATTTATTTTTCTCACAAAAAGGCAAAGCAAAAGTATGTTTTCAAAGTGTATGAAAAATATTTGATGTGTTCTTTGAAACGATAATAACAATATTTTCTCATTTCAAATGATTTAACTATTTTGAAGATTAGGTCGAAAACTTTCATAGTCATAATCGGTGTGTAATAAAAATGATTGTGTTGTCACCCGATCCTCAATTATGCACAGCTTAGCTAACTTTGCATAATTCGGGAAGAGTCCTATTTTGTTGGTTGTCGTTGCATGGTCCTCAAGTATGCATGATCTGGCTAATTATGCATAGTTCAGGAAGAGCACTATCGTGTCAAATCAATCGGTCATCTTAAATCTTGTAGTGTTTTGATAAATATTTGGATGAGAACGCTTTTAAAACGGTGGATCCTTATGCAAGTAATCGTATTCTCTTGGATTCCTAAAGAAATTTTTAAATTTTCTTGTGTTCCTTGAAATCTTTTCTTTCGTTTGACATTGACTTAGTAAGTCACCGTGACCGAGTAATTATGGAAAAATGTTTTTATGTATTGTAAGTAACCTGCGAATTCCATCACAATCACTAGGATGTTGATGAAATACCAAAGGAGCTCATGCCGACACTGAGGAGAAATTTAAACAAAAATAGAAGACTGCCGAAGTAGAGGAAAGCCGAGTTCGAACAACTCTGAGAGAAATGACAAAGACTTCACCTACATCAAATGTACCATACTTTAATTATTTTCTTTTCTCTTTCTTTTGATATGTCAAACGACACGCGATAAACTGTTGAAGTTTACCAACTGTGCATCGGTAGTTGGAACACAATTCCATTTGCCGTCTTCGTTTATTCAATTGAGGAATCCTCTTCACTTGACTCGATTTTCTTTTATCGATGATGGTTAAACGACAGATAGCCATAGTTGATGTTTATGTGCTAAACCCTTGCCTTTTATGTATTTATGTGGTATGTGATTTAGTCGAATGATTGTACATTATGCAAGCTCAAGGCTGTAGTATGAATTGATTTATGATTGTGGATCATGTGTCCTATGTAATACCTTTTTAACTGTGAACAACGATGCTTATTGAGATTTTTACCATGCTTGGGACGGAAGTGAGATGGTGTTCTTGTAATATCTTTTGGGTATGGATCCGTGTGTGAGCACCCTGCGATGACATATGTATTTATTTCTTTCTTTTGGATATGCATCTATAGCTAGCAAGCCGTGAATCTGCTTTAACTTGTAATTTTCTTTTGACTGGACTCATCCGAAATCCCGTCAAATATTCTTATTTTATCTTGGCTTGGCTAATTAGCAAGCATGAGTTAACTTGATTGAACTTAATTGCTTGGCATGGTTTGACTATTTTGCAAACATGTCAGGATGTGGTTGTATATGTTTTATTGTGTCTTTTGGGTTGATTGGATTGGGATGCTTTTGAGAGAGTTATGTAAACGCCGAATGATTTCCGTATCGATGAATTCGTTTTTGACGATATAGGTTTGTATGTATGTAATATTGCAATAATGTTATTTCGTACGACTAGCATTAATTACTTCGTATCGTATATTCTGAACGTTTTCGATGGGGTTATGTGCGACCCGTGCAATTTTATTTTATGAATAATTATCTTTATGAGATAGATGGACCAAGTGAAAGGACGATTCGAACATTGGAAGACATGCTCCGAGCGTGTGTGATTGATTTTGGTAGTTGTTGAGATCGACACTTTCTGTTTGTAGTATCTTTGCACAACGACATTTACCATGTTAGCATTGGAGCTGTAACATTTGAATAATTATGTTGATGGAAATATAGATCGCCAGTTAGATGGAATGAAGTAGGAAAAATTCAGTTGAATGGACTTGAAATGATTCGAGAGACTACGGAAGAGATGGTGTAGATTAAGAATCACTAGTTAACCGCGAGAAGCTGTGAGAAGAGATGTGTTGATAACCGTAGGAAGAATTTGGAAAATTTAAGTGGAGATCATGGATCGAGATGTTAAGAGATTGAAGCAAGGTATAATACTCATTGTGAAGGTATGATGGAACCCGAGACGTGAACCGAAGTTCACATCGGAACATGAAGACCTCTTTAGGAAGAAGTACCCTCATCTTTCTAGTAGTACGAAATGCGAGTATAAGAATGGGAGAGCGCCGGGATGTCGCTCCCTTAAGGAGGGGAGGATGTGATACCGGTGAATGTGCCGTATGGTGCTAATTTATTGTCTCAAGAGCTGTTCAGTATGGACATCTCTCTTAAGTTGTGACTCACTTGAGGATGTGATACCCCAAGCCCAACGCCATTATTTAATCCTAATTTACATATATTTTTGAAATTTTTAAGAATTTTTAACGTGGATTTATTCGACGGTTTAATTTGAAACCAATGATCGAAGCCTTAATTTATACGTTTGACGACTTAAGAAGAACCGATAACGACTACGATACAGACGGATGCCCAAAATTTACATTTTAAAATCGATTGATCGATGTTTGAATTTTTCGAGATTTTTATTTTTATTACGTTTTAAGTCGAGTCGGAACCATATGAATATTCGTTTTGTGTGCGTTTGAACCACTTAAAAATATTTTGAGGTAGCCGGGACGAAAACCAACTCCCGTAAATTTTTAAAAACCGACTAGTTACCATTTCCCGCTCTTTGCTAACTAGTTTGCAAACAAGGCCAAAAGATAGCCTTATTTACACATTTGGTCCTCCCTCCACTATATATAAACTTATTTTTTTCACACACACCTCATTTTTACACTCCAAAAATTTTCTCCTCCCTCCTTTCTCTTTCAAAACCCACGGCCAACACCACCACCATTGATCCACCACCAAAATTTTTATTTTTGAGAAAACTAATCAAAGACCCATGTTTATAATCATCTTGTAAGTGAATCCCACCAATAAAATCTAACATGCATCAACTTTGATTTTTCAATAACTATTTTGATGAACAAGTGGGTTTTGATCTAATTTTTCTCATTTTATGTTCTTAATTTGTGTTTAGGATTGAAGGAAACCATTAAACAAGCTTGGGATTAATTTTTATTGGTGTTCTTGCTTCTCCAAACCTACGGCCCAATTGGGGGTGTTTGGTTTCTTTGATTTGATCTTGATTGGTTATGGGTATGTGTTCATATCCATGTTTTTATTATTTTAAATTGATTTAATTACATTGCATGCGTGACTTTTGAAATGGGTTTTCTTTTTGATTGTTCATGCAAGTGATTATGTATGATAGGACTGGTTTATTATGTTTGGATGATGTTATAATAGCTCTAGGAGGTGATGAAAGTGATTGGAAAAGTGATTTGGGATGATTTTAAAGAGGTGATTTTAGAGCAGATTGTTTAAGGGTATTTTTCGTGGGTTTAAGTCTGAGCTAAGGTTGAGAAGATAGGATATTGTTGTAGAGCTTCTTTCTAGCTTTGTTTTGGTACAAGGTAGAGCTTTTGACTCCAAACGAGTCAAAGTACGCTAGTTTGAATTTTCGTGTACCGGGAGATGAAAGTCGACATAATCCGAAATTATGTTCGATTTTTGGTCAAATCTTGGGGACTATAAGTTGAGTTTTAAAAATTATTGGAGGCTGTTATTAGGGTATAAACCTAGCATTTTGAGTCTATTTTCATAATCAGGAGTCGAATTTGTAAACACGAATTCTTAAGAAGGTCAAAATGGTTTTACAACGCGAAGGTACAAAACTGTCCGAAATTTGGAGTTTAGTAATGTGACGAGTAGTAGGTCTTAGGAGTGAGATCTTTTTATGAAATTTAATATGGGCTTTATACAGGTCGTAAAGGATTTTTACAAATTTTCTCGTAATTTCTGGTAAGGTCTAATATAGGAAAACAGCCCGTACATTTGGTATGTACCGGCAAAATTGTAAAATGCGCAATAGTTTAATAAAGTATAAAAGTGGACGCGTCTAGTAAATATCACTTGTATGGATTTTTGGCGTGAGTTTATACAAACTTTGAGTGACTTTACTTATTTATATACAGTACTTGATGGTACTTGAAGTAGTTGATTCATTACGTGTTTATTCGTTAGGTGTTGTGTTTGATTTCCTGGGGCATCCACATCGTCGGTGATCGACTTTGTTTACGTCGTAGTTACTAATACTACCACTACTACCTAAGGTGAGTCTATAGCCTCGCTCTTTACTTATTTCAAATGTTTTGACCCGCGAGGGGGATACATGTTATTTAAATGAAAATGAACATAAGTCATGAATGATTGTTGGACCCGAATGATGCCTTGAATTGTGTTGAGTACCTAGTTGTAGAAGTCCCTAAATTCGTGAATTATTAACTATTGTCTTGCCCTTGTGTGGGTTGGTGATAGCCGCTTAATACAATTGATAGTACTATGGGGTTGACGACCCTATCCGAGACGAGAGCTAGTACGTTGAGTACCCTCTACGGACGGATAACTTGTGATAAGAAATAAGGTATAATTACAACTAATGCCTTTAGAAGGGGCCCTGGTTTCACTTAAATCATGCCGGTCTATGTACGCGGTTGATTGAGTTAACGGATTAGTGTCACGAGCTTAAACACAACTATTAGCTATTGCTAAAGATAATATCCTTGAATAATAGATTGTGAGTACGACAATGCTATTGAATGGTCATGATTGGTTTTAATACTTATGTTCAACTTATGATTTGGTAAACCTATAGATTCGCTCAACCGTTGTGTTGACGATTTTAAGCATGTGTTTTAGGTAATCAAGATTGATAGCAGCGGAGCATGCATGGAAGGAGTTGGTGCTTTATTGGTCTAAAACTTATGGATTTCCTTTCCTTTTTATCAAATTAATTATTTTTATGTCTTCATAAAAATATTGTTGTGTTTTGGTTGAGATCTTTGGGACAAGTAATGCTACTCTGATTTAAACATCAATTGTTGGGTTGGAAATGTTTTAGACAATGATTAAAACATGCAAAAAAATACAAATCAATGCAACTATACTCTCTCTAAAATTATGTAAACCACTAACGGTAAATAATGTTATAAAATTAGTTGTTATAATTAGTTGTTATAATATATGTTGTTAATATATTTGATAGCTCACAAGTGTAAAGCTTTTGATTTCAAAATAATGAAATTTTAATATACATTTCAAACATTTAAATTTGTAAACTTGAAATATTTGAATTTTCAAAATATTAATTTCAATTAATGATAAAAGTACTACATTTTTGGAATGCGGAAGTGTTTTGGCCCTCGATTTGATTATAACCAAGTCTCTTTGTTCTATTCCAGAAAAAAAGTCTATTTGTTGGAACCATGGTGAGAAATAAAAAATAAAGTCAAACAATGAACGTGATTGATGGAAATTAGAGTTTGTTAAACTTGTAAAAAATTAGAGAATATTTGTTGAAATATTTGGTTAACTTTTTCACAGGTTGAAAATTAAAAATTGTAGAACATCAATTGATAAAGAAATTTAAAAATTACTTTTCATTTTTCATAAACTTTGACAATTTAAATTTTTTTGAAATTTTCATAGTTTTTAAATCTGATTATTTTTTGGGAAAATTCAAGTTGTGTCACGAAATTCAAAATTAAATTAATGAGAAAAGGTATAGCATGTGAGTGTACTATCGCTGTTCACACGTGAGTATATCATCTTTTTGATTGCTAAAGATAACATATAAAGATTTTAAATATCATCCTTTTACCGAAGGTTAAAGAAGCGATCGTGGGTGAGATCGAGTTAGATCGATCGACCGAGGTAAACCGATCGTCGTAACGGTGGTAACCGAATGCGACTCGATCCGATACTGTGTTGCGTGCAACCTTATGAGTTAGATTAACACCAAACATACACTTGGACCTCATAAATATCAATGTGATACATTATTATTTTTACCACACTAAAGTATTTTGAATATATATTATTGACGTGCAAGAAAAATAAACGCATGAGCGATACTATTTTTCTACAAAAAAATATTGGCTAATTTTTTAACCACCGATGATGATATGGTTTTACTACAACATAAATATATCATGAACACATATGTAACGTAACCTGGTTTAATAAGAAACATTATTACCGCTATAGTTTTGATGAAGCGGAAGACGACCCACAAAACTTCTATCCTCTTGAATTCATAAACTCTCTCAACGTGAGCGGATTGCCACCCACATTACTTGCGTTTGAAAATTGGATGCCCGATTATCCTTTTAAGGAATCTCGATCCGGCAAATGGATTATGTAATGGTACGAGGTTGATATGCAAACGCTTTGATCTTAATGTTATCGATGATGAAATTGTTGTCGGGCAGCATGCTGGAGTTAGAGTTCTCTTGCCAAGAATTCCTCTAGCTCCATCAGAAGCTAAAGAGGACGCAATTTCCTGTCCGCCTTTCCTTTGCGATGACAATCAATAAAGCTCAGGGGCAAACAATTCCAAATGTGGGTGTCTATTTGCCCGACTCTGTTTTCTCCCATGGCCAACTTTATGTAGCATTGTCTAGAGGGATATCACGATCAACAACCAAAGTTTTAGTGAAGCCAGTTAAGCAGTTTGCTGAAGGAGTGTACACCTCAAATGTTGTATACCAAGAAGTTTTGCGCGATGATTAACGGTCGTTACATTTGATCATTTATTGTTTGACGTTTAATTTTAATAACTGATTTTTAATATGTTGTTTGGTATTAGATATTTTATTTAAAACTGAATTATCACATGCTACCACATTTTGCAATTATACTTGGATCTTACCACGATGTAATGTTTCGTTAATTATCTGCCGCTAGCCAATTCCGCCGCTATGCGCGGGTACTAGCCTAGTATGAATATCGAGTATAGACGGCTTGAGGTTTGATATGAATTAATTTTTGGGTCATTATGGTAAACTTTTGGCGTATCTTTTAATACAGAAAATGAGTAGAAAAATTGGCCTCATATTTTGGAGCTAGAGACTTTGTAAAATTTGTTTTATTTTAAACATAAGGTCAAGTTATATTTACGAATGCATTGGTATAAACTAGAAATCGTCACTTGTTGTAGTGAATAAACTGGGATAAAATCAAAATATACAATTTAAGTGAGAAATTCTAACGCTTGAAATAGATTATTAAAAATTGATGGAACGTCATTTTACTCTGCTGCGAGATGTGTTCATTTTAAAATCACTTGACAATTGGCTAAACATATAAAATTAGAATTTTCTACATTTTGGAATTATTAAAATAAGCATTTTGATTATTTATTTTATTATTATTATTATCGAGATTCAAGTCTCGACTAAAATCAGTAAGTTATCTGAGAAAATACTACGTGTAACATCTTTAACGTCTGACTCGAGTCGCGTGAATAAAATATAGCATAACAGTTCTAAGGAAGACTTATGTATAATAAAAAGTCAAAGGTTGATTTTTAAGAGTTAATTGGGCTAGTTTGAGTCATGTTGGATACTTTTATATACGTAATAAGACAAGTCGTAATAATAATAACGTAAAACTTTGAAAATTCTTACTATGTACGTTTTTGGTACTTAAGATATGAATATTAATGAGGTTTTGATACAAGTATGGATATTTTCAAAACTAATGCTTTTACCAATTATAATAACCGAGTCACTAAATCCACTAATGTAGTAATGTCCTTGAGATGGCAACTTTCCAGAAATAAAAACTTTGTAAAGTTGAAAATGAGAGATATGAAGTCTTAAACGATGTAACATAAATTAAAAATGTGCAAATGTTCGCTTTTATAATGTACAAGGAAACATTAATTAGAATACGCAAGTGGATTACCCAACAAACACATACTGGTATTATTTTCTTAAGACGTAATGTTTTGAGTCACGATGGTTCGATCGTACAACATCCCTTCTTCGATTTTGCAAGTCTATATCTGAACTTGGGTAGTCCTGTGATTTATCATTTTAATATTGTCCATGGTATGAAACCATTATTTATTTTTGAATTGCTACTTCGCTAGTACTTGATAATGAGGGTATGTCACCCGGTGTATCTTTTGTCCTCTTCTTGGACGCTGTAACTTTTCTTCTTTCGGTTAATGGAACCTAAATTTGGTGGAATGTGTGTGTAACTCGAGACGATGGGAATTACAATTGTTGTCCTATTTTTGGCGCTTGTGTTGATGTTCGATGTCCACTCCATGTATTTTATAGATCGCTGTTGTTATCCCGAAACTCTTGTCATATATTCGAACTATTTTCATATCTAATGTAGTTAATTTCCGTTGGAAAATATATTGCTTATTTATCTTAAATGATCTCATTGATTTTTTATTTTTACTATTCATTATGCTTGCAATGATCTTTAATCTGGAACCACCTTACCGTTATTTTTATGAACAATCGGTTTCGAAAATATGTATGAGTGTGCGAAATGTTTTGTTGAACCAAATGCAAATGGTGTCGATTTATTTGTTTATTTATTTTTCTCACAAAAAGGCAAAGCAAAAGTATGTTTTCAAAGTGTATGAAAAATATTTGATGTGTTCTTTGAAACGATAATAACAATATTTTCTCATTTCAAATGATTTAACTATTTTGAAGATTAGGTCGAAAACTTTCATAGTCATATTCGGTGTGTAATAATAATGATTGTGTTGTCACCCGATCCTCAATTATGCACAGCTTAGCTAACTTTGCATAATTCGGGAAGAGTCCTATTTTGTTGGTTGTCGTTGCATGGTCCTCAAGTATGCATGATCTGGCTAATTATGCATAGTTCAGGAAGAGCACTATCGTGTCAAATCAATCGGTCATCTTAAATCTTGTAGTGTTTTGATAAATATTTGGATGAGAACGCTTTTAAAACGGTGGATCCTTATGCAAGTAATCGTATTCTCTTGGATTCCTAAAGAAATTTTTAAATTTTCTTGTGTTCCTTGAAATCTTTTCTTTCGTTTGACATTGACTTAGTAAGTCACCGTGACCGAGTAATTATGGAAAAATGTTTTTATGTATTGTAAGTAACCTGCGAATTCCATCACAATCACTAGGATGTTGATGAAATACCAAAGGAGCTCATGCCGACACTGAGGAGAAATTTAAACAAAAATAGAAGACTGCCGAAGTAGAGGAAAGCCGAGTTCGAACAACTCTGAGAGAAATGACAAAGACTTCACCTACATCAAATGTACCATACTTTAATTATTTTCTTTTCTCTTTCTTTTGATATGTCAAACGACACGCGATAAACTGTTGAAGTTTACCAACTGTGCATCGGTAGTTGGAACACAATTCCATTTGCCGTCTTTGTTTATTCAATTGAGGAATCCTCTTCACTTGACTCGATTTTCTTTTATCGATGATGGTTAAACGACAGATAGCCATAGTTGATGTTTATGTGCTAAACCCTTGCCTTTTATGTATTTATGTGGTATGTGATTTAGTCGAATGATTGTACATTATGCAAGCTCAAGGCTGTAGTATGAATTGATTTATGATTGTGGATCATGTGTCCCATGTAATACCTTTTTAACTGTGAACAACGATGCTTATTGAGATTTTTACCATGCTTGGGACGGAAGTGAGATGGTGTTCTTGTAATATCTTTTGGGTATGGATCCGTGTGTGAGCACCCTGCGATGACATATGTATTTATTTCTTTCTTTTGGATATGCATCTATAGCTAGCAAGCCGTGAATCTGCTTTAACTTGTAATTTTCTTTTGACTGGACTCATCCGAAATCCCGTCAAATATTCTTATTTTATCTTGGCTTGGCTAATTAGCAAGCATGAGTTAACTTGATTGAACTTAATTGCTTGGCATGGTTTGACTATTTTGCAAACATGTCAGGATGTGGTTGTATATGTTTTATTGTGTCTTTTGGGTTGATTGGATTGGGATGCTTTTGAGAGAGTTATGTAAACGCCGAATGATTTCCGTATCGATGAATTCATTTTTGACGATATAGGTTTGTATGTATGTAATATTGCAATAATGTTATTTCGTACGACTAGCATTAATTACTTCGTATCGTATATTCTGAACGTTTTCGATGGGGTTATGTGCGACCCGTGCAATTTTATTTTATGAATAATTATCTTTATGAGATAGATGGACCAAGTGAAAGGACGATTCGAACATTGGAAGACATGCTCCGAGCGTGTGTGATTGATTTTGGTAGTTGTTGAGATCGACACTTTCTGTTTGTAGTATCTTTGCACAACGACATTTACCATGTTAGCATTGGAGCTGTAACATTTGAATAATTATGTTGATGGAAATATAGATCGCCAGTTAGATGGAATGAAGTAGGAAAAATTCAGTTGAATGGACTTGAAATGATTCGAGAGACTACGGAAGAGATGGTGTAGATTAAGAATCACTAGTTAACCGCGAGAAGCTGTGAGAAGAGATGTGTTGATAACCGTAGGAAGAATTTGGAAAATTTAAGTGGAGATCATGGATCGAGATGTTAAGAGATTGAAGCAAGGTATAATACTCATTGTGAAGGTATGATGGAACCCGAGACGTGAACCGAAGTTCACATCGGAACATGAAGACCTCTTTAGGAAGAAGTACCCTCATCTTTCTAGTAGTACGAAATGCGAGTATAAGAATGGGAGAGCGCCGGGATGTCGCTCCCTTAAGGAGGGGAGGATGTGATACCGGTGAATGTGCCGTATGGTGCTAATTTATTGTCTCAAGAGCTGTTCAGTATGGACATCTCTCTTAAGTTGTGACTCACTTGAGGATGTGATACCCCAAGCCCAACGCCATTATTTAATCCTAATTTACATATATTTTTGAAATTTTTAAGAATTTTTAACGTGGATTTATTCGACGGTTTAATTTGAAACCAATGATCGAAGCCTTAATTTATACGTTTGACGACTTAAGAAGAACCGATAACGACTACGATACAGACGGATGCCCAAAATTTACATTTTAAAATCGATTGATCGATGTTTGAATTTTTCGAGATTTTTATTTTTATTACGTTTTAAGTCGAGTCGGAACCATATGAATATTCGTTTTGTGTGCGTTTGAACCACTTAAAAATATTTTGAGGTAGCCGGGACGAAAACCAACTCCCGTAAATTTTTAAAAACCGACTAGTTACCATTTCCCGCTCTTTGCTAACTAGTTTGCAAACAAGGCCAAAAGATAGCCTTATTTACACATTTGGTCCTCCCTCCACTATATATAAACTTATTTTTTTCACACACACCTCATTTTTACACTCCAAAAATTTTCTCCTCCCTCCTTTCTCTTTCAAAACCCACGGCCAACACCACCACCATTGATCCACCACCAAAATTTTTATTTTTGAGAAAACTAATCAAAGACCCATGTTTATAATCATCTTGTAAGTGAATCCCACCAATAAAATCTAACATGCATCAACTTTGATTTTTCAATAACTATTTTGATGAACAAGTGGGTTTTGATCTAATTTTTCTCATTTTATGTTCTTAATTTGTGTTTAGGATTGAAGGAAACCATTAAACAAGCTTGGGATTAATTTTTATTGGTGTTCTTGCTTCTCCAAACCTACGGCCCAATTGGGGGTGTTTGGTTTCTTTGATTTGATCTTGATTGGTTATGGGTATGTGTTCATATCCATGTTTTTATTATTTTAAATTGATTTAATTACATTGCATGCGTGACTTTTGAAATGGGTTTTCTTTTTGATTGTTCATGCAAGTGATTATGTATGATAGGACTGGTTTATTATGTTTGGATGATGTTATAATAGCTCTAGGAGGTGATGAAAGTGATTGGAAAAGTGATTTGGGATGATTTTAAAGAGGTGATTTTAGAGCAGATTGTTTAAGGGTATTTTTCGTGGGTTTAAGTCTGAGCTAAGGTTGAGAAGATAGGATATTGTTGTAGAGCTTCTTTCTAGCTTTGTTTTGGTACAAGGTAGAGCTTTTGACTCCAAACGAGTCAAAGTACGCTAGTTTGAATTTTCGTGTACCGGGAGATGAAAGTCGACATAATCCGAAATTATGTTCGATTTTTGGTCAAATCTTGGGGACTATAAGTTGAGTTTTAAAAATTATTGGAGGCTGTTATTAGGGTATAAACCTAGCATTTTGAGTCTATTTTCATAATCAGGAGTCGAATTTGTAAACACGAATTCTTAAGAAGGTCAAAATGGTTTTACAACGCGAAGGTACAAAACTGTCCGAAATTTGGAGTTTAGTAATGTGACGAGTAGTAGGTCTTAGGAGTGAGATCTTTTTATGAAATTTAATATGGGCTTTATACAGGTCGTAAAGGATTTTTACAAATTTTCTCGTAATTTCTGGTAAGGTCTAATATAGGAAAACAGCCCGTACATTTGGTATGTACCGGCAAAATTGTAAAATGCACAATAGTTTAATAAAGTATAAAAGTGGACGCTCTAGTAAATATCACTTGTATGGATTTTTGGCGTGAGTTTATACAAACTTTGAGTGACTTTACTTATTTATATACAGTACTTGATGGTACTTGAAGTAGTTGATTCATTACGTGTTTATTCGTTAGGTGTTGTGTTTGATTTCCTGGGGCATCCACATCGTCGGTGATCGACTTTGTTTACGTCGTAGTTACTAATACTACCACTACTACCTAAGGTGAGTCTATAGCCTCGCTCTTTACTTATTTCAAATGTTTTGACCCACGAGGGGGATACATGTTATTTAAATGAAAATGAACATAAGTCATGAATGATTGTTGGACCCGAATGATGCCTTGAATTGTGTTGAGTACCTAGTTGTAGAAGTCCCTAAATTCGTGAATTATTAACTATTGTCTTGCCCTTGTGTGGGTTGGTGATAGCCGCTTAATACAATTGATAGTACTATGGGGTTGACGACCCTATCCGAGACGAGAGCTAGTACGTTGAGTACCCTCTACGGACGGATAACTTGTGATAAGAAATAAGGTATAATTACAACTAATGCCTTTAGAAGGGGCCCTGGTTTCACTTAAATCATGCCGGTCTATGTACGCGGTTGATTGAGTTAACGGATTAGTGTCACGAGCTTAAACACAACTATTAGCTATTGCTAAAGATAATATCCTTGAATAATAGATTGTGAGTACGACAATGCTATTGAATGGTCATGATTGGTTTTAATACTTATGTTCAACTTATGATTTGATAAACCTATAGATTCGCTCAACCGTTGTGTTGACGATTTTAAGCATGTGTTTTAGGTAATCAAGATTGATAGCAGCGGAGCATGCATGGAAGGAGTTGGTGCTTTATTGGTCTAAAACTTATGGATTTCCTTTCCTTTTTATCAAATTAATTATTTTTATGTCTTCATAAAAATATTGTTGTGTTTTGGTTGAGATCTTTGGGACAAGTAATGCTACTCTGATTTAAACATCAATTGTTGGGTTGGAAATGTTTTAGACAATGATTATAAATAATCTTTTATGTTTAAACGTCCCTTTTGAGGTTGTTTTATGTAATCGTGTGTGATGTGCTATGAAATAACGTCCAAAGTGGTATTCCGCTACGTGGTAAATTGGGGGTGTTATATTTCCCGTCCTTTAGTAAGGACAATCTCTTCCTTTATTAGGATTTCCCGTATGCAGCTAACTGTTTTCCCAGTAGTTACAGATTTAAATGCTTATGTTTTATTAGTTACCTTAGCCATATACATGCATGCCAGTTTCACCTAGTTATAGAGGTACTATAACCAGAACACTGGAGGCACCAGTGTTATGACTTCACCACGACGGAGTGATAGCTCGTGAAGTCCCTTCAGTTTATTTGGCCATTATTATTATTATTATTATATTATCATGTGGGGGGTATGGGTGCATCCTAGTTACAGTTTCAGTCAGGATTTCATGGTGAATGTGGTGTGCGCCTTGAATCCTTCACAAGGAGCTGATCCCTCCTACCCAGACCATATTAATAAGAGGCATCCCTTCTAATTGCATGACGATGTCACCCCTCTAAGTATTCATGCACGTTGTTGACCTCATGACCTATCTTAGCTTTTGGTATATTAAAATAATACAGATTTTCATAAGTAAACATAAGCTAAATTCAAAACTAAAACCCGTAAACATGCTATGTTCCCATGTCTTCCAGGACATAGTTATTCCGCTGTTAATCATGCTTTATATTCATTATATGCTTTCATTATTCTATGCCATATCGTGCTTTGTTATATCCGTGCACTGAGCGTTTTGCTCAGCCGTTACTTTTCTTCCATGTCCCACAACAGCAGGTACCCAAGGTCAAGCTTGAGAATTTGAAGGACATGTATAGGATGGAAGCTACCTTAGACTTCGTCTTCCTTTGCCATTATTTATTTATGCTTGTTTGGTCCTTCCTTATTCCAATTACTTTCATTATGTTTTGGGATATGTTTGGGAACCGATGTTTGATTCTAGTTTTCCCTTTGGTCATGTATGATTAGTACATTTTACCTTGCATGCTTTTATGACACGCCATAATCATCCTGTGATATTCCATTTATCAAAATGGGGTGTTACACTCAATCATTGCATCGTCGTCACTGAAACCTTGGATTAGCTCTTCAGGCTCCTCCAATAGATTAACAAAATCTCCAAAGTTTAGTGATCCCCTTGGTTTGTCCAGCTCTCCTCCAAATAAAGGTTTGCCTTAGTTTTGGTAACTCCCTGCCCCAAATCTTGAGGCTTAGGTTTTAGCCAACTGATGCTCATGGGCAGTTTAGATTGATCAGGGGTGGAGGTGAGATCCCTATCAGTGAGGTGTGTTACCCGTAGGCGTCTCCTAAGTCTTTGGGATCAATATTGGTCCCCTCAAGAAAAGTCTTTTGTTTTAGTGTGCCTTCATCAGGTGTTGTGGAGGTGAGATTCTTATTAGCGGGATATTTTACCCGTGGGCGTCCTTCTGAGTCTAAGGAATCGAGTTTTTGGTCCTCATGCAAATACTTGTGAGTTAGTGTGACTTCATTGGATTTGGTGGAAGTGATAGGCCTATCAGCGAGGTAGGTTACCCGTAGGCGTCTCTCTTAGTCTTTGGCGAACACGAGTAGGTAGGCGGCTAGGGGGCGGCAGGGCTGCGCCGGAGACTGCAAATGATGGGAATCCTATCGATAAAGAAGAGGTATAAGCATCGCATCCTCTGTTTCGCCCATGAAAGATTTTTGAATCATCAAAAATAATAAAAAATTTGAGGAACTTAAAAGAAGGGCTTTCGGTTTTTTTCACCCCGTTTTGTGGTCTTGCAGTTCCTAGCCGTCTTTTATGAGTCCGGAAAGCCTCCTCAGAGGGATACTCAAAATCGAATAGAGAAGGGCGGGCAGGGCTCCCACAAGAGCCTCGAATTATAGATCCGTAACACAAAACCCATACAAGCATCAAAGACAGCGACGATGTGCTTGACGGTCCCCCATAATACGCTCACTTGGGGACTTCTTACTCCAGTTGTTCCAAGAGTGTCCGCTAGTTGAACCGCGTCCAGTAACATCTTCACCATCTAGAGTAACAATGAGTCGAAGAACACCATGCAAAGGAGAAAGAAGTTGTCCCCTCTTCTCTGGGAACCCGCCGCCGCATATGTCGAAAAAGAGGGAGCGGGGAAGGAAGAACAACCCAACATTTTTTGATGAAAATCAAATAAATGAGACAAGGGTCGACCTTTTTCACGAAAGACAAAGACGGAGAGAGCAAGTTGTCCTCAGATAGATCCACGTGAAACCTTATTCACTATGGTAGATTCAAATGGGATACAAAAAGAGTTAACTGCCGAATGAAAATATCCCTCTTGGTCTATAACACCTAAACGGAAGAAAAATCCGGGCCAAACCCTTAATTTATAAAGGTTGTGATTTACGAGTGCCATCATCGGACTGAGTGGAAGGGAGTCCCGTATGAGAAGATTGTATTTTTCCTTCTCCATCATGAGGACCAGTATGTTGGCCCATCGACCCTGACTGTGATGTATCAGGGCCTCCCGTAATCTCTTTCCTTGGGGTATTTGAAGCTTGGTCTAAACAAGGGTGGTCTTTTTAGCCTTGGCCTTTTTAGGACGTGCTCGGAGGGCTCAGGGCCCTGTGCCTTTGGGTTTATCTTTGGCACAGTCTGAGTCCTCGTGTTCCCCTTCTTTAGTAAGAAAGGAATGGGAGACACGGATGATTCGCGACTGATCACCTCAGTCATGTGAGCCATCAAATCAATGAGGTTGACTTCAGATGGGTTCTTTGAAAAGTTTGTGGGAACTCAGGATTGGTTTAGAAAACACATTGAATTTTTTCTTAGTGTAAAGGGAACCCAGTAACTGATAGGTGTGAAAACACCCATCTTTTCTACCACTTAATTACATTAAAACGGGATCTAAACGTATATTTTATGTCGTAAATGGCGGAATTATGCGTGGTTTGTGTTTTTATTGTGTTTCAGGGTCGAGAAGGTGAAAAGTGGAGAAAACACGGCTTTCACGGGCTTGTATTGAAGAAAAAGACAAAAGACGAAGTTGAAAGATCAAGAGTGGAAAAAGAACGGAAGTCCAAGACCAATTCTGAAGATTTATCGAAGAAAAAGTCAAAATACGGAAGTTTACTAAAAAGCCGAAGAACTCAGGTTTAAATTATGAAGAAATTACAAGACGAGTTCAAAGAAATCCCGAGACGAAGTCTTAGAAGTCGAAGAATTTGAGAAGACTGAAAGACTGAGGACCAAGATAGAAAGAAAGAGGAAGCCACCAACCACTCCCCTCTCCTATAAATACCACCCTCACAACATGTGAGAGGGTTGGTTAGTTTTAGTTTTAGTTTTAGGATTAGATTAGGAGTAGGTAGTTTCTCTCTCTAAAACATTTGCTTTCTCTCTCTAGATTAATTTGTGTTTAAGCTTTTGTTATTGAATCTTTACTTTTTAATTAAGCTTTTAATTCATCATCTTTTTACTTTCTTGCTTAATTTCTGTTTTGATTATGTTCATGTTCTTGAGTTTTCTTATTTTCAATCAAGTGGGTTTTGATTGATTTGGCTTTGTTTGTTAGTTTTGATGATTTGTTTGGATTGATTATTGTTAGTTGATGCTTATTAGTTGTTTTGGTTTAATCTTTTGGTTTGTTTTGGTTAGATTTGATCGAATTCGTATGTTGTTCTTCATCCTCTGTTTTCTTGTTCGTAGTTACTGTTTCTTGCCCAGAACATTCCGAATAGACGACTTTCTTATCCTTCTATGCGGAATACCAGTTATTCCGAATAGAGCTTCTATGCGGAATGTTTAGTTATTCCGAATAGAGCTTCTATGCGGAATGCTTAGTTATTCCGAATAGAGTATTTTTATGCGGAATATTATTTATTCCGCATAGGGGTTTTTATTCCGAATATACTATTATTCCGCATAGGGGTTTTTATTCCGAATTGGCAGTTATTCCGAGTAGCATTTGTTATTCCGAATTGGCATACATTCCGCATAGCTTTTTGTAAATTTTTCCGCATAGTGTTTTTATTCCGAGTAGAGTGTTTTCCATATTTATTCCGCATAGCAAGCACATTTTATTCCTTATTCGGAATATTTATTTTATTCCGAATAGAGTTTTTAGTTTCAAGTTTTAAACTTTATTTTTCCCGCCTTTTACTTTATTTGCACTTTTACTTGCTTTCCTTTTATTTTAAGTTTTAATTTGCGTCATTTACTTTTATTACCTTTAATTTCTCGTCATTTATTTCCCGTTAAATTTTAATCTTTCATTGTTTCTTCTTATCGTCTTTACTTTATTTTTAGTTTGTTTCAAGTTTTTTTTACTTTTCATTAGTTTTAGACAACGACACCTCTTTTATTTGATTCACCAAGAACAACTGAGTCACACAATTGACCAGAGATCAATTCGATTAGACTCCGAGAAAACGAACTTTTCAACATAGAAAATCTCTAGTATTAAAATGGCGCCGCTGCCGGCTCTTTTCGTTAAGATCAAAGGTTTTTTGTGAGTGACGCGTTGGATTTTGGGATCCGTTCACTTGTGAACGTTATTTTTCTTGTCAAAAATTTTCAAAAATCCAAAAACATTTGAAAAATCATAAAAAGCATTTCTTTTTCAAAGTTTTGCACCAAAAATATTCTTCTTGCTTATCTATCTTTCTTTATGGATTTTTATGTCCATTGCGTCGGGTGTGGGAAACAATTATCTGGGAACAACTCTTGTCAATGGTGTACATGTGAGCGGTGCGGAAACGATATCGACTACACACAATCCGGATTTTGTCCTTTGTGCAACTCGACTAATTCGTACTTTTTGAACCTACCTCCTGTTCCCCCGTGCATCTATTGTGGAAGCGATTCTCATTGGCATGTTTCGTGCCCGGTTCGATACCCGTATGGTCACGGGCAAGAACCAGGGTACAATTATGACAATGATAATAGCTATCCACAAGACGCACCTGATTTTTCTCCATACCCGGTTTGCAACAACTGTGGGGGTCCTCACGATACCTATTATTGTCAACCAATGAATTTTTATGAGCCAAATCCGTGTCCTCAATTTTCTTCACCTATGGATTATTATGAACCAAACCCGGTTTCTAATTATTCCCAACCGATGAACAACTATGAGCCACAACCTTGCTGATGAGATGGCATTTATACATGATCTCATCGATCTTTTCGGGCTTTAAATGCATAAAAATGTCATAAAATACCATATATATGCTTGTGTTTGTTTACTTGTATGTTTTAGGTATGGATATCGTGAAAAAGACAAAAGATCACAAGATACAAGGAAAAACGGACACGAGAAACGAAGCCGTACAATGAACCGGGCCCTAATCATGGAATTTTCATCAAATACCCTTGAAGACTTGAAGACAAACAAGATTGATCCTCATTCTTTGAAGAAATGACACTTAAAACCCTTGTATATTGATAATTACAAGTTTGGTCCCTTAAGTTTGTCAAAATTGCAAAAAGGTCCTTCAACTATGAAGAAATGGCAAGATTAGTCCCTCAACAATTGAAAATTGCCAATTATGGTCCCTCATGAAGAGAAAGACACAATGAAGACCTTTGAAGATCAACTTTGTCCAAAAACAGCCCTTGAAAAATCAAAACATGGCAAAATCAACCCTTGATAAGCTTTTTACAAAGTCTTGTGCCAAAATTGTAAAAGGTCCAAACTTATTTACAAAGGAAAGGCGTATTTAGGGCTTGAAACTTTGTTTGCCAGAAATTACAAAACAAAAGGACCAAAAGTGACACAATGAAACTTTCAAACAGAAAGTGGCGCTTAACACTTAACTTCCCCCTTTTTAGGATCAAAATAAGTTACTGTGTATCCTTTTACTTCCCAGAAATTACCCCGACCTATCCTGGGTGAATTTCCAATTAAAATAGCACACGTGTAATTCACCCCAACCAAAACCCAACCCACCCACCAAACCACCTTTCCCACGCCTGTGGTCCCAAACCCCCAATTCCCTCTCCTCCAATAGGAGCATTCCTTTGGCTCCAAGGAACATGACGTGTCCCAATTGAATGGTTATGATGAAATGCTTGCTCACAAAGCAAAACAAACGGATGAGATCAAATGGACAGCTCAAATGCACCAAAAACGTCCAAGGGTAGAATAGGGATTTTTCTATGAATTAGGGTTTGTTTTATTGGTTCTAGAATAGTCTTAGCTCACTATAAAAGAGGCCCCAACCTGTGGGTGACCCTTTGTTCCAGTTTCAAGTCTCTCACTTGTAATTCCTTTTTAAAGAAATAAAAAGTTTGGTTTTTTGAAAAATTCAATTATAATTCCTTTTTTATTGTTTTTAAAAGATTGTGTGTTGTGAGGGAGATTGATTCTGAGTTCCACTTTGTTATATGGTTAAGCAACTTTGATTTTCAAAGTTGATTAAGGTTTCTGAAACTTGGAAGATTTTTGGTAAGAATCTGTCCAAGGTTTTGATGTTAAGAAATCTGTGGTAATTGATGATATAGAGTTTTTGATACGTTTTAAGAAAGTTTGAAAAAGATTTGGTAAGGTTTTAAGAAGAAAGAAATAGAAAACAGAAAGATAGCATACTGTTTATACTTGTATTTGTGTTTTCTTTTGGCTTTGTTCTTAAACAGGTGTCAAGAGCTTGTTGATTTGTGTTCAGCACCAGCCCGGGCTGGTTTGGAAGTGGATTTTACATCCACCAAGGTTTTGGAAGTAAAACCTTGAGGTAATTCATCTTTTACCCTTTGAAAAAGTTCAGAATTAGTAAAGTATATGATCTTGTATGATTCTGTGCTAAATGGCGTTTTAAGTGTTTGAATTGTATGCTAATGTGTTCATATGCATGTTTGAGAGGTTGAGAATCAAACTGGTAGCTTTTGTAAGCATTTTGGTGTGTTAAAAACGTTTTCAAGTAACTTAACAGGGTGTTTGGCATTAGGATTTAGCAGGGGAGTAGCTTTTGATTGTGTTGCTTTAAGATGTTAGAAGGTTGTTTGTAGGATGAGTTAAGTTGCTCACTAGTTGTTAGTAGATTAGAAGAGTTTTGGAGTTCATTTGTGTGCTTAAAAAGGAAAAGTGATTTTGAAACCTGCATATCACTAATCTGTCTGTTTTATGTATGAAATTTGGTTGCTAGATCTTGATTACCTGTTGATGTTAGGGTTATTGAGAGATTGAATTGGTTTGTGCTTCATCTTGAGAGATTGTATGCTTAAGTTGGTAGTTTGAATCTCACTGGATAGCTAGTAATAACCCTTTAAGACCACCAGACTTCATAATCTGTCACAGAGAATTGCTATAGCCTTTGTATGCTTGGATTTTGATTATTTTGTGCTAAGTGTGTTTAAGTCTTGCTACTTGCTGACTCCTTGAGCTTCAACAAGCTCAAGGGTGCCCCCCATTGTCCACAATAACCATCAAATAAGCTTTAACCAAGCCCCTCTTGGTTCCAAGTGCACAAGTATGCACTAAGCAATTGTTCATCAGAAAACTTGAAAGACCTGGCACATTTTTGATCTTCACTTGGCTAAATCTTGGCTAAATTGTTAAATTGGAGTTGGATTGTAAGCTGTTTAAGCTCATTGGTTGGATTGAAAAAGGAAAAAAAATAAAAAAAAAATAAATAACAAAAAAATCCACTAGCCTGGCTTCGAACCCCTGACCTCTCGTTGGAGGGTTCAAGGCTCTTACCAGTGTGCTAGCATTTATCTTGTGTATAAACGTGAAAGGTTTATTACTTAAGGTCTATTAGTTTCTAGCTTATTTAATAAAGCCGTGGCTTATTTATCTTATTTCCAGCTTATTTGCTTCTCATTTTTGCTTATTTCATTTTTCCTAGAATCTAATTAAGTTTACAGATTTTTCTAGGCTATTTTCATAATTTTCCTTTTATTAGTTTATTTATTAGAATTTATTTAATAGACGTTTTTTATAAAGTCAATAAAAAATACCAAAAAGATTTTTAATTTTTAGGAAAAATAGTTTTTAGGTTTTAAAATATATTTTTGAGGTTTACATCAAGTTTTGGTTTTATAAACTTTAATTTTTAATTTTATATTATTTTAAGGTTTTTTATAAACTTTAAAGATTTTTATAAAATTATTAAAAAAGGTTTAGGAGCTTAGATTTGTGTTTTTCTCTTAGTTATATTATTTAGGATTTTTAGAAAATTTTTAGAATTAATTTTAGAAACTTTTTATTTTTAGTATTATTTTAATAATATTTTATTATTAAAATTTCAAAATTTTATTTTTCTTTCTTTTTCATTTTTCTTATATTCTTTAGCAATAATTAGGATCATTTCCATTTTTAGAATAATTTTTAAGCTTTTAGATTTATTTTTATAATTATTTTAAGTTTAATTAGTTTTTAATTAGTTTAAATCATTTTTAGAGTTTTAAAAAATAGTTTTAATAGGTTTTAATTTTTAGAAAATTACTTTTTAGTCTTCTAATAATATAAGTTAAGTGATTATTCAATAAAATCATATTTTAGACATTTGAATTAGTTAAATTTAATTTTAGGGCTTTAATTAGCATTTAAAATTAATTATTTAATTAATAAAAGGTTTTAAAATATCTTTGTTGGATTTTTGTCTTTATTTATATTATTATTGACTTCTTTTTAGCCTTTTTAATTTTTGATATTTTGTTTTTAGCTAAATTTTTAATTTGGGTAGTTTTTTCACGGCTTTACGTTTTCATCGTAGTTTAATTTTAACGTAACCGTCTTTCATCTTCTCATCCCCATTCTTCTCAATATTAATCTCAAATACCTACAAGTTAATTCACAACACCATACCTCCTCGAGAACGAACTCACTTTTAGGGTCATTCACACACGGTTTTCCTAAATCGTCGTGCACGCTTACCCTATTTACGCTCTTTTTCCTAAAAGACGTATTTCTACAACAATCATTTTGGCGCCGCTGCCGGGGAGGTGTGTTGTGCTTTAATTTGGAAACTTTTGTTTTTGATATTATCCATAATAGTATTTGTGTTAAGTGGAACTCCCTTAACACGTATTATCGGTTTTCTTGGTTTTTCTTTGTGAATATTATTAATATATTGTATTAAGTATCACAATCAAAATACAATATCTCCAAAAGTGTGAAAACACAACCTTAATTGGGATTTGATCTCCTAATTATTGTATTCGAATCTCAAACAAAAAGAAAAGGCAAAAATAGATAAATACTTTCGTGAAGCTCGATTTTGAAAGATACGAACTATAAGGTGGGTATAAGGCGGGTATTATAAAATATACCCTAAGGAAAAAGGCTCTTAAGTGCTTCGTGCCGCCTCGTTTCCCCGCTTGCTTGTGAGTATTTTGAGATTGAAGGCTAATCGAGGGTTTTGCCGCCCAAAGTATTAATACGTATACTATATTTGCTTGGTTTTCTTTGTGATTAAACCCTCGTGAACAATTTGGTTTTCACCAAAGTTCTAAAGTCATTCGAAGGCGTTCACTCCACGTGATCGTTTTCATTCCTTTGAGGCTTCTTTAATCAAGAGTTTGATTCGAGGAGAGATTTTGTAGATTGTTGTCTACAAAGATACACCAAAATCCAAAAAAATTAAATATCATCAAAAACACAAAAAAAAAAAAATTAAAAATCCACAAAACAACCAAAAGAATCTTCTTTGCTCACCTCCCATTCTTCGTGTAGTTTATGATCACTCGTAATCAAGCAAAACGAGCTCGTAAACGACTACAAAAGCAAGCAAATCAAGGATCGTTGATTGTTGAAGAACCTCCAATTGTTGAACCTATTATAGAACAAGAAGTCGTAATGGCTAATCGTACTATGATGGAGTTGCTACAAGCACCCACCGAGGGTTTTGGAGAGGCAATTGTTATTCCCGCCATCCTTGCGGAGAATTTCGAGATTAAGACGGGTTTAATGTCGATGCTACAAGCAAACAAATTTCGAGGTCACGAGAAAGACAACCCGCATTACCATATTAGGAATTTCAACCGTCTCACCGCCACTAGCAAATTCAAAGATGTTCCGCATGACGCCATTAAGATGATGTTGTTTCCATATTCGTTGGATGGACCCGCAAAAATTTGGCTCGAGAAAGAACCGCCAAATTCGATTTTGACATGGGCCGATCTCGTTTCTAAGTTTGTGAACAAGTTTTTTCCACCATCGAAAACAACACACTTAAAAAATGAGATTTCACGATTTGTGCAACGTAACAATGAAAGTTTTTCAATGGCATGGGAACGATTTAAGGAGATGTTACATGAATGTCCTCACCATGATTTTTCGGAATTGCATCAAATCGATACTTTTTATAATGGGCTTAATGATCATGAACGAGATTATTTAAATGCCGCCGCGGGTGGTAATTTTTTGTGCAAGACGACAAATGAGGCTTTACAAATCATTGAGAATCGATCTAAGGTTTATAGCCCTCGTAACACACCGAGTGTTGCCAATATGGGTTCATCATCTTCATCACAATCGTCTCGTAGCATTAATGCCTTACATGATGAAGCTAATGAGGAAAATCGGTTTTTTGATAGATTTGCTAATCTAATGTCCCATTGGAAGGCTCAAGAAGCTTCCAATTCCGCTTCGGTTAAAGCGGTTGCTAAGAGTTGTTTATCGTGTGGGGGAGCTCATGATCTTTCCGAGTGCATTACCGCGGATGGTAACACTTCGAGTGCTTATGTAGCAACGGGAACTTACAACCAAAACGGCCAAGGTTCCCGCCAAAATCAAGCTCCACCAAATCAAAATGCTAACAATTATCGAAACAACAACCAAGGTAATTACCAAGGCAACACACGCAATTACAACAAAGGGAATTATCAAAGTGGGAATGGACAAATCTCTAATCAAAACCAAAACCGTGATTTTCAAAACACTACTCAAGGTTTTCAAAATGCTCACACGAAAAATTTGCAAGGAGAATTTTTAGATTATGCTAAAGCAAATGATGCTAAATTTGATAATATGCAACGTGAGATGATTAGCTTAAGGTCCGAGTTGAAAAACGAGCTTAAAAATGAACTTGCTAATGAACTTAAAACTCATGCAAACAAAATGGAAGGAAATGTCCAACGTCTTCAACAAAACCAACAAAAGATGGAGTTAGGACAACATGAGATTAAGCAAGAGTTATTGAAAGCGGATGCTAGGCAATCAAAATTTGAGGACCGAATGGGTAAAATGTTTGAAGCTATCATGTGTAAGCCCTCTTCTTCGGGTGGTCTTCCTAGTGATACCATTAACAACCCGAGGGGAGAATTGAAGGTTGTTGCTACACGAAGTGGTAAAACTTTCAAGGAACCAATCTCTCGTCCAAGTACTTCTACGGAGAAGGAAATCGAGAAAGAACCCGAGGTGATGGTCGAAAAGGAGCATATTACAATCCCACGAAGTACCGCTCAAACCACACCTACGGTTACACCAATACCCATTATGGAACCCGAGATTCCAAGGCCGTTGCCTAAAGACCAACCCACACCACCTTTACCTTACCCTTCGAGACGAAACAAAGAGAAAGCACAAGAAAGGAACAATTATCAATTTGAGCTATTTATGAAAATGTTTTGTGATTTACACTTTAACATAAGTTTTGCCGATGCTTTAATCATGATGCCTCGATTCGCCGCAAACTTCAAAAGTATGCTTAACAACAAAGAGAAGTTACAACAATCGTCTAGTTGTTCATCGGTTTTTCTAAGCCGCATACCACAAAAAGTCGGTGATCCCGGTAAATTTTTGATTCCGTGTGCAATACAAGATATGGAGGAATGCTACGCCTTGGCCGATCTTGGTGCTAGTATTAATTTAATGCCTCTCGAGATTTTCAAATCGCTTTCTCTTCCGGCTCTTACTCCTTCGAACATGTCCATCGAGATGGCCGATCATTCTACGATTTTGGCATGTGGAGTAGCCGAGGACGTTTTCGTTAAAGTCGGAAAGTTTTACTATCCCGTTGACTTTATCGTTGTAGACATTCCCATCGATCGAAAAGTTCCTCGTATTTTGGGTCGTTCATTTTTGGATACATCAAGAGCACTTATCGATGTTCATGCTCGAAAAATCACCCTTCGTTTCAATGAAGAAGAACTTGTCATCAATGCAACACAAAACTCCAATCTTTCTCATGTATATTCTATTGCAACTTTAAACCATGGTGACTCGACCAAAGTCGTTTGCAAAGAATTTTCACCAAGAGTTTTAGGAAATGTCTCCAAAAACAATTTACCATTTCCTCCGCCGGTGGAGGTTATGAGTGCTAAGCCTACAAGGAAGAAACCATCAATACTTGAATCGAAAAATCCTTCACCTTCATTCTTGAAAAGTGTTGATAAGTTGCCGGTTTCTACGGAAGATCTTTCGGATGATGAATATGTTGGCCCCGATGGGGAGGTTTTCTTCGTCGATAAACGTTTTGAGAACTTGCTACCACCAAAACCAAAACGGTTTCAAAATGTGAGAATTTTTAGTGTGACTAACATCGTCTTAGAAACACCAAATATTTTCGACATAATCAAAAAGGGTTTTCATAAGGAGAGTTTAAAAGATAACAAAGAAAAAGATCTTAAATGTGATTTAATTAATTTTTCTACAAATCTAACTCCGTCATCACCGCGTGATTTGAGTGCTACAAACTCGTCTACTCCTTTTGACGATGTTTTGTGTGGTTCTAGTATGGGGGAAGCCCCTTATGTTCCCTCATCCTTGTCCACCGAGGACGAGATATTCGATCCCGGAATTTCATGTAAAGGGAAATATCGGTCTTCCACCGATGCAATAAATGGAAACTATATCTATTTGCTTGGTGCGAGTCTACCTCGAGTAGCTCAAACGTTTGTCTTACCAATTGTCTCACCCTTCTACTTCTCTTCTATTTTCTTCAAACTCTTTGAGTTTATGGCACATGTTGAAGTGGAGTTAATTTGTTTTTCCAATGGAAACGAGAACGCCATCTTCGACCCCGGTATTTTGCATCATTTAAGGACTTAGTCCTTTATACCGGTTGCTTTTTGGGCCTTGTTTATCATGTAAGCCCCATCAAAAATTGACCATACCATGAATTTCCCTAAATGTTCACATTTTGAGGGGATCGAGTCGAGCTCATGACTCGGTAATCAAAAACGAGGTGCCTCGTGGGGGAGATCCCATGCTTATCTTTATGCTTATTATTCACTAATAAGGGGACTTGTACCCTTCCAACTCGTTGTCTCGTGGTTGTTTGTGATTGTGTTATCTAGATCATCATCATCGTCTACGATTGAAGACTCTCGTGTTCGTTTACGTGAGCCTCCATCGTTCGTTTGAAGAAGTTTTTCACGATTCCATGACATATCCTTTATTGTTCTAACAATTATCTTTTAGCATAATTAATAAACGGCTTTAGATATATTGTTGATCACCCTTTCCATGCTAGATCCTAAGCATTCGATTCTTCGTCTCTAGTATGGGGGTGCTCCACCTTTAGACTCGAAACATTGAGGACAATGTTTACTTTTAGTATGGGGGGTGAATAGGTACTTACTTTGCTTCGCCCTCACGTTTTCCAACTTTCAATGTTTTGTTTTGCTAATAAGGCTAAAAATGGCCAAATTTTAAAATTTTTCTTAGTTTTCATAAGTGTTTTTAAGACACGAATGTATATTTTCCGATGGGTAGAATAAGAGTTAATTTTTGACTTGATGGGCATTTGGAGCCATTTACATTCCTTAACCCGCTCAATTCAAGTTTTGCTAGACTTTTATATAGGGAGCTTTAAAACGCGAAAGTCTTAATTCATTTGGGTTAAGAACAAGAACTTTTCGCAAGTTCCTATAATTGATTCTAGAAAGTCACTTATCAAGGGAACTTTAAAACGCATTCTCTAAACTTGAAAAAGTCCAAGAAAGTGCAAGATCCTATAGGTGGCTTGAAAACCCAAAACTTTGATTTGATATAGTCTTAATGAAAGCTAATCCAAATTTGGCTTAATTTTGACTTGCATGGCTAAGTATTCACGAGTCTCTTTAATTAGAGGTCTTTAAATAGTGAAGAACGAGAAATGATAGAGTTAGACAAGTGATCATGCTAAACGTAGAACATGAAAATGTTCTTTCAAAAACTCATATGTTTTTAATTGTGGCTTTTTCTTCCCATAAGATCAATGCATTCGGAATAAATCATAATTGCAATAAGTAAGGTCGTACGATTTGAAAGGTTACTTAGCCTCTAGCGCAAGATCGTTTAAAAGTTGCTCGGGGTTGAATAGAGTTCATAGCCAAGGCATAACTTATTGAAGCGGGACGCGAAGATTGGCGATCATCCAAAAAGGCCCTAACAAGGCATGAGGAGCTCTATTTTTGCTAAAGATCCAAAGATGATGTGAAGTATCATTATTCCAAAATCAATATGAAGGATCGAGACACACGACGAGAAGCTATTACTCCCCTAAAGAATGGAGAAAGTCTATCCAAAAAGACCCTAACAAGGTATGAGGATAAATATATCCAAGTCCGAAAAGGAGGCGGATCGTTGTATATCAAAATCCAAAGTAAAGATTGAAGAAAAATGATGAAGTCGTGGTCCTATATGAAGAATCTCTCAAAAACGTCAAGTGAAGAAATTCCAAATATATGAAGAGAAGACCATAATTTCAAGAACGTCTTCCCAAGATTTGAAGTATGAAGTACATGCCAAATATCGGTCCGAGAAAGGTCTCAAATCGTGAAACGAGTTATGCCAAGATATGAACTTAAGGAGATACACGAGAAGCCGTTTTAAAAGATTTTGTCCTTCGGCTAACTATTGATCAAATCGTGCTACTTTGCTTTCGGACTAATAACTACTCAAATAAGTCAATATGAATCACTTGTGATCCATGACAATTAGATAAAAAATGCTAGTAACCCATTTCCTTTTATAATAACTAGGATTGCGGGGAGAAAAAGTATTACACAATTTGGACGTATGAGTAGTGTTAGCATTGTGACTTGTACCAACAATGATCTTATTTTTGCACTTAGCATGGAATGTATGACAATCAAGGATGACGAAGTTTACTCTAAGGGACATTAACTTGTTTCTATTCTTTGACCCTAAAAGTCACCTTTTGGTGATGAAAATCATACATTATGTCTTTACACATTCTCGTAGTGTGTTGCAAGTCTTTTACTTTTCAATAAAGGTTAATAAAATTGAACTTTGGTGATGCTTAGATACTTTATTCTAGCATTGCGTGAGGGCACGGCAATGGCTTAGTATGGGGGAATGATGAGATGGCATTTATACATGATCTCATCGATCTTTTCGGGCTTTAAATGCATAAAAATGTCATAAAATACCATATATATGCTTGTGTTTGTTTACTTGTGTGTTTTAGGTATGGATATCGTGAAAAAGACAAAAGATCACAAGATACAAGGAAAAACGGACACGAGAAACGAAGCCGTACAATGAACCGGGCCCTAATCATGGAATTTTCATCAAATACCCTTGAAGACTTGAAGACAAACAAGATTGATCCTCATTCTTTGAAGAAATGACACTTAAAACCCTTGTATATTGATAATTACAAGTTTGGTCCCTTAAGTTTGTCAAAATTGCAAAAAGGTCCTTCAACTATGAAGAAATGGCAAGATTAGTCCCTCAACAATTGAAAATTGCCAATTATGGTCCCTCATGAAGAGAAAGACACAATGAAGACCTTTGAAGATCAACTTTGTCCAAAAACAACCCTTGAAAAATCAAAACATGGCAAAATCAACCCTTGATAAGCTTTTTACAAAGTCTTGTGCCAAAATTGTAAAAGGTCCAAACTTATTTACAAAGGAAAGGCGTATTTAGGGCTTGAAAATTTGTTTGCCAGAAATTACAAAACAAAAGGACCAAAAGTGACACAATGAAACTTTCAAACAGAAAGTGGCGCTTAACACTTAACTTCCCCCTTTTTAGGATCAAAATAAGTTACTGTGTATCCTTTTACTTCCCAGAAATTACCCCGACCTATCCTGGGTGAATTTCCAATTAAAATAGCACACGTGTAATTCACCCCAACCAAAACCCAACCCACCCACCAAACCACCTTTCCCACGCCTGTGGTCCCAAACCCCCAATTCCCTCTCCTCCAATAGGAGCATTCCTTTGGCTCCAAGGAACATGACGTGTCCCAATTGAATGGTTATGATGAAATGCTTGCTCACAAAGCAAAACAAACGGATGAGATCAAATGGACAGCTCAAATGCACCAAAAACGTCCAAGGGTAGAATAGGGATTTTTCTATGAATTAGGGTTTGTTTTATTGGTTCTAGAATAGTCTTAGCTCACTATAAAAGAGGCCCCAACCTGTGGGTGACCCTTTGTTCCAGTTTCAAGTCTCTCACTTGTAATTCCTTTTTAAAGAAATAAAAAGTTTGGTTTTTTGAAAAATTCAATTATAATTCCTTTTTTATTGTTTTTAAAAGATTGTGTGTTGTGAGGGAGATTGATTCTGAGTTCCACTTTGTTATATGGTTAAGCAACTTTGATTTTCAAAGTTGATTAAGGTTTCTGAAACTTGGAAGATTTTTGGTAAGAATCTGTCCAAGGTTTTGATGTTAAGAAATCTGTGGTAATTGATGATATAGAGTTTTTGATACGTTTTAAGAAAGTTTGAAAAAGATTTGGTAAGGTTTTAAGAAGAAAGAAATAGAAAACAGAAAGATAGCATACTGTTTATACTTGTATTTGTGTTTTCTTTTGGCTTTGTTCTTAAACAGGTGTCAAGAGCTTGTTGATTTGTGTTCAGCACCAGCCCGGGCTGGTTTGGAAGTGGATTTTACATCCACCAAGGTTTTGGAAGTAAAACCTTGAGGTAATTCATCTTTTACCCTTTGAAAAAGTTCAGAATTAGTAAAGTATATGATCTTGTATGATTCTGTGCTAAATGGCGTTTTAAGTGTTTGAATTGTATGCTAATGTGTTCATATGCATGTTTGAGAGGTTGAGAATCAAACTGGTAGCTTTTGTAAGCATTTTGGTGTGTTAAAAACGTTTTCAAGTAACTTAACAGGGTGTTTGGCATTAGGATTTAGCAGGGGAGTAGCTTTTGATTGTGTTGCTTTAAGATGTTAGAAGGTTGTTTGTAGGATGAGTTAAGTTGCTCACTAGTTGTTAGTAGATTAGAAGAGTTTTGGAGTTCATTTGTGTGCTTAAAAAGGAAAAGTGATTTTGAAACCTGCATATCACTAATCTGTCTGTTTTATGTATGAAATTTGGTTGCTAGATCTTGATTACCTGTTGATGTTAGGGTTATTGAGAGATTGAATTGGTTTGTGCTTCATCTTGAGAGATTGTATGCTTAAGTTGGTAGTTTGAATCTCACTGGATAGCTAGTAATAACCCTTTAAGACCACCAGACTTCATAATCTGTCACAGAGAATTGCTATAGCCTTTGTATGCTTGGATTTTGATTATTTTGTGCTAAGTGTGTTTAAGTCTTGCTACTTGCTGACTCCTTGAGCTTCAACAAGCTCAAGGGTGCCCCCCATTGTCCACAATAACCATCAAATAAGCTTTAACCAAGCCCCTCTTGGTTCCAAGTGCACAAGTATGCACTAAGCAATTGTTCATCAGAAAACTTGAAAGACCTGGCACATTTTTGATCTTCACTTGGCTAAATCTTGGCTAAATTGTTAAATTGGAGTTGGATTGTAAGCTGTTTAAGCTCATTGGTTGGATTGAAAAAGGAAAAAAAATAAAAAAAAAATAAATAACAAAAAAATCCACTAGCCTGGCTTCGAACCCCTGACCTCTCGTTGGAGGGTTCAAGGCTCTTACCAGTGTGCTAGCATTTATCTTGTGTATAAACGTGAAAGGTTTATTACTTAAGGTCTATTAGTTTCTAGCTTATTTAATAAAGCCGTGGCTTATTTATCTTATTTCCAGCTTATTTGCTTCTCATTTTTGCTTATTTCATTTTTCCTAGAATCTAATTAAGTTTACAGATTTTTCTAGGCTATTTTCATAATTTTCCTTTTATTAGTTTATTTATTAGAATTTATTTAATAGACGTTTTTTATAAAGTCAATAAAAAATACCAAAAAGATTTTTAATTTTTAGGAAAAATAGTTTTTAGGTTTTAAAATATATTTTTGAGGTTTACATCAAGTTTTGGTTTTATAAACTTTAATTTTTAATTTTATATTATTTTAAGGTTTTTTATAAACTTTAAAGATTTTTATAAAATTATTAAAAAAGGTTTAGGAGCTTAGATTTGTGTTTTTCTCTTAGTTATATTATTTAGGATTTTTAGAAAATTTTTAGAATTAATTTTAGAAACTTTTATTTTTAGTATTATTTTAATAATATTTTATTATTAAAATTTCAAAATTTTATTTTTCTTTCTTTTTCATTTTTCTTATATTCTTTAGCAATAATTAGGATCATTTCCATTTTTAGAATAATTTTTAAGCTTTTAGATTTATTTTTATAATTATTTTAAGTTTAATTAGTTTTTAATTAGTTTAAATCATTTTTAGAGTTTTAAAAAATAGTTTTAATAGGTTTTAATTTTTAGAAAATTACTTTTTAGTCTTCTAATAATATAACTTAAGTGATTATTCAATAAAATCATATTTTAGACATTTGAATTAGTTAAATTTAATTTTAGGGCTTTAATTAGCATTTAAAATTAATTATTTAATTAATAAAAGGTTTTAAAATATCTTTGTTGGATTTTTGTCTTTATTTATATTATTATTGACTTCTTTTTAGCCTTTTTAATTTTTGATATTTTGTTTTTAGCTAAATTTTTAATTTGGGTAGTTTTTTCACGGCTTTACGTTTTCATCGTAGTTTAATTTTAACGTAACCGTCTTTCATCTTCTCATCCCCATTCTTCTCAATATTAATCTCAAATACCTACAAGTTAATTCACAACACCATACCTCCTCGAGAACGAACTCACTTTTAGGGTCATTCACACACGGTTTTCCTAAATCGTCGTGCACGCTTACCCTATTTACGCTCTTTTTCCTAAAAGACGTATTTCTACAACAATCACTTGCTATAATTCCGGTTTTCAAAATCTTGAGCCCCCACCGCACTCACTCGATCATCAGCCTTGTCACGGGATGAGTTACCAAGAACCAATTGTCGATCTTGCTACAGCTTTTCAAGAGCAATCGAAAGAGCTTTTACACACACTGCAAACTTGTATGGAGTCATTTTTTCAGCAGCAAGATCAGACAAGTACTCATATCCCTGAGCATATTATTGGCCCTATAGATAATGAGGAGAGTGATGACGATATTGAGGTTATTTTCGACGAGGAGGAATTTCTAAAGCAAAATACTTCACTCCTTAGTGATGATAGTTTTCACATTCCTGAGATCGGTGAGTTTCTTGCTATTGATACACCCGTGGAATACACATCCGGGTATTCTGATGTGGAAGGAGATATACTTTTTCTAGAAGATTTATTACACGATGACACTACACCTTCTATCCCAGAGGTGGAAAGATGTGAATCTACTGAAAAAGGGACGCAGGTAGAAGGTAATTGTTCTCATACTTCTCATATTATATTCCTACCTCATCCTCCCACGTGCACACCCAAGCGGGTGATGTATCACTTTTACTCTACTCGTTTTATACCGGGAAATGAGGATGAGTGTTTTGACCCGGGAGGTGACATTGATTATGCTATGATTGGTAACAATACGGCTTTGCCGTTTGCTCAGCATCCATTGTCTTTGGGGGATGGCAATGTGCTTACTACACCCAACCCACCTCCCGTGGATCTTGAATTCACATACTATACGTATGTTGAAAGGACCTTTCTCCCTTTCAAGACTTATCCCCCCGCCTCTCCTTTGATGATGTCCTCCAGGAACGAGGACAAGGTCTTTGATCCCGGTATCACATTCGAGGATTCCCCATGGACCATTTAATTCGGGGACGAGTCAGGCTCGTGACTCGGTCAACAAAAACAAGCGCTTTTTGGGAGGCAACCCAATTATCTATCTATTTTCACCATAAGTGTAGGGGGAGCCCCGTGGTGTTTCTTGTTTTCTTTCTTATCATTGCAGGGATTAGAGCTTCAAAGGCACACTCTTGATGACTTTTGACGAACCGTGATTCCGTGTTCCCTTCTTCCCGGGTCTATCCTAAACTCTTTTCGATTCTCTATTTTTATATTTCTCAATATTAAAATAGGAATCTCTTTAGTGGTCTTTTCCTTAACAAGATTTAAACAAAGTGCACAATGTCCTAAGTGTAGGGGAGTTGACTCCCACATGCTTAAACATTGAGGACAATGTTTATCTTAAGTGTAGGGGGGACTTCTATCGAAGTTAAGTGGCCTTTTCCTTGTATTTGTCCTCATTTTAACCGGAAAATCAATTTTTCGACATTTTTCAAATTTTTTAATCTATTTTGGCCTAGTTGTATTCTCCTTTATTTTTGTTACTTTCTAGCATTTTAATAAAATGGCTTTAGCAAGTTTAGATATCTTAGATATATTAGGCCCGTTGTGAATATTTTGACTCAACCCGAGTTTACTTATCCAAGTTCACTCTAGCTAGTATCCTTAACCATGTAGACCTTAATTGGTTTACTAGGCTAAGCATCCACGAGTCTCATTCCTTGAGATTTTAAATTGTGGAGAACGAGAAATGATAGATTTAGTTACAAGTTTGGTATTCTCTCATTAACTTATGTGAGTTAATTATGATCTTTTTCTCCCATCACTTGCTAATAAATTATCTGTAATAAGTAAGGTCGTACGATTTGAAAAGTTACTTAGCTTCTAGCCCAAGATCGTTTAAAAGTTGCTCGGTAATGATAAGAGTTCATAGCCAAGGCATAACTTATGAAGCGGGGCGCGAAGATTGGCGAGTCCGAAAAGGCCCTAACAAGGCATGGGGATTCCATTTTATTGCTGAAGATCCAAAGTGATGTGAAAAGCATTATTCCAAAAATGAATATGAAGGATCAAGACTCACGACGAAAAGCAATCAACTCCCATAAAGATCATGGAGAAGTCTATCCGAAAAGACCCAAACAAGGTATGAGGATAAATAGATCCAAGTCCGAAAAGGAGGCGGATCGTTGTATCTCAAAATCCCAATTAGAGATTGAAGAATAATCATGAAGTCGTGGTCAACAAAGCTGGAGTACTCCTCAAAAGTCTCCAAGTGAAGAAACTCTATAACGATGAGAAGACCATTATCTCAAGAACGTCTCTCGAAGATATGAAGTATGAAGTACATGTCAAATATCGGCCCGAGAAAGGTCTCAAATCGTGAACCAAGTTATGCCAAGATATGAACTTTTTGATATCCCGAGAAGCAGTTTTAAGAGATTTTGTCCTTTAGCTAACTATTGATCAAATCGTCCTACTTTGCCTTCAGCTTAAATGAATTATCGAAATAAGTCAACAATGCATCCTCGTGATCATTCAAGACATCAATAAAATATAAGAGATACCCATAGGAATAAGGGAGTTTAAGTGATTAATTGAACCGCATGAGTAAATGTTTGTTATGCTAACTTGTACTAACAATGATCTTGTTTTTAAGCTTGGCATGGGGAACGTGAAACTTGAGGGTGATAAACATTCATGACACACAAGCCCTAATGTAAGTCTTAGATTTCTTTACATGTTTCTTCCTTGTTGCATCTTGTTATTTTCTATCTTTTTGATTTTCCTTAGTTGTTTAATAAAGGCCATGGTAGGTTGATTATGATGGAAAGTGTAAACCTTGCTTTATCACTAAGCATTGCATGAGGGCATTGCAATGGTTAAGTGTAGGGGATTTGATAGGTGTGAAAACACCCATCTTTTCTACCACTTAATTACATTAAAATGGGATCTAAGCGTATATTTTATGTCGTAAATGGCGGAATTATGCGTGGTTTGTGTTTTTATTGTGTTTCAGGGTCGAGAAGGTGAAAAGTGGAGAAAACACGGCTTTCACGGGCTTGTATTGAAGAAAAAGACAAAAGACGAAGTTGAAAGATCAAGAGTGGAAAAAGAACGGAAGTCCAAGACCAATTCTGAAGATTTATCGAAGAAAAAGTCAAAAGACGGAAGTTTACTAAAAAGCCGAAGAACTCAGGTTTAAATTATGAAGAAATTACAAGACGAGTTCAAAGAAATCCCGAGACGAAGTCTTAGAAGTCGAAGAATTTGAGAAGACTGAAAGACTGAGGACCAAGATAGAAAGAAAGAGGAAGCCACCAACCACTCCCCTCTCCTATAAATACCACCCTCACAACATGTGAGAGGGTTGGTTAGTTTTAGTTTTAGTTTTAGGATTAGATTAGGAGTAGGTAGTTTCTCTCTCTAAAACATTTGCTTTCTCTCTCTAGATTAATTTGTGTTTAAGCTTTTGTTATTGAATCTTTACTTTTTAATTAAGCTTTTAATTCATCATCTTTTTACTTTCTTGCTTAATTTCTGTTTTGATTATGTTCATGTTCTTGAGTTTTCTTATTTTCAATCAAGTGGGTTTTGATTGATTTGGCTTTGTTTGTTAGTTTTGATGATTTGTTTGGATTGATTATTGTTAGTTGATGCTTATTAGTTGTTTTGGTTTAATCTTTTGGTTTGTTTTGGTTAGATTTGATCGAATTCGTATGTTGTTCTTCATCCTCTGTTTTCTTGTTCGTAGTTACTGTTTCTTGCCCAGAACATTCCGAATAGACGACTTTCTTATCCTTCTATGCGGAATACCAGTTATTCCGAATAGAGCTTCTATGCGGAATGTTTAGTTATTCCGAATAGAGCTTCTATGCGGAATGCTTAGTTATTCCGAATAGAGTATTTTTATGCGGAATATTATTTATTCCGCATAGGGGTTTTTATTCCGAATATACTATTATTCCGCATAGGGGTTTTTATTCCGAATTGGCAGTTATTCCGAGTAGCATTTGTTATTCCGAATTGGCATACATTCCGCATAGCTTTTTGTAAATTTTTCCGCATAGTGTTTTTATTCCGAGTAGAGTGTTTTCCATATTTATTCCGCATAGCAAGCACATTTTATTCCTTATTCGGAATATTTATTTTATTCCGAATAGAGTTTTTAGTTTCAAGTTTTAAACTTTATTTTTCCCGCCTTTTACTTTATTTGCACTTTTACTTGCTTTCCTTTTATTTTAAGTTTTAATTTGCGTCATTTACTTTTATTACCTTTAATTTCTCGTCATTTATTTCCCGTTAAATTTTAATCTTTCATTGTTTCTTCTTATCGTCTTTACTTTATTTTTAGTTTGTTTCAAGTTTTTTTTACTTTTCATTAGTTTAGACAACGACACCTCTTTTATTTGATTCACCAAGAACAACTGAGTCACACAATTGACCAGAGATCAATTCGATTAGACTCCGAGAAAACGAACTTTTCAACATAGAAAATCTCTAGTATTAGTAACCGTTCTAAGGCGCAAGATATGAATCTTGGGTAAGATACATAATTTTTCCTAGACTCCTTCAGGTGCCTGGTTACGAGATCATTATATATGATCTATCCTATGTCAATCTTTAGCCCATTAATAAGACTGTAAATTAGCATCTGCTGAGTAGAATTAACTTGCTCAGTAGATGAGTAGTTCCCACCGATCACTTGAATTACAAAAGTGACCAGGATCCTCCAAGCCATGGGGAAAGCAGTTTTGATTAATGGGTTTCTAGTCACAAGTAACTCAGGGACCCCGATTTCTTTTAAGCCCTTTTTAACTGACTCTGTGTCAGAATGTGCAACATAATTTCCATTGTTATAATCGAGTCCATCGGCTTGACAAAAAGTTTTGAAGTCTAAAATCAATGGTGTCTTCCCATTGTTCACAGTGAACACAATGACACAACCCTTATGTGACTTGGTCTCAGACCCCTAAGAACCTTCAGGCCCTTGGGTAGTTGGGGTTACAACCACAGCCGTATACCAGAATTCCCTAAGATATTAATGGTAGAAGACTGAGGGGGGTTTTGGTAAAAGCATCAGCCCAATCACAGTTTTTAAGAAATTTGCAAATTGGTTTGTAGGCTGATACACTACGAACTGAAATTTCCCTCATAGTTGTTTCCTGCAAAATGGACACCCTCGTTGATGAGATGCTCAGCCTAAGGGACATATGATATAGCCTTGGATAGTGCCATTTAAGTTATTATTTTTGAAACTTTGTAAAAAGGACTATGGCACTTTGTGGGAATCAAACCAAGACTTGTTTCTTGTTATAATGCAACAATGGTTCACCAAGTGACTTAATGCAAGCTTTTTGCCGTGATAGAAGATCAAAAGATAGAAAAACCAAGTAACTTTGATCACTTGTGCTATATAACAATGAAACGAGTGATCGATGTGATTACCTTTTAATGAAAACTATTTGATGGAAACAATGGTTGAACACACACACTTTTCTTTGAGAGAAGATTTTGGCAGAGTAAGATTGCTAAAGTCTTTGTGTGTGTGTTTGTTTTGATTTTAGGGTGTTTATAGGCTCAGATGTGAAGGAGAGTTTATTTGTTAAAATTTCTTTTCACATCCGCATTTAATGAATATGTACAAGTGGTCCACCCTATTTTCTTGGAAACTGTTCCGGTTCTGTAAAGATAACGCTTTTTGTAGAGATGACGTGGGGTCACGTGCAGCTGAAAGGACATTTTTGCAACTGATTTTGCTTAAAAAAGGCAAGCATTTAATGCTTAGTGGGATACTTGAGATTTGGTGACCCCTTGACTGGTTTATGACAATTATTGAAGGAATATATGTTCCTTATGTTATATTGTGACTCACCAACCTAGGACATTAAGTAACTAAATCCTTAGAGCATTTAGCTACATCATTTAATACCTCAGTGCCAAGGGAAAGACAATAAGATATATTTACTCAAGAAGAGGATTAAGAATATACATTATACTGAATGCTTTGTCATCAGGGAGCCTGATTAGTCAATATTCAGCATACCAATTTCAGCTTTCAGTCTAGTGAATGTTGGTTCATCCAAAGGTTTAGTGAAGATATCAGCTAGCTGGTACTCAGTGGGGATGAAATGTAATACAATATATCCTTTTAAAATGTGGTCCCTGAGGAAGTGATATCTTATGTCTATGTGTTTAGTCCTTGAGTGTAGGACTAGATTATTGGAAATGGCAGTTGCACTGGTGTTGTCACAAAAGATGGGGACTACTTTGTATTCCACATTGTAGTTCCTGAGTTGAATTTCATCAAAAGGATGTTTGCACAACAACCAGCATTTGCCACATACTCAGCCTCAGCAGAGGACATTGCGACTGATTGCTGTTTCTTGGCACTCCAACATACTAGCTTGCCACCTAGGAATTGACATGCACCTGAGGTACTTTTTCTATCCATATTGCAGCCAGCATAGTCTGAGTCTGAGTATCCTTTAATATCAAAGGCTGATCAACGAGGATACCATAGACCCAGTGAAGGATTACCCTTCAGGTACCTGAAGATTCGTTTAACAGTAGTAAGATGTGATTCTTTGGGATCGGCCTGATGTCTTGCACATAGAATTGTTGAGAACTGAATATCAGGCCTGGTTGCTGTTAGGTAAATTAATGATCCGATCATTCCCCTGAATAAGGTTTGATTGACTGGTTTACCAGTGAGATCAGGACCTAAGTTGTTAGGGGAACCATGGGAGTCTTTACTGAAGCACACTCAAAGATGTCATATTTTTTAAGTATTTCTCTGGTGTATTTTTCTTGACAGACTGAGATCCCTTTGTCCCCCTGTTTGATTTGTAGTCCAAGAAAATATGTTAATTAACCTATCATACTTATTTCGAACTTCTTTGTCATAAATTTTTCATTCTTTCTACAAAGGTCATAGTTAGTAGACCCCAATATGATGTCATCAACATATATCTGCAATAGCAGAACATCCTCCTTGGTTCTGAAGATAAACAAGGTATTGTCTATCTTCCCTCTGACAAATTTGTTCATTATCAGGAAGGTAGAGAGAGTTTCATACCATGCCCTTGGTGCTTGTTTAAGTCCATATAGGGCTTTGCCAAGTTTACAGACATGGTTAGGGAACTCAAAACTCTCAATACCAAGAGGTTGAGGAACATAAACTTCCTCAGTGATCTTGTCATTCAGCAAGGCACTTTTTACATCCATTTGGAAAACTTTGAAGTTCATGTATGTAGCATACGCAAGGAAGATCCTGATGGCTTCCATTCTTGCGACAGGGGCAAACGTCTCTTTATAGTCAATGCTTGCAAGCTGACCACACCTGAAGGTCTACGAAATATAAGGATTTGGTAAATGATGGATTGGATCTATTGATTTGATGGTGGAAATGGGGAAGAAGGAGATGAGGTGTAGAGAGAGAAAGGAGAGAAAAGAAAAGTAGAGAGAGAACGTGAAATTCGATTAAATGAAATGTTGTAAATGAATGAACCACCCCTCCTAACATGCTAGGAGGGGTATATATAGCCCACCCTACATGTGGGCTATATGGACTATATTTATTACAAACTGGATCACGAGCCTAATACAATAATATATCGTTGGAGCGACCGATCCTTCATAAATACGTAAAAACGTATTTCCAACAATCTCCCCCTAAGGGAGGTCGCTCCAAGTTACAAAGTTCTAAATATTCTATAGCTCGTGATCTATGCTAATAATGATGTGACCGAGACTTTCTTTGGGAAAACATATTTCCAACAATATCCCCCTAAGGGAGGTCACACCATTTTACAAAATCTTAAACCTAGCCTCTATGCTTGAGTCTTCGATCTTGTTCTTGTGAATATGCTTGATGTGATCTTTGACTTTAGTCTTGAGCATGTTTCCTTGCCTTGACCTTGTGCATTCATCACTTGTGAAATTCGCCTCTTCGTGACTTCATGTTCCACATACTTATACCTTTAAATTCTTGAAAGCTTCAGAGTTTGATACAGCGGAAGACTTGACCTTCAGACTTTCTTGAATTTGTTGAAGTACTAAGTGTATGTAGTACAAGTATGTGGTGACGACTTCTTCTGGATTATACACCGCAATGCCACCTTCTTGTTACGCTGCATAAGACAGTTAGCAACAAACCATATACACGGATGAAATGGCCTTGAACATTTCATTCTAATTCGGTAGCATTTTACCTCCGGTCGGTGAAGACCGTTGGACGATATTAAATATCGTACTTGTGGCAGGTAGTTTCAATAAAGAACCTCCTTGACAAGATTTCGTGGGTGAACCCGTTCTCTTTACTCGACCGTCCAAAGCTGACTGCGAACATAAAGAGTGAATCATTTGGATAATATTATCCGCATGATTTGAAGCCGTCAATTCATGTTCCTGGAACAAGTGAAGTTCAATTAAGAACCGCACCATCGTTGCTTTCCAGTTGTCACGAGCTTGATTCGTATAGAATCTTGCAAGTTACCTACCAAGTGCTGTTTGATGTTAACACTAGAAGGATTTCCATTCGTCACTGTAAATACTTAATAGTATTACTCTGAATGTTCTGGCAAGATCACTAAGATATTGCGTAGAGGCCTGGAACGTGTTTAAATTCATTTAAGAATTAAACCACTGTTGCTTTCCAGTTATCACAAGTTTGATTCATAAAGAATCGCACAAGTCACCTACCATGAGCTTTTTGATATTCGCTCAAGAAGGATTTCCATCTTCATTGTAAATACTTTCGTATTACTCGGATGTTCAGGCAAGATCATGAAGATTTTGCGTAGGACTCTTAATATCTTTCTTACTTTTCACATTGTGTGAACAAGCAAGGAATAATGAAAGTGTGTCCTAATGAGATATTTGATGATCTCAAATGGCTCTAGACTCGATCGTGCATTTTGGATTTTTAGTGATCGGAGGCTGGAGAGGAGTGCCACCTTTTCAATACCAATTTATTCGGAGTGAATAAATCAATAGATAATGTGTTGTCTCCGTGTGATTAAAACAAATATCTTTTGAGAGATATTTGAGTTAGCTGGGAAGGGTTGTGCATTGCATCACTGGGTCCATGATGTCTTTCTTCAATATCAAGAATCATTAAAAATGATCTCAATAGCATATGAATTGACCCGGTTTCTACCTAAGGTTGTAAGGAGGGCTTCTTTCTTTACACCCTTTATCTTTACAATTCTTTTTCATTCTTCAACCCCTTCAATGCTTACCAATACGTCATAATTAGCACCTTGTTGTGATTGTTCCAGTGCTAACTTAAGTACTTGGTCGGCATTCAGCTACGTTCACAATCTTTCTCCATCTTTCCTAAGGACTACTATTTCTAGCTATGGAATGTCCTTGGGAAGATTCCTCCGGTTCTAGAGAAATCATTGGACTTTAACCTATCCTACCATCCTTATGTCACCACAATCTTCACCGTCGTGAATAGAGATGTTTTGGGTAAGTGTATGTCACCATGAAATCCATTTTGAAGTGCAAATCCATTTTGCTCCCCCTTAACATATGCTACGATATTCGAAAACATTTCGCACATGTCGGGATGAGCTAACACGTTAAGTCAAACCATTTGTGATTAATCATTTCCCATATTAAATCACATTTTCTCCCCCATATTAAAAATATTAACCCAATCGATGTTTTTAATATCAATTGATTTAATAGCCTTTTAAGAAAATTTAGGAAGAAAAATGCAAATCCAATTATCTTCATGAATTACACAAGCTCCCCCTCAAATTAATGAGGGTGTACTTGAAACGTAAATTAAATACCTTTTAAACACAAGTGTAAGGTATTTATCACGTGCAAAGATCATATATGATAATGTATTCACAAGATTAGCAATTTACGAGGTTGGACCTGAATGATGGAGAACATCATATGAAAGATTCACATGGTTCTTGTTCACGAATGTTGGTCACCTCGTCACGTCCCCGAGAAAATTAATTCCCGTTGTTGAGTCAAAGCTTTCCGGTGAAATGCTTGACTTGATTATGAAAAGCGGGTTGCTATCTGAAATAATAGCAAACCATATGGAGCATGTTTTAAATCTTTTAAACTTCTGCTCGAACTTTATTTACAACCCCGTGTCATTATTGAATGACATTTCTAGGTTTGTAAATATTATCGATTCCAGAAGACATGCTCTTTTTATCAAAACGTTTTTGAACACACAATTTTGAAAGATTTAGAAAAACCTTTTGAAAAATTCTTGAAAAATTGTGTTCAAAGTTTTGAAAACCAATTACTTGAGCTTAAGATGTTGAATATCTTAAAAGCGAGCTCAAGTCCGAGAAGTTGTGAACTTCCTGTTGTTAAGGATAAGTTACCATCGGCGATAAACTTTCCTTTTATCTGAAGGACGAGTCCTAAGCTGACATTTACTTAGAAGTCGTTTTCATGAGCTTGAAAACTTTGACTGTTTTAACGGAAAGCTCATGACCGAGAAAGGTTAATTTCTCGTTATGAAGAAAAGTTCTCTTATTTAAAAGATACACTTTCCTTTCTGAGCTTAAAACTTCGAATGTTTTAATACAAGCTCATGACCGAGAAAGGTGAATTTCTCGTTAAGAGGATAAGTTATCATAAAAGATAATCTTTCCTTTATTTTAAGTTCGAGTTACAGTCTGACATTTAACTGTAAGTCATGTACACGAGCTTAAAACCTTTGAATGGTTTTAACGTAAGCTCGTGTCCGAGAAAATTTAATTTCTCGTTGTAAGAATAAGTTTATCATCGGCGATAAACTTTCCTGCCTTTGAAGAACGGGTCACAGACTGTAATTTGACTGTGAGCCATAATGCATGAGCTTAAAAACTTGGAATGTTTTTGATATAAGCTCATGCCCGAGAAAAATGAATTTCTCGTTTTTAGGATAAGTTTATCATCGGCGATAATCTTTCCTTTCTTTGATGATCGAGTTATAGTCTGTGATGCGACTATAAGTCCTTTGTGAGCTTAGCCATGAATCCCCTGAGACACTTGTTTCTCTGATAACTGCTTCTTCAGCAACCAAACTCTAAGAGTGTCCTTAGTTGAATGGTATACAACGATTGAACCGCTTCGTTCTTTTGGAACATCAACTTTGGTAACTGCATTCTTATTAGGAGTTTGTATACTTTTGCATGGGTTAGAGTTATCTATTTTAGAAGCACGTGGGGGTTCATGGTTTTCTTTTCTTGTGTAAGAGGTGGCCTGAGGAGATGATTCACTTGTCTTAGTTGGCAAACGTTTCCTTTTATAGAAAACCTTAAGTTCAGGCTTAAGTGATGTATCATCCTTTGCAATTTCCTCCCTAGTAGTCTTCATAGAATCAGAGACAATCCTAGTTAAAGGGCACTCGTTTCCTACAAGAGTGAAATTTCTACCAGTGGGGCGCCAAACTTTACCAAAGGGTTTGATTTTAGCTATCCACTGGGACTTAATTCTAGCGCGGGAGTTCACCTCATCAAGTAATTTCTTGACACAAGCATCATGATTTGCCGTAAAGACACATTTTCTACATGTTTTACAAGTAGCATATTTAATGTCTGAATAATTCCTAGATGATTGATCGATGCTCCTAGAAGATGGCATGCTACGGTTAGCAGTGTTGGGTAATCTAGAAGGCATCTGACTAGGTTTGACATTGCTATCTCTTACATGTGTCTTTTGCTTAGCTTCCCTAAAACCAGATTTATGGCAAACGTCATTTGAACTAGTTCTAGACGTGGTCTTGGTATTTTTAGGGAAACTAGAGGCAATCATATGACTTGGTCTTGCTAAAGCTGGAGTGATCACATAGGGCCTAGTTGCTGGAGTGACTGGTCAAGAAAGATGAACCAAATCAACTTGGGAGGCAAACCACGGTCTCGAGGATTGTGGTCGCTCGGATCTAAATGCAGTAGATTGTCTGACAGTCGGTTGTCTGACGAACTGATTTGTAGGCGGTTTCCCCAAGATTGATGGTTTTTCAAGCTTAGTGTCCACACTAGATCCTCTAGGTTTCCTTAACTCGTTTTTCAACGCAGCTATAGCAAAAACCTTTTCTTGTACTTGGGCTTTTAATGTCTCATTCTCTTTGAGCAAGTTATCTTGGGATGCCAACTTAGATTCAAGCAGTTGAATTTGTTTCAAAAAATTATCCTTTTCAGCTTTAGAATCTAAAACAGTTTGATCCAATTTTCTTTCAAGAACAACGTTTGATTTTTCAAGTTTTTCAAAGTATGTTTCAAATTTGACCATTTTCTTAGAAAATTCAAGTTTGGCATCCTCAAAATCTTTTGATTGCCGAGCTACGATCGTTTCGAGCTCTTTAATCTTGGAATCAGAAGCAGACAATGAAGCAATTATAGGATAATTATCATGATGTACTATAGCATTTTGAACACTTTCTCCCCCATTATGACTCACATCGGATGAATCAGAAGTGGTATTGCTATCACTCTTTTCCATCCCATGTTTGTCATAATTAGGTTCAGAATGCTCAATATGCGGCATGTCATCAGCATAGACATCATAAACAACATTATATTGTACCATGTTTGCAGGCTCTGGGTCATAAATGGGTAAGGTGTCATCAAAAGAGATCTCGTGAACATTCCCTGACGTGCCACTGGTATCATGTTGTCCTCCTGATTCCGTGCTCTTGCCATCGTTAGGCTCCAAGTTGTCAATCGTATGACCAATTTCCTCTTGCATCGAAGAGTCTTGCACTCCATTATCATACCCTTGCTGAAGTCGAGATCTTTCATAAATCGAAGACGAGATCGAGGTCATGAGTTTCAATATTGTATCACGAAAAACTCGAAGCTCGGTATGTGTATCTCGAAGAAAAGATTGGCAAAGCATCAAACTTTCAGACTTGATAATATTGAATTGGAGGAAAGGCGTGAGTTGTGTCACAAGAGCCTTATTAGCAAGTGCCGATGCAGAGTGGTTAAAATTTTCATTGTTGAGTTGCTCTGCGAGTTGGGTCAAGATGGTGAACATTGATTCCATGAATATATGACGATCTTGACCAAAGATTGTCACAAATTCGCTCCTTCCTTGAATCCCCGAAAGAGTGACAAGATGAGACTGAAGCATTCGAAATGAAGTGATGCCACTTTCGCTGACCTTGTCTTGCAAATTATATGATTCTCCCTTGTTTGATGTCGAATTCAAAAAATCCATTGAAAGTCGAAGAAAGGTAATGTGGATGTTGTTGTAGTCGGGTTTTTACAATTCGACTCGGCTCAAAAAATGTTGTCGGCTCAAACGATTATAGATTAAACCGGATACTAATAGGTCCAATTTAAACTCGGCTCACTGCAAAAATAAATCCCGTCACTATAACTCGTTACTTTTGTCTTCAAAGCCGGCCACAAAACTTTTAACCCGTCACTATAACTCGTCACTATAACCCGTCAAAAAAATTTTCACGATAACTTTAAAAAAATACCCGCCTTAACACGGTTTGCAAAATATACTAAACTAAAAAATTAACTTTATAAAAACTTAACAAAAATAAAAATCTGAAACGATAAAAATCTGATTTTATAAAAATAAACATAACAAAAAAATGATATATTTTTTTTTTAAAAATCTGATATTTTAAAAATAGAAAATAAAAATAAACTTAGGATTCAAATTTGGAAAATCTGATATGTATCAATTTTTATTTATGTATTTATATTTTAAGAAATGGCAAACTTTGTTTCCTCCGTCACAATAGAAAACGTGGCCCAATCAAAACTTTCCACCGCCCAACTCCTTTCCTAGTTTTATCCGCCCCTAATATATATTCTTTACCCTAACTTAATCTCTCTCTCTCTCACAGATTAAAACTCCTCCGTCTCTCACTTGTCTCTAGTTTCCTCCGCCCCCCTTATTTACTCTCTCTCCTCAAAACGAAATCAATACTCCTTGTTAACTCCGGCCCCCCCCAAAATCCTTATATGAAGGCTACCAATCTCAAATAAAAGATCAGTCCCGTAACACATCCACCACCACAAATCGAGATGTTGTTGTTGATAATTACACCACCACAAATACCTGAGTAAGCGTATTAAAAAGGAAGATAACGAATCCAAAAAGATAAATCTTCAAGATTCATACATGAGTCTCGGGTAGGTTTTCTAATTTTTTGTTGCATGCGTGTGTCTGTCTTCTATCTTCTGTAGTGTCCTTCTGTGTGTGTCAGTTTGGTAGGTTGAGTGTTGGGATGAGGGAGTAAAAGATTTGTGTGGGTTTGTGTTTTGGATCTATGAAAGTTTTTCTTTTTGAAACTGAGATCTTTTTGAGTCTAGGTTGATGTGAGTGAGTTTTGGGTGGTTTGGTAGAGTGTGCAAGGTTGAGGGTCGTTTGGTTTTTTGAAGTCGAGAGTGTTGTTTTGTAAGACGAGAGGTATTGGGTGTTTGTGGGGTTTATTGGAGTCGAGAGATTGTGAATCTTGTGAGGGTGTAATGATTCGAGAGTGTTGTCGAGTCAGTGACGTGATCTAAGACGGGAGAGGGTGTGAGTGATCGATGGTGTGTCAAGTCAAAATCAAGTTCCCCTTTTGTTTGAATTGGTTTTGATGTTGGTTTTTGAGTTAGGTTGTTGTTTGAGGGAGTCTGTCGAAAGATTTGTAGTCGAGAGGTGAGATGTCAGTCGAGTGTTGTAAGGTATAGTCTTGGTCAAGAGTTTGTGAAAAAATGAGTCGAGTCGTGTTGTTAGAAAAGTCTATTCGGAAAAGGTCCTATTCGGAAAAAGTCTTATTCGAAAAAAGTCTATTCGGAAAAAATGTATTCGGAAGCCCTATGCAGAAACCCTATGCGGAAACCCTATGCGGAATCCTATGCGGAATCCTATGCGGAATCCTATGCGGAAACCTATGCGGAAACCTATGCGGAAACCTATGCGGAAACCTGATAACTTTGGATATGTTTGGACATATTGGACAGATTGAACAGTTTTGGACAGATTGGACAGTGTTAACAAATAGGACAGTTGGACTGATATGAAAAAGAAGGAAGAAAAACTGAAGTTACTGATTAAAAAAAATGATTAAAAAAAATGATGATATAAAAAACTGATTATTTAAAAAAAACTGATTATTTAAAAAGTTTGATAAAAACTGATTATTTAAAAAAATGATAGATCTAAGAAAAATTGTTGCTAAAAAATTCCGTGAAAACTCAATCACCAAAAAGAATATAGAAAAGAAGAAAAAACTGATTATAGAAGAGATTGATCTAAACAAGACGAGACATCAAAAAAAATTTATAAAAAAATTTAGAAAGAAAGGATATTTAATCAAATCAATAGATAAAAAACACAAATCCTAAGATTTAACCATGGCTCTTGATACCAATTGAAGGTCTACAAAATCTAAGGATTTGGTAAATGATGGATTGGATCTATTGATTTGATGGTGGAAATGGGGAAGAAGGAGATGAGGTGTAGAGAGAGAAAGGAGAGAAAAGAAAAGTAGAGAGAGAAAGTGAAATTAGATTAAATGAAATGTTGTAAATGAATGAACCACCCCTCCTAACATGCTAGGAGGGGTATATATAGCCCACCCTACATGTGGGCTATATGGACTATATTTAGTACAAACTGGATCACGAGCCTAATATAATAATATATCGTTGGAGCGACCGATCCTTCATAAATACGTAAAAACGTATTTCCAACAATCTCCCCCTAAGGGAGGTCGCTCCAAGTTACAAAGTTCTAAATATTCTATAGCTCGTGATCTATGCTAATAATGATGTGACTGAGACTTTCTTTGGGAAAACATATTTCCAACAACACCCCTAAACAAAAAGCCTAGCTTTATTTTTTATAACAATTCCATCTTCATCAGTCTTGTTTTTGAACACCCATTTTGTGCCAAGAGCTGATTTCCCTTTAGGGAGAAGAACAAGTTTCCAAACCTTGTTCCTGAGGAATTGATTGAGCTCTTCTTGCATAGCCTCAACCCACCCTGGATGTGTCAGGGCCTCTGAAACCTTTTTGGGCTTAATTTCAGAGAGAAAGTCTGCAAAAAGACATTCATGGGCTGAGGCAGCAGAGAGTTTAGCAGCCTGACTGCGTGTGAGCATCCCCTTAGATACATCACCAATTATATTTACAAGCTCTATGTGTTGTTGTCTAGACCATCTGTCCTGAGGACTTGGATTAGAGCTTGTGGATAATTGATGATTATCAGGGACTGGTGGTTCAGTACATAGTACTGGATCATCACTTCTCACAGAAGGATTTTCAGTGACAGGTAGGTCAACATTCTCATCAATTGTCCCTTCAGTGTCTGTATGGATGACAGAATCACTTAATTCTTCAGCCTGAGTAGAGATAACTTCAGGGACATGTTGATATGTGATTCAGTTATTGATTGACCTATTGTGAGGTGATATATGGAAGGATATGTCAGCATCAATTTGATACTGATTTGAGGGACTATGTTCATACTCATCAGGAGGATATCCTGATGAGTTATTAATCCCAATCTCTTCCATTGATTGATTTGTGAAGTTAATGGCATCCATACTTTCATCAAAGTTGACATGAAATGATTCCTCAACTTGTTGTCTCCTTGTGTTAAAGACCCTGAAGGATTTGGAGACAAAAGAGTATCCAAGAAAGTATCCATCGTCAACCTTTGCATAATATTTACCAAGGTGGTCCTTTTGATTGTGAATGAACACAGGACATCCAAACACATGCAAGTAGCTGATATCTGGAATCCTTTCCCTGAATATTTCATCAGGAGTCTTATCATGTCTTTTAACAATAATACATATGTTCTGAATATAGCAAGCTATTTTCATAGCCTCAGGCTAGAAGTGTTTTGAAACATTGGATCCATTGAGCATGGTTCTTGCAGCTTCAATAAGAGTTCTATTCTTCCTTTCATCCACACCATTTTGTTCAGGTGTTAAGGAGAAGAGAAGTTCTGAGAAATTACTTTCTCATCACAAAAACTCTGAAGCTGTTGGTTCCTGAATTCTGTCCCATTATCAGTCCTTATTTGTTTTACTTTGGTGTCATTTTGATTTTCTACTTGCCTGATAAAAGAAATTATGAATTCAGGAGCCTGACTTTTCCTTTTAAGGAAGTATACCCATGTGTATCTAGAGTATTCATCAACAATCACAAGGGTATATTTCTCATGATTTATAGACATGGGACTAACAGGCCCAAATAAGTCCATATGAAGAAGATGGAGACACTTCCTGATAGAAAAGTTTTGTTTTGGCTTGAAAGAAGCTTGTAGAAACTAGAAGGAGGGGGTTGAATAGTTTCTTAAATTTGCTTGTTAAAGTTTGGTTTTAAAAATACTTTTTAAAAAACTTAAGCTTGAGTATTTATGTGAAACCTTCTTATACACAATATGAACTAGGTATAGTGCAACTAACTAATAATCACAAGTATAAAGAATAAAGAATGTAAAGAGATAAGGGAAGGAAAGATCAAACCAAACACCAAGGATTTATATTGGTTCGGAAACGAAGCTCACTCCTCGTTCCTACTCCACTCCTCGAGTACTCCTTACTCGAGAGTTCACTAATCAACAAGCTCCTTAAGGTGGAGAAACCGTACACAACGTCGCTTAACCAATTTCCGACTCTAAGTAAAAGTCGAGCCCTAATCTTAGCTAGGACCAATCTACACCAATATACTTTGAGGACTAAGTATTAACCCTAATACATACACAACTTCCAAATAGACACAACTACTTGGATCTTCATAACAATGACACAACAAGGAATAAATAAGTTTGGATCTTCAATGGATCTTTGAGGTAGACACAACACTTCAACAATGATAGTGTTCTTCTCTTTGCACTTTGAGAGGAAAAGATGGGAGGAGAAAGATTCATTTCTAAACAAGTAGTAATCAAACAAATGATCAAGGATTTGAGTGATTTAAGAAGTATGTAAGAATCTGAAAGTATATGTGCAAAAGAGGTGGATTGGAAGTTTGAGAATGGTCCACTATTTATAAGACAAATGTCCAATGGCTATATCTGCCCGCGGTTCTTTATTGCAGCCCACGGTTCCTCGTCGATAAGGAACCGCCGTAGGCTCTAAGAAACTGTCGGCGTAGAGTCCGCTCCCTTTTGTCTTTTACTGGGTTGGATCGAATCTGGGGATTAAAATATCCTGAAAGGATATTCCAAACCAAGAAAGAATATGCCATTTTCAAATTTCAAACTTTCAAATAATTAATTTAATAAAACATTTTCTTAAAAAGAAAGTTTAATAATAAAACTTTGTCACACTTAATAAAAAGTGAGTTTTAAGGAAAGATTAAATCCTTGATCACTTAATTAGTATAATTACTTGTTTGTTCACACCTTAAGTGATAATGGTTGAAATGAAAAATACTTGAACTCAAGAAATCGTTTTTCATTGTTTTCGTAAATGCTTGTTTTGACATTTTGTCGTAATCAAAACAAAGCGAGACCGAAAAATGCAAGTAACATTTTTAGGCATCATTGCATTAACAATCTCCCCCTTTTTAACTCCGATAATCCATAAACTCAATCATCTAATAAAACAAGATTTTTGAAGACGAGTTTATCATTTCTCCCCATTTGTCGAAACAAAAGGGTTGCAAAAGTCTTTGAAGAAGAAAAGAACCGGACTTTGCAAATGCTCCCCCTTGGTGCTTACTCCCCCTTGCTTAGGGCACCAAGGAATTGAAATATAGTGACAAGCTACATAGAAGGGTTAGTAGAAGAGAAGAGATACCCAACAAGATATAGCAAAGATCACACAAAAAAATAAGAAAAAAAGATCCAAGATAAGTCATGTTAAAAGAAAACATGATAAAAGATACAAGGAAATAAATCATACAAAGATGTATGAGAGACAACCACAAGCCAAAATAAAAAGCATAAATCTAATCATAGTTAAGCTAGAAATCTAAGATTTGCTTGAACTAGATGTCTTAAAGATAAGCAACCAATGCTTAGATAAAAGACAAGGTAGTGGCGGAAGGAGGTGGTGGTGGCTTGGTAGAGATCTCATAGTTATAGTAAAGAGGAGGTTTAACTAAGAGAATCTTGATGTAATGCAACTCCTCATAGATGTGAGCCATAGAAATATGTTGATATTGACAACATTGACAATATGTTCCATGATGCATGACATTATCATGTGAAGGAGGTAGAACACTAAAGGCTAATGGTGGAAGATAAGAAGTTCCACAATAACCATTCTTAAAAGGAGAAGAGATGTGATTTTGAGTGTTCTTGGGTGAATTGGGGTTGAAAGTAATTGGACAGAATGGAAGAGAATCAAATCTTTCATTTGGGGAATAAGACATTTTGTTTTGAGAAAGAATGCAAAATGCTTAAGGTTATATAGAGAGAGTCCAAGATAATATGGGGGTGGTCAAAGGTTTGAAACTAAGATTCCAAAAAGTGTTGGAACAAATCTGGAGTTTCAGGAATTCCCGAAAAGAAAGGTACTGGGCGCGGTTCCTTAACTCAGCCAGCGGTTCCTTATCACTAGGGAACCGCAGTATCAATAAAGAACCGCCCACAGTGGGTTGAGTTTGGTGATGATGTAGGATTTTCCAATTTAGCAAATCCTATTTTTATAGTCTAACCAAAATACATAGATTTTTTTTAATAAAATCAATGTAGGAGGTGTGTAGAACTAGACACAAGGTCATGACACAATGATCCTCCATAGTTCTCTTTTGTTCTTGCTATATTTGAGAGACCCATACATATGAATTATGTAAGCTCATTATGAATAGTACGAAGCTATGAAAAACATTTTTAGATTGAATTAACAATGCAAAAACATTTCTCGACCATTATCGAAAAAGCTTTGAGAATTTTGAAAAATAAGAGAAGTTTTCCAAAAACAGTTCATTAAACTTAAGAACTCAAAGAAAGAAAAGTCTCAAAAGATAAAAGATAGTAAGAATGCACAATTAAGGAATATGTTCCATTAAGCCTAGACCTAGACGCAAGTAATTAAAAGGTTCCATCTTAAGTGGCTTAGTGAAGATGTCGGCTAAGTTTTCTATCGAGTGTACCTTCTCTATTGAAATGTTCCCCTTTTGAACATTATCCCTAAGAAAATGGTGGCGAATCTCTATGCGCTTAGTTCGTGAATGTTGCACGGGATTCTTGCTAAGGTGTATTTCACCCTTGTTGTCGCACATGATGGGAACATCATCAAGAGAAATCCCGTAATCAACAAGCGCTTGCTTCATCCATAGAGCTTGTTGACAAGCTTTATCAGCACTCACATACTCGGCTTCCGTGGTGGATATAGCAAGAGTGGTTTGTTTCTTGGAGAACCAAGAAGTTAAACAACAACCCATGAAGGTACAAACTCCACTAGTGCTTTTCCGGTCCACATAGTCTCCCGCATGATCCAAGTCCGCGTAGAAAATGGTTTCTACGCCGGTCCTTTAGGATACCATAATCCTAAATGTATAGTGCCCTTAATGTATCGGAAGATACGCTTAAACGCTTCAAGGTGAGAGGTTTTGGGAGCCTCTTGGAAGCGAGCACAAAGGCAAACACTAAACATGATATCCGGTCGACTTGCCATTAGGTACAACAAACTACCAATCATACCTCTATATTTGGTGTTGTCTACCGACTCACAATCATCATCTACGGTGAGTTTAGTATCCGAGGCCATAGGGGTCTTCATTGGTCTAGAGTCTTCTAATCCAAATTTCTTTAGCATTTCTTAAACATACTTGGATTGATTAAAGAAAATACGATCGTCCATTTGTTTAATTTGGAGTCCTAAAAAGAAGTTAAGTTCTCCCATCATACTCACTTCAAACTCGTCATGCATGATTTTGGCAAAGTCATCACACAATGATTGACAATATGAACCAAATATAATGTCATCAACATATATTTGTACGATAATGAGGTGAGAACCTTTCTTCTTTGTAAAGAGTGTATTGTCTACCATCCCCATGGTATACTCATGTTTTACAAGAAACGCTTTAAGTCTATCATACCAAGCTTTGGGTGCTTGTTTGAGACCATAAAGAGCTTTCTTAAGCTTGTAGACATGATCCGGTTTCTAAAAATCAATGAAGCCGGGAGGTTGTGCCACATATACCTTCTCATTGATCAAACCGTTAAGAAATTCACTCTTTACATCAATTTGTTGAAGCTTAAAGTCTAAATCACAAGTGTAAGCTAAGATGATTCTAATGGATTCTAATCTAGCTACGGGTGTGTATGTCTCGTCATAATCAATACCTTCTTGTTGATTATGGCTTTGAGCTACAAGTCTAGCCTTGTTACGAGACACAACACCATTCTCATCTAACTTATTCCTATATACCCATTTGGTTCCTATGATGGTCGAACTTCTAGGCGGAGGAACAAGTTCCCAAACGTCATTAGCAATGAATTGATTCAATTCTTTTTGCATACTGATGACCCAACTCTCATCCACCAAAGTTTTTTTTTAACATTCTTTGGTTCAATCAAGGAGACGAATCAAAAGAAGTTACTTTGATTTTGGACTTGAGATCTTAGGGTCCTTTGATTTAATTCGCCTATGACGTTATCAAGAGCATGATCCTTAGACTCCTTAATGTTTACTCCCTTTTCAACACTAAGGTCTTCAACTCCTATGTTTCTAACATCTTTGGCATTAACTATGTCTATTTCATCTAAGTCATCATCTAGGAAAGGTGGTGTCTTAGATGAAGGTGGAGTTTCATCAAATTTCACGTTAAGTGATTCTTCAATTACACCCGAGGTTCTACTGAGGACTATGTAGGCTTTGATAGTTTGAGAATAACCTAAAAAGATACCTTTGTAAGACTTTGGGTCAAACTTACTATGGTAATCTTTGGTGTTGAGAATGAAGCACTTGTTTCCAAACACCCTAAAGTATTCCAATGAGGGCTTCTTACCTTTAAGAATCTTATAGGGGGTCATTCCTAGAAAAGGTCGAATAAGAATTCGGTTGAGAATGTATGTCGATGTGTCCATGGCATTGAACCAAATTTTTTGAGGCAAAGATTGCTCATTTAACATCGTCCTAATCATCTCTTAGATGGTCCTATTCTTCCTTTCAACTACCCCATTTGATTGTAGAGTGCGAGAAGTCGAGAAGTTATGGGTAATACCATGAGCTTCACAAAAGGCACCAAATTGCACTTCATTATCAAATTCCCTACCATGATCCGTCCTAATAGAGACAATTGAACATCCTAGTTGATTTTTAATTCTTCAACTAAAGGTTTCGAAGTGATCGAAAGCTTCATTCTTAGACGCCAAAAATCTAGTCCAAGTGAATCTAGAGTAGTCGTCAACTATAACTAGGGTATAAAGGTTACCTCCATAACTCCGTATGGCGGAAGGTCCAAAGAGATCCATATGTAAGAGCTCTAAACACCGAGAGGTCGAAACCAAATTCTTGGCTTTGTGACTTGAGTGAACTTGCTTCCCAATTTTGCAAGCATCACAAAAGTGACTATCAAACTTCATCTTGGGGAGATATCTTACCAACTCCTTAGAGACTAAAAATTGAATTAAACGCATATTAGCGTGACCTAATCTCCTACGCTAAAGAGTAGAACTATGATCAAAAGTCGCTAGACATAAGTTGTCCTTTGACTTCCTATTAACCTTCATGACATGTAGCCCATGCTTTCTAACACCTTTTCTGATGACTTTTCCATCTTTTACGATTTCATTGTCATATTCCAAAACGATGACCTTACACTTATTGTCACAAATTTGACCTATACTTAGAAGGTTAAAACCTAAGTTGTCTACTTGCTCTACGTTTTCTATAGTCATAGTGTCAAGAGAGACCGTACCTTTGCAAATGATATACCACATCTATTACAAGCGAATGTAATGTTACCTCCATCATATGCTTTGTAGTGTGAGAATGATATGAGTGATTTTACTCATATCAATTGTATCTTAAAACAATGAAATAATGCATGAAATGTATGAATTTTGCATTGTATTTGTATGTTTCTTGTTTTGATGTGTGTAGGTACCAAAGATCACAAAAACCGGTGAAATCGACACGAGTTTGAAGAAAAAGATCAACAAAGCCAATTTTGAACTCGACTTTAGCGGATTTAATCATTTATGAAGGATTTTTGTCAAGTGGGCCCCACAAGAGCTGAATGGGCCTGAAAGCCCATTAGAAGAGTTATGTGTTTTTGGAAAACAAAGTTACTTAATGAAAGCCCAAATTTGTTTTAATATAAACGGATGGAAAAGTTAAGGGCCCAAGCCCGTTATATAAATTAGACCGATGGAAATAATGGGTTTTAAAGGCCCATTAGGGTTATGATTTTGGGAAAGTTATAAGTTTATAAGTGAAAAGGTTATTCACTTATTTGTTTCAGTCAAGCCGAGTATATCCTCACATCACACATTCTCCCACCACCACACGTTTTCACCCACACAAATAAATAAACCTTTGATAGTACCAAAGCTTCTCTCTCACCCTTTTCTTCCCCAAAAAAAATAACCAGTAACCTTTTATTTGCCCTAGCCACTGTTCAAAACCCTAAGAATTAAATCATACACAAAAATTGGGGCTTTTTCACTCTTTTCACTCACACGTGTGATTCATACTTGGGGGAATTAAATCCCCCAAGTTTTCGGAAGGCAGGAGTGGGGAGAGCAAGGCTACATGGCAAAGATTTATTGGCCAAGACACCTCATCTTTCATCATCAGCCAATCATTGAGAGATACCTCAGCATCAAACTAACACAACTAGCACAAACGGATGCCACATTGGCAATCCGTGTGCTAGTTGTGTATTTTCAGCCATACGATTAAAACAAACAAGAGAGAGAAAGAAGAATAGAAGATCTAATGGCCAATATTGAAGATGGAATATGCTTATTAAGATCCGGATATTCTCCCTCAACAACCTAGGGGGTTGGCTATATAAACCCCCAAAAATACTTGTAATGAATCATTCTAATTTTTACTTTAAAGTTATTATGTAGAAATAGATTTAGGATTAATTTTGTAATTTTCTTTATCAAAGTCTTGTAATCGCAATTGATTCTTAATAAAAGTTTTATTTACATCCGTTTCACTTGTGTCTTATTTTACTGTTTGATTTGAAAAGTTAATTCGATAATCTGTTTCATAAAAAATAATGTTTATGATATTTAATTTAAGCTCATTAATAGCTTAGATTAAATATTAAGAGTAATATTTGGAAGATAAACTTCCCCACTGGAAGTTTATGAAAAGTTGATTCGTGAATGTTTGGTGTTGATTCGAATGGTGAATGGTGATAAATGGTGGTTCGTTTCCGGTTCATAAAGGTTGTTCAGCACAACCTTCTTCTCAAAGGTTGACTTCAAAAAGGTTCCTTCTCATCCCTTTTATTTTCCTGTTAATTTCAGATTTATATAGGTTAAATGTTTTTCTGCTTATCCAGTTAAGTAGTGCCATTTGGTTTTGCTAGCTATTTGGATCTGTCTTTATTAATGGAATTTGTTTAATTTTTAGTTGTTTATTTGGATGGAATTTATCACTGTTTAAGTTACAGTCGTTTGACAGGTTTTGCTCATTTTAGTTTATACTGATATTTGGCTTGTTTTACATCTTAAAAGTTAGACTTGTTCTAATGAATTTGCTAATGAATTGCTTTAGTTGAGTTTTGCACACTAGTTGTGTTTATATATAACTGTCTTGGAATTTTTATGCAAGAGACTTTTAAATGTTTTTAGCTTGCTGATAAACTGTTCTTCTAGAGCTGAGTGTTGTTTTAAAAAGGGGTTGGATAATACTTAATAGCTAATTTCTGCATAACTGTTGTTAGGATTAAATGATGTGAAGTTCTGAATCTGTGATGGAACTCATTGTCCAAATCTGATAAGAGAAGGTTTTGTATGATGTATCAGTTTGTATTGCTAAGTTTTTATTGCTGAGTATAAGTTGACCTGCTTTGTTATTTTGTTCTTCTGATTTGAAAATCTGCCTATAATTAGTCTGCTGATATAGGTTTAATTTTGGCTCGATGCAAAATCTGTAAAAGGTTTTTATTAAGTTGCATTTGCTAGTCTGTAAGTTGGTTTGATGTATTTGTTAATTTAGATTTTAGCTGTCTATTTACTTGTTTCGCTGCTATATTTGTTTTGTAAACTCTGGCTATCAGATCCAACTGATTTGATAGATTTTAGCTGTCCAAATAAGCTGTTAAAAGATTGCAGCATCAAACAATCACCCCCTGTGACTGTGAAAATCATATCTGTTCAATAAAAATAACATTCACAAAAAAATGTCTCTTGCAGGTCTCGAACTCGGGACCTGCCCCTCACAAGTCCAACGAGTTAACCAACTGAACTGACTTTTTCTTTTGGTTTTAATATCGTTTATGTTATTAATATAGATAGCTATTTCTGAGATGTCAGATTCTTAATAAATACTCAATTTTAACTTTAAATCCATTTTTAGAAAGTTTATTTACTTTAATATTATTTCAGTTTTAATAATAGTTAAATATAATAAAGAAATAAAAAATGTTTTTATTAATTTTAAAAGTTTAAATAGTTTTCAATTAATTAGATTTTTATTATTTTAGATTTAAATAAAAATATAGTTTTTTAAATAGATTTGGTTTAAAAGTAATTTTTAATAAATTTAATTAGTTTTAAAAATTTTTACTAGATTTTTTAAATAGAGTTAAAATAATTTTTATAGATTAATTTTTATAGATTATTAAATAGTTTAATTTTAATTGTCTTAATTTTAAGTAATAGTTATTAGAATAAAATAATTTGGGGATTTACGATTCATGCACTTTAGGATTAAAATAGCTTTTAAATTTGTAGATTTAATCTTTAGTTTAAAAAACGAAAACAAATTCAAATCGATTGTCCAAATCAAAACAAAAACATCTCAAATTCATAAGATCTTCGTGTACAACGAACTTGGTTCATCACGTGTTTAATTGAATTCGTCTTTGGTAATATTAGTCTATTACTTTTTCTAAAAGGTATTTTTCTAATTTACTCTATAACGTATCTTAATTATCACTATACTATCACGATAAAATCAAAAATTTTGGCGCCGCTGCCGGGGATCTTGTGTACGCTTCGTTTTTGTAGAGATTTGTTGATCGTTGATTTGGAGACCCTTTCCGTCCTCGGAAAGTTTGTTATTTTTCTATTATATATTATGTATCGTTTTTCTCGTTTTTTGTGAATAATATATTGTATTACGTAGAACAATAAATTTACATACTTTTCAAATAAGGCCTTAGTTGGGATTTCATCACCTAGCTATTGTAGTCGAATCCAAAACAAAAATAAAGCCAAAATAGATAAATACTAATAAGAAGTTTGAACTCGATTTATACAAACTATAAGGTGGGTATAAGGCGACGTGCTATAAAAATCCGTCTAAGGAAAAAGGTTTTTAAGTGCTTTGTGCCACCTCGTTTCCCCGCTTGCTTGTGCGTATATTGAGAGGGACGACCTATTATTGGTTTGCCGACTCAAGTAGTAATAAATCTTATTTTTGTAGTTTACTTATTGAACCTCGAGACGTTTAGGTTTTCACCTATCGTTTCAAAGTCGACCGAGGGTAATTTACTTCCATAGTAGTTGTCCTTATTACTTTTTTTTATATTTTTTTTTATCGATCATTTTTTATTGAGAAATACCAAATAAAATACCAAAAATAATCTTCTTCTTGTCTAATTTCTTTTCTTCAATCCTCTAAATTCTCGTCTTTGTAGTGTATGCAATTACGTTCTTCTCGTCTTGTGATTGATTTTAATAGGCTTGAAAATATTCCTCGTAGAAATAGAAATCGTCAACAACGAATAGTGGAACCCGAGATTCCACCTATTGTTGTAGAGATGGCCGATAACCGAACAATGGAGGAATTGCTCCGTGCACCCACCGAAGGATATGGGGAAGCAATCGTTGTGCCGGCTATTTTGGCGGATCATTATGAGATTAAGACGGGTCTTTTATCGCTAATTCGTGCCGACCAATTTCGTGGCAATGAGACCGATAACCCGCACTCTCACATTCGGAATTTTCTTCGAATTACCTCGACTCTCAAGTTTAGAGATGTGCCAAATGACGCGATTAAGCTCATGCTTTTTCCGTACTCGCTCGAGGGTAATGCTAAGATTTGGTATGAGAAAGAACCACCGGGTTCGATTTTGACATGGGATGATTTAGTGTCTAAGTTCATGAATTATTTCTTTCCACCATCTAAGACAACACACTTTAAGAACGAGATCACTAGATTTGAACAAAAAGTGCATGAATCGTTTGGGGTTGCTTGGGAAAGATTTAAAGATTTGTTGAGACAATGTCTACACCACGGTTTCTCGGAATTGCATCAAATAAATACTTTTTATAATGGGCTTAATATCATTGAACAAGATTCTTTAAATGCCGCCGCGGGTGGTAATCTTTTAAGAAAAACTCCGAGAGACGCGTGGTGCATAATTGAGAATAAGTCTAGAGCACAATATTCACGAAACACACCGAGTGTTTCCAATGTAAATTCATTAAATCCCGAGATTGCTAGATTGGACTCTAAGATTGATAGTGGATTCGCGACTTTGTTGAATGAGATTAGGAAGAATCCTCATGGATCCATTAATATGGTTGAGAATGTTTGTGTATCATGTGGTGGAGCACATCCTAATTATGCTTGTTTGACCACGGGTTTGATCAAGCTAGTGCTTTTGCCGCGACGGGAACTTATGGCTCCAACGGTCAAGTTCCTCGTCAAAATCATGTTGCTCCACCGGGTTTTCCACCGGTTCAAAATAGGTACAACAATGGAAATAATGGGAATAATTTTAACCGTGGTAACCAAGGGAATTAAAATCAAGGAAATGGGTTTAATGCTAATCAAAACAATCAAGGTTTTCAAAGCAATAATCAAAATGATTTGTCAAGCTATATCAAGTCAAATGAGGCAAATTTGAAAGCTTTTCAAAATAACATTCAAGGACAAATGGCAACTTTGAAAAATGAGTTTCAAAATACGATTAAAGGGCAAAATAATAAGATTGAGCTTAATCAACAAAGACTTGAAGAAAACCAAAACCGTTTTGAGCAAAGATTAGAGCAAAGTCATAATCGTATGCAACAAAGTTTGGAACAAGGTCAAAATAAATTGCTTTCGATGTTTGAGGGATTTATGTCTAAACCATCTACTTCTTCGGGTTGCTTGCCTAGTAATACAATTCCAAACCCGAAGGGAGAGCTTAAGGCCATAACCGTTTATGATGATTGTGAGAATTTAGAAGAAGTTGAAGTGATTGAGTTTAATCCTCCACCTAAGGAAACTTTTTTAGATGTCACCAAGGTTACTTTAAATATGATTAGTACCTCGGTTTTCTTTGATTTCTTTCCCGAGAAGTATAAAGATCCGGGTCAATTCTTGATACCTTATGTTTTCAATGAGCTTGGGGTTTGCAAAGGCCTAGCCGATCTAGGAGCTAGCATTAACTTAATGCCCTTAGCCCTTTGGAAAACCATTGATTATGCACCACTTAGTACCACTCGAATGATCATTGAGCTTGCTAATGGTACCACCACTCGACCGGTTGGTATAGCGGAAAATGTCATTGTTAAAGTGGGAAATTTCTTGTACTTAGCCGATTTTGCTATAGTTGATTATGAGACCAATCCTCGTGTGCCTATCATTTTAGGACGTCCATTTTTGTGCACGGCTCAAATTCAAGTTGATATGAGGAAAGAGGAAATTAAATTGTTTTATGGTGATAAAAGCATTGTTTTTAAACCGGAAAAGATTCCAAGATTTGCTTCTAAGAAAGTTGAAAGTGTTAAACTTGTTGAGACTTTGGAAAGTAATAAGAAAGATCTTTTTGATAAAGGTGTTTTTCCAATTTTGGAAACTCCATTTTGTGAAAGTAAAAAGTTAAATTCAAATGAAGAAGCTTGCTTTGTTGAATCATGTTGTAACCTTTCCTCATTTCCACTCACTCCACACGAGGATGATAGTTCTAAGATTGAAAAACAAATTGATGAGTATCTAAGTGAGCCATTTGATGCTAGTGAGTTTAATAGTGAGAATTTTGATCCCGAGAGTGATATTGCTTTAATTGAACAATCTTTGAAAATGGACTCATTTTCACTCTCTTCGAAGGATCAAATTGATGTTCCTAAGGCACAATCTTCAATTGAAGAGCCTTTGATTCCTAACTTCACACCGAGTGAGGTTAGTGACTATTCATGTGATAAGTTCATCGATGAACTTTTTTCTATCATTGATCCACTTCCACGGGGAAGTGAAGACGTTATCGATCTTGAGATCGAGCGTGATTCTCATGTTTTACCTACCATTCTCGAGGAATTCGCTGATGAATTTCCTGCGAATGAGAATGATGATCTTGTATCCGAGTGTGATACACTTGATACTTTGTTGGAAATTTCTTGTGATGACAAGATTGATGACACTTTTGTGACCTACTCAAATCCTCTCTTTGAAGCTTCATTGAACAATAATCCATTGTTTCAAGAGGATTTTGAGAGCATCATACCTCCTACATCTCACAACCTTTGTGATGATGAGCTCTTCATTAAGGAATTTGATAAGTTACTTTCCATAGACATTCCTTCGGAATTTGAGGAAGAGTCTAATGACGGTGATGAAGATTCTTGGCTTGATCACCCGATTTATGATGATGACAATGTTGACCCAGAGGGAGAAATTACTTTTGCTCCAATTATCCTTCCCACCCACTTTGACCTTAATGTGCGGGTTTTTCATGTAACTCATTTTGAGTACCATGACCCCTTTGTTCACATTCATAAGAGTGATAAGGTCAACAAAGTCATGCAAGTTAATACAACTAGTGTTGAGACTTTTATACCACCATTACCATGTGCTTTATATGATATTGGATTAGCATGGGGGGACGACACCTTGTTGTCCATTCCTTTCTCCACCGAGGACGAGGTATTCGACCCCGGAATCGTTGATTTAGGGAAATCTCGGCCTTTCACCGATACAATAATTGAAAGACTTTTTAATCATCTTGATGCGAGTTTATCTCGGGGAGCATGCTACATCCATACCATTATTTGTGACTACCGTCTCTTTTTAGAGATTTGTGTTGGAGTTTTATCCTTTCGTTTGTCATCCGACAACGAGGATGTAATCTTTGACCCCGGCATCGTGCTTTATCATGGATTCTATTATGCCGGTTTTCCCCACTTTCCCTAAGGACCAATGAATGTGGGGATCGAGTCGAGCTCATGACTCGGTTAACAAAAACGAGGTGCCTTGTGGGGGAGTCCCATACATTCTATCTTCTTTCTATTTTCTAACAATTAATAAGGCTTGATCTTTCAAGCTCGTGCTCGTGTTTTGTTGTGTTGTGAATCTTAGGTATGACCCTAACATTTGAAGTCTCTCGTGTTCGGTTTTGCCGGTCCACTTGATCTTCCATTCTTTGAATGCCAAAAAGGGGCACACTTTCTATCCCTTGATTTTTATCGACTAACGTTTTATCTTGAGGCATAATTAATAAACGGCTTATAGATTTGTGTGCTCTTTCCATGATAGGTTTTTGCATTAGACTCTTCGTGTCTTAGCAAGGGGGTGTTACTCTTGAGCTAAGAAATATTGAGGACAATGTTTGGTTTTAGCATGGGGGAGTCAATCGATATAATCGCTTGCTATTGCTTTTGTCGTGTCTAAACGTAATCTTTTTCTCATTTTTCAATAAAATTTTAAATTTTTAGTGTTATATTTTAAGTTTTAATAAATAAAATAAGTGCTTTTGACACAAATGTAGGCTTTCCGTTGGTGAAAATAAAAATAGTTTTTGACTCGACTCGGTTTTTAACCTTAGCTTTTCCTTAACGTATTTGAATTAAGTTTTGCTAGGCTTTTATACAGGGAGCTTTAAAACGCGAAAGTCTTAATTCATACGAGTTAAGAACAAGAACTTTTCGCAAGTTCCTATAATTGATCCTAGAAAGTCGTTTATTAAGGGAACTTTAAAACGCAAATTCTAAAACTTGAAAGAGTATAAGAAGATGCAAGATCCTATAGATGACTTGAAAACCCAAAAATTTTATTTAATAGGCTAAGTATCCATTGATTTCACATTTTTGAAATTTTACAATATGGAGAACAAGAAATGATAGAGTTCAATCATAAGTTTCTAGAATTAACTCTTCTTTGTGCAAGTAATTTTGTGTTTGATTTAATCTCCTCGTATTTACTTTCCACACTTGAATAATAATTGCTTAATAAATGAAGTTTTTAGCGGTTTAGGCTTGATATCTTAACTCGTAACTCCTTCTTTTTCTTACCTTGTAATTAAAGTGAGAACACATTAAGGGTGTCAGCGTCATGGACTTTTGATCATGGGATTGCGGAAATTTAGCTTACTATAAATATGATATTAATAAAGAAGAATAAATAAAAACATGTTCTCTAGGAGCCTTCGGGTGGGAGTCATGTAGAACTAACCTTGTCATTAGAGCCTTAGGGTGTATGGCGAGGGGACGTGTTGAATAAAAATTGCTTCATCATCATGATCCGTAAGGTGGGATGGTGATGTCAATTCCCTTATTTTTGTCCAAGGAGCCTTAGGGTGTGGATTTCAAATAAGGAGCACAATTGCATCTTAAAGAGCCAAAAGGTATTATGGTGTAATTGTTGCTAACTCCATTAATAAGGTCATAATTGACTTTGGAGGTTCTATTGTTGCTTTTAAGTAGTCCTATTAGCCAAATTTCGGGTCCGGGATTTATCCCTAAATCGTGTTAAGTTATCCTTGATGTGGGCTTTCTTTAGTGACAACGGGTTTTGAAGTCGAGGTTAGGTTTTGAGTGTTGAGTTTACACCGTTCTTGCCTTCATTTTTGGACTAATAAATATCAAATAAAGTCAAATGAGCCTTTGGGTAAATGACAAATAAAATCTAGAGATACAATTAGGAATAATAGGAGATTCAGTTTAACACAAATTACTTGTATGAGTTGGTTTAATTTTGGGGCTTATGATTGACAATGATCTTGTTTTTGCACTTGGCATGGAAAAGTGAAAAGTCGGAGACGATGAATCTATTTGAGTGTTATGATCCTAAAAGTTATTTTTCAAATAATGAAAGCAATACATTATGTCTTCGCAAAATAAAAGTCAAAAGGTTGAATAACGGTGTAGTTAGTGTTTTATTTTATCATTGCGTGAGGACACGACAATTGCTTAGCAAGGGGGAGTTTGATATGAGTGATTTTACTCATATCAATTGTATCTTAAAACAATGAAATAATGCATGAAATGTATGAATTTTTCCTTGTATTTGTATGTTTCTTGTTTTGATGTGTGTAGGTACCAAAGATCACAAAAAACGGCGAAATCGACACGAGTTTGAAGAAAAAGATCAAAAAAGCCAATTTTGAACTCGACTTTAGCGGATTTAATCATTTATGAAGGATTTTGGTCAAGTGGGCCCCACAAGAGCTGAATGGGCCTGAAAGCCCATTAGAAGAGTTATGTGTTTTTGGAAAACAAAGTTACTTAATGAAAGCCCAAATTTGTTTTAATATAAACGGATGGAAAAGTTAAGGGCCGAAGCCCGTTATATAAATTGGACCGATGGAAAGAATGGGTTTTAAAGGCCCATTAGGGTTATGATTTTGGGAAAGTTATAAGTTTATAAGTGAAAAGGTTATTCACTTATTTGTTTCAGTCAAACCGAGTATATCCTCACATCACACATTCTCCCACCACCACACGTTTTCACCCACACAAATAAATAAACCTTCGATAATACCAAAGCTTCTCTCTCACCCTTTTCTTCCCCAAAAAAACCAGTAACCTTTTATTTACCCTAGCCACTGTTCAAAACCCTAAGAATCAAATCATACACAAAAATTTGGGGCTTTTTCACTCTTTTCACTCACACGTGTGATTCATACTTGGGGGAATTAAATCCCCCAAGTTTTCGGAAGGCAGGAGTGGGGAGAGCAACGCTACGTGGCAAAGATTTACTAGTCAAGACACCTCATCTTTCATCATCAGCCAATCATTGAGAGACACCTCAGCATCAAACTAACACAACTAGCACAAACGGATGCCACGTTGGCAAACCGTGTTCTAGTTGTGTATTTTCAGCCATACGATTAAAACAAACAAGAGAGAGAAAGAAGAATAGATGATCTAATGGCCAATATTGAAGATGGAATATGCTTATGAAGATCCGGATATTCTCCCTCAACAACCTAGGGGGTTGGCTATATAAACCCCCAAAAATACTTGTAATGAATCATTCCAATTTTTACTTTAAAGTTATTATGTAGAAATAGATTTAGGATTAATTTTGTAATTTTCTTTATCAAAGTCTTGTAATCTCAATTGATTCTTAATAAAATTTTTATTTACATCCGTTTCACTTGTGTCTTATTTTACTGTTTGATTTGAAAAGTTAATTCGATAATTTGTTTCATAAATAATAATGTTTATGATATTTAATTTAAGCTCATTAATAGCTTAGATTAAATATTAAGAGTAATATTTGGAAGATAAACTTCCCCACTGGAAGTTTATGAAAAGTTGATTCGTGAATGTTTGGTGTTGATTCAAATGGTGAATGGTGATAAATGGTGGTTCGTTTCTGGTTCATAAAGGTTGTTCAGCACAACCTTCTTCTCAAAGGTTGACTTCAAAAAGGTTCCTTCTCATCCCTTTTATTTTCCTATTAATTTCAGATTTATATAGGTTATCTGCTTATCCAGTTAAGTAGTGCCGTTTGGTTTTGCTAGCTATTTGGATCTGTCTTTATTAATGAAATTTGTTTAATTTTTAGTTGTTTATTTGGATGGAATTTATCACTGTTTAAGTTACAGTCGTTTGACAGGTTTTGCTCATTTTAGTTTATACTGATATTTGGCTTGTTTTACATCTTAAAAGTTAGACTTGTTCTAATGAATCTTCTAATGAATTGCTTTAGTTGAGTTTTGCACACTAGTTGTGTTGATATATAACTGTCTTGGAATTTTTATGCAAGAGACTTTTAAATGTTTTTAGCTTGCTGATAAACTGTTCTTCTAGTGCTGAGTGTTGTTTTAAAAAGGGGTTGGATAATACTTAATAGCTAATTTCTGCATAACTGTTGTTAGGATTAAATGATGTGAAGTTCTGAATCTGTGATGGAACTCATTGTCCAAATCTGCTAATAGAAGGTTTTGTATGATGTATCAGTTTGTATTGCTAAGTTTTTATTGCTGAGTATAAGTTGACCTGCTTTGTTATTTTGTTCTTCTGATTTGAAAGTCTGCCTATAATTAGTCTGTTGATATAGGTTTAATTTTGGCTCGATTGAAAATCTGTAAAAGGTTTTTATTAAGTTGCATTTGCTAGTCTGTAAGTTGGTTTGATGTATTTTCTAATTAAGATTTTAGCTGTCTATTTACTTGTTTCGCTGCTATATTTGTTTTGTAAACTTTGGCTATCAGATCCAACTGATTTGATAGATTTTAGTTGTCCAAATAAGCTGTTAAAGGATTGCAGCATCAAACAATCACCTCCTGTGACTGTGAAAATCATATTTGTTCAATAAAAATAAAATTCACAAAAAAAAATGTCTCTTGCAGACCTCACAAGTCCAACGAGTTAACCAACTGAACTGACTTGTTCTTTTGGTTTTAATATCGTTTATCTTATTAATATAGACAGCTATTTCTGAGCTGTCAGATTCTTAATAAATACTCAATTTTAACTTTAAATCCATTTTTAGAAAGTTTATTTACTTTAATATTATTTTAGTTTTAATAATAGTTCAATATAATAAAGAAATAAAAAATGTTTTTATTAATTTTAAAAGTTTAAATAGTTTTTAATTAATTAGATTTTTATTATTTTAGATTTAAATAAAAAAATAGTTTTTTAAATAGATTTGGTTTAAAAGTAATTTTTAATAAATTTAATTAGTTTTAAAAGGTTTTACTAGATTTTTTAAATAGAGTTAAAATATTTTTTATAGATTAATTTTATAAATTATTAAATAGTTTAATTTTAATTGTCTTAATTTTAAGTGATAGTTATTAGAATAAAATAATTTGGGGATTTACGATTCATGCACTTTAGGATTAAAATAGGTTTTAAATTTGTATATTTAATCTTTAGTTTAAAAACCGAAAACCAATTCAAATTGATTGTCCAAATCAAAACAAAAACGTCTCAAATTCATAAGATCTTCGTGTACAACGAACTTGGTTCATCACGTGTTTAATTGAATTCGTCTTTGGTAATATTAGTCTATTACTTTTTCCTAAAGGTAATTTTCTAATTTACTCTATAACGTATCTTAATTATCACTATACTATCACGATCACATCAGAGAACAAACTTCGATTACCCGTCATGTGTTTATAACAACCACTATCCTTAATATCACATGGGTCCAAGCATATCTAGGTAACAACACACAAGATCAAACATTTGGTCCCCAATATCACATGGGTCCAAAATTGTTAGTTCCAAACATCCCTTGCATTTGGTTGGGATGCATGAATGAAGGAGACATTCCCCATGGGGAAAAGTATTGTTGTTGAATATTATTCCAATTCATATGGCCATTTTTTTGTCCGTAGTTTCTCCTAGGTGTCTTTGATCTTGATCTAGTATTATTATTATTCCTCCTAGGTGTTGGGGTTTTACTCCTAGGTCGTGGTTTAGCTTGATCATCTCTTTTTGGCGTAGGTGTTCTACTTCTAGGTTTAGATTTATTTCGTACTCTTAGAGGAGTAGATGTTTGTCTAGATAAGTTTCTAGTTCCCATTCGAGGTTTACTCAAGGGCTTGTAGAATTTATCTAGAGTAGGCTTTTCTATTATAGGTACTTTGACCTTGTTAATAAAAAATATGTTTTGGTCCTTCACCTAAAATTGACTTTTCAGAAAATTCAGGATTTTCACAAAACTCTTCTTTTGGACACGGTTCCATAGCTCCATCGGCGGTTCCATAGCGATAAGGAACCGTCCCATATATTGGAGCACCACGTACAAGGGACTGTTTTTCTGAATACCTAACTTGTTTTGGTACACTAGTTGATGCTTCATTAGTGTTATATCCTAACCCAAGTTTTTCCTTAGAATGAATTTGTTTGTTTAACATATCATCAAGAGCATTAGTACCTCTCATGAACTTCTCAAGTCTAATGGAGGTGCTCTTAAGGTTTTCATTTTCTTGCCTAAGGTTTTCACATTTTAAGTGTCCTAGGTCTATTTCTTTATTTTTCTCAAGCTTAGCTAATTTCTCTTTTAGCTCACTAATCTCGTTTTCAAGCTTAGTTCTAGTTGATTTTAGCACTTTGTTCTTTTAAATAAATTTTAGACTAAGCTTATGCAAGTTTTTGTATTGGCCTTCTAAATCACTATCATCTTGAGAAGAACTATTATTGCTATAATACTTGGTTTTGGAAAGTACCTCTTTAGAAGTGTGAGCCATGAGACACTTCTCATCTTTAGGGTTGTCATCAACATCTTCACCGCTATCGCTCCATGAACCTCCAACGAACGCCGTGTGGTTCTTGTCACGTGAAGGCTTAGGACAATCACCAATGAAATGATTTGGATCACCACATCCAAAGCATTTCCTGTCACCTTTATCGTCGTTGGCAAATCGGTTTTTGGAGAAGGGTCTCTTGTCGTTGTTTGGTTGCCTCACGTATTGACCTCGTCTTTTGAAGAACTTCTTAAAGTCTCTAACCGCCAAAGCATATTCCTCATCATCACTATCCGAGGAACTTTCATGATCACTTTGTGCCTTCTTGGCATTGAGTGCAAGAGAACTTTTTTCACTCTTGGTTTTCACCATTTCCGAGTCCTACAAAATTATCATCTCATGAACCTTCAAGTTACCAATGAGTTCATCGAGTGATAATTTGGCGAGATCCTTTGATTCTTCAATCGTCGTGGATTTAGCTCTCCATTTGGGATGCAACGCCCTAAGAAACTTCCTAACATTGTTCTTGCTAGAAAAACCTTCATCAAGTGCTTTTAGACTAGTAATATTAGTGTTAAATCTAGCAAATGCACTATCTATGGTTTCATATTCTAAGATGACAAATTGTTCATATTGTTGAACAAGAAGATCGATTTTACTTTCTTTGACTTGGCTATTACCTTGGTGGGTTACTAAAAGAGTATTCCTAATGTCTTTAACGATTTCACACATAAAAATCCTTTCGTACTCTTTCTTTGGTAAAGCATTATAAATCACCATTTTAGCCTCATTATTTTTAGCAAGTTTTCTTTTAGAATCATCATTAGCTTTATCAAAAGTAACTATCTACTTACTTTTAGAAACTTCATTATATTGAAATGGTAAAAAGTCACCATTCATAATAACATGCCAAAGATCTAAATCTTTTGATTTCACATAAGTCTCAAACCTATTTTTCCAATAAATAAAACTATCGGTTTCAAAAAGAGGTGGTCTTTGCATAGATTGTCCTTCTAGATACTTGTTGGAATCAATAGATCGATTCAAATTTTAAAATACAATATATTTTAAAAAGTCTTGAGCAACCACGCTCTGATACCAATTGTAGAAACTAGAAGGGGGGGATTGAATAGTTTCTTAATTTTGCTTCTTAAAGTTTGGTTTTAAAAATCTTTTTTAAAAAATTTAAGCTTGAGTATTTATGTGAAACCTTCTTATACACAATATGAACAAGGTATAGTGCAACTAACTAATAATCACAAGTATAAAGAATAACGAATATAAAGAGATAAGGGAAGGAAAGATAAAACCAAACACCAAGGATTTATAGTGGTTTGGCAATGAAGCTCACTCCTCGTTCCTACTCCACTCGTCGAGTACTCCTTACTCGAGAGTTCACTAATCAACAAGCTCCTTAAGGTGGAGAAACCGTACACAACGTCACTTAACCAATTTTTGACTCTAAGCTAAAAGTCGAGCCCTAATCTTAGCTACGACCAATCTATACCAATATACTTTGAGGACTAAGTATTAACCCTAATACATACACAACTTCCAAATAGACACAACTACTTGGATCTTCACAACAATGACACAACAATGAATAAATAACTTTGGATCTTCAATGGATCTTTGAGGTAGACACAACACTTCAACAATGATAGTGTTCTTCTCTTTGCACTTTGAGTAAGAAAAGATGGGAGGAGAAAGATTCACTTCTAAACAAGTAGTAATTAAACAAATAATCAAGGATTTGAGTGATTTAAGAAGTATGTAAGAATCTGAAAGTTTAGGTGCAAAAGAGGTAGATTTAAAGTCTGAGAATGGTCCACTATTTATAAGACAAATGTCCAACGGCTATATTTGCCCGCGGTTCTTTATTGCAGCCCGCGGTTCCTTATCGATAAGGAACCGCCGTAGGCGCTAAGGAACCGCCAACGTAGAGTCCGCTCCCTTTTGTCTTTTAGTGGGTTGGATCGAATTTGGGGATTAAAATATCCTGAAAGGATATTCCAAACCAAGATAGAATAAGCCAATTTCAAATTTCAAACTTTCAAATAATTAATTTAATAGACATTTTCATAAAAAGAAATTTTAATAATAAAACTTTGTCACACTTAATAAAAAGTGAGTTTTAAGAAAAGATTAAATCCTTGATCACTTAATTAGTATAATTACTTGTTTGTTCATACCTTATGTGATAATGGTTGAAATGAAAAATACTTGAACTCAAGAATTCGTTTTTCATTGTTTCCGTAAATGCTTGTTTTTACATTTTGTCGTAATCAAAACAAAGCGAGACCGAAAAATGCAAGTAACGTTTTTAGGCATCATTGCATTAACAAATCTCTCTTGTGTTTTACCTTTTTCACAGGCTGAACAAGGTTTGTCTTTTGAGTACACAAGAGATGGTAGGCCAAGAACTTTGTTTTGTTTTGCAAGTTTGTTTATGTCTTTGAAATTGAGATGTGGCAATCTCTTGTGCCAAAGCCAATTGACAGAGTCTGAGGCTTTAGTGAAGAAACATGCTCCTGAGAGAGTTACTGATGACATGTCCAATACATATACATCATTTCTTCTTAGAGCAGTCAGTACAATTTCTTTATTAGCATTGAAGACTGTTCCTTGCTTATCATCAAACTGAACGATGTACTTAGCATTACACAGTTGGCTGATAGTTATGAGATTATACTTCAGACCATTTACAAACGCCACTTTTGAGAAAACTATTCCACCACATTTTATTGAACCATATCCCTCAGTAACACAAGATGAGTTATCACCAAATACTACCTTAGGACATGGTTGCTCCACGTATTTGTGCAGATAACTTTTGACCCCTGTCATACTTCTTGAACACCCACTGTCTAAGTACCAGACAGGCTCATTGAAGTGTTTCTGCACAAATAACGAGGTGGATTAGTTTCTCTTGTGAGCCCACTTTCTAGTAGGCTCTTTGGCTCTAGGAGCCTGACGTCTTTCACCTTGTTTGAAGTATTCAAACTCAGCATGGTCTAAGGTGGAATGGACATTGCTTCCACATGTGTTGCAGCTTAGTCCTACTGAGGATTCAGTATTTTGAGATGACTCAGCTAGAATGGCTCTCCTGATCATAATTATCCTATTGTGTCCTGAGGTAGTATGATCATTGCTTCCACAAATTTCACACTCAGGGTAGTACACATAATCATCAGGCCTATGATCAGAGATGCCATAATGTGTACATGGTGGGAAAGGCTTAGCCTTGGGTTTCTTGATTTGTTTAGAGGTGGGCCCATAGTTGTAAGGCTGAGCTTTATAACTATTAGCATTCTAATAGAAGCCATGTGTGTTTCATGATCAGCAGTCTTGTGATCTTCACTTTTACACTTCATGCAATAGAGGACTCTAAAGCAATCATCAATAGTATGATTTGTGTAGTGACATAATTCACATGAAGGTTTCTTTGTTTTAACATTCTTGGAAGACTAAGGTTCAGTTTTGTTTCTTTTTGATGATTCAGGCTGTGAGGACATAGAGGATTCACCCTAAGATTTAGAGGTTGAGTTTAGCTTCTCTTCCAAGAATAGTTGGAACAATCTACTCAACTCCTCTTGATTTACAACAGGAATAGAGTTGACTGAGTTTTTTGGAGTCCCTGAGGGAGAGATAGGGTTGGTTGTTTTCTCAGTGACAGTTCCTGACTCATTGTGATTTGATGTCACTTTTGAATCAGGCTTTGTTTGTTCAGGACAACCTAATTCAACTATTCCTCTAGGTGAGTGTTCTTGATAAGATAATGGAGATAGTTAGAACATGGACTTGCCCCTTGAAGATTTTTCAAAGGAGACAGAGGAGTCTGAATGTCCTCAGTAACACTGAGTGGTTCAGTCTTACTGGATTTATTGGGGACATCAGTCTCCTCATTAAGACCAAGTTTTTCATTAACAGCCTGAGATTCAAAAATTAATATTTTTCCAGTATCAAAGTTAGGCAACACACTCTCATGATTTGATCTTTAAATCCAGTCTTTTGACTTTGGAATCATTTCTTGATCAAACCCTACTGAGGCTGGGAGAATGATTTTTCACTCATTTCCTTAGTAAGTGGTTTTTCAGTGAGTTGACGTGCCCCAAGAATTTTCTTCTTTTGGTTCATTTCTCATTGATGCGTTTTTCTTTCTTAAGTTGTTCTTGAAGAGAATGATTAGTTTTAGTAAGTTCAGTGTTCTGAAGTTGACAGCTTACTGCTTCAAGTTTGGATTGTTTCAAAATCAATAAATCTTCTCTACATTTGTTTAATTCAAAAACAAGTTTATTATATTTTCAAATAAGGTTTAATCTCTACTCTTCAACAAACGATAGATCAATGTTTATATACTTAAGGAACATTTTCCAATCAGACTCTTCATCCATAGAGAGGAGCATGTTTACCTTTCTCATGGTGATGTCAACCCATTCTCCATTTCAAGCATGACTCTTTCCAACAGATAGTTCATCATCAGCTAGAGCCATTAAAACTTGATATCTGACTTCCTCATCTTCTGAGGATAACTCTTCATCATCCCAATCAAAGGTTTCAGCTACCAGTCCTTTGGCTTTGTTCTGAGGAGGTTTTTGAGTCTGAGTATTTGAAGGTCCAGCTTCTAAGAGTGCAAGCTTTGCTTTAACCTTTTTGTACTCAGACCTATAATCCTTCTCAATTTTCTTATTATTCTGAAAGCTTTGGTTAATTGGAGAAGCCTGAATCAGTTTTGGTGTAAACTTTGGTTGAAAATTTTCATTCCATGATGATGAATTTTGACTTTTATATGAGCCAATGGAGTTTTTAAAAGACAATATTTTGCAAAATGCCAAGTTTTACCACATCGGTAACAATCCACTCCCTTAGTGGATTGATTTCCAGCAAATCTAGTTCTTTTGATATATTGTTTGGTATTTGCCAACATGGCCCTTTCATGATATTACCTGCTTAGATCCCTTATGTATTCAGTACTAGATCTTTCATCAACCTCATCATCTGAGGTCTCCTGAAAGTCTTGAACAATTGCATTTGAGTAAAGAGCATTTGTAATGGGTCCATGATCAATAGGGGTTGGTTTGACTAAGGTGTCTATTATTAAGGATTTCTTAGACTCAAGATATCTTCTATTTATTAGATTATCTTCATAGATAAATCTTCCATAGATATCTGCTAAATCCTGAGTCTGAATGTGATTGGCATTTCTTTGTCCTTGAGAGAAACCAAGCCATTTTTCAAGGAGACTTTTCACAAAACCAACATTGATTTCATGCTTAGACAGTTTCACCCCGTCATTTGATAGCTCATTGGCAAGGTCTTAAATCTGGTATAAGTCTGAGGAAGTGTTTCAGATGGTTTGGCCCTTAAAGTGTTATATTCTAACTTCAGGTGTCATAATCCGATTTCCCTTAGTGTCGGATGGTCCTTTGAAACTTTGAAAAAGATCTGTCCAAGTCTCTTTGGCCATCTCACACTCGATGAAAGCCTCCATAATATCGTCAGGAAAACAAGATATTATGATGCTTTTGAGACGTTGATCTTGATTAACCGCTCTCCTTTCATCGTCAGACCATTGGTTTTCAGGTTTGTCATCACCTGCTGCTGGTTTTTGTTTGAATGGACCATTCTTAATACAAGTGATGTAATAAGGTTCCATTCCCAGAAAATAACATAGCATTCTTTTCTTCCATTTGTTAAATCTTTCAACTTCTAACTTAGGAGCGTTAACAGGGTAACTTGCTCCCTTTTTGTTAACAAGTTGAGGTACATTACTTTCAGCCATAATGGATCAAGGTTTTAAAAACGTTGAGACGGTAAAATCCTACCGCTCTGATACCACTTGTTGGTCCCTTGTAATTAGTGCTATACTTAAGAATACTAAGTATAGACCTAACTCATGGTAAAGTAATGTAATAAACACAAGACAAATTAAAGTAAATAACACAAAAGTTTCAACGTTTAACTCTTAGCTTTATTAAAGAATTATACCCTATTTTATGCAAAGCTACAATAGGGATTGAATAGACAATGTGTGTTTGGTGATCTCCTCACTAACAAGCTAGTCCAATCCTAACGATCCAATCCTAACGATTTCTAAGCTTGACGATTCTATCAACAAGAGTTTGGAACTCAAGTGTTTGATCGTATTTAGAGGAGAGAACTTTGTTTGTGAATGTCTAAAGCATTTAGTGCACAAACTTATTTCTCTCCTGTTACAACCATCCTATTTATAGAAACAAAGGTAGATACAAGACAAAGAATTGCCCATGTGCAATTCTTGTCTTATTGGTACAGTGTACAATCTTGTTTTAGCCTATTCTAAGTATTAGGACATAAGTCCTTTTACACTGTGGTGAATAGTTTCTTAAATTTTCTTGTTAAAGTTTGGTTTTAAAAATCCTTTTTCAAAAACATAAGCTTGAGTATTTATGTGAAACCTTCGTATACACAATATGAACAAGGTATAGTGCAACTAACTAATAATCACAAGTATAAAGAATAATGAATGTAACTAAACTAATAATCACAAGTATAAAGACTAAAGAATGTAAAGAGATAAGGGAAGGAAAGATCAAACCAAACACTAAGGATTTATAGTGGTTCGGCAACGAACCTCACTCCTCGTTCCTACTCCACTCCTCGAGTACTCTTTACTCGAGAGTTCACTAATCAACAAGCTCCTTAAGGTGGAGAAACTGTACACAATGTCGCTTAACCAATTTCTGACTTTAAGCTAAAAGTCGAGCCCTAATCTTATATAGGACCAATCTACACCAATATACTTTGAGGACTAAGTATTAACCCTAATACATACACAACTTCCAAATAGACACAACTACTTGGATCTTCAAAACAATGACACAACAAAGAATAAATAAGTTTGGATCTTCAATGGATCTTTGAGATAGATACAACACTTCAACAATGATAGTGTTCTTCTCTTTGCACTTTGAGAGGAAAGATGGGAGGAGAAAGATTCACTTCTAAACAAGTAGTAAACAAACAAATGATCAAGGATTTGAGTGATTTAAGAAGTATGTAAGAATGTGAAATTTTATGTGCAAAAGAGGTGGATTGAAAGTCTGAGAATGGTCCACTATTTATAAGACAAATGTAACACCCCCAAATTTATACAACTCAATACAGCGGAAGACTCGTTGGTGTTACGGGATAGCACATTACTCACATCATAGACAACGCATAAAAATCGCGTCGTTTAATAATAAAAGCATTTCCATTCATAAATATCAAAGTTACATCGGTCCCAAGTCATATTATTTCATACAAAGTTTTACAAAGTATTTGAATGGAAAATATAGTTTAGGTGCGGGCCATGAATTCTTGTCGTCTTCCCGAGAATTACCTTCAAGTACCTGAGATAAAACATGTTAAAAGAAAAGGTCAGCGATAACGCCGAGTGAATTCATAGAGTTTAAGAAAATCCATCAGTATAATATCAGTATAAAATTATTACTGAAAATCATTTTATACAAATCGTTTTGATTGGCCATAAAATAGCCAAAATCATTTTATACAAATCCTTATCGAAAATCATAATATAGGCATTTTCCTTAAAAAGCATTATACGAGCCAATGTCGTAAAAATATCATACAATACGTCTTATGACGTTGTATAAAGTCAAATAAAAACCGTTATATGAATGTGGTTATGAAAACCAAAACACGAACATAATATCAATAGTATGACCCTGTATTGCTAGTCAGGCAATACATCGTAATTCGGAGCGTCTAGTAGTATTTCGTTAGTTTTGGATTATTATAAGCCGCATGACATTGTTACCTTACTAAACCAACAACGGGTAGCTAACCCGATACCAATTTTGCCCATCTAAAGTAGCGTGTCGTCACAAAGGTCATGCTATGGAAATCTTCTCATACATAAATTCGCTTACCAATCAATGTGGCACGACGGGGATCAACCGTCAAGGCGCGAACTGGGGTGATCGTCCCCAAATAGTACTATTAAATGCATAAGCGTCTACCAAATCCCGGTAGTTCACAATTCATGCTAATGGGACTTTTAGTGACATAACCTAACTTTAATAATCCATTTAATTTCATCTATCGGGTCCTTTAATCATTTATCGGGTCATACAATCGGGTCATTCAATCATTCGGGTCCAAATCAATAAACAAACAATCGGGACAAATGGTGTCCTATTTTATAAAAACTAACATGTTATCTCCCTCGCGGGTTTATAAAACATTTATCAAAACATTTAAAAGAGTGTGAGGCTATGAACTCACGTTGATATGGGAAGGCGGGTTATCGGCAATTCGGACGTACGGTACGTGCTTCAATCACGGAAACCTATATAAATAATAATCGGTCTTAGACTCGGTCCAATGACTTTTTATGAAAATAACAATATACATATGATGATTTTGTACATATGATGATGATCAAGTGGGTTTATACATCCTTGTTTACTCATTTTAGTGTTTACGTTTTGGCAACGTTTTACTAGTTTGCTAGTTTTAACTATTTTCCCGTTTTAAGTCTAATAAGCCTTTTATAGCTTCTTTAACTTGTTTTAATCCATCTTATACCTATATTATCAGTATATATTCTTTCCATGTTGGGTCCAAATGGGTTAAGCCCAATAAGTTCTTTTTACAAGTATTTATCGTATTTAGTCCAATTGTTAGTCCATTATGCTTAGTTAGCTCGTTAATGTCCGTATTTCTTATAGTTCGTGTTTTATCGTTTTTTACTTGTATTAGTTACTTATACATCAGTATATGACTTTTATAAACTTTACATTAGACGGGTTTGGTCGTTTAAGTTTTATTTGGCGAAAAACGTTAATTTTACGGCAATAGCCGAAAAAGTCGTAAAAATCAAGTTTATAGTTTTTATTACTTATAAATATTATTTCATTACCATTTATATAATTTATCCATTTAATTAACCTTTTATATATTCATATAAATAAGTTATATAAGTTAATGGGTTTTTATGATACATTTTATAAAATAAAATGTGAGTGCTTATATAATAATAATAAACATTAATTTCCAAAAATCTGATTTTTATCTTCATGTTCACCATTTTTACCATATCTAGAGTTCTATAATGAATTAGAAGCTCATTTTTGGGTGAAAAGTTCTTCATATTATGTGCTACATTTAACTTAGTTATAGCTACTACCCATTTTGAGTTCATCTTGCCTTAACAGTCCCTACAAAACTGCTTATTCAGATTAGACCACCTAACTTGTTTTGATCATATCTCACTCATTATTTTGATTCCATTGCATGGCTAACTCTCACATGTGTACAAGACATATAGCTAACTGTAAATGGATCCTACTTCATCATTTTATCAGTCCATGACTTGTTTCTTTACTGTTTTATACAGCCATGTAAATTAAGCATGATTTTAACCTTGTTTCTTATAGTTTTTCACCCTTTTAATCATGTTTATCAACACCAAATACCCACATAACATTTTTATCATCATATAATCATCATATACATATACAATAGGAAATAAAATACATGTTTACATAATCAAAATAACAAGAAGATGAGGAGGACAATCTTTATACCACCATGATGATGTAGGTTGTGATCAAAACATAGATTTTGATGGAGAAACTTGTGCATAGCCAAGACCATCTTCAAGACCACCAATCTTCATAAACTCCTTGTGGAAAATCAGCCCCAAGACACCATGAATACTCCTCCTTGGATGTTATAAGTTGCACCAATCTTCATCTTTTTGAATGGAGATTAACATATGTTAATTATAACATATGTTTGTGGTTAAAAATTGCATGAATGGGGTGTTTTGGTTGAGTAAATGGGACGGCACAAATGAGTTAGAGAGAGTTTTGAGAGAGTTGTTTGCATGTGGAAATGATGGTATGAGTTTGGCTAGTGGTTTTTGATTGAAAGTGGTAAGCTTAGCTTAAAAGCTAAGCTTGGTAAGACATGTGTAAACATTTAAGCTACCACTTTGACACCTACAGTGGTGTGGTGGCAAGGCTTAAACCGTCCCATATTGGGGGTGGGGCAAAACTTGTTTTGTCTCATCCCCAATTATTTACGGGTACTCCTCGATTCTAGTTTCCTCGATTTACGTGCCCTCGGGTCGTTTTACGAAAAACGTTTTTATAAATTATGAATCAACGTCACAAAACGAATCCAATAAAAATTGTCTCATCAAAAACGGAGTTCGAAAACGTAAATACGTAATCCTAAGGTTTCCGGTTTAGTCGTAAAGGACGTTAAAATAAAATCGTAAGTCCTAATCTCTTCTCGTAAATTTGTGAGTTTATGAACCAACACAGATTTAAAATCTCAAAATAATATTCACAGACAAATTTATTTTCTGAAATGTCGGACTGTCACCAAAGACGGTGTATGTAAACGTAAGCACGTAACGTTGAATCCTCCGGTTTAGACGTAGTCGATGCTACTTCAAGACGTAAATCCAAATTTCTTCCCAAAAATAAGTGAGTTCATATTGTAACATTAAAATAATATTTTCAAATAATATTTGAGAATAAAATATCAATCGTAAATTAACGGATTGTCACAGCATTTACCCCTAAACAGGATCTTTGTCCTCAAAGATCATCTTACCTTACTACTCGCTTCTTATAGAGTTAAAGCCATGTGGGTATTTCCTCCACATTCGGTCTTTTCTCAAAAGTGCAATTCATTACAATACGCAAGTTTCATCAAACATAACTACGGGAATAAGATCAGGCTTAATGTTGACTTACTTTCTCTATCCATGATGTTCACGGGTTTTTGATGAATGCAACTTTTCGCCGATCTAAGCTTTACTAAGAACAATCAGATTTTCACTTGATAGATATTCCATCAAGTTCGATTTACGAAACATAATTCACGCAGTTCTTGAAGTCCTAGGGTAGATCCAGCTTATATGCCTTTCAATCCCAACTTTTACATCATCTCAGTGGTCCCATACAACGGGGACTTATATCCCATGATTTGTCAGATCATGAATTCATTTTTCCAAGGTTAAAAATTGTGGCATAATTTTGCTACCCATTTGGCACTTCAAGATCTACATTTCACATTCACATAACCTCTTGCCCACTACCGGCTGTCAATAATCAGATCCTAATTTCAACAATCATTTCAGATCTCGCGGGTCGGGTATTTTGTAAGGTTAGGTTCGCCATCATCGGAAACCTTTAACCTAAAAGACATGTCCAACTCACAATGGGTGTATGTCGGGTGTCTTTATCTCAACTCCTGCTTACGGATGCTCTAATATTTAGATCCTAACAAGATTCGATCTCAATCCTAATACGATGATTATCAATGGTAATCCTTCCAAAGGAAAGCGATTTTACGATTTATTACCAAAGGTCATTCATTCAAACATAAAATAGCACTTATATTACTTTGTATCGTTACTTTACCTCGTCCCTTCGATTTGGGGTGGTATATAGTACTCTAATCAAGGTTCGTTCTCAATGATTTCTGAGCAAATCTCTAGAAATTCGATGCGAAGCGAGGATCTTGATAAAGATGTTCGATACAGGCACACTATGTTTACATAACTCTTTTTGCATTTATCATTAACGGGAATGATATTAGCAGATTTGGTCAGTCTGTTGACGATGACCCAAATCGAATCAAATTCAGATGATAACCTTTGCAATAGCTAGATGTTTACTAATGTATGAGGCGATGTATGCCTTCATAGTTTGCCATCAGTACAACTTCTTCAGACAAAGATACTTTTAGTCAAAAATGACATACACATAATACTTATACTTACAAGATTTCCAATTTAACTATATCTCACAATCTCCATATTTAGACAATCACATGTGGTCTTTAAGACATTTAACGCTATCGGCTACTCAACTCTAATGGTTCACACTAGCCGTGAAACCTTTCACTATTTATATTATCCTTTTTACAAACATCGTTTATTTTTAAATCGTTCGGCAATTTATTTTGCACCTTCATTATTAAGAAATATATCCTAATTGGTTCTTTATCCTTTTTATATAATATGTCAGTATCTATATTCACTTCTCATGATGATGTAATTATCATGTCCACAATTCACTCAGATATTCTTTCTATATTATGCGTCAGTAATTACGTTCACCTTTCTGATGAAATAAATATCACAACCGTATTTATTCAAAATTCTTTCTTCACATTTTCTGAGTTTTAGTTTCTTCTCAAGTATCATTTTTATCCGTTTTTCTCAATCCGTCGTCTAAAGCGTCGATAATTATTATAATTAATTAAATAATTATTAGTTAATTTTTATGAAGCGTAAAAATTTTAAATTTCTTAGTTCGACCAATTATATTAAAATGTTCAAAATAAATTTGATTTTAATTATCAAGATTTTTGCTAATTTATCGAAAATAATTAATAAGATTCGTAAATGTTCGAAAAACCTTTGTTTATACTTTGGTCATAATTTTCTTAGTTAAAAGGCAAAAATTATCGTTTCAAATTTTTAGTTCATGGTCTAACGGTTTCCTCAATCCTTCTTAAGTTGTCAAGAAGTATACAAAAACATTTACCCCAAAACAGAAGTTTAGTTAAATGGTTTGTGTATAAGGGAATAATCCCTTTAAGATCCTTTGTTAAAACATTTGTCAAAACATATTTCCATATCTTTTTGGTAAAATCCAAAGTCTTAAAAGGGCTCTTAATTTTTGAAGAGTCAATTTATATTCCATTATCTTTTAATCACATGGTCAAATAATGTAAATGGTTAAGTCTTAAATCACATGTTAAATATTCAAGATACATGTTTTTATTGTTCGGCCAATTCAGGGCAATCTATAAATAATTATTAACTCATTCTTATTCTTATAAACAAACTTATAGTCCTTAATGATCACGAGCATGAATTTATCAAATTACAGCCTACACACGTGATTCACCAAATTTATGAATGCTACATGTGCATCGGTCAATCCAAACGACATCACGTGAAACTCATAATGTTCATCACAAGTTATGGATGTAATGATTGGAATAGATAATCTTTTTCGCAGATGCGAAGTTGATGATAACCATGTCGTAGATCAAATCTTAAAAACCTTGTAAATGATCGAACAAATCTTCCATTTCGAGTTATGGATATCGTTTTCGATTGTCAATTTACTCAGTTCACAGTAATCTATAAATATAAGGAATGATAACACCATAGCTCTTCATGATGACAGGCTTGGTATAATAAAATCTTTCTCCGACAACTCTCTCAGTTGTACGGTAATTCCTTTAATGTAGATGGTGTTGTCGTATAGTGCACACGCCACAGGTGCAGCACCGAGAATACAATCAATACCAATTTCGACTTGCCTTAATGGCGAAAGTCTAGGAAATTCATCAACAAATACCTCCTAAAGTTTCCGATAACATAAACATCTTTTAATAAATTCAGTTTAAGTTCTTTCTAGATTATAATATCTATAACTAGTTCACAACCATTCATGGTATAATCTCAAGTCTAAATGCAGGATACGGGCACCCGTCAAGAATTATTTAGATCACTTTTGATAATCAACATCTTATCATTTAGGGGAATTCAATTTGAGTTCCCATCAATTAATACAATGTCGTCATGTCATAATCAATCAATCCATTCTACTGGCACTATCAACTTTCCAGTTTCATTGCCGTCGATAAGATGTGAACTTCTCAAAAGACTAATAATAACTCATAATCCTTCACAAGTTCAAGGATATATGGAGACACAACTACTATTAAAAGAGTAAGGTCAACGCATAATCTATGCGAGAGAATTTCAAATCAGATACAGACGAAAATATTTAACGAATATGAATATATCCCATGTTTTCATAATTTGAGTACGCATTCGAAAGCTCCTCGGATCGTTACCCAGGTCATTCAAATGAAATCAAATCAAAAGAAATGATAAGAATGTCAATACATCCAGTCGGGTATCAACACTCGGTAATCAGATACTTTTCCTAAGAATCTCAATACGGGAGAATTGGACCAGAAAGAATTGTCAATTGTCAAATAAGACAATTTCCACAGATGAGTAGATTCGATTCAGAAGAATAGATGCCACAGGCACATATGTAGGTGTCCCTATCAATATGTCCCTATTTTTCACTTCTTGCAGATCTCATAAATTTAATCTTTCACAATCTTCAAAGAAAATGTAGTGTTTATTCATTAGTTTTATGGTGACTACTAATCAGTCTTGCATAGTCCATTCCAAATTGTATGTAGGCGCGCAACTATATACAATTTCAAGATTAACGATGCAATACTCAGTTCGTCAAAATCTTATCATCATGTTTATAATAAAAACATTTTCATGCTTAATTCTTAAATAAGAATCAAAAATAAATTTACAAAGATTTTCTCTGTTATGAAAACAATTAGGTTTCCCAAGGTGTTTCATAAACAACTTCATTTCAATAACAGTCACCTATAAATCTCACTATGAATAATCCTTATAGTGATGAAAATTCAATTTTTCTCAATGGATACGGTTTTATCTTATAAAAACAATGTGTGATCTGCAAAAGAGTGATGGAGAGTTGTTCACCGAGAACTAACTACAATAAGATAGGAAATGAGCTTAGCCAAGAAATCATGAGGTTCATGATCTCGATGGAACTCAAAAGACTAATTCACAACGTAACTCAATTCAAGATGAGTACTTGTTTGATGGTTGCATCACTAATGCGAACACTAGGATGAAGCAATAAGAGATAGATAACATCGATACATGTAGAATTTAGCAATCAAATGTAGTCTTTTCATTAATCACAAACAAGTCAAATTGTACCGTAACACATTACGTGTCACTATGTCATACAATTCTCAGAACTCATCCTACCAACTGATATCTCAGTTAAGTTAGGGATTTTTAAAAGATACCACAATGAATACTAATCTACAAGAGTCATTTGGTGTCCCACCTGTCCCGGAAGATCCATCGGTCCCAATTCAGAAGAAGATTTCTTCAATTTATTTCTTGGACACTGGGCATCCTCGTTAGTGGACAATGGCCTAGGAACAACCCTTAACACAAACCTACAATCAATTAAAACCTTATAATTCAATCACAGGACTCAACAACTTCCTCTTATCAATCTCATATTTCATACAGGTTAAATTTTACTTTATTCAAGTTTCAACAAATTTTATACTCAATTCGACATCCTACCTTATTCTTCCAATACTTACAACCTTATTCTTGGGCCTTGTAAAGGCAATACAAATATGAATCAACACTTAATTTCCAATCCTATTAGCTCTTACAACAACAATTATCAAATGAGTCATTAATATGAAATGACTTGATCATTCAACTAGACTTCTCGGAAAGGTATTAGTGGCATGAGGCTTTTGGGTAATGGTTCCAATAACAGCCTCAAGTGCGACATTCACCCTTTCGATTTCAAATTTAAGAATTGGATGACAACGAATCAGATTACATCTTTCTAGGTGATAACGTTTTGTCAAACTCCACTCTATAAGGAAAGATCGTCATGACATCGATATCAGATTAATCTCGCCAATTCTTTTTCAATATCACAATCAACTAATATCTACAATTCTACGAATATCAACCATTTGTTGGGATCATAAATATCCACAACTTGGTTTAGATCTAGGATAGCTAGAATTCCTACGAGAATAGCTTCGCTTAATTTACTAGGGGATTTAGGGTTACTTGTGACAATCTATGTCGTATAAATACCTCGTATAAAAATCAAAATAATCATCAAACAATCATGTAATAAAATTAAATCATGTGTATATATATAATCTAAGTTATATATATATATATATATATATATATATATATATATATATATATATATATATATATATATATTAAAATAACACTTCTCAGTCTGGCCTTGTCGGTAACTCGGGAATTCTTCGGCACCGTTATAGTCAAAAGATTTTTAGACATTTTTAGAAAAATGTTTTTAGTAAAAAGATTTTGAAATGTTTTATTCAAAACCTTTGGTTCTAAAAATCTTTCGTTCTCTATAACGAGAGCTCTGGTACCAAACTGTAACACCCCCAAATTTATACAACTCAATACAGCGGAAGACTCGTTGGTGTTACGGGATAGCACATTACTCACATCATAGACAACGCATAAAAATCGCGTCGTTTAATAATAAAAGCATTTTCATTCATAAATATCAAAGTTACATCAGTCCCAAGTCATATTATTTCATACAAAGTTTTACAAAGTATTTGAATGGAAAATATAGTTTAGGTGCGGGCCATGAATTCTTGTCGTCTTCCCGAGAATTACCTTCAAGTACCTGAGATAAAACATGTTAAAAGAAAAGGTCAGCGATAACGCCGAGTGAATTCATAGAGTTTAAGAAAATCCATCAGTATAATATCAGTATAAAATTATTACTGAAAATCATTTTGTACAAATCGTTTTGATTGGCCATAAAATAGCCAAAATCATTTTATACAAATCCTTATCGAAAATCATAATATAGGCATTTTCCTTAAAAATCATTATACGAGCCAATGTCGTAAAAATATCATACAATACGTCTTATGACGTTGTATAAAGTCAAATAAAAACCGTTATATGAATGTGGTTATGAAAACCAAAACACGAACATAATATCAATAGTATGACCATGTATTGCTAGTCAGGCAATACATCGTAATTCGGAGCGTCTAGTAGTATTTCGTTAGTTTTGGATTATTATAAGCCGCATGACATTGTTACCTTACTAAACCAACAACGGGTAGCTAACCCGATACCAATTTTTCCCATCAAAAGTAGCGTGTCGTCACAAAGGTCACGCTATGGAAATCTTCTCATACATAAATTCGCTTACCAATCAATGTGGCACGACGGGGATCAACCGTCAAGGCGCGAACTGGGGTGATCGTCCCCAAATAGTACTATTAAATGCATAAGCGTCTACCAAATCCCGGTAGTTCACAATTCATACTAATGGGACTTTTAGTGACATAACCTAACTTTAATAATCCATTTAATTTCATCTATCGGGTCCTTTAATCATTTATCGGGTCATACAATCGGGTCATTCAATCATTCGGGTCCAAATCAATAAACAAACAATCGGGACAAATGGTGTCCTATTTTATAAAAACTAACATGTTATATCCCTCGCGGGTTTATAAAACATTTATCAAAACATTTAAAAGAGTGCGAGGCTATGAACTCACGTTGATATGGGAAGGCGGGTTATCGGCAATTCGGACGTACGGTACGTGCTTCAATCACGGAAACCTATATAAATAATAATCGGTCTTAGACTCGGTCCAATGACTTTTTATCAAAATAACAATATACATATGATGATTTTGTACATATGATGATGATCAAGTGGGTTTATACATCCTTGTTTACTCATTTTAGTGTTTACGTTTTGGCAACGTTTTACTAGTTTGCTAGTTTTAACTATTTTCACGTTTTAAGTCCAATAAGCCTTTTATAGGTTATTTAACTTGTTTTAATCCATCTTATACCTATATTATCAGTATCTATTCTTTCCATGTTGGGTCCAAATGGGTTAAGCCCAATAAGTTCTTTTTACAAGTATTTATCGTATTTAGTCCAATTGTTAGTCCATTATGCTTAGTTAGCTCGTTAATGTCCGTATTTCTTATAGTTCGTGTTTTATCGTTTTTTACTTGTATTAGTTACTTATACATCAGTATATGACTTTTATAAACTTTACATTAGACGGGTTTGGTCGTCTAAGTTTTATTTGGCGAAAAACGTTAATTTTACGGCAATAGCCGAAAAAGTCGTAAAAATCAAGTTTATAGTTTTTATTACTTATAAATATTATTTCATTACCATTTATATAATTTATCCATTTAATTAACCTTTTATATATTCATATAAATAAGTTTTATAAGTTAATGGGTTTTTATTATACATTTTATAAAATAAAATGTGAGTGCTTATATAATAATAATAAACATTAATTTCCAAAAATCTGATTTTTATCTTCATGTTCACCATTTTTACCATATCTAGAGTTCTATAATGAATTAGAAGCTCATTTTTGGGTGAAAATTTCTTCATATTATGTGCTACATTTAACTTAGTTATAGCTACTACCCATTTTGAGTTCATCTTGCCTTAACAGTCCCTACAAAACTGCTTATTCAGATTAGACCACCTAACTTGTTTTGATCATATCTCACTCATTATTTTGATTCCATTGCATGGCCAACTCTCACATGTGTACAAGACATATAGCTAACTGTAAATGGATCCTACTTCATCATTTTATCAGTCCATGACTTGTTTCTTTACTGTTTTATACAGCCATGTAAATTAAGCATGATTTTAACCGTGTTTCTTATAGTTTTTCACCTTTTTAATCATGTTTATCAACACCAAATACCCACATAACATTTTTATCATCATATAATCATCATACACATATACAATAGGAAATAAAATACATGTTTACATAATCAAAATAACAAGAAGATGAGGAGGACAATCTTTATACCACCATGATGATGTAGGTTGTGATCAAAACATGGATTTTGATGGAGAAACTTGTGCATAGCCAAGACCATCTTCAAGACCACCAATCTTCATAAACTCCTTGTGGAAAATCAGCCCCAAGACACCATGAATACTCCTCCTTGGATGTTATAAGTTGCACCAATGTTCATCTTTTTGAATGGAGATTAACATATGTTAATTATAACATATGTTTGTGGTTAAAAATTGCATGAATGGGGTGTTTTGGTTGAGTAAATAGGACGGCACAAATGAGTTAGAGAGAGTTTTGAGAGAGTTGTTTGCATGTGGAAATGATGGTATGAGTTTGGCTAGTGGTTTTTGATTGAAAGTGGTAAGCGTAGCTTAAAAGCTAAGCTTGGTAAGACATGTGTAAACATTTAAGCTACCACTTTGACACCTAAAGTGGTGTAGTGGCAAGGCTTAAACCGTCCCATATTGGGGTGGGGCAAAACTTGTTTTGTCTCATCCCCAATTATTTACGGGTACTCCTCGATTCTAGTTTCCTCGATTTACGTGCCCTCGGGTCGTTTTACGAAAAACGTTTTTATAAATTATGAATCAACGTCACAAAACGAATCCAATAAAAATTGTCTCATCAAAAACGGAGTTCGAAAACGTAAATACGTAATCCTAAGGTTTCCGGTTTAGTCGTAAAGGACGTTAAAATAAAATCGTAAGTCCTAATCTCTTCTCGTAAATTTGTGAGTTTATGAACCAACACAGATTTAAAATCTCAAAATAATATTCACGGACAAATTTATTTTCTGAAATGTCGGACTGTCACCAAAGACGGTGTATGTAAACGTAAGCACGTAACGTTGAATCCTCCGGTTTAGACGTAGTCGATGCTACTTCAAGACGTAAATCCAAATTTCTTCCCAAAAATAAGTGAGTTCATATTGTAACATTAAAATAATATTTTCAAATAATATTTGAGAGTAAAATATCAATCGTAAATTGACGGATTGTCACAACAAATGTCCAACGACTATATCTGCCCGCGGTTCTTTATTGCAGCCCGCGGTTCCTTATCGATAAGGAACCGCCCTAGGCACTAAGGAACTGCCGTCGTAGAGTTCGCTCCCTTTTGTCTTTTAGTGGGTTGGATCGAATCTGGGGATTAAAATATCCTGAAAGGATATTCCAAACCAAGATAGAATATGCCATTTTCAAATTTCAAATTTTCAAATAATTAATTTAATAAAACATTTTTTAAAAAATAAAGTTTAATAATAAAACTTTGTCACACTTAATAAAAAGTGAGTTTTAAGAAAATATTAAATCCTTGATCAGTTAATTAGTATAATTACTTGTTTGTTCATACCTTAAGTGAAAATAGTTGAAATGAAAAATACTTGAACTCAAGAATTCGTTTTTCATTGTTTTCGTAAATGCTTGTTTTTACATATTGTCGTAATCAAAACAAAGCGAGACCGAAAAATGCAAGTAACATTTTTAGGCATCATTGCACTAACAATCTCCCCCTGTTTGATTCCGACAATCTATAAACTCAATCATCTAATTAAAAAAAGATTTTCGAAGACGAGTTTATCATTTCTCCTTCTTTGTCGAAGCAAAAAGGTTGCAAAAGTCTTTGAAGAAGAGAAGAACCAGACTTTGCAAATGCTCCCCTTTGGTGCTTACTCCCCCTTGCTTGGGGTACCAAGGAATCGAAAATGGTGACAAGCTACGTAGAAGGGTTAGTAGAAGAGAAGAGACACCCAACAAGATATAGCAAAGATCACAAAAAAATAAGAAACAAAAGATCCAAGATAAGTCATTTAAAAGAAAACATGATAAAAGATACAAGGAAATAAATCATATAAAGATGTATGAGACACAACTACAAGCTAAAATAAAAATCATAAATCTAATCAAAGTTAAGCTAGAGCTCTAAGATTTGCTTGAACTAGATGTCTTGAAGATAAGCAACCAATGCTTAGATAAAAGACAAGGTAGTGGCGGAAGGAGGTTGTGGTGGCTTGGTAGAGATCTCATAGTTATAAAAAATAGGAGGTTTAACTAAGAGACTCTTGATGTAATTCAACTCCTCATAGTTGTGAGCCATATCAAGATATTGATATTGACAACATTGACAATATGTTCCATGATGTATGACATTATCATGTGAAGGATGTAGAACACCAAAGGCTAGTGGTGGAATATAAGAAGTTCCACAATCACCATTCTTAGAAGGAGAAGAGATGGGATTTTGAGTGTTCTTGGGTGGATTAGGGTTGAAAGCAATAGGAGAGAATGGAAGAGAATCAAAGCTTTCATTAGGGGATTAAGACATTTTGATTTGAGAAAGAATACAAAACACTTAAGGTTTTATAGAGAAAGTCCAAGATAATTTGGGGGTGGTCAAAGGGTTGAAACAAAGATTCCAAAAAGTGTTGAAACAAATTTGGAGTTTCAGGAATACCTGAAAAATAAGGTACTGGGCGCGGTTCTTTAACTCAGCCGGTTGATGAGATGTCATTTATACATCATCTCATCGTTATTTTTGGGCTTTAAATGCATAAAATGTCATCAAAATACCATATATATGCTTGTGTTTGTTTACTTGTGTATTTTTGGTATGGATATCGTGAAAAAGACAAAAGATCACAAGAAACAAGGAAAAACGAACACGAGAAATGAAGCCGCACAATGAACTGGGCCCTAGTTTGTGATTTATCAAAGAAAAACCCTTGAAGACTTGAAGATGTACAAGATTGATCCCTCATTTATGTATAAATGACACTTAATACCCTTGTATATTCTTAATTACAAGTTTGGTCCCTTAAGTTTGTCAAAATGACAAAAAGGTCCTTCATCTTTGAAGAATAGGCAAGTTTAGTCCCTCAACAAATCTAAATTGTCAATAATGGTCCCTCATGAAGTCAAAGATCCAATGAAGACCCTTGAAGTTCAAGAATATTACACATTTAGTCCTTGGTTTATGATTTAAAACACAAAAGGGCCATTTGTGTAATTACACAGAAGATATATAAGCCCTAAATTCCTTTTCAGAAAGTATTTGTGGCGAAATTCGAAATTTTGAAACTTCAATTACAAAGGAAAACGAGTTTGCAAGCTGAATAAACTTTGTTTACAACCTTTTCCAAAGACTGAGGACCAAAGTTGCCACAAACCAAACATTCAAAAGATTATTGCGCCAAACACTTTTACCTTCCACTGATTTCGGATCAAAGGGAGTTACTATTCACCCCAAGAACCCAGTAACTGCTTCCACTTAAACAAAGGGTAAACAGAAATTACCTAGTCCCATGCTTGTTTCACCGTATCCCAAACTCATCCCACGCCAAAAATCCCAAATCCCACTACCCAAATGACCCCACCATTTAACCCGTTAGCCAATGAAATGACACCCTCCTCTCCAAGCAATCCTATGTGGCAAGATCAATGCTTTAAGGCTACTACTTGGTCCCCAAGCACAAAATGAACGACCAAGATCAAATTTGACAGCTAACAAACATCCAACACGTCTAGAAGATCAAGGGCATTTCTGAGATTTCATAGCTAGGGTTTTGATGTATTTTGCATTCTAGAATCGTCCTAACTAGTCTATAAAAGGAGACCTCAACATGTGAGAGTCCCTTTGTTCTAGATTTTAGCTAAATCCTTGTAATTCCTTTTTATGAAATAAAAGTTTAAATTTCTGAAAATTGTGATTTCCTTTTATGTTTTTATAAAAGTTTGGTGTTTGATTATCTAAAGTCTGAGTTCCATTAATCTGTTATTGGTTTTTGAGGAAAGGTTTTATAGTTTAAAACTCTTGTTTTAAAAAAAATCAGTTTTCATCATTATTGTGTTCATCCTTGTGTTTGTTGTTCTTAGCAGGTACAAGGAAGCTAGTGCTTGTTTAGCTAGCACCTAAGCTCACACATCCCAAAGCATGGGTGTATGTTTTGGAGGTGCTCATCTCTAAAATCTTTCTCATTTTCTGAATATTTGGTGCTTTGAGTTTGAATTTGAGTATTTGTCTGTGATTATGTGTTTTTGTGGTTAATTCCTGTTTATTTGTGGTTGCCTGTTGTTATTAGGTTGATTTGGACTAGATTTGTGGTTTCATTCATACTAATCCTTTGAAAATTTGTTAAATCAAATTATTAAGGGGTGTTTGGGTTAACTGCATAGTCTGGTCTTGGTTGATTTGAGTAGGTGTACTTGGGTGTTTATTGTTTGTTCTTGTTTCATAAGTGCTATGTGGTGTTTATCTGCAAGCTTTGAGGTTTGAATAACCATATTTCATCAAAAGGCCATAAAAATCTGTTTAACTTGTTGTTTTTGACTAAAATTTTGGGGACACCTAGATCTAAGGGTAGACTAGGGTTAATTAGTGCTAAATCTTAGTTAATACAATCAGGGTAAGGGATTTAAGGGTTTGAAATTGGATTTGTGGTCATTTAGATCAGCAAAAGGTTTTTGGATATCACTTTGTTCATTAGTAATCTATTTATGCTTGGATCTTGTTCTAATCTTTGAATCAGTGTGTTAAACAAGTTTATTTGTGCTTATTGGAGTTTATTATAGCGTGTGTATGCATCTGGTTCATTTTGCTTGGCTTATTCATGCTTAAACTTCTTATTTGTTCATAATCTGCTTATTTGTAAGTCTGGTACATATCAGGTGACTGTTTGCTTAATCTGTGCTAATTAGCTGAGTGGATTTGTGATTTCTTGCTTGATATTGACTCCTTACAACTCACTGGTTGTAAGGGTGCCCATGTTATCCATTGAATCCAACTGGATCTCTCTAAATCTTAAGTCAAATAGTCAAAGCAGTGGGAACTCATTTCCCATGCTGCTAGCCACTGCTAGTGTTATTTTCAGTTTTTCTTATCAATAAGCTTTTCTAGCTTATTTTAACTTGCAACAACTTTAATTTTGTAATGGGTGTTTCTTATTTGACCCATTTATTCATACTGGAGCATTTCGGTGGTTGACTTTAAGCTTTGACTAGAAAACCAACTCCTTTGACATTTACATAAGTGCTTATCAGCTTATTCTGCTTATTTGGCTTGGCTTATTAAACTTTTCTTGATTGATTTGTCTTATTTAAGTCATTTAGAATCTTTTGCAAGTTGAATCAAGGTCTGAGGTGGTCTAGAACTCTAAGTCGACTATTTTGTCTTTTAGTGAATTTTTACTTTGCTTATTTCTAGCTTATTGAGTGTGCCTTTTCAAAATTTCTTTTCACAAATCTCTTAGGCATCTCAAAAGAAGGTTTGTGTCAAATTAGAGCTTATGGCATTGTCTTATAGCTTAATGGGCCAAAAAGCCCATTAAGAATAAGTTGTTGTACTATTAAGCTGTGATAAGCTCACATTCAGCTTTTGGGCATTCCGACTTTTGTGTTTAGAATCGAATTTTAAGCTGGACTAGTGATTTTTAGCTTATTTGGTTATGTTTGAATTTATTGGGCCAAAAAGCCCATTTGTTTAGACTGTTTTTTATTTTAGCCCATTTGGGGGCCCATTAGGGGTATTTTGGTAATTTCACCTTCATTTTCTGTTTATTTAGGTTAAAATAAACTAGTTTGCAAGTTTTTAGAAATTTTTATAATTTTTGGATTTTTAATATTATTTTAATATAATTTTATTGTTAAATTTCATTTTTAATATTTTTGCAACTTTTATATTTTTATTATGTCAAATACATTAAGTTAGGATTTTTAAAACTCTTAGATTAATTTTCTCATCATTTTATTAATTTTTAGAATTATTTTAAAATTTTAATAGTTTTTAATCATTTAAAAATAGTTTTCCTTAGTTTAAAATTTCATAAAAACAGTTTTTATTCTTATTTGGTCATTTTGGAGTTTTACAAAGTGAAAAATCTTTATTTGGGCTTTTTATTAATTATTTGGATTTTTAGGGCTTTAATTAGCATTTAAAAATTAATATTTAATTAATTAAAAGGTTTGAAAAAGTTTTGATCATTTGTAAACTCTTAGTTTATTTTTTTTGGTTTTTGGTAATATTTTGGGAATTTTTAGAATTAATTTTTATTTTTTCACTTTTTACGGTTTTTCGTTTTATCGTCGTAGTGTAATTTTAACGTATCCGTCATTCTCTCTTCTCATCTTTTCTTTCTTCATATTAATCCAAAATCATATCAAGTTATTCACACACATATACCTCCTTGGGAAACGAATTTATTTGGGTCATTAGTGCTTGATTTTCCTAAATCGACACTTATACTTACCGCTATTTACGCTCTTTTCCTAAAGAGTAGTAAAACACTACAATCATTTTGGCGCCACTGCCGGGGAGGTGTGTCATGATTAATTTGTTCATTTTGTATTTAATAGCTAACCACAAATAGTATTTGTATTAGTAGAACTCTACTAATACGTATTATCGGTTTTTTCGTTTTTCTTGTGAAATAGTATTACTATATTGTATAAGTATCACAACAAATTCAAAATATCTCCAAAAGTGTGAAAACACAGCCTTAATTGGGATTTGATCTCATAAGTATTATATTCGAATCTCAAACAAAAAGAAAAAAGAAAAAATAGATAAATACTTTCGTGAAGCTCGATTTTGAAAAATACAAACTATAAGGTGGGTATAAGGCGGGTGTTGTAAAATACACCCTAAAGAAAAAGGCTCCTAAGTGCTTCGCGCCGCCTCGTTTCTCCGCTTGCTTGTGAGTATTTTGAGATTGAAGGCTAATCGAGGGTTTTGCCGCCCAAAGTATTATTACGTATCATATATATTTGCTTATTTTCTTTGTGATTAAACCCTCTTGAACAATTTGGTTTTCACCAAAGTTCTAAAGTCATTCGAAGGCGTTCACGCCACGTGATCCTTTTCAATCTTTTGAGGCTTCTTTAATCAAGAGTTTGATTCGAGGAGAGATTTGGTGGATTGTTGTCTACGAATACACACAAAATCCAAAAAAAAATTAAAAACAATCAAAAACACAAAAAAAATTAAAAATCCACAAAACACCCAAAAGAATCTTCTTTGCTCACCTCCACATTCTACGTCAAGTTCATGCTAACTCGTAATCAAGCAAAACGAGCTCGCAAACGTCGTTAAAACCAAGGAAATTTGATTGAGGAAGAAACTCCAATTGTCGAACCCGTTGTAGAACCAATAGTCGTCATGGCTAATCGTACTATGATGGAGTTGCTTCAAGCACCCACCGAGGGTTTTGGAGAAGCTATTGTTATTCCCGCCATCCTTGCGGAGAAGTTCGAGATTAATACGGGTTTAATGTCGATGTTACAAGCAAACAAGTTTCGAGGTCATGAAAAAGACAACCCGCATTATCACATACAGAATTTCAATCGTCTCACCGCAACAAGCAAGTTTAAGGATGTTCCACATGACGCCATGAAGATGATGTTGTTTCCATACTCGTTGGATGGACCCGCAAAAATTTGGCTAGATAAAGAACCGCCAAATTCGATTTTAACATAGGGTGATCTCGTTTCTAAGTTTGTGAACCAACTTTTTCCACCATATAAGACAACACATTTGAAAAATGAGATTTCAAGATTTACACAACGTAATAATGAAAGTTTTTCAATGGCATGGGAACGATTTAAAGAAATGTTACATGAATGTCCACACCATGATTTTTCGGAATTGCATCAAATTGATACTTTTTACAATAGGCTTAATGATCATGAACGAGATTATTTGAATGCCGCCGCCAATGGTAATTTTTTGGGCAAAACGACCGATGAAGCTTTAAATATTATCGAGAATAGATCTAAGGTTTATAACCCTCGTAACACACCGAGTGTTGCCAATATGGGTTCATCGTCATCGTCTCGTAACATTAATGCCTTACATGATGAAGCAAATGAGGAAAATCGGTTTTTCGATAGATTTTTGACGCTTAAGACACATTGGAAAGCACAAGATGCTTTGAATTCCGCATCGGTTAAATCGGTTGAAAAGAGTTGTTTATCTTGTGGTGGAGCTCATGATCTTTCCGAGTGCTTTACCGCCGGTGGTAACACTTTGAGTGCTTACGTAGCAACGGGAACTTATAACCAAAACGGCCAAGGTTCCCGCCCAAATCAAGCTCCACAAAATCAAAATGCTAACAACTATCAAAACAAAAATCAAAATGGTGGTTATCAAGGCAATTCACGTAACTATAACAAAGGGAATTACCAAAGTGGGAATGGACAAGTTTCAAATCAAAACCAAAACCATGATTTTCAAAACAATACACAAGGTTTTCAAAATGTTCACACTAAAAATCTTAATGGAGAATTTTTGGATTATTCAAAAGCAAACGATTCTATGTTTGATAACATGCAACGTGAGATGGTTAGCTTAAGATCCGAGTTGAAAAACGAGCTTAAAAACGAACTTGCTAATGAATTAAAAACTCATGCTAATTAAATGGAAGGAAATGTTCAACGTCTTCAACAAAATCAACAAAAGATGGAATAAGGACAACATGAGATTAAGCAAGAGTTGTTAAAAGCGGATTTAAGGCAATTAAAATTTGAAGATCAAATGGCTAAAATGTTTGAAGCTATCATGTGTAAATCCTCTTCCTCGGGTGGTCTTCCTAGTGATACCACTGCAAACCTGAAGGGAGAAATGAAGGTTATTACTACTCGTAGTGGTAAATCTTTCAAGGAACCAATCTCTCATCCTAGTCCTTCTACGGAGAAGGAAATCAAGAAAGAGCCCGAGGTGATGGTCGAAAAGGAGCATATCACAAGCCCACGAAATACCGCTCATACCACACCTACGGTTGAACCAATACCCATTGTGGAACCCAAGATTCCAAGGTCGTTGCCTATGCCCCAACCCACACCACCGTTACCTTACCCTTCGAGATGAAACAAAGAGAAAATGCAAGAACGTAACAAACAACAAATCAAGCTTTTTATAAAAATGTTTCAACAAGTTCATTTTAATGTGAGTTTAACCGACGCATTGTTATACATGCCTTGTTTCGCTTCCACTTTTAAAAGTATGATGAACGATAAGGAGAAGCTTTCAATGCTATCTAATTGTTCTTCGGTTTATCTTAACCGAATACCGGAAAAAGTTGGTGACCCCGGGAAGTTTCTCATTCCTTGTGATATACAAGATATGAAAGAATGCCTCGCCTTGGCCGATCTTGGTGCAAGCATTAATTTGATGCCATTTTCCATTTGGAAATCGCTTTTGGTTCCGGCTCTTACTCCTTCGAACATGTCTATCGAGATGGCCAATCATTCTACGATTTTAGCATGTGGAGTAGCCGAGGATGGTTTCGTGAAAGTGGGGAAGTTCTACTATCCCGTTGATTTTATAGTAGTTGACATCCCCGCGGATCCTCAAGTTCCTCTAATTTTAGGTCGCCCATTTTTAGACACCTCGAGATCGCTTATCGACGTTCATGCAAGAACTATTACTTTGAGATTCAACGAAGAGGAACTTGTTATAAACGCTACTAAAAACTCGACACTTTCTCATGTTTATGCAATTTCTACCATCAATTACATTGACTTAGTTGATGTGGTTTGCGATGAGTTTTCACAAGAGGTGTTAGGTTTTTCTGATAGTTCGTCAAGTGGCAATCCCACTATTTTGGATCTGATTCTTGCTAATTCTACACCAAATCTCACTCCATTCCAAGGAGGCGATTTTACTTCAAATGAAATCGACAATGAAGATGAGGTGATTATTGGTAAACATACTCTCATTCCACCATTTCATCCGCCGATGGAAGTTATGAGTGTTGAACAAAAATCTTCGATCGAGGAACCGCCAATCCTTGAATTAAAAGATCTTCCATATCACCTTGAATACGCATTCTGGGAAGGTGATGACAAGTTGTCGGTTATTATTGCAAAAGATCTTGCTAATGATGAAAAAACCGCACTTTTGAAGGTTCTTAAAGCTCATAAAGGAGCAAGTGCGTGGAAAATTTCCGACATTAAGGGTATTGACCCAAAATTTTGTACTCACAAGATTTTAATGGAGGAGGACTACAAACCCCCAATTCAAAGTCAAAGAAGGGTAAACCCCAAAATTCACGATGTCATCAAAAAGGAAGTCATAAAACTTCTTGACGCGGGAATGATTTATCCTATCTCCGATAGCCCATGGGTGAGCCCAATCCATTGTGTCCCTAAGAAGGGAGGAATGACCGTTGTGACCAATGAAAACAACGAGTTAATTCCCACTCGTGTTGTGACCGGTTGGAGGGTGTGTATCGACTACCAAAAGTTAAATCACGCCACTCGTAAAGACCACTTTCCCTTGCCCTTCATGGATTAAATGTTGGAGCGACTTGCGAGAAATGAATTTTATTGCTTTTTAGATGGGTTTTCCGGTTACTTTCAAATCCCTATCGACCCTCGTGATCAAGAGAAAACTAAGTTTACGTGTCCTTATGGAACGTTTGATTGTCGTAGAATGCCATTTGGACTTTGCAATGCATCGGGTACATTTCAACGGTGTATGATGGCTATTTTTCAAGATATGATCGAGAAGTCGATGGAAGTATTCATGGATGACTTTTCGGTGTTTGGCAATTCGTTCACGTCGTGTTTATCTAATCTCGAGCAAATGTTAAAACGTTGTGAAAAACCAACCTTGTGCTTAATTGGGAAAAATGTCATTTTATGTGTAAACAAGGAATCTTCTTAGGGCACAAGGTCTCGAAAGCGGGGATTAAGGTCGATAAAGCTAAGATAGGTGCCATCACCAAGTTACCTCATCCCAAAACCGTTAAGGGAGTTAGGAGTTTCCTAGGCCACGCGGGCTTTTATCGTCGCTTCATCAAAGACTTTTCGAAAATCTCTCGACCAATGACACACCTTCTCGAAAAGGATGCTCCTTTTAACTTCAATGAGGATTGTGATGCACACGCACTTGTGAAGTCGTGTGATTCTTGCCAACGTCAAGGAAAATCGTCGCAAAAGGATGAAATACCGCAAAACATAATTCAAGTGTGTGAGATTTTCGACATTTGGGGCGTTGACTTTATGGGGCCGTTCCCATCGTCTCATGGAAACAAGTATATCCTCGTCGCCGTCGACTACCTATCAAAGTGGGTTGAAGCTAAGGCTTTACCTACTAATCATGCTCGTGTGGTAGTGAAGTTTTTGAAGCAACTATTCTCTCGGTTTGGAACCCCTCGTGCTATTATAAGCGATCATGGAACCCATTTTTGTAATGACCAATTCGAAAAGGTTCTAATGAAATATGGAGTTACTCATCGTCTTTCTACGGCTTATCACCCGCAAACGAGTGGGCAAGTCGAGGTTTCAAACCGAGATTTGAAGAGGATTTTGGAAATGTCGATTGGAGAAAACCGTGCTTCATGGTCCAAAAAACTCGTTGACGCTTTATGGGCCTTTCGGACCGCTTATAAGTTGGTCTATGGAAAGACTTGTCATTTGCCAATTGAATTGGAGCATAAGGCATATTGGGCCCTTAAGCATGCAAATTATGATTTGAAGACCGCGGGAGATCACCAGAAAATACAATTGAATGAATTGGATGAATTAAGGGATAATGCTTATGAAACATCATTGATTTTTAAAGAAAAGACTAAAAAGTTTCATGATTCAAAGATAAAAACCCGGTTTTTTAACGTTGGTGATCAAGTGTTACTTTTTAACTCTCGTTTAAAGATATTTTCCGGGAAATTGAAATCTCTTTGGTCGGGTCCTTTCACCATAACACAAGTGTTTCCGTATGGGACCATCGAGCTATCTCAAAATGATGGTCCTAACTTCAAGGTGAATGGACATAGGCTTAAGCACTACTTCGGTAGGGAAGTCCCTTCGTTGGACGACCTTGACAAAGTCACCTTCCCCAATGATAATTAGCATTGAGGGGATTGAGTCGAGCTCATGACTCGGTAATCAAAAAATGAGGTGCCTCGTGGGGGAGATCCCATGCTTATCCATTGTACATATTATCGCTTTCTAATATAGTTAATGAGAGGGGATTTATGCCCTTCCAACTCGTTGTCTCGTGGTTGTTTGTGAATGTGTTATCTAGATCATCATCATCGCCACGATTGAAGACTCTCGTGTTCGTTTACGTGAGCCTCGATCGTTTGCATGAAGAGTTTTTCACGAATCCATGACATATCCTTTATTGTTCTAACAATTATATTTTAGCATAATTCATAAACGGCTTTAGATATATTGTTGATCACCCTTTCCATGCTAGATCCTAAGCATTCGACTCTTCGTCTCTAGTATGGGGGTTGATGTTGAGTAAAACTACACCTTTAGGAAAAGGATGCAATAAATAGGGCAAGTGAGCACGACGATTTAGGAAAACCGTGTGTGAATGACCCAATTAGGTTCAAGTTCGTTCTCAAGGAGGCTAGTGTGTTATGTGTGTAATGATTTGGATTAATTTGTGATTATATTTGAGAAAAGAAAAAATAGAGGAGGGATTAGAAGAGAATGACGGTTATGAAGACGGATTAAACTAATTCTAAAAAGGCGTACACGTAAAGTCGTAAAAACCACCAAAATTAAAATTAATTCCTAAAAATTACCAAAAATCCTTAATAAAATTCTAAGAGTTTACAAAAAATCAAAACTTGCAAAAACCTTTTAATTAATTAGATAATGACTTTTTAATGCTAATTAAAGCCCTAAAAATCAAAATTAATTATTAAAAAGCCCTAAACAAGATTTTCAAGTTTGTAAACCTCAAAAATACTCTAATTAAGCTAAAAACTATTTTTTCAAAATTTTAAAACCAATTAAAACTATTTTTAAATAATTAAAAACTCCTAAAATCAATTAAATCTTAAATTAATTATAACAAATAATTAAAAGACCTAAAAAAAATTGGAAAGTTGCAAAAATCCTAATTAAGTATTTAGAACCTAGGAAAAATATAAAAACCTAGAAAATCAGACTTTTAATTTTTAATAATAAAATAATATTAAAATAATATTAAAAATCCAAAAATTATAAAAAATTCTAAAAACTTGCAAACTAGCTTAATTTAACCTAAATAACTCAGAAATGAAAGTGAAATTACCTAAATACCCCTATTGGGCCTAGAAAATGGGCCAAACCCAAAACAGTCCCTTATTGGGCTTAATTAAGGCCCAATAAGAAAAAGTGCTCAAAATAAGCTCAAAAAGCACAGGTTGAATCAAAATTTGATTCTAAACAACTTTTTCCAAAGGCCCAAAAGCTGAAAATGTGAAATAAGCTAACTTATAATAAGCAGCTTATTCTTAATGGGCTTTTTGGCCCATTAAGCTATAAGCTGATGCCATAAGCTAAAATTTAACACACAACCTTCTTTTGACCTAACAAAGACTTCTGTAAAAAGAAATTTCAAATAAGACCACTCAATAAGCCAGAAACAAGTCAACAACTTATTCACAAAACGACAAAATAGTCGTTTTTATGATCTAGACCACCTCAGAAGCTGATTCAAGTTGCAAAATGTTTCTTTTGACAAAACTAAGCTTAAAAACCAAAGAACTTTCAAATAAGCACACTCAATAAGCTGGAAAAACAAATAAGCACTTATCTTAAAAGTCAAACAAGTTGGTTTTCTAGTGAAAAGTCAAAGTCAAAGTCTGATAAGCTCCAGTTCACTTAAATGGGTCAAATAATGAAGATCTATTACAAAAATTAAGTTGTTGCAAGTCAGAATAAGCTAGAATAGCTTATTGATAAGCTGATGATAAAATTGCACTAGCAGGGGCTAGTTTTGGATGTTGAGCAGTGGGAACTTTTCCCACTGCTTGACTATTTTGACTTGTTGTCTTTAGTGACTTTTTCTTGGATTCAGATTTCACAAAGGCACCCAGTTGATCTTTGGATCAAAAGGAGTCAATAACAAGAAAAATAACACAATCACAAACAGCCAATTGATACAGTTTAATCAATTTATCACCAGATATTGCACAGACATGAACAATGAGCAGTTTAGCATTCAAGAGCAGTTTTAGCACAAATCAGCCAACCAAATTCAACCAAATGCACACACAAGCTATAATAAACTCCAATAAGCAAGTCTAAACAGGTTTCATGCACTGGTTCAAAGTATTAAGCAAGATCCAAGCTATGAAAGTTACTGATGAACACTACACATGCAGATTTCTACTTTTGCTGATGTATTTGACACACAAGCCAATTTCAACACCTCAAATCTTTCAAACAGGTTATGTTAACTTTGTTTAAACCACTTTTATCCCTAAGCATGCATACACACTAAGTGTTCCCAAAATCCTAGGTCAAAACAAGCAGAAACAAGGTCTTAATAGCAGATTGATCAATTCAAGTGTTCAAACCCAAAAACTTGCAGCAAAACACTCTCAAACAAAGGTATATCAGATACAAAGCATAAACAGCACTTTTCCTCAACACAAATTCAGATTACAAGCACAAATCAGTAGACCCAAACACCCCTTTAACTTTTTCAAATCAAGATTTTCAAAAGCAAAACAAGATTTCAGGCCAACCAAGCATCAATTAACACTCAAACAAGTCTAAATAACAGATTCAAGCAAGAACAAGCCACAAAATTCACAAGAACAACAGTTTCATACAAATATCACCAAAAATCACAATTTATGCAGATTTGGAGATTAAGTAAGCAAACCTCATGGATGTACATCCACACCCACGAATTTTGAGCTTATGTGCTAGCAAGAACAAGCACAAGCTTCCACAAAAGCCTGCTAAGATTCAACAAGGGTTAAGCACAATAACATGTAAAATCAGAAACTTGGAAAAATCTTGATTGATGCAAACTTGTTACCCCACACTTGATTATCCCCAAGTTATAAGCCTCACCACACCTTAACCAACTCAGTTAGGATGCTATGATCAGCCCTATAGCCCAAGAATTCCAAGATTGGAACAAGACTTAGCAAAATATCAAGAAAATGAGGAAAAATATGCAAACTTGTGCACACTCCTCTTTTGAAAACAGGTTTTTAACTTTAAGAACTACAAAGCATATAACAAATGAAAGCAGTAAACGAGAGTGGCCAATGACTTTTCTTCAAGATTTCAAACTCAATTTCATTAAACTTGAAATAGGATTTACAGAAACTTGAACCAAGGAAAAATCAAAAGCAAGCGTCTAATGAAGCACCCTAAGGCCTTTATATAGGCATACAAATGACTAAGGAACAGCTAAAAACTTAAAACCCTAATGGTTGAAGTCCCAAAAATGCCCTTGAGGTCTTTGTCTTCTTTGGAGAATCATGTGACTTTTCTTGTTGTGTAGTGGTAGCTGGCATGTGTGAGAGCATCCAATGGTGTATATGCAGCTTAGAAAGTAAGCATGTATCTCAAACGTTGGATTGCTGCCACCTTTTTGGCAGTATGCATGGGTGTGGAGTAGGGGAGACACAAGGAGACAAATGGGGTGGTGAGGTGTCAAGTTTTAAGGTTGGGTTGTGATTATAGGACCCTTAATCACAAATCTGCACATTATAGGAGTTTAATTGTTGGTAATTAGCAAATGCCCAATTTGTGCCAAGAACACCAAGAACATGTTTTTAATCCGTTTGGTTTTTAAATTGGGTGTTTAGCGCCAAGTTTAAACTAATCTGTTAGGATTAGTTTAATAAATAAATGTGAGTGGATGGTGAGGTGGAAGCAGGGAGCAATGTGATTGGTGGAGAGGTGGTAGTGGGGCACGTGTCACCCCACTACTGGTTAAGGTATCTATTGTGTCGCCCAGGTTTAACCCCTCACTTCTTTCCCTTTTGTCATTTCAATTTAAAAAGCAGTCAGCGCTCATTTAAGCTTTGTCAACTTTGGACTTTTTGCATTTTTGGCCCAATAACTTTTGTAAAGTGAATTCAGGGGTATTTCTTGCCATAATTGAATTCTTCAAGGGCTGGTTTGGTATTTTCTTCAAAGGTAATGGTCTTGACTTGTATGATTGTCATCTTGGAGGACTGAAATTTCCAAGTCTTGATAAATGAGGGACCATTTTTGCCAATTGTTGAAAGTTGAGGGTCCTTTTTGTAATTTTGGATTTTTCAAAGGACCAAACTTGTCATTTCTTGTACTTTGAAGGACTTCATGATATATTTGACTTTGTGGATGATATTGGTTGACAATTTAGCTTTGTTGAGGGGCTAAACTTGCCAATTCTTCAAAGTTAAGGGCCCTTTTGGTAATTTTGACAAACTTTAGGGACCAAACTTGTAATTATGAGGATACAAGGGTATAAAGTGTCAATTCTTCATAATTGGAGGACCCTTCTTCATAATTCTTCAAATCTTCAAGGGTTGATCTTGGGAAAGTCTTCACTAGGGCTTGGTTCATTGTGCGGCTTCGTTTCCCGTGTTCGTTTTTGCATGTTTCTTGTGATCTTTTGTCATTATCTCAATATCCGTACCTAAAATACACAAGCAACAAACACAAGCATATATTTGGGTATTTTGATGATATTTAATGCACTTTAAGCCCTATTTGGAAGATGAGACTATGTATAAAAGCAGTCTCATCACTCCCCCATACTAAACCATTGCCGTGCCCTCACGCAATGCTAGAATAAAGTATCAAAGCATCTCCAAAATTTAATTTTATGCACTTTATTGAAATGATAAACTAGCTACACTACTACTATTACTACTACTACATGTGTTATAGACATAATGTATGATTTTCATCGCAAAATGGGACGTTTAGGTTCATAGGATAAGAACACGTGAATGCTTCGTTAGAAATAATTTCATCGTCCTCGATTTTCACTCCAATTCCATGCTAAGCGTGCAACGAGATCATTGTCATTATAAGTTAGTAATGCTAAAACTACTCATATGCCCTAATCACGTACTTATTCTCCCATTATTCCTAAGTTGTATCTCTTATATTTTATGATGTCTTGAATGTTTCACGAGGTTACATTGTTTGACTTATGCGATAATAGAGATTTAGGTCTAAAAATAGAGTCCTAACGGTGTAACTAAGACCATCAAATCAATAACCCCTCCTAATAGACGACGATGTTAAAAAATTAAGTTGACAAGAAGAATCGATAAACACGGTTTTATAACGGTTTTGAACATGAGACTTATTACCAAGACTTTTATACGCCCCCTAACGGAAGGGCCTTATTATCTTTGGTTTACCTCCATCTTTTATTCAACTTCGCCATGAAGCTTTTATTATGACTTCGGTCTTGCCTTGCCTTTTATTATCCGCCTCATCGGTGGTTTTATTAGCCAAAGACGTATATCCTCACGCTAATGCGAATTTTGGATCTTTAAAGCTTCGAAGATTAAGGCTTGATTCACTTTCAATTTTGCATAGATTTTAGGCCTTGTGGGGCTTCAAATTGTTTGCTTGATTTAGGTGAGAACTTGAAATCTTATTATTGGGTGAAGCTTTCGATTATTCGGGTGCCAATACTTCAAAACCGTGACGCTGGCGATACCTTAATGTCTTCCCAATTTAATTACACGGAAGCTACTAGAAAAGACTAGAAACCCAACAATCCTAACTAAACCGCTAAGTCAATATTTATTAAGCAAAAAATATTTACATGCGAAGGGAGAATAAGCAAATAACGAGAACACATGAGTTTTTGAAAGAATACGAGTACTCTACGTTTAGCATAGTAACTTATAATTAACTCTATCATTTCTCGTCCTCATTTAAGAGACTTAGCCTAATGTGTAGTTAAGGAATCAAAGCTAAGTGCTCAGCACGCACGGTCGAGTCAAAAATTACTCTTATTCTCGCCATCGGAAAATCTACATTCGTGTCTTCAAACACTTATAAAACATGAGAAAAATTTTAAAATTTGGCCATTTTTAGCCTTATTTTGCAACAAAACGATAAACAAAAAGATAAACTTTGGAAAGCGTGAAGGTTTGGCAAGGCAAGTATCTATTCACCCCCCCATACTAAAGTTAAACATTGTCCTCAATGTTTCGAGTCTAGGGGTGCAAACACCCCCATACTATAGACGTAGTCGAATGCCTAATCTAGCATGGAAAGGGTGTAACCATTAAGTAATAGCCGTTTATGAAGTGTGCTAAAAACCTAAGGTTAGAACATCAAAGGATACATCATGGATATTGAGAAATGTCTCCAAAGCAAACGATCGAGTGCTCCCATAAAACGAACACGAGAGGCTCCAATCGTGAAGATCATGATCTAAAAAAAACCACATATCACAAACAACCACGGAACAAAGGTTGGAAGGGCACAAATCCCCACACATAAGCTATATTAGACTAAGAAAGCGATAATATGTACATAGGATAAGCATGGGACTCCCCCACGAGGCTCCTCGTTTTTGATTACCGAGTCATGAGCTCGACTCGATCCCCTCAACACTAATTATCATTGGGGAAGGTGACTTGGTCGAGGTAGTTCAAGGATGGAACTTCCCCACCAAAGTAGTGCTTCAACCTATGTCCATTCACCTTGAAGTTAGGACCATCATCTTGAGCTAGCTCGATGGTCCCATATGGAAACACTTGAGTCACGGTGAATGGACCGGACCAACGGGATTTCAATTTACCGGAAAATATTTTCAATCTTGAATTAAAAAGCAAAACTTGATCCCCAATGTTAAAAACCCGGTTTTTAATTTTTGAATCATGCAACTTTTTAGTTTTCTCTTTGTAAATCAATGAATTTTCATAAGCAATGTCTCTCAATTCATCCAATTCATTTAATTGCATTTTCCGGTGTTTTCCCGCGGTCTCCATATCATCATTACAATGCTTTAGGGCCCAATAAGCCTTGGGTTCTAACTCGATAGGCAAATGACAATTCTTTCCATACACAAGCTTATAGGGAGTGCACCCAATGGGCGTCTTATAAGCGGTCCTAAAGGCCCATAAAGCATCGTCTAACTTATCCGACCAAGATTGTCGGTTTTCCCCCACGGATCTCTCCAAGATCCTCTTCAATGCTCGGTTTGAAACCTCGACTTGCCCACTCGTTTGTGGGTGATAAGCCGTAGAAAGACGATGTGTAACCCCATATTTCCTTAAGACTCTTTTGAATTGGTCATTACAAAAATGGGTTCCACGATCGCTTATGATCGCACGAGGGGTTCCAAACCTAGCAAACAAACTTTTCAAGAACTTGACTACCACACGAGCATCATTGGTGGGCAAGGCCTTCGCCTCCACCCACTTAGATAGGTAGTCAACCGCAACAAGGATGTACTTATTACCACGAGATGATGGGAATGGCCCCATAAAGTCTATACCCCAAACGTCAAAGATCTCACATACTTGAATGATATTTTGTGGCATTTCATCTTTTTGTGAGGCTTTTCCTTGTCGTTGGCATGCATCACAAGACTTCACAAGGATTTGTGCATCTCGGTAAATAGTAGGCCAAAAGAAGCCGGCATCAAACACCTTTTTAGCCGTGAGATTAGCACCGTGATGACCACCCGTGGGTCCCTCATGGCAAGCTCTAAGGATATTAGAAGCTTCGGTGCCAAATACACAACGTCGGATGATTTGATCCGCACAAGTTCTAAACAAGTAAGGGTCGTTCCAAAAATAGAACTTGACGTCACGAAAGAATTTTCGTTTTTCTTGAGTCGTCATACCCTTAACGATGAAGTTACCCGCATGGTAATTTGCAAAATCCGCAAACCCTGGGGTAGAAGAATCAAGCTTGGAATTCACTAAACCAAGTGTCTCGAGCGGAAATGTTTTGGTGATTTCTTTGGGCTCGTAAACACTTTGGTGAGGATCTTCCAAACGAGAGAGATGATCGGCCGCTAGATTCTCGGCTCCTTTTTTGTCAACAATGGTGTGATCAAATTCTTGAAGGAGGATAATCCAACTAAGTAATCTCGGCTTTGCATCTTGTTTAGCCATGAGATACTTGATAGCCGAATGGTCCGTATACACTATGCATTTCGTCAAGACGAGATAAGGTCGGAATTTCTCAAATGCATATACCACGGCAAGGAACTCCTTTTCCGTTGTAGTGTATTTAAGTTGAGCCTCGGTCATCGTCTTGCTAGCATAGTGGATAGGCAAGAAGTGCTTTTCATGACGTTGCCCCAAAACGGCCCCAATAGCGTAATCACTTGCATCACACATAAGCTCAAAGGGGAGGTTCCAATTTGGAGCAACAAGAATGGGAGCTTCGGTAAGTTTCCTCTTAAGGATCTCAAAGGCTCGTACACAATCTTCGTCAAAGACAAAACGTGCCTCTTTTTCAAGAAGATGTGTAATGGGTCGAGAAATCTTCGAGAAATCCTTGATGAATCGTCGATAAAAGCCCGCGTGGCCTAGGAAACTCCTAACTCCCTTGACGGTTTTGGGATGAGGTAATTTGGCGATGACGTCTACCTTAGCTTGATCTACCTCAATCCCCGCTTTCGAGACCTTGTGCCCTAAGACGATTCCACTCTTAACCATAAAATGACACTTTTCCCAATTGAGCACAAGGTTGGTATCCTCACAACGTTTTAACATTCTCTCAAGGTTCGACAAACACGAAGTAAAGGAATCACCAAACACGGAAAAGTCATCCATGAAGACTTCCATCGTCTTCTCGATCATATCATGAAAAATAGCCATCATGCATCGTTGAAAAGTTCCCGGTGCATTACAAAGTCCGAATGGCATTCTACGATAGGCAAACGTTCCATACGGACACGTAAACGTAGTTTTTCTTGATCACGAGGATCGATGGGAATTTGGAAGTAACCGGAAAAACCATCTAAAAAGCAATAGAAATCGTTTCCCGCAAGACGCTCCAACATTTGGTCCATGAAGGGCAAGGGAAAATGGTCTTTTCGAGTGGCTTCATTCAACTTTCGATAGTCAATGCACACTCTCCATCCGGTCACGAGTCTCGTGGGAATCAACTCGTTGGCATCGTTTGGCACAACGGTCATCCCTCCCTTTTTAGGGACACAATGAATAGGACTCACCCAAGGGCTATCGGAAATAGGGTAAATCATTCCCGCGTCAAGGAGTTTTAGGACCTCCTTTTTGATGACGTCGTGAATTTTGGGGTTCACCCTCCTTTGACTTTGGATTGTTGGCTTGAAATCCTCCTCCATTAAGATTTTGTGGGTACAAAACTTGGGATCGATCCCCTTAATGTCGGATAACTTCCACGCAATCGCCCCTTTGTGAGCCTTAAGAACATCGACAAGTGCGGTTTTTTCATCATTCGAAAGTTCCTTCGCAATAATAACCGGCAACTTGTCGTCCTCCTCCAAATAGACATATTCGAGGTGAGGAGGTAAATCTTTCAACTCGAGAATAGGTGGTTCCTCAAGTGAAGATTTGGGCTCGATACTCATAACCTCCTCGGGTGGAGGAAATGGGAAATCGTTAAGAAAATCCTTGATAATCGAGAAGTCCTCATCGTTGTCGAGGTCTTCGTCACAAGTACGTGGAACATTGCATTCTTCCAACGTAAAACCACCACCTTCAAATGGAGTGAAGGTTGGTGTCGAATTATCAAGAATTGGATCCAACATAGTGGGATTGCCACTAGTTTCTTCATCACCAAAACCTAGAACTTCTTGTGAAAATTCCTCGCAAACCACGTCAATCATATCAACGAGGTTTATGGTTGCAACGGAATAAACATGAGAAATTTGAGAGTTTTGAGTTGCGTTTATAACAAGTTCCTCGTCGTTGAAACGTAAGGTGATCTTTCTAGCATGCACATCGATCAAAGCCATAGACGTATCTAAAAACGAACGACCTAAAATAAGAGGAACTTGAGGATCCGTGGGGATGTCAACAACAATGAAGTCTACGGGATAGTAGAACTTCCCCACTTTCACAAAAACGTCTTCCGCCAAACCACATGCGGGAATTGTGGAATGGTCGGCCAACTCGATAGACATTAGTGAAGGAGTAAGATTAGGAAGATTGAGCGACTTGAATATTGCAAGTGGCATCAAGTTAATGCTAGCACCAAGATCGGCCAAGGCGAAGCATTCTTCCATGTCTTGGATTGCACAAGGGATCAAAAATTTACCGGGATCACCGACTTTTTGAGGTATGCGATTAAGATAAACCGATGAACAACTAGACAATTGGTGCAATTTCTCCTTGTTGTTCAACATACTCTTAAAGTTGGCGGCAAATCGAGGCATCATGACCAAGGCATCGGTGAAACTCACATTAAGGTGCAAATCACGAAACATTTTCATAAAAAGATCAAATTGGTAATTGTCGCGCTCTTGACGTTTCTCCTTCCTAAGTCTCGATGGATAGGGCAAAGGTGGTGTGGGTTGAGGCATAGTAGGCATAGCCTTTGGAATCTCGGGTTCCATTGATGGTAATGGGTCAACCGTAGGTGTGGCATGAGCGGTACTTCGTGGGATTGAAACATGCTCCCTTTGGACCACCACCTCGGGTTCTTCCTCAATTGCTTCCTCCGTAGGAGCAATTGGTTGAGGAATCGGCTCCTTAAGTGTCTTACCACTACGTGTGGTAATCACTTTCATCTCTCCCTTAGGGTTGGATATGGTGTTACTAGGAAGACCACTTGACGACGGTTTACACATTATTGCCTCAAACATAGACGAGATTTTATCTTCAAAATTAGATTGCCTCAATACGGCTTCGGTTTGCCTTTTCTCGGCCTTAAGCATCTCTTGTTTAATCTCATGTTGCCCTTGTTCCATCTTTTGTTGGTTTTGTTGCAACCTAGTGACATTTCCTTCCATCTTGTTAGTGTGGATCTTAAGTTCATTAGCTAACTCATTTTTCAACTCTTTCTTCAAGTCGTTTTTGAACTCGGATCTTAGGCTAATTATTTCTCTTTGAATGTTGTCAAACCTAGCATCATTACCACTAGCATATTCAACAAACTCACTTGGAAGATCTTTCAATGTTTGCAAACTCTTGTTGTTATTTTGAAAATCATTCTTGTTTGAAACTTGATTATTAGCCCCTTGATTCCCATAATTTCCTTTGTTGTAATTGTTCTTAAATCCAACTTGATTGTTGCGATAGTTGTTAGCATTTTGATTTGATCCAAAACCCGGTGGAGTCATTTGATTAGAGCGGGAAACTTGACCGTTTTGGTTGTAATTTCCCGTGGCCGCAAAGGCACTCGAAGTGTTACCACCGTTGGTAATGCACTCGGAGAAATCATGACCTCCACCACAATACATGCAAGAAACCTCAACCGCTTTAACCGTAGCGGGAGCACTTGGTTCACCAACTTTAAACTCAATCAAAAGTCCTTTCAACTTATCAAAAATCTTGTTTTCCAAGTTCGCCTCAATTTGGCAAGCATCGATGGTATTAGACAAAGAAGGTGAAGCCGAAGACGAAGCCTTACGAACACTAGACGTGCTACGAGGACTATACACCTTAGATCTATTTTCAATAATCACCAAAGCTTCCTCAACCGTTTTACACAAAAAAATTACCACCCGCGGCGGCATTCAAATAATCCCTTTCATGATCATTAAGTCCATTGTAAAACGTGTCAATTTGATGCAAATCGGAAAAACCGTGATGAGGACATTCATGTAACATTTCCTTAAACCTATTCCAAGCCGTTGAAAAACTTTCATTAAATTCTTGTGAAAACTTTGAAATCTCGTTTTTCAAGTGCGTAGTCTTAGAGGGCGGAAAAAATTGGTTCACAAACTTAGACACGAGATCCTTCCACGTCAATATAGAATTGGGTGGCTCTTTCTCTAACCAAATTTTTGCGGGCCCCGCTAAGGAATACGGAAAAAGCATCATCTTAATCGAGTCGTTAGACACATCCTTAAACTTGCAAGTAGCGGTAAGACGATTGAATTGGCGGATATGGTTGTGAGGATTGTCCTTCTCATCACCACGGAATTTGTTGTTTTGAATCATGGACAACAAACCCGTCTTAACCTCAAAATTCTCCGCAAGGATAGCGGGAATCACAATAGCTTCTCCATAACCCTCGGTGGGTGCTTGAAGTAACTCCATCATAGTTCGATTCGCCATGGTTGGTGCTTCTCTTACAATGGGTTCGTCAATAGGAGACTCCTCACTAGAATTGTTTGGAGTGATGGATTTGTTTTTTCGTTTACGAGCACGTCTTGCTTGATTTCGAGTTAGCATAAACGTCACGTACAACGAGGGGACGAGCAAAGAAGATTCTTTTTGGTGTTTTGTATTTTTTAATTTTTTTTGTGGTTTTTGATTGTATCAACCTTTTTGGAACTTGGTGAAATGTATTAAGTAGACAAAAAGTCCACAAATCTCCTCACTAATCAAATCTCTTGATTAACGAAGCCTCAAAGAATGAAAACGAACACGTGGAGTGAACGCCTTCGATGACTTTAGAACGATGGTGGAACACCAAATCGTTCAAGAGGGTTTAATCAAATTGAACCCAAGAAAATATATATGATACTTAGTAATACTTTGGGCGGCAAAACCCTCGATTCACTCTCACAATCAAATACTCACAAGCAAGCGGGGAAACGAGGCGGCGCGAAGCACTTAAGAGCCTTTTTCCTTAGGATATATTTTATAATATCCGCCTTATACCCACCTTATAGTTTGTATTTTCAAGATTAAGCTTCACGAAAGTATTTATCTATTTTTGCCTTTTTCTTTGGTTTGAGATTCGAATACAATGATTGGGTAATGACCTCCCAAGTCAAGGTTGTGATTGCTCACGTATTTGGAGTACTTGTGTATTTATTGTTCTACGTATACAATATAGTAATAATATTCACACAAAAACCAAAAAACGATAATACGTATTAGTAGAGTGCTACTAATACAAATACTAATTATGGTTAGTATAAAAACAACAATTCCAAATCAAAACACAACACGCCTCCCCGGCAGCGGCGCCAAAATGATGTTGAGTAAAACTACACCTTTAGGAAAAGGATGCAATAAATAGGGCAAGTGAGCACGACGATTTAGGAAAACCGTGTGTGAATGACCCAATTAGGTTCAAGTTCGTTCTCAAGGAGGCTAGTGTGTTATGTGTGTAATGATTTGGATTAATTTGTGATTATATTTGAGAAAAGAAAAAATAGAGCAGGGATTAGAAGAGAATGACGGTTATGAAGACGGATTAAACTAATTCTAAAAAGGCGTACACGTAAAGTTGTAAAAACCACCAAAATTAAAATTAATTCCTAAAAATTCCTAAAAATTACCAAAAATCCTTAATAAAATTCTAAGAGTTTACAAAAAATCAAAACTTGCAAAAACCTTTTAATTAATTAGATAATGACTTTTTAATGCTAATTAAAGCCCTAAAAATCAAAATTAATTATTAAAAAGCCCTAAACAAGATTTTCAAGTTTGTAAACCTCAAAAATACTCTAATTAAGCTAAAAACTATTTTTTCAAAATTTTAAAACCAATTAAAACTATTTTTAAATAATTAAAAACTCCTAAAATCAATTAAATCTTAAATTAATTATAACAAATAATTAAAAGACCTAAAAAAAATTGGAAAGTTGCAAAAATCCTAATTAAGTATTTAGAACCTAGGAAAAATATAAAAACCTAGAAAATCAGACTTTTAATTTTTAATAATAAAATAATATTAAAATAATATTAAAAATCCAAAAATTATAAAAAATTCTAAAAACTTGCAAACTAGCTTAATTTAACCTAAATAACTCAGAAATGAAAGTGAAATTACCTAAATACCCCTATTGGGCCTAGAAAATGGGCCAAACCCAAAACAGTCCCTTATTGGGCTTAATTAAGGCCCAATAAGAAAAAGTGCTCAAAATAAGCTCAAAAAGCACAGGTTGACTCAAAATTTGATTCTAAACAACTTTTTCCAAAGGCCCAAAAGCTGAAAATGTGAAATAAGCTAACTTATAATAAGCAGCTTATTCTTAATGGGCTTTTTGGCCCATTAAGCTATAAGCTGATGCCATAAGCTAAAATTTAACACACAACCTTCTTTTGACCTAACAAAGACTTCTGTAAAAAGAAATTTCAAATAAGACCACTCAATAAGCCAGAAACAAGTCAACAACTTATTCACAAAACGACAAAATAGTCGTTTTTATGATCTAGACCACCTCAGAAGCTGATTCAAGTTGCAAAATGTTTCTTTTGACAAAACTAAGCTTAAAAACCAAAGAACTTTCAAATAAGCACACTCAATAAGCTGGAAAATCAAATAAGCACTTATCTTAAAAGTCAAACAAGTTGGTTTTCTAGTGAAAAGTCAAAGTCAAAGTCTGATAAGCTCCAGTTCACTTAAATGGGTCAAATAATGAAGATCTATTACAAAAAATAAGTTGTTGCAAGTCAGAATAAGCTAGAATAGCTTATTGATAAGCTGATGATAAAATTGCACTAGCAGGGGCTAGTTTTGGATGTTGAGCAGTGGGAACTTTTCCCACTGCTTGACTATTTTGACTTGTTGTCTTTAGTGACTTTTTCTTGGATTCAGATTTCACAAAGGCACCCAATTGATCTTTGGATCAAAAGGAGTCAATAACAAGCAAAATAACACAATCACAAACAGCCAATTGATACAGTTTAATCAATTTATCACCAGATATTGCACAGACATGAACAATGAGCAGTTTAGCATTCAAGAGCAGTTTTAGCACAAATCAGCCAACCAAATTCAACCAAATGCACACACAAGCTATAATAAACTCCAATAAGCAAGTCTAAACAGGTTTCATGCACTGGTTCAAAGTATTAAGCAAGATCCAAGCTATGAAAGTTACTGATGAACACTACACATGCAGATTTCTACTTTTGCTGATGTATTTGACACACAAGCCAATTTCAACACCTCAAATCTTTCAAACAGGTTATGTTAACTTTGTTTAAACCACTTTTATCCCTAAGCATGCATACACACTAAGTGTTCCCAAAATCCTAGGTCAAAACAAGCAGAAACAAGGTCTTAATAGCAGATTGATCAATTCAAGTGTTCAAACCCAAAAACTTGCAGCAAAACACTCTCAAACAAAGGTATATCAGATACAAAGCATAAACAGCACTTTTCCTCAACACAAATTCAGATTACAAGCACAAATCAGTAGACCCAAACACCCCTTTAACTTTTTCAAATCAAGATTTTCAAAAGCAAAACAAGATTTCAGGCCAACCAAGCATCAATTAACACTCAAACAAGTCTAAATAACAGATTCAAGCAAGAACAAGCCACAAAATTCACAAGAACAACAGTTTCATACAAATATCACCAAAAATCACAATTTATGCAGATTTGGAGATTAAGTAAGCAAACCTCATGGATGTACATCCACACCCACGAATTTTGAGCTTATGTGCTAGCAAGAACAAGCACAAGCTTCCACAAAAGCCTGCTAAGATTCAACAAGGGTTAAGCACAATAACATGTAAAATCAGAAACTTGGAAAAATCTTGATTGATGCAAACTTGTTACCCCACACTTGATTATCCCCAAGTTATAAGCCTCACCACACCTTAACCAACTCAGTTAGGATGCTATGATCAGCCCTATAGCCCAAGAATTCCAAGATTGGAACAAGACTTAGCAAAATATCAAGAAAATGAGGAAAAATATGCAAACTTGTGCACACTCCTCTTTTGAAAACAGGTTTTTAACTTTAAGAACTACAAAGCATATAACAAATGAAAGCAGTAAACGAGAGTGGCCAATGACTTTTCTTCAAGATTTCAAACTCAATTTCATTAAACTTGAAATAGGATTTACAGAAACTTGAACCAAGGAAAAATCAAAAGCAAGCGTCTAATGAAGCACCCTAAGGCCTTTATATAGGCATACAAATGACTAAGGAACAGCTAAAAACTTAAAACCCTAATGGTTGAAGTCCCAAAAATGCCCTTGAGGTCTTTGTCTTCTTTGGAGAATCATGTGACTTTTCTTGTTGTGTAGTGGTAGCTGGCATGTGTGAGAGCATCCAATGGTGTATATGCAGCTTAGAAAGTAAGCATGTATCTCAAACGTTGGATTGCTGCCACCTTTTTGGCAGTATGCATGGGTGTGGAGCAGGGGAGACACAAGGAGACAAATGGGGTGGTGAGGTGTCAAGTTTTAAGGTTGGGTTGTGATTATAGGACCCTTAATCACAAATCTGCACATTATGGGAGTTTAATTGTTGGTAATTAGCAAATGCCCAATTTGTGCCAAGAACACCAAGAACATGTTTTTAATCCGTTTGGTTTTTAAATTGGGTGTTTAGCGCCAAGTTTAAACTAATCTGTTAGGATTAGTTTAATAAATAAATGTGAGTGGATGGTGAGGTGGAAGCAGGGAGCAATGTGATTGGTGGAGAGATGGTAGTGGGGCACGTGTCACCCCACTACTGGTTAAGGTATCTATTGTGTCGCCCAGGTTTAACCCCTCACTTCTTTCCCTTTTGTCATTTCAATTTAAAAAGCTGTCAGCGCTCATTTAAGCTTTGTCAACTTTGGACTTTTTGCATTTTTGGCCCAATAACTTTTGTAAAGTGAATTCAGGGGTATTTCTTGCCATAATTGAATTCTTCAAGGGCTGGTTTGGTATTTTCTTCAAAGGTAATGGTCTTGACTTGTATGATTGTCATCTTGGAGGACTGAAATTGCCAAGTCTTGATAAATGAGGGACCATTTTTGCCAATTGTTGAAAGTTGAGGGTCCTTTTTGTAATTTTGGATTTTTCAAAGGACCAAACTTGTCATTTCTTGTACTTTGAAGGACTTCATGATATATTTGACTTTGTGGATGATATTGGTTGACAATTTAGCTTTGTTGAGGGGCTAAACTTGCCAATTCTTCAAAGTTAAGGGCCCTTTTGGTAATTTTGACAAACTTTAGGGACCAAACTTGTAATTATGAGGATACAAGGGTATAAAGTGTCAATTCTTCATAATTGGAGGACCCTTCTTCATAATTCTTCAAATCTTCAAGGGTTGATCTTGGGAAAGTCTTCACTAGGGCTTGGTTCATTGTGCGGCTTCGTTTCCCGTGTTCGTTTTTGCATGTTTCTTGTGATCTTTTGTCATTATCTCAATATCCGTACCTAAAATACACAAGCAACAAACACAAGCATATATTTGGGTATTTTGATGATATTTAATGCATTTTAAGCCCTATTTGGAAGATGAGACTATGTATAAAAGCAGTCTCATCAGGGGTGCTCTACCTTTATACTCGAAACATTGAGGACAATGTTTAATTTTAGTATGGGGGGGTAAATAGCTACTTGCCTTGCTACGACCTCACATTTTCCAACTTTCAACGTTTTGTTTTGTTGCTAATAAGGCTAAAAATGGCCAAATTATAAAAAATTTCTTAGTATTCATAAGGGTTTTTAAGGCACGAATGTATATTTTCTGATGGGTAGAATAAGAGTTAATTTTGACTTGATGGGCATTTGGAGCCCTTTACATTCCTTAACCCACTTGAATCAAGTTTTGCTAGACTTTTATATAGGGAACTTTAAAACGCGAAAGTCTTAGCTCATACGGGTTAAGAACTAGAACTTTTCGCAAGTTCTTATAATTGATCCTAGAAAGTCACTTATTAAGGGAACTATAAAATGCATTCTCTAAACTTGAAAAAGTCTAAGAAAGTGCAAGATCCTATAGGTGGTTTGAAAACCCAAATCTTCGATTTGATACAGTCTTAATGAAAGCTAATTCAAATTTGGCTTAATTTTGACTTGCATGGCTAAGTATTCACGAGTCTCTTTAATTAGAGGTCTTTAAATATTGAAGAACGAGTAATGATAGAGTTAGACGAGTGATCATGCTAAACGTAGAACATGAAAATGTTCTTTCAAAAATTCGTATGTTTTTAATTATGGCTTTTTCTCCCATAAGATCAATGCATTAGGAATAAAAATAATTGCAATAAGTAAGGTCGTACGATTTGAAAGGTTACATAGCTTCTAGCACAAGATCGTTTAAAAGTTGTTCGGGGTTGAATAGAGTTCATAGCCAAGACATAACTTATTGAAGCGGGATGCGATGATTGGTGAAGATCCAAAACGGCCCTAACAAGGCATGAGGAGCTCTATTTTGTTGCTAAAGATCCAAGATGATGTGAAGTATCATTATTCCAAAATCAATATCAAGGATCAAGACACACGACGAAAAGCAATTACTCCCCTAAAGATCATGGAGAAAGTCTATCCAAAAAGACCCTAACAAGGTATGAGGATAAATATATCCAAGTCCTAAAAGGAGGCGGATCGTTGTATATCAAAATCTAAAATAAAGATTGAAGAAAAATGATGAAGTCGTGGTCCAAGTATGAAGAATCTCTCAAAATCGTCAAGTGAAGAAATTCCAAAATATGAAGATAAGACCATAATTTCAAGAACGTTTTCCTAAGATTTGAAGTATTAAGTACATGCCAAATGTCGGTCTGAGAAAGGTCTCAAATCGTGAAACGAGTTATGCCAAGATATGGACTTAAGGAGATACACGAGAAGCCGTTTTAAAAGATTTTGTGCTTTAGCTAACTATCGATTAAATCGTGCTACTTTATTTTCGGACTAATAAATACTCAAATAAGTCAATATGAAACACTTGTGATCCATGACAAATAGTTAAAAAATTCTAGAAACCTTTTTCTAATAACTAGGATTGCGGGGAGAAAAGGTATTACACAATTTGGACGTATGAGTAGTGTTAGCATTGTGACTTGTACCAACAACGATCTCGTTTTTGCACTTAGCATGGAATGTATGACAATCAAGGATGACGAACTTTACTCTATGGGACATTCACTTGTTTCTATTCATTGACCCTAAAAGACACATTCGTGATGAAAATCATACATTATGTCTTTTAAAAATCTTCTTAGTATTGTTGCAAGTTTTACTTTTCAATAAAGGTTAATAAATTGAATTTTGGACAATGGTTTAGTATGGGGGTGATGAGATGGCATTTATACATGATCTCATCGTTCTTTTCAGCCTTTAAATGCATAAAATGTCATCAAAGTACCATATATATGCTTGTGTTTGTTTACTTATGTATTTTAGGTATGGATATCGTGAAAAAGACAAAAGATCACAAGAAACAATGAAAAACAAACACGAGAAACGAAGTCGCACAATGAACTGGGCCCTAGTTTGTGATTTATCAAAGAAAAACCCTTGAAGACTTGAAGATGTACAAGACTGATCCCTCATTTATGAAGAAATGACACTTAATACCCTTGTATATTCATAATTACAAGTTTGGTCCCTTAAGTTTGTCAAAATGACAAAAAGGTCCTTCATCTTTGAAGAATTGGCAAGTTTAGTCCCTCAACAAATCTAAAATGTCAATAATGGTCCCTCATGAAGTCAAAGATCCAATGAAGACCCTTTAAGTTCAAGAATATTACACATTTGGTCCTTGGTTTATGATTTAGAACACAAAAGGGCCATTTGTGTAATTACACCAAAGATATATAAGCCCTAAATTCCTTTTCAGAAAGTATTTGTGGCCAAATTCTAAATTCTGAAACTTCAGTTACAAAGGAAATCGAGTTTGCTAGCTGAATAAACTTTGTTTACAACCTTTTCCAAAGAATGAGGACCAAAGTTTCCACAAACCAAACATTTAAAAGATTATTGCGCCAAACACTTTTACCTTCCACTGATTTCAGATTAAATGGAGTTACTATTCACCCCAAGAACCCAGTAACTCCTTCCACTTAAACAAAGGGTAAATTGAAATTACCAAGTCCCACGATTGATTCACCTCACCCCGAACTCATCCCACACCAAAAATCCCAAATCCCACTACCCAAATGACCCCACCATTCAACCCGTTAGCCAATGAAATGACACCCTCCTCTCCAAGCGATCCTATGTGGCAAGATCAACTCTTTAAGGCTACTACTTGGTCCCCAAGCACAAAATGAATGACCAAGATCAAATTTGACAGCTAACAAACATCCAACACGTCTAGCAGATCAAGGGCATTTATGAGATTTCATAGCTAGGGTCGCATTCTAGAATCGTCCTAAGTAGTCTATAAAAAGAGACCTCAACATGTGAGAGTCCCTTTGTTCCAGATTTTATCTAAATCCTTGTAATTCCTTTTTATGAAATAAAAGTTTGAATTTCTGAAAATTGTGATTTCCTTTTATGTTTTTATAAAAGTTTGGTGTTTGATTAGCTAAAGTCTGAGTTCCACTAATCTGTTATTGGTTTTTGAGAAAGGTTTTATGGTTTAAAACTCTTGTTTTAAAAAAAATCAGTTTTCATCATTATTGTGTTCATCCTTGTGTTTGTTGTTCTTAGCAGGTACAAGGAAGTTGGTGCTTGTTTAGCTAGCACCTAAGCTCACATATCCCAAAGAATGGATGTATGTTTTGGAGGTGCTCATCTCTAAACCCTTTTTCATTTTCTGAATATTTGGTGCTTTGAGTTTGAATCTGAGTATTTGTCTGTGATTGTGTGTTTTTGTGGTTGATTCCTGTTTATTTGTGGTTTCCTGTTGTTATTAGGTTCATTTGGACTGGATTTGTAGTTTGATTCATACTAATCCTTTGAAAATTTGTTAAATCAGATTATTAAAGGGTGTTTGGGTTAACTGCATAGTCTGGTCTTAGGTTGATTTGAGTAGGTTTACTTGGGTGTTTATTGTTTTTTCTTGTTTCATAAGTGCTATTTGATGTTTATCTGCAAGCTTTGAGGTTTGAATAACCATATTTCATCAAAGGGCCAAAAATCTGTTTAACTTGTTGTTTTTGACTAAAATTTTGGGGACACCTAGATCTAAGGGTAGACTATGGTTAACAAGTGCTAAATATTAGTTAATACAATCAGGGTAAGGGATTTAAGGGTTTGAAATTTAATTTGTGGTCATTTAGATCAGCAAAAGGTTTTTGGATATCACTTTGTTCATCAGTAATCTGTTTATGCTTGGATCTTGTTCTAATCTTTGAATTAGTGTGTTAAAAAGGTTTATTTGTGCTTATTGGAGTTTATTATAGCTTGTGTATGAATCTGGTCCATTTTGGTTGGCTTATTCATGCTTAAACTGCTTATTTGTTCATAATCTGCTTATTTGCAAGTCTGGGACATATCTGGTGACTGTTTGCTTAATCTGTGCTAATTGGCTGAGTGGATTTGTGATTTCTTGCTTAAAATTGACTCCTTACAACTCACTGGTTGTAAGGATGCCCTTGTTATCCATTGAATCCAACTAGATCTCTCTAAATCTTCAAGTCAAATAGTCAAAGCAGTGGGAACTCCTTTCCCCTGCTGCTAGCCACTTCTAGTGTTATTTTCAATTTTGCTTATCAATAAGCTGTTCTAGCTTATTTTAACTTGCAACAACTTTAGTTTTGTAAAGGTGTTCCTTATTTGACCCATTTGTTCATACTGGAGCATTTGGGTGGTTGACTTTTTAGCTTTGACTAGAAAACCAACTCCTTTGACTTTTACATAAGTGCTTATCAGCTTATTCTGCTAATTTGGTTTGGCTTATTGAACTTTTCTTGATTGATTTGTCTTATTTAAGTCATTTAGAGTCTTTTGCAAGTTGAATCAAGGTCTGAGGTGGTCTAGAACTCTAAGTCGACTATTTTGTCTTTTAGTGAATTTTTACTTTGCTTATTTCTGGCTTATTGATGTGCCTTTTCAAAATTTCTTTTCACAAATCTCTTAGGCATCTCAAAAGAAGGTTTGTGTCAAATTAGAGCTTATGGCATTGGCTTATAGCTTAATGGGCCAAAAAGCCCATTAAGAATAAGTTGTTGTACTATTAAGCTATGATAAGCTCACATTCAGCTTTTGGGCATTCCGACTTTTGTGTTTAGAATCGAATTTTAAGCTGGACTAGTGATTTTCAGCTTATTTGGTTATGTTTGAATTTATTGGGCCAAAAAGCCCATTTGTTTAGACTGTTTTTGATTTTAGCCCATTTGGGGGCCCATTAGGAGTTGTGGAGGTGAGATTCTTATCAACGGGATATTTTACCCGTGGGCGTCCTTTTGAGTCTAAGGAATCGAGTTTTCGGTCCTAATGAAAACACTTGTGAGTTAGTGTGACTTCATTGGATTTGGTGGAAGTGATAGGCCTATCAGCGAGGTAGGTTACCCGTAGGCGTCTCTCTTAGTCTTTGGCCTTGGTTTTGTCCTCAAGCAAAGGTTGTGATTTATGAGTGCCATCATCTGACTTAGTGGAAGGGAGTCCCGTATGAGGTTGTATTTTTCCTTCTCCATCATGAGGACCAGTATGTTGGCCCATCGACCCTGACTGTGATGTATTAGGGCCTCCCGTAATCTCTTTCCTTGGGGTATTTGAAGCTTGGTCTGAACAAGGGTGGTCTTTTTAGCCTTGGCCTTTTTAGGACGTACTCGGAGGCCTCAGGGCCCTGTGCCTTTGGGTTTATCTTTGGCACAGTCTGAGTCCTCGTGTTCCCCTTCTTTAGTAAGAAAGGAATGGGAGACACGGATGATTCGCGACTGATCACCTCAGTCATGTGAGCCATCAAATCAATGGGGTTGACTTCAGATGGGTTCTTTGAAAAGTTTGTGGAACACAGGATTGGTTTAGAAAACACATTGAATTTTTCCTTAGTGTAAAGGGAACCCAGTAACCGTTCTAAGGCGTAAGATATGAATCTTGGGTATGATACATACTTTTGCCTAGACTCCTTCAGGTGCCTGGTTACGAGACTCCTTCAGGTGCCGGGTTTTTAGTCACAAGTAACCCAGGGACCCCGATTTCTTTTAAGCCATTTTTAACTGACTCTGTGTCAGAATGTGCAACATAATTTCCATTGTTATAATCGAGTCCACTGGCTTGACAAAAAGTTTTGAAGTCTAAAATCAATGGTGTCTTCCCATTGTTCACAGTGAACACAATGACACAACCCTTATGTGACTTCGTCTCAGACCCCTAAGAACCTTCAGGCCCTTGGGTAGTTGGGGTTACAACCGCAGCCGTATACCAGAATTCCCTAAGATATTCATGGTAGAAGACTGAGGGGGGTTTTGGTAAAAGCATCAGCCCAATCACAGTTTTTAAGAAATTTGCAAATTGCTTATTTCAATAATTCAAAGATATATAAGATTCAACTTTTAATCATTAGCCCATTATCAAGTGATTTTAAAATTAACACACCTTGCAGCGGAATAAAACAAAAGATTTTTTTTTTTTTTTTTCAAACGATTTTAAACAAGCATCATCGAATTATGCATAGTGATTCTCTATAACGACAATTAAATAAACAAATGATTCCCAATGACGTTCCATCAATATTTAAAAATTTATTTCAAGCATTATAATTTCTTACTTAAGGTGTACATTCCGATTTTAACCCAGTTTATTCACTACAACGAGTGACGAGTTCTAGTTTATACCAATGCATACATAACATAACCTTATGTTTAAAATAAAACCAAATTTTACAAAGTTTTTAGCTCCAAAACACATGCCCACATCTTCTACTCATGTTTTATATTACAAGATACGTCAAAAGTTTACTACATTGACCCGAAAACTAATTCATACTAAATCCAAGTTATATATACTCGACAGTCATATCGTAAATTTTATTATAAACTCCTTTTTCAAATTAAATTAAACAAATTCTTAACAAGTCCATCACAATCTTTTAGTATCAAATTTTAACATATAAAAACAAGGATTTTACGAGTAGTATAAATTACTTATTATGATATACCAACCAAGGTTGAAGGAAAAATAATTTCATCTTGTCCATTTCTTCTCTACACTTATTTTTACTTATTACAAGACACATCATAAGTCATTTTATCCAAAAGTTTCATCCGCCAAGTATTAAATATGTAAAACACTTTATGTTTAAACCATTTAATCAACAAAGTTTAGTGCTTACTTAACTCACACAAATGCCGGACCTCGTCATGTAAAATATTAACTTGAAAATAATGAAACAACAAAACAAAATGAAATAAATGGAATGAGAATACGTATGTCAACTAAATGTTGTTATCGGCCTCGGATGAGTCTCGAAATCGTACACCACAAGATTAACACAAAAACCAACCAAATTCCAAGTTATCGCGATTGATTACAATGCTAGTCTATTTTAAAACACATCTTTAAAATTCAAGTAGAATAGTAAACAACGATTAAATGGCAACATGCCTCAACCACGTTTTATAACATACACATGTGATTCGTCGCTACAATGTACGCATCGTTGATTATACTTCGTCTATATTATAGTTACGCCAACTATCATATCAAACCCATAAGGAATAAAGGAAATAAAGTAATACGTAAGTAAATTACGTTTCAAAAGAAAATGTCCACAATGACACATCACGGTGCGATAACGACAATCGAGATCAATCTAGTCAATATACAATATGTTACGAAGCGTTACTTACGTATCTAGAGTGTCAAACGAGGTTCATATTCGGTTATCCGAACAATAAATTAATTATCAAGATTGATAATTAGCGGTAAGGCCGAATTCTCAACAAAACCGCATTATAATGTACGATAATTACCCAAGGACCATTGCTTCGCGTGCAATGCCTTTAAATACCATAGTATATACATACTTATACATACAACCATTCTTACATACACGTAGGATTACAACGCGGTGTTGCCATGTAATGCAATGTAGCCCGTTATGCCATTTACATGCAACATATACGATAATCTTACGAGAATTTGCAAATTACGATGCTAAGTACTCAACATACAAAACAATATATCTCAATATATATCTCAAAGTATTTACTTACTAAATACTAGGGAATTCATATCAATTTTTGAGGGATACATCTAAAATATAAAGCGATGCTAAAGAAATCTTACCGGAGCCATGCAGGATAGTTGTGTGCTTGGACAAATTTCTTACGACACCAAAAGTTATAGTTTAGGATTTTTCAAAATGACCTAGTTCTCTATAACTCATGGCTCTGATTACCAATCTGTAACACCCCCACAAAATGCTATGTGCAGCGGAACTACAACATTGGGTGCTACGTAGTTATCATCACACATAAGCTATATTAAACGACTCAAAGAGACGTATAAGTTCAAACATTATAAAAAAAAATCAAGTCTACAGTTTTCCAAATCCCAAAAGAAATATAAAACAGAGTTTGCGTTAGGTCCCCACTGAATCTCCACCCAAAAGTACATTTTCATTCTCATGACATAATATAAAAGAGTTTTAAGTGCAAAAAGGGAGGAAAACAAGTAGACCGCCAAGCCACAACAACTCCCATCCTCGCATGCTCCGCTGCTATCAATCTTGGTTACCTGAAACACATGCTTAAAATCGTCAACACAAAGGTTGAGCGAATCTATAGGTTTATCAAAACATCAGCTGAACATAAGTGTTAAAAACCAATCATGATCATTCAATAGCATTGTGGCCATACAATCTATTATTCAAGGATATGACAATTGTGTTTAAGCTCATGACACTAAACCGTTAACTCAATCACCCGCGTAATAATTACCGGCGTGATTCAGATGAAACCATGGCCCCTAATAAGGCATCAGTTGCAATTATACCTTGTCACTTATCACAAATTATCCGTCCGCAGGGGGTATCAACGTACTAGCCCTCGTCTCGGATAGGGTAGTCAACCCCATAGTACTATCACTTTGTATAAGCGGCTATTTCCCCCTTCGCAAGGGCAAGACAATAGTTAATAGTTCATGAAATTAGGGTCTTTTGCAACTAGGTACTCAACACAATTTCTAAGGCAACGTTCGGGTCCAACAATCACTCAAGACTTATGTTCATTTTCATTTAAATTAGCATGTATCCCCCTCGCGGGTAAAATCATTTGAAATAAGTAAAGAGCGAGGCTATAGACTCACCTTGCGTAGTAGTAGTAGTAGTTCTAGCGAAGACGTAACGAGAAATGTCACCGACGACGTGGATGCCCGGGAAAATCAAACACTTGACCTAAAAATCAAGGTACGTAAACCAAATCAATACTCCGCGTACATAATTGTACTAAACACACGCAAATGCAAACACACTCAATGCTTATGAAAATTCACGCCAAAGTCAAACAAGTAGTTGTTACTAGACTTATACCATTTATCAATGTTATTAAAGTTACTATCCATTTTACGGTTTCGCCGATACTTACCAAAAGTATGGGCTGTTTTACTATACTTAACCATTTTTATAAAATTTGACAAAATTCTCAAAAATACTATAAGACCTGTAGAAAACACATATTTAATCCCAATAAAAGTTTTGACTTCTACGACTCATTACTCAACACTTTTCCAAAAACTACGTTTTTCGGACTGAAATTGTACTTTGACCAAGTCGGACTCATTTGACCCATTTAAAATATACCATTGACCTCTACGACACCTAAGTCTTATAATAGACTCAAATGTGCAGGTTTGACACCAAAATTCAGCCCTTGACCATTTACCAAACTAGACTTATAGTCCCCGGGATTTGACCTAAACCAAGCATAATTTCGGATTATGACGGTTTTCATCTCCCGGTACACGAATTTCAAAACATCGTAACTTTTGACTCGTTAGGAGTCGTAAGCTCTACCTTATACCAAATCGAAGCTAAGAAGATGCTCTACAAATATATCCTATCCACAAGACCTGTTTTCAAAATAATTTTTACCAAAATGCCTTAAACTTTCTGCCTAAAATCAATCATATCAAAATCACGCTAACGCTCGTTTCCAAACCCATTTATCAACACTAGACATCATCCTAAGCATCCCTAATCACAACCCAACATTATTTTCAGTCCTAAACCCCTATTGATCATCAACCTCATAAAACCAAAATCATAAAACAAACATGCAATGTTTTTAACCCATTCAAACACACCCAAAACATTATTATAAACACAAACCCATGACATTTCATCAAACACTTTGAACACACCCCAAAACCCCCAAAAATTCGTGGCTTTAGGGGCTGTGGAAACACAAAAATCATAAACCCCATTATGTTTTATGGATTAATTAGCATTACCCAATCACCAATTACACGAATTGATGATTTAATCACATCAAAACGCATTTTTGAAAAATCTTTGATTTTTGGAAAATTAATGTTAATGCATGTTTGATTTGATAGTGGAAAAACACTTACAAAAGGATTAGAAGGAGTGGTCTAATCTTGGTTTAGATCAAAACAAGAAAAAAAATGGAGATTTGGTGGTGGTGGTGAGAGAGGCCGACGGCTAGGGGAGAGGAGGAGGAAGGAGAGAAAAATTTTGTGTGGTGTTTGTTTGTATGTTTTTCATTTTCCTCTTTTTGTAAAAATTAGGGGGAATTGTTTTGTCATTTTGGTTTTCTTTTGGCCTCACTTGTAAACGACTCCAATATTTGCGGGAAACGACTTATTAGTCGACTTAAAAATTTTACGGAAATCGGGGGTCGTCCCGAACACTCGAAAATACTTTTAAATGGTTCAAACGCACACAAAACGAATATACACATGGTTCTAACTCGACTTAACACGTAATAAAAATAAAATCTCGAAAAACTCAAATATCGATCAATCGATAATAAAATGTAAATTTTGGGCATCTGTCGGTATTGTAGTCGTCATCGGTTCTTCTTAAATCGTCAAACGTTAAATTTCGACCGTAAACGTTGGTTTCAACTTAAACCGTCAAATATATAGCAAACGAAATTTCTTAAAAAATTTCAAAAATATTCGTAAAATAGGATTAAATAAATGACGTTGGGCTCGGGATATCACATCCACAAGTGAGCCACAACTTAAGAGAGATGCTCATACTGAACAACTTGAGAGACAATAACTTAGCATCTTACGGCACTTTCACGGGTGTTACATCCTCCCCTCCTTAAGGGAGCGACGTCCCGGCGCTCTCCGGTTTTTGTACTCGCATTTTGTACTACTAGGAAGGTAAAGGTACTTCTTCCTAAAGAGGTCTTCATGTTCTGTTCCGAGCTCCGGTTCACGTTTCAGGTTCTATCACATTTTCAACATGGGTATTACACCTTGCTTCAGTCTCTTACCATCTCGATCCATGATCTCCACTTCAATTTCCCAAATTCTTCCTACGGTTATCAACACGTCTCTTTTCAAAGCTTCTCGCGGTTAGCAAGTGATTCTTAATCTAAACCATCTCTTCCGTAGCCTCTCGAATCATTTCAAGTCCATTCAACTGACTTTTTCCTGCTTCATTCTATCCAACTGGTGATCTACCTTTTCGTCCCATAATCCTTCAAATTCGACACATGAAGAGTATTGTCATTTCCACGGAGTTCATCCAGCAGTTCCAACTAGTAGGCAACTGGTCCAACATACCTTTGGACCCACCTTTCTTATTCTCCAAAACGAATCACGCCCTTCCACGATCTCAACTTCCACCAAAATCAAACACATACGCTCGGAGCACGTCTTCCAACTTTCAAATCGTCCTTTCACTTGGTTCATCGTCTCATAAAAACAATTAATCATAAAGAAAATCACACGGGTCACACATAACCCCATCGGAAAACGTTCAAAATATAAAAGACGAAGTAATTATTACTAGTCGTACAAAATCACCTTGTCGCAATATTAGGTACATACAAACCTATTTCATCAAAAACGAATCCATCGATACGGTAATCATCCGACGTATACATAACTCTCTCGAAAACGTCACAATCCAATCAAACACAAAAGTCACTATGAAGCACATAAAGTCGTATCACGACATGTTTGCGAAATAGCCAACCCATGCCAAGTAAATAAGTTCAATCAAGTTAACTCATGCTTGCTAATCAGCCAAGCCATGATAAAATAAGAATATTCGATATCTTCCTCGGATGAGTCCAGTCAAAAGAAAATTGCAAGTTAAAGAAGGTTCACGAGCTTGCTAGCTAAGGATGCATATCCAAAAAAAAATAAAAAAAAATAAAATAGATACATATGTCATCGCAGGGTGCTCACACACGGATCCTCACACAAAAGATATTACAGGAACACCATCTCACTTCCGTCCAAACGTGGTCAAAATCTCAATAAACATCGCCGTTCACAGTTAAATATAAAAAGAAATATATTACATGGCACATGTTCTCCATGATCGGACTTCATTGGACAATGTCGTCTCAAGTTCCCACAACTTACGATCACTCGACTAGATCACATACAACATAAACACATAAAAGACAAGGGTTCACCATAAAAACATCAACTATGGCTATCTATCGTTTAACCATCGATAATCAAGGATGGTTGAGTCAAGCAAAGAGGATTCCTCACTTAAATAAACGAAGACGGCAGTGGAATTGTCTTGCAACTACCAATGCACAGTTGGTAAACTTCAACAATTTATCGCGTGTCGTTAAACATGTTAAAAGAACAAGAAAAGAAAATAAATTAGGTACGATACATTCGACGTAGGAGAAGTCTTCGTCATTTCCCTTAGAGTTATTCGAACTCTGATTTCCTCTACTTCGGCATTTTTCCATCTTTATTAAAAACTCTTCTCCCAGTGACGATACGAGCCCCTTTGGTATTTCATCAACACCCTCGTGATTCCGATGAAATTTGCACGTTACACACAACTCATAAAAACATTTTCCAAAATTACTCGGTCACAGTGACTTACTAAGTCAACGTCAAACAAAAAGAAAAGATTTCAAAGAACACAAGAAAATTCAAAAATTTTCTTTAAGAATCAAAGAAATTACGACTACTTGCAAAAATGATCCACCATTTTAAAAAGAAACGTTCTCATCCAAACGTTTATCAAAACACTACAAGTTTCAAGATGACCAATTTGTTTGACACGATAGTGCCCTTCCTAAACTATGCATAATTAGCCAGATCATGCATACTTAAGGATCAAGCAACAACAACCAACAAAACAGGACTCTTCCCGAATTATGCATAGTTAGCTAAGCTTTGCATAATTGAGGATCGAGTGACGACACAAACATTATTGTTACATACCAAACACGACTATGGAAGTTTTCGACCTAGTCTTCAAAATAATTAAATCATCTGAAATGAAATTTGAAATGGGAAAATATTGCTATCATCGTTTTAAGAAACACATCAAACATTTTTCATCCATTTTGAAATCATACGTTTACTTTGCCTTTTTGTGAGGAAAATAAATAAATAATTAAGAAAATAAATCAACACCATTTACATTTGGTTAAACGAAACATTTCACACTCATACATATTTTCAAAATAGACTACTCACAAAATAACGGTAAGGTGGTTCATGATTAAATATCATTGCAAGCACAACAAGTAACAAAATCAAAAAGCAATGAGATCGAACGAGGTAAACGAGCAATATAATTGCCAACTGAAATTAACTACATCAGAAACGAAAATACTTCAAATATATGACAAAAGTCTTGGGATAACAACAGCGATCTACGAATACATGGAGTAAAAATTGAATATCAACACAAGCGTCAAAAATAAAACAACGATCACACTTCCCATCGTCTCGAGTTGCACACACATTCCACCAAGGGTATACGGGAAGAGGAGAATAATCACTTGGTCGAATAGAATCAATTTCACCAGGAAGATCGAGTTCTTTCACCTCTACAATTCGGTAAAGCGGCTTCGCCTCCTCGCTTTTGTTCGATATAAATAAATAACCAATTTAATGAAGATTTATAGCATCATTCAAGTAAATACAGAATTTTAGGTTCCATTAACCGAAAGAAGAAAAGAAGATCAGCGGGTCCAATAAGAGGACAAAAAAAAATACACCGGGTGACATACCCTCATTATAAAATACTAGCGAAGTAGCAATCCAAAAATAGACATAATAATAATGGTTTCATACCATAGACAATATTAAAATAAACAATTACATGACTACTCGAGCTCAGATATAGACTCGCAAAATCAAAGAACTGATGTCGGACGATCGAACCATCGTGACTCAAAACATTATATATACATCTTTATTAAATAATATACAAGTAGGCGTGTGTTGTATAATCCAGTTGCGTATAATAATTAGTGTTACCTTGTACATTGTAAAACCGAACATTAGCACACTTTTAATTTGTGTTACACCATTAAAGAATTTATACCTTTCATTTTTCAATCTTAACGAAGTTTTCATTTCTGGAAAAATTTCAATCTCTCGGAGACTATTAACATTAGTAGATGCGGTGACTCGGTTATCATAATTGACAAATCATTAGGTTTGAAAATCTCCATGCTTGTGTCAAAATTTCATTAATCTTCATATCTTAAGTACCAAAAACGTTTATAGTAAGAATACTCAAAGTTTTGCGTTATTACGATATATCTTATTACGTATATACAGATATCCAAAATAACTCAATCTAGTCGAATTAACTCATAAAATCAACTTTTAACTTTTTATTATACATAAGTCTTCCTTAAAACTGGTTTGTTAAATCACATTCGCGCACTTCGACTCAAATGATAAAGAGGTTTCACGTAGTTTTATCTCAGATAATTTACTGATTTTAGTCGAGACTTGAATCTCAAAAATAATAATAATATAATAATGTAATAATTAATCAGAAATGCTTATTTCAATAATTCAAAGATATATAAGATTCAACTTTTAATCATTAGCCCATTATCAAGTGATTTTAAAATTAACACACCTTGCAGCGGAATAAAACAAAAGAATTTTTTTTTATTTTTTTTTCAAACGATTTTAAACAAGCATCATCGAATTATGCATAGTGATTCTCTATAACGACAATTAAATAAACAAATGATTCCCAATGACGTTCCATCAATATTTAAAAATTTATTTCAAGCATTATAATTTCTTACTTAAGGTGTACATTCCGATTTTAACCCAGTTTATTCACTACAACGAGTGACGAGTTCTAGTTTATACCAATGCATACATAACATAACCTTATGTTTAAAATAAAACCAAATTTTACAAAGTTTTTAGCTCCAAAACACATGCCCACATCTTCTACTCATGTTTTATATTACAAGATACGTCAAAAGTTTACTACATTGACCCGAAAACTAATTCATACTAAATCCAAGTTATATATACTCGACAGTCATATCGTAAATTTTATTATAAACTCCTTTTTCAAATTAAATTAAACAAATTCTTAACAAGTCCATCACAATCTTTTAGTATCAAATTTTAACATATAAAAACAAGGATTTTACGAGTAGTATAAATTACTTATTATGATATACCAACCAAGGTTGAAGGAAAAATAATTTCATCTTGTCCATTTCTTCTCTACACTTATTTTTACTTATTACAAGACACATCATAAGTCATTTTATCCAAAAGTTTCATCCGCCAAGTATTAAATATGTAAAACACTTTATGTTTAAACCATTTAATCAACAAAGTTTAGTGCTTACTTAACTCACACAAATGCCGGACCTCGTCATGTAAAATATTAACTTCAAAATAATGAAACAACAAAACAAAATGAAATAAATGGAATGAGAATACGTATGTCAACTAAATGTTGTTATCGGCCTCGGATGAGTCTCGAAATCGTACACCACAAGATTAACACAAAAACCAACCAAATTCCAAGTTATCGCGATTGATTACAATGCTAGTCTATTTTAAAACACATCTTTAAAATTCAAGTAGAATAGTAAACAACGATTAAATGGCAACATGCCTCAACCACGTTTTATAACATACACATGTGATTCGTCGCTACAATGTACGCATCGTTGATTATACTTCGTCTATATTATAGTTACGCCAACTATCATATCAAACCCATAAGGAATAAAGGAAATAAAGTAATACGTAAGTAAATTACGTTTCAAAAGAAAATGTCCACAATGACACATCACGGTGCGATAACGACAATCGAGATCAATCTAGTCAATATACAATATGTTACGAAGCGTTACTTACGTATCTAGAGTGTCAAACGAGGTTCATATTCGGTTATCCGAACAATAAATTAATTATCAAGATTGATAATTAGCGGTAAGGCCGAATTCTCAACAAAACCGCATTATAATGTACGATAATTACCCAAGGACCATTGCTTCGCGTGCAATGCCTTTAAATACCATAGTATATACATACTTATACATACAACCATTCCTACATACACGTAGGATTACAAAGCGGTGTTGCCATGTAATGCAATGTAGCCCGTTATGCCATTTACATGCAACATATACGATAATCTTACGAGAATTTGCAAATTACGATGCTAAGTACTCAACGTACAAAACAATATATCTCAATATATATCTCAAAGTATTTACTTACTAAATACTAGGGAATTCATATCAATTTTTGAGGGATACATCTAAAATATAAAGCGATGCTAAAGAAATCTTACCGGAGCCATGCAGGATAGTTGTGTGCTTGGACAAATTTCTTACGACACCAAAAGTTATAGTTTAGGATTTTTCAAAATGACCTAGTTCTCTATAACTCATGGCTCTGATTACCAATCTGTAACACCCCCACAAAATGCTATGTGCAGCGGAACTACAACATTGGGTGCTACGTAGTTATCATCACACATAAGCTATATTAAACGATTCAAAGAGACGTATAAGTTCAAACATTATAAAAAAAAATCAAGTCTACAGTTTTCCAAATCCCAAAAGAAATATAAAACAGAGTTTGCGTTAGGTCCCCACTGAATCTCCACCCAAAAGTACATTTTCATTCTCATGACATAATATAAAAGAGTTTTAAGTGCAAAAAGGGAGGAAAACAAGTAGACCGCCAAGCCACAACAACTCCCATCTTCGCATGCTCCGCTGCTATCAATCTTGGTTACCTGAAACACATGCTTAAAATCGTCAACACAAAGGTTGAGCGAATCTATAGGTTTATCAAAACATCAGTTGAACATAAGTGTTAAAAACCAATCATGATCATTCAATAGCATTGTGGCCATACAATCTATTATTCAAGGATATGACAATTGTGTTTAAGCTCATGACACTAAACCGTTAACTCAATCACCCGCGTAATAATTACCGGCGTGATTCAGATGAAACCATGGCCCCTAATAAGGCATCAGTTGCAATTATACCTTGTCTCTTATCACAAATTATTCGTCCGCAGGGGGTATCAACGTACTAGCCCTCGTCTCGGATAGGGTAGTCAACCCCATAGTACTATCACTTTGTATAAGCGGCTATTTCCCCCTTCGCAAGGGCAAGACAATAGTTAATAGTTCATGAAATTAGGGTCTTTTGCAACTAGGTACTCAACACAATTTCTAAGGCAACGTTCGGGTCCAACAATCACTCAAGACTTATGTTCATTTTCATTTAAATTAGCATGTATCCCCCTCGCGGGTAAAATCATTTGAAATAAGTAAAGAGCGAGGCTATAGACTCACCTTGCGTAGTAGTAGTAGTAGTTCTAGCGAAGACGTAACGAGAAATGTCACCGACGACGTGGATGCCCGGGAAAATCAAACACTTGACCTAAAAATCAAGGTACGTAAACCAAATCAATACTCCGCGTACATAATTGTACTAAACACACGCAAATGCAAACACACTCAATGCTTATGAAAACTCACGCCAAAGTCAAACAAGTAGTTGTTACTAGACTTATACCATTTATCAATGTTATTAAAGTTACTATCCATTTTACGGTTTCGCCGATACTTACCAAAAGTATGGGCTGTTTTACTATACTTAACCATTTTTATAAAATTTGACAAAATTCTCAAAAATACTATAAGACCTGTAGAAAACACATATTTAATCCCAATAAAAGTTTTGACTTCTACGACTCATTACTCAACACTTTTCCAAAAACTACGTTTTTCGGACTGAAATTGTACTTTGACCAAGTCGGACTCATTTGACCCATTTAAAATATACCATTGACCTCTACGACACCTAAGTCTTATAATAGACTCAAATGTGCAGGTTTGACACCAAAATTCAGCCCTTGACCATTTACCAAACTAGACTTATAGTCCCCGGGATTTGACCTAAACCAAGCATAATTTCGGATTATGACGGTTTTCATCTCCCGGTACACGAATTTCAAAACGTCGTAACTTTTGACTCGTTAGGAGTCGTAAGCTCTACCTTATACCAAATTGAAGCTAAGAAGATGCTCTACAAATCTATCCTATCCACAAGACCTGTTTTCAAAATAATTTTTACCAAAATGCCTTAAACTTTCTGCCTAAAATCAATCATACCAAAATCACGCTAACGCTCGTTTCCAAACCCATTTATCAACACTAGACATCATCCTAAGCATCCCTAATCACAACCCAACATTATTTTCAGTCCTAAACCCCTATTGATCATCAACCTCATAAAACCAAAATCATAAAACAAACATGCAATGTGTTTAACCCATTCAAACACACCCAAAACATTATTATAAACACAAACCCATGACATTTCATCAAACACTTTGAACACACCCCAAAACCCCCAAAAATTCGTGGCTTTAGGGGCTGTGGAAACACAAAAATCATAAACCCCATTATGTTTTATGGATTAATTAGCATTACCCAATCACCAATTACACGAATTAATGATTTAATCACATCAAAACGCATTTTTGAAAAATCTTTGATTTTTGGAAAATTAATGTTAATGCATGTTTGATTTGATAGTGGAAAAACACTTACAAAAGGATTAGAAGGAGTGGTCTAATCTTGGTTTAGATCAAAACAAGAAAAAAAATGGAGATTTGGTGGTGGTGGTGAGAGAGGCCGACGGCTAGGGGAGAGGAGGAGGAAGGAGAGAAAAATTTTGTGTGGTGTTTGTTTGTATGTTTTTCATTTTCCTCTTTTTGTAAAAATTAGGGTGACTTGTTTTGTCATTTTGGTTTTCTTTTGGCCTCACTTGTAAACGACTCCAATATTTGCGGGAAACGACTTATTAGTCGACTTAAAAATTTTACAGAAACCGGGGGTCGTCCCGAACACTCGAAAATACTTTTAAATGGTTCAAACGCACACAAAACGAATATACACATGGTTCTGACTCGACTTAACACGTAATAAAAATAAAATCTCGAAAAACTCAAATATCGATCAATCGATAATAAAATGTAAATTTTGGGCATCTGTCGGTATTGTAGTCGTCATCGGTTCTTCTTAAATCGTCAAACGTTAAATTTCGACCGTAAACGTTGGTTTCAACTTAAACCGTCAAATATATAGCAAACGAAATTTCTTAAAAAATTTCAAAAATATTCGTAAAATAGGATTAAATAAATGACGTTGGGCTCGGGATATCACATCCACAAGTGAGCCACAACTTAAGAGAGATGCTCATACTGAACAACTCTTGAGACAATAACTTAGCATCTTACGGCACTTTCACGGGTGTTACATCAGTGCCAAGGGAAAGACAATAAGATATATTTACTCAGGAAGAGGATTAAGAATATACATTATACTGAATGCTTTGTCATCAGGGAGCCTGATTACTCAATATTCAACATACCAAGTTCAGCGTTCAGTCTAGTGAATGTTGGTTCATCCAAAGGTTTAGTGAAGATATCAGCTAGCTGGTACTCAGTGGGGATGAAATGTAATTCAATATCTCCTTTTAAAATGTGGTCCCTGAGGAAGTGATATCTTATGTCTATGTGTTTAGTCCTTGAGTGTAGGACTAGATTATTGGAAATGGCAGTTGCACTAGTGTTGTCACAAAAGATGGGGACTACTTTGTATTCCACATTGTAGTCCCTGAGTTGAATTTTCATCCAAAGGATGTTTGCACAACAACCAGCAGCTGCCACATACTCAGCCTCAGCAGAGGACATTGCGACTGATTGCTGTTTCTTTGCACTCCAACATACTAGCTTGCCACCTAGGAATTGACATGAACCTGAGGTACTTTTTCTATCCATATTGCAGCCAGCATAGTCTGAGTCTGAGTATCCTTTAATATCGAAGGATGATCAACGAGGATACCATAGACCCAGTGAAGGAGTACCCTTCAGGTACCTGAAGATTCGTTTAACAATAGTAAGATGTGATTCTTTGGGATCGGCCTGATGTCTTGCACATAGAATTGTTGAGAACTGAATATCAGGCCTGGTTGCTGTTAGGTAAATTAATGATCTGATCATTCCCCTGAATAAGGTTTGATTGACTGGTTTACCAGTGAGATCAGGACCTAAGTTGTTAGGGGGAACCATAGGAGTCTTTACTGAAGCACACTCAAAGATGTCATATTTTTTAAGTATTTCTCTAGTGTATTTTTCTTGGCAGACTGAGATCCCTTTGTCCCCCTGTTTGATTTGTAGTCCAAGAAAATATGTTAATTAACCTATCATACTTATTTCGAACTTCTTTGTCATAAATTTTTCATTCTTTCTACAAAGGTCATAGTTAGTAGACCCCAATATGATGTCATCAACATATATCTACAATAGCAGAACATCCTCCTTGGTTCTGAAGATAAACAAGGTATTGTCTATCTTCCCTCTGACAAATGTGTTCATTATCAGGAAGGTAGAGAGAGTTTCATACCATGCCCTTGGTGCTTGTTTAAGTCCATATAGGGCTTTGCCAAGTTTACAGACATGGTTAGGGAACTCAAAACTCTCAAAACCAAGAGGTTGAGCAACATAAACTTCCTCAGTGATCTTGCCATTCAGCAAGGCACTTTTTACATCCATTTGGAAAACTTTGAAGTTCATGTATGTAGCATACGCAAGGAAGATCCTGATGGCTTCCATTCTTCCGACAGGGGCAAAGGTCTCTTTATAGTCAATGCTTGCAAGCTGACCACACCCCTAAACAACAAGCCTAGCTTTATTTTTATAACAATTCCATCTTCATCAGTCTTGTTTTTGAACACCCATTTGTGCCAAGAGCTGATTTCCCTTTAGGGAGAAGAACAAGTTTCCAAACCTTGTTCCTGAGGAATTGATTGAGCTCTTATTGCATAGCCTCAACCCACCCTGGATGTGTCAGGGCCTCTGAAACCTTTTTGGGCTTAATTTCAGAGAGAAAGTCTGCAAAAAGACATTCATGGGCTAAGGCAGCAGAGAGTTTAGCAGCATGACTGCGTGTGAACATCCCCTTAGATACATCACCAATTATATTTACAAGCTCTATGTGTTGTTGTCTAGACCATCTGTCCTGAGGACTTGGATTAGAGCTTGTGGATAATTGATGATTATCAGGGACTGGTGGTTCAGTACATAGTACTGGATCATCACTTCTCACAGAAGGATTTTTAGTGACAGGTAGGTCAACATTCTCATCAATTGTCCCCTCAGTGTCTGTATGGATGACATAATCATTTAATTCTTCAGCCTGAGTAGAGATAACTTCAGGGACATGTTGATTTGTGATCCAGTTATTGATTGACCTATTGTGAGGTGATATATGGAAGGATATGTCAACATCAATTTGATACTGATTTGAGGGACTATGTTCATACTCATCAGGAGGATATCCTGATGAGTTATTAATCCCAATCTTTTCCATTGATTGATTTGTGAAGTTAATGGCATCCATACTTCCATCAAAGGTGACATGAAATGATTCCTCAACTTGTTGTCTCCTTGTGTTTAAGACCCTGAAGGATTTGGAGACAAAAGAGTATCCAAGAAAGTATCCATCGTCAACCTTTGCATCAAATTTACCAAGGTGGTCCTTTTGATTATGAATGAACACAGGACATCCAAACACATGCAAGTAGCTGATATCTGGAATCCTTTCCCTGAATATTTCATAAGGAGTCTTATCATGTCTTTTAACAATAATACATATGTTATGAGTATAGCAAGCTATTTTCATAGCCTTAGTCTAGAAGTGTTTTGAAACATTGGATCCATTGAGCATGGTTCTTGCAGCTTCAATAAGAGTTCTATTCTTCCTTTCAGCCACACCATTTTTTTCAGGTGTTAAGGAGAAGAGAAGTTCTGACTCATCACAAAAACTCTGAAGCTCTTGGTTCCTGAATTCTGTCTCATTATCAGTCCTTATTTGTTTGACTTTGGTGTCATTTTGATTTTCTACTTGCCTGATATAACACATTATGAATTCAGGAGCCTGACTTTTCCTTTTAAGGAAATATACCCATGTGTATCTAGAGTATTCATCAACAATCACAAGGGTATATTTCTCATGATTTATAGACATGGGACTGACATGCCCAAATAAGTCCATATGAAGAAGATGGAGACACTTCCTGATAGAAAAGTTTTGTTGTGGCTTGAAAGAAGCTTGTAGAAACTAGAAGGAGGGGGTTGAATAGTTTCTTAAATTTGCTTGTTAAAGTTTGGTTTTAAAAATACTTTTTAAAAAACTTAAGCTTGAGTATTTATGTGAAACCTTCTTATACACAATATGAACTAGGTATAGTGCAACTAACTAATAATCACAAGTATAAAGAATAAAGAATGTAAAGAGATAAGGGAAGGAAAGATCAAACCAAACACCAAGGATTTATATTGGTTCACAACGAAGCTCATTCCTCGTTCCTACTCCACTCCTCGAGTACTCCTTACTCGAGAGTTCACTAATCAACAAGCTCCTTAAGGTGGAGAAACCTTACACAACGTCGCTTAACCAATTTCCGACTCTAAGCTAAAAGTTGATCCCTAATCTTAGCTAGGACCAATCTACACCAATATACTTTGAGGACTAAGTATTAACCCTAATACATACACAACTTCCAAATAGACACAACTACTTGGATCTTCATAACAATGACACAACAAGGAATAAATAAGTTTGGATCTTCAATGGATCTTTGAGGTAGACACAACACTTCAACAATGATAGTGTTCTTCTCTTTGTACTTTTAGAGGAAAAGATGGGAGGAGAAAGATTCATTTCTAAACAAGTAGTAATCAAACAAATGATCAAGGATTTGAGTGATTTAAGAAGTATATAAGAATCTGAAAGTATATGTGCAAAAGAGGTGGATTGGAAGTTTGAGAATGGTCCACTATTTATAAGACAAATGTCCAATGGCTATATCTGCCCGTGGTTCTTTATTACAGCCCACGGTTCCTCGTCGATAAGGAACCGCCGTAGGCTCTAAGGAACCGTCAGCGTAGAGTCCGCTCCCTTTTGTCTTTTACTGGGTTGGATCGAATCTGAGGATTAAAATATCTTGAAAGGATATTCCAAACCAAGAAAGAATATGCCATTTTCAAATTTCAAACTTTCAAATAATTAATTTAATAAAACATTTTCTTAAAAAGAGAGTTTAATAACAAAACTTTGTCACACTTAATAAAAAGTGAGTTTTAAGAAAATATTAAATCCTTGATCACTTAATTAGTATAATTACTTGTTTGTTCATACCTTAAGTGATAATGGTTGAAATGAAAAATACTTGAACTCAAGAATTCGTTTTTCATTGTTTTCGTAAATGCTTGTTTTTACATTTTGTCGTAATCAAAACAAAGCGAGACCGAAAAATGCAAGTAACATTTTTAGGCATCATTGCATTAACAATCTCCCCCTTTTTAACTCCGACAATCCATAAACTCAATCATCTAATAAAACAAGATTTTCAAAGACGAGTTTATCATTTCTCCCCATTTGTCGAAGCAAAAAGGTTGCAAAAGTCTTTGAAGAAGAAAAGAACCGGACTTTGCAAATGCTCCCCCTTGGTGCTTACTCCCCCTTGCTTGGGGCACCAAGGAATTGAAATATGGTGACAAGCTACATAGAAGGGTTAGTAGAAGAGAAGAGACACCCAACAAGATATAGCAAAGATCACACAAAAAAAATAAGAAACAAAGATCCAAGATAAGTCATGTTAAAAGAAAACATGATAAAAGATACAAGGAAATAAGTCATACAAAGATGTATGAGAGACAACCACAAGCCAAAATAAAAAGCATAAATCTAATCATAGTTAAGCTAGAAATCTAAGATTTGCTTGAACTAGATGTCTTAAAGATAAGCAACCAATGCTTAGATAAAAGACAAGGTAGTGGCGGAAGGAGGTGGTGGTGGCTTGGTAGAGATCTCATAGTTATAGTAAAGAGGAGGTTTAAATAAGAGACTCTTGATGTAATGCAACTCCTCATAGATGTGAGCCATAGAAATATGTTGATATTGACAACATTGACAATATGTTACATGATGCATGACATTATCATGTGAAGGAGGTAGAACACTAAAGGCTAGTGGTGGAAGATAAGAAGTTCCACAATAACCATTCTTAAAAGGATAAGAGATGTGATTTTGAGTGTTCTTGGGTGAATTGGGGTTGAAAGCAATTGGACAGAATGGAAGAGAATCAAAGCTTTCATTTGGGGAATAAGACATTTTGCTTTGAGAAAGAATGCAAAATTCTTAAGGTTATATAGAAAAAGTCCAAGATAATATGGGGGTGGTCAAAGGGTTGAAACTAAGATTCCAAAAAGTGTTGGAACAAATCTGGAGTTTCAGGAATTCCCGAAAAGAAAGGTACTGGGCGCGGTTCCTTAACTCAGCCAACGGTTCCTTATCACTAGGGAACCGCAGTATCAATAAAGAACCGCCCACAGTGGGTTGAGTTTGGTGATGATGTAGGATTTTCCAATTTAGCAAATCCTATTTTTCTAGTTTAACCAAAATACATAAAAATTTTTTTAATAAAATCAATGTAGGAGGTGTGTAGAACTAGACACAAGGTCATGACACAATGATCCTCCATAGTTCTTTTTTGTTCTTGCTATATTTGAGAGACCCATACATATGAATTATGTAAGCTCATTATGAATAGTACGAAGCTATGAAAAACGTTTTTAGATTGAATTAACAATGCAAAAACATTTCTCGACCATTTTCGAAAAAGCTTTGAGAATTTTGAAAAATAAGAGAAGTTTTCCAATAATAGTTTACTAAACTTAAGAACTCAAAGAAAGAAAAGACTCAAAAGATAAAAGATAATAAGAATGCACAATTAAGGAATATGTTCCATTAAGCCTAGACCTAGATGCAAGTAATTAGAAGGTTCCATCTTAAGTGGCTTAGTGAAGATGTCGGCTAAGTTTTCTACCGAGTGTACCTTCTCTATTGAAATGTTCCCCTTTTGAACATTATCCCTAAGAAAATGGTGGCGAATCTCTATGTGCTTAGTTCGTGAATGTTGCACGGGATTCTTGCTAAGGTCTATTTCACCCTTGTCGTCGCACATGATGGGAACATCATCAAGAGAAATCCCGTAATCAACAAGCGCTTGCTTCATCCATAGAGCTTGTTGACAAGCTTTACCGGCACTCACATACTCGACTTCCGTGGTGGATATAGCAAGAGCGGTTTGTTTCTTGGAGAACCAAGAAGTTAAACAACAACCCATGAAGGTACAAACTCCACTAGTGCTTTTCCGATCCACATAGTCTCCCGCATGATCCGAGTCCGCGTAGAAAATGGTTTCTACGCCGGTCCTTTAGGATACGATAATCCTAAATGTATAGTGCCCTTAATGTATCGGAAGATACGCTTAAACGCTTCAAGGTGAGAGGTTTTGGGAGCCTCTTGGAAGCGAGCACAAAGGCAAACACTAAACATGATATCCGGTCGAATTACCGTTAGGTACAACAAACTACCAATCATACCTCTATATTTGGTGTTGTCTACCGACTCACAATCATCATCTACGGTGAGTTTAGTATCCGACGCCATAGGGGTCTTCATTGGTCTAGAGTCTTCTAATCTAAATTTCTTTAGCATTTCTTAAACATACTTGGATTGATTAAAGAAAATACCATCATCCATTTGTTTAATTTGGATTCCTAAAAAGAAGTTAAGTTCTCCCATCATACTCACTTCAAACTCGTCATGCATGATTTTGGCAAAGTCATCACACAATGATTGACAAGTTGAACCAAATATAATGTCTTCAACATATATTTGTACGATAATGAGGTGAGAACCTTTCTTCTTTGTAAAGAGTGTATTGTCTACCATCCCCATGGTATACTCATGTTTTACAAGAAACGCTTTAAGTCTATCATACCAAGCTTTGGGTGCTTGTTTGACACCATAAAGAGCTTTCTTAAGCTTGTAAACATGATCCGGTTTCTAAAAATCAATGAAGCCGGGAGTTTGTGCCACATATACCTTCTCATTGATCAAACCGTTAAGAAATGCACTCTTTACATCCATTTGTTTAAGCTTAAAGTCTAAAGCACAAGCGTAAGCTAATATGATTCTAATGGATTCTAATCAAGCTACGGGTGTGTATGTCTCATCATAATCAATACCTTCTTGTTGATTATAGCCTTGAGCTACAAGTCTAGCCTTGTTACGAGACACAACACCATTCTCATCTAACTTATTCCTATATACCCATTTGGTTCCTATGATGGTCGAACTTCTAGGCGGAGGAACAAGTTCCCAAACGTCATTAGCAATGAATTGATTCAATTCTTCTTGCATACCGATGACCCAACTCTCATCCATCAAAGCTTTTTTTTAACATTCTTTGGTTCAATCAAGGAGACGAATCAAAAGAAGTTACTTTGATTTTGGACTTGAGATCTTAGGGTCCTTTGATTTAATTCGCCTATGACGTTATCAAGAGCATGATCCTTAGACTCCTTAATGTTTACTCCCTTTTCAACACTAAGGTCTTCAACTCCTATGTTTCTAACATCTTTGGCATTAACTATGTCTATTTCATCTAAGTCATCCTCTACGAAAGGTGGTGTCTTAGATGAAGGTGGAGTTTCATCAAATGTCACGTTAAGTGATTCTTCAATTACACCCGAGGTTCTACTGAGGACTATGTAGGCTTTGCTAGTTTGAGAATAACCTAAAAAGATACCTTTGTAAGACTTTGGGTCAAACTTAGTATGGTAATCTTTGGTGTTGAGAATGAAGCACTTGCTTCCAAACACCCTAAAGTATTCCAATGAGGGCTTCTTACCTTTAAGAATCTTATAGGGGGTCATTCCTAGAAAAGGTCGAATAAGAATTCGGTTGAGAATGTATGTCGATGTGTCCACGGCATTGCACCAAATTTTTTGAGGCAAAGATTGCTCATTTAACGTCGTCATACTCATCTCTTGGATGGTCCTATTCTTCCTTTCAACTACCCCATTTGATTGTGGAGTGCGAGGAGTCGAGAAGTTATGGGGAATACCATGAGCTTCACAAAAGGCACCAAATTGCACTTCATTATCAAATTCCCTACCATGATCCGTCCTAATAGAGACAATTGAACATCCTAGTTGATTTTGAATTCTTCGACTAAAGGTTTCGAAGTGATCGAAATCTTCATTCTTAGACGCCAAAAATCTAGTCCAAGTGAATCTATAGTAGTCGTCAACTATAACTAGGGTATAAAGGTTACCTCCATAACTCCGTATGGCGGAAGGTCCAAATAGATCCATATGTAAGAGCTCTAAACACCGAGAGGTCGAAACCAAATTCTTGGCTTTGTGACTTGAGTGAACTTGCTTCCCAATTTTGCAAGCATTACAAAAGTGACTATCAAAGTTCATCTTGGGGAGATATCTTACCAACTCCTTAGAGACTAAAAATTGAATTAAACGCATATTAGCGTGACCTAATCTCCTACGCCAAAGAGTAGAACTATCATCAAAAGTCGCTAGACATAAGTTGTCCTTTGACTTCCTATTAACCTTCATGACATGTAGCCCATGCTTTCTACACCTTTTCTGATGACTTTTCCATCTTTTATGATTTCACTGTCATATTCCAAAAAGATGACCTTACACTTATTGTCACAAATTTGACCTATACTTAGAAGGTTAAAACCTAAGTTATCTACTTGCTCTACGTTTTCTATAGTCATAGTGTCAAGAGAGACCGTACCTTTGCCAATGATAGAGCCTTAGCTTCAACCCATTTAGAAACGTAGTCGACAGCGACGAGGATGTACTTGTTCCCTTTGGAGGATGGAAATGGCCCCATAAAGTCGATGCCCCATACATCAAAGATTTCACATTCCTGTATGAAATTTTGAGGCATCTCATCCTTATGTGTGATCTTGCCTTGGCGTTGGCAAGCATCACAATGCTTAACCATTCGTGAGCATCACGATAAATGGTGGGCCAATAGAATCCAGAATCAAACACTTTCTTAGCGGTGTAGTTGGGACCAAAGTGACCACCGGTGGGTCCTTTGTGGCAAGCTTGTAGGATGTCAAAAGTTGCCGGTCCGTCAACACATCGACGAATAATCAGATCAGCACACTGTTTGAATAGATAAGGGTCATCCCAAAAGTAAGTCTTAACATCATTCAAGAACTTCTTCTTTTGTTGGGATGTTAACCCTTTGATGAGAATACCACCCGCTAAGTAGTTTGCAATGTCCGCAAACCACGGGGTGTCATCAAGATTGTGATTTATAGACATTAAGGTCTCAAGGGGGAAAGAGTCATTGATCTCTTTGTTCGGATGATCCCCTTGATATGGATCCTCAAGTCGACTCAGATGATCCGCGGCCAGGTTTTCGGCTCCCTTCTTGTCACGAATTTCAATGTTGAATTCTTGAAGGAGCAAAACCCAGCGAAGAAGTCTTGGCTTAGAATCGTTCTTTGTCATCAAGTACTTCAACGCGGAATGGTCCGTGTATACGATGGTGGTGGATAAAACAAGATAGGGGCGAAATTTTTCAAAAGCATAGACAACAGCTAAAATCTCTTTTTCGGTTGTCGTATAATGCAATTGAGCCCCCATCATTGTTTTGCTAGCGTAGTGGATTGGTTGGAAGTGTTTATTCACTCGTTGGCCCAAAACCGCACCAATAGCAAAGTCGCTAGCATCGCACATCAATTCAAAAGGCAGCTCCCAATTAGGGGTGACCAAGACCGGTGCCTTAGTTAGCTTATCCTTAAGAAGATTGAAGGCTTCGAGACACTCTTTAGAAAAGATAAAAGGAGTATCTTTTTCCAAGAGGTGGGTCATCGGGCGAGCGATTTTAGAGAAATCCTGAATGAATCGACGATAGAAGCCCGCATGACCCAGAAAACTTCTCACACCCTTTACGGTTGAAGGTGGAGGTAATTTGGCTATGACATCTACTTTAGCACGGTCGACTTCAAGACCGGCTTTAGAGATTTTGTGTCCTAGCACAATGCCTTCTTTTACCATAAAATGGCATTTTTCCCAATTCAGAACAAGGCGAGTGTCTTCGCACCGCTGAAGCATTCGTTCCAAATTGGCAAGGCAAGAAGAGAAGGAATCCCTAAAGACCGAGAAATCATCCATGAAGACTTCCATGGTTTGCTCAACCATGTCATGGAAGATGGCCAACATGCACCTTTGGAATGTCCCGGGGGCATTGCATAAGCCAAAAGGCATTCTTTTATAAGCAAATGTGCCATAGGGACAAGTGAATGATGTATTCTCTTGATCTTGGGGATCGATGGGTATTTGGAAATAACCCGAGAAACCATCAAGAAAGCAGTAATATTCATTACCCGCTAGACGTTCAAGCATTTGGTCCATAAAAGGTAGAGGGAAATGATCCTTTCTCGTGGCATCATTGAGTTTGCGGTAGTCTATACAAACTCTCCACCCAGTAACGAGACGGGTAGGAATCAACTCGTTGTTAGCATTTGGCACAACGGTGATGCTGCCTTTCTTAGGCACACAATGGACTGGACTAACCCATGGTGAATCCGAAATAGGGTAAATCATACCCGCATCAAGAAGTTTGATAACCTCTTTTTTGATGACTTCATGGATTTTGGGATTCACCCTTCGTTGACTTTGAATTGTGGGCTTAAAATCGTCCTCCATGAGAATTTTATGTGTGTAGAAGTGAGGATCAATTCCACGAATGTCGGAGATTTTCCAAGCGATAGCTCGTTTATGCTTCTTCAACACAGCGACAAGTCGGGATTTTTCGTCTTCCTTCAGATCCTTTGCGATGATGACCGGTAGCTTCTCGTCGTCTTCTAGAAAAACGTACTCAAGATGAGGCGGTAGGTCCTTAGGCTCGAGAGTACGAGGATCCTCAGTGGATGGTGAAACTAACGATGGATCATCATTGGTCACCTCTTTAGGAGTAATAGGGGAAAGTGGGTCATCATTGAGAAGTATCTCAATAGTTTGAATGTCCTCATCCCAATTGGTGGACAAATTATTATACTTAATATTGAGAGGACCCAAGCTAGCTTCGAAATCATCCAAGTCACTTTCTCCAAAAGGAGTCAATGCTGGAGCAATTGAGGCAACGGTCTCAACATTGGGTAGAGAAGAAAGAGTACTTTTGCAAGCATCATGAAAATGTTCTTCACAAGCCTTATCAAGAACATCAATAGCATTAACACTCTCATATGAATAAGGTTGCTTAGAAATCTTACCCATGTTGAAGACAATTTGATCGTCACCAACTCTCATGATTATTTCGCCCGCGGCTACATCAATGAGAGTGCGACCGGTCCTCAGGAATGGACGTCCAACGATTAATGGAACACGGGGATCCATCTCGTAGTCAACGACGACAAAATCCGCCGGGAAGGTGAATTTGTCAACGCCAACAAAGACATCTTCGGCTATCCCCACTGGATAAGCAACCGTACGGTTGGCTAATTCCAAAGTCATTTTGGTGGGGACTAGCTCGGGGAGAGATAATTGCTTCCAAACACTTAAAGGCATTAAGTTTATACTGGCACCTAGATCGGCGAGGGCCATGCAATTCTCTACTCCCGGGAAGTTGTAAGGAATCAAGAAGCGACCCGGATCACCATGTTTGGTGGGCAATTTCCTTAAGAGCACTGCGGAGCAGTTCTCATTAAGTTGGGTCTGAGCGATGTCAAGAAGCTTTTCCTTATCACTTAGAAGATCTTTAAACATCTTAGCGTATTTGGGCATGTGAGCGAGAGCCTCGGCAAAGGAGATGTTAAAATTCAATTGTTTAAACATTTTTAGAAAGTTTGAAACCTGAATATCATCCTTGCTCTTTTGCTTCTCTTTCCTCAACCTTGAAGGATAAGGTATATTGGATGAAGAAGAAGGCTTTAATGGAATAGGATCACTCACAACCACGGGTGGTGGGGAAATGGGGATAGAAGGTGAAGGAGGTGGGGAAAATTTCTCAGTTTCCTTGTTCACAATCACGGGTGGAGGTGTAGGAAGCTCGGGTTCCATATAACCTTTTCCACTACGAGTGGTGATTGCTTTCATCTCCCCCCCTTGGATTCACAACGGTATTACTCGGAAGAGTGCCCGAAGAAGAGGGTTGATTACTTTGGATGAGCGAACCAATCATATCACGAAGGTGAACAGCTTGATTATTAAAAGAGTTTTGCATGTTGGCATTAATTTCATTGCTGTGTTTGGCCATATCATTCCTTAGCTCGGCTCGAATATCGCTCCCTTGCTTCACCATGTCATTCTTCAAGTTAACAAATTGACTCTGAAGATTCGTCACCAACTCACGATTAGTCTTCATGAATGTCTCAACGTCTTGATTCACTGCCATCGGTGGATTGAGAGGTGGAGCTTGGTAAACTTGAGAATTTCCTTGAGTTGGGTATGGGTTTCTTTGGGATTGATATTGATTGTTGGCACGAGGTTGGGATTGATTGTTTCGGTTATAGCTTTGTTGTTGGTTTTGGTTTGCAGGAGGGAAACCGGGAGGAGCAAGATAATTGTTGGAACGATAACTTAGCAAGCCACGGTCTCCTTGAGGGCGGGCTTGATAGCCTCCCGTGGGATAAGTGCTGTAAGCTGCGTTAACGTTTTCAGAAAAATTCCCTTGGGTAGCAGGACAATCATTGTAAGAATGAGGACCACCACATGTGTCACAAGAAATAGCAACGGCTTTAGCTTGTTGAAAGTTGTTTGTGGCTATGTTCATGAAATCTTTGTGCATCATTGCGATTTGTCGGGTAAGTTCGGATATCTCGGGATTGGAGGTATTAGAAGAAACATTGACTCTCTGATTAGATCTTGAGGATGCGGATGAATCCCAATTCTTGTGGTGAGTAGTCATGTTTTCAATCAACTCTCGACACTCCTCCGGTCTCCTTTTCATAAAAGTACCACCGGCGGCGGCATTGATCGTGTCACGATCACGAAAAGTGAGACCATTGTAGAAGGTGTCAATGAGAGTGACGGGGAGCATATTGTGATTAGGACAGCGGTCGATCAAATCATTGTAGCGTTCACAAGCATCAAAGAGTGATTCATCATTCTCTTGCATAAATCCACTGATTTGGTTACGAAGGCTAGTGACCATGGATGGGGGAAAGTAGCGCGATAAAAAGCGTTGAGTCATGTCGTTCCACGTATGAATAGAATTCTTAGGAAGACGGTCAAACCATTTTTCGGCATGGTGAGAAAGCGAGTGTGGAAAGAGTTGAAGGCGAAGGTCATCCATAGAAACACCGGAGCACTTCATGCTTTGGGTCATGGTAATGAATTTGTCGAGGTGTTTGTTGGCATCATCATCCGGAATTCTGCGAAATGGGTTCGTTTGCACTTGCTGGATCATGTGATGCTTCAACGAAAACTCCTGAGCCGTGACGTGCATTGGCGCAATCGGGCCTCCGCGTCCGTTCATGGTGGGTTGGCATAGCTCCTCCATGGTTCGTAAATCAGGTAGGAGGACATTGTTGTTGTTGTTGTTGTTATTCAAATTGTGTTGAGGTGGGTGATTATTGTTGTTATTAACACCAGCCATATCTAAATCTTCACGAGTCTCGGGCTCAGAATAGTTCGAAGATCTAGTACGCATACACCTGCGGAAGAAAAATATACACAAAGAGAATATCTATAATCTTTTTGGTGCAAAACCTTTTGAAAAGAATTGCTTTTTAATGATTTTTCAATGTTTTTGTATTTTTGAAGAGTTTTATATTTTTTATGGATTTTTGAAAAAATTTTAAAGCAAGGAAAATAACGTTCAAAGAACGGATCCCAAAATTCAATGCGTCTCTCACTAGAAACCGTTTATCGTAACGAAAAGAGCCGGCAACGGCGCCATTTAATACTTGGTTTTTTACACCTCGTATCAAAATCCGTTAGTCCCAAGTCTTTTCGAATTGAAAACCGGTCTTAAGTGCGACTCAATCGACTTTTGGTGAATCAATGGTTTGGTTTGTTTGTCTAAATTAAACTATTAGCAAGTAATTAAAGTGTTGTTGAGTAAATTTGAAACTTGGACAAAATTAAAGTTAAAGTTAAATAAGAAAGTACTTGAAACTTAAAGTTTTGAAAAACTTAAAAACTTAAAAACTTAATCAATCGGAATAAAACAATTCATGTCCATCGGAATCACCAAAATAGCATCTATCGGAATAATTATCAAAATCCCTATCGGAATAATTAAGATCAATACCCATCGGAATACAATTATGCAAAGTCTATCGCAATGAGTATCTATCGGAAAGCTTACTATCGCAATGTGCATCAATCGCAATAACTCTATCGAAAAATGGGCAGCACTTCGTCTTAACCAAGACCTTGATCCCGTCGGAATATGCGATCGCAATAAGCGATGGCAACCCAGATCGGAATAAGGGGTAATTACCAACCGATCGCAAAGTAGAACCCTATTAGGTTACTGCGATCAAATACCAAAACCTATCGGAAAGTGTATAAGCCGTCGGAATGTGTACCAAAACCCTAGGATTGCGATGGAAGGTAACTGTTTCCGAAATTGGTGGCAAGAGTGAATCTCAATAAGCAAATGCAATAAGCTACTCTAAACGAATTCAAACAATTCAAAAAGCGTAAATTTGATGACTTTCCAAAACTTAAAATCAAGAACTTTATGAAATGCACTTAAAACTACTAAAAACCTTGAAGAAATCCGAAAATCAATAAGCTAGAACTCGAATAAGCAAATAAGCATTATGAGCTTATGGCCTAAACGTGTAAGAACTTATGTGTAAACCGAGAAGAACAATTCTTTAATCACGAAATCATAAAATCACACGCATGAAGTATGCAAATCGGATCAAGGGTAAGATAAATCAAGAAGTGTAGAATGAGAATAAGGATTTAAAAGCTTAAAAATGGAACTTGATTAATGAAAATAAACAATACAAGATGTTTAATCTTCAAAGATTAAAAGAGAGAATGAAATCTAGTGAGAGAAAGTTTAAGACTTTCTCTCTCTAAAAACTAGAAAGAAAACTTGAAAATAAAAACTAGCTAACCCCCCTCCTAATGTGATTAGGAGGGTATTTATAGGGAAGTGGGAGGCATGTGTGGTGCTTTCTTCTTTCTTTTCTTCTCGACTCGATTAAATTCATTTTGGTCTTTCTCGATGTCGTCTCGGGATTAATTAAACTCGTCTTAACATTTCTTCATTTATTTAGACTCGAGTTCTTTGACTTCATTAAACTTTCGTCTTTAGACTTGTTCTTCGATAAATTTTCAGAATAGGTCTTGGACATCCGTTCTTTAAGCACTCTTGATCTTTTGACTTCATCTTTTCCCGTTTTCTTCGATAAAAGCCCGTGAAAGCCCGTGTTTTCTTCCTTTTTCATCTTTTGGTCCTAAAACACAATAAAAACACAAACCACGCATAATTCCGACTTTTACGACATAAATCACACGTTTTGGTCTTGTTATTATTGGAAATAAGTGGTAAAAGGATAAGTGTTTTCACACTTATTAGTAATCTTAATTGATTCTTAATAAAAGTTTTATTTACATCCGTTTCACTTGTGTCTTATTTTAATGTTTGATTTGAAAAGTTAATTCGATAATCTGTTTCATAAATAATAATGTTTATGATATTTAATTTAAGCTCATTAATAGCTTAGATTAAATATTAAGAGTAATATTTTGAAGATAAACTTCCCCACTGGAAGTTTATGAAAAGTTGATTCGTGAATGTTTGGTGTTGATTCGAATGGTGAATGGTGATAAATGGTGGTTCGTTTCCGGTTCATAAAGGTTGTTCAGCACAACCTTCTTCTCAAAGGTTGACTTCAAAAAGGTTCCTTCTCATCCCTTTTATTTTCCTGTTAATTTCAGATTTATATAGGTTAAATGTTTTTCTACTTATCCAGTTAAGTAGTGCCATTTGGTTTTGCTAGCTATTTGGATCTGTCTTTGTTAATGGAATTTGTTTAATTTTTAGTTGTTTATTTGGATGGAATTTATCACTGTTTAAGTTACAGTCGTTTGACAGGTTTTGCTCATTTTAGTTTATACTGATATTTGGCTTGTTTTACATCTTAAAAGTTAGACTTGTTCTAATGAATCTGCTAATGAATTGCTTTAGTTGAGTTTTGCACACTAGTTGTGTTTATATATAACTGTCTTGGAATTTTTATGGAAGAGACTTTTAAATGTTTTTAGCTTGCTGATAAACTGTTCTTCTAGAGCTGAGTGTTGTTTTAAAAAGGGGTTGGATAATACTTAATAGCTAATTTCTGCATAACTGTTGTTAGGATTAAATGATGTGAAGTTCTGAATCTGTGATGGAACTCATTGTCCAAATCTGCTAATAGAAGGTTTTGTATGATGTATCAGTTTGTATTGCTAAGTTTTTATTGCTGAGTATAAGTTGACCTGCTTTGTTATTTTGTTCTTCTAATTTCAAAGTCTGCCTATAATTAGTCTGTTGATATAGGTTTAATTTTGGCTCGATGCAAAATCTGTAAAAGGTTTTTATTAAGTTGCATTTGCTAGTCTGTAAGTTGGTTTGATGTATTTGCTAATTTAGATTTTAGCTGTCTATTTACTTGTTTCGCTGCTATATTTGTTTTGTAAACTCTGGCTATCAGATCCAACTGATTTGATAGATTTTAGCTGTCCAAATAAGCTGTTAAAGGATTGCAGCATCAAACAATCACCTCCTGTGACTGTGAAAATCATATTTATTCAATAAAAATAAAATTCAGAAAAAAAAATGTCTCTTGCAGGTCTCGAACTCGAGACCTGCCCCTCACAAGTCCAACGAGTTAACCAACTGAACTGACTTGTTCTTTTGGTTTTAATATCGTTTATGTTATTAATATAGACAGCTATTTCTGAGCTGTCAGATTCTTAATAAATACTCAATTTTAACTTTAAATCCATTTTTGGAAAGTTTATTTACTTTAATATTATTTCAGTTTTAATAATAGTTAAATATAATAAAGAAATAAAAATGTTTTTATTAATTTTAAAAGTTTAAATAGTTTTCAATTAATTAGATTTTTATTATTTTAGATTTAAATAAAAATATAGTTTTTTTAAATAGATTTGGTTTAAAAGTAATATTTAATAAATTTAATTAGTTTTAAAAAGTTTTACTAGATTTTTTAAATAGAGTTAAAATAATTTTTATAGATTAATTTTTATAGATTATTAAATATTTTAATTTTAATTGTCTTAATTTTAAGTAATAGTTATTAGAATAAAATAATTTGGGGATTTACGATTCATGCACTTTAGGATTAAAATGGGTTTTAAATTTGTAGATTTAATCTTTAGTTTAAAAACCGAAAACCAATTCAAATCGATTGTCCAAATCAAAACAAAAACGTCTCAAATTCATAAGATCTTCGTGTACAACGAACTTGGTTCATCACGTGTTTAATTGAATTCGTCTTTGGTAATATTAGTCTATTACTTTTTCCTAAAGGTAATTTTCTAATTTACTCTATAACGTATCTTAATTATCACTATACTATCATGATCACATCAAAAATTTTGGCGCCGCTGCCGAGGATCTTGTGTACGATTCATTTTTGTGGAGATTTGTTGATCGTTGATTTGGAAACCCTTTCCGTCCTCGGAAAGTTTGTTATTTTTCTATTATATAGTATGTATCGTTTTTCTCGTTTTTTGTGAATAATATATTGTATTACGTAGAACAATAAATTTACATACTTTTCAAATAAGGCCTTAGTTGGGATTTCATCACCTAGCTATTGTAGTCGAATCCAAAACAAAAATAAAAGGCAAAATAAATAAATACTAATAATAAGTTTGAACTCGATTTATACAAACTATAAGGTGGGTATAAGGCGACGTGCTATAAAAAGCCGTCTAAGGAAAAAGGTTTTTAAGTTCTTTGTGCCACCTCGTTTCCCCGCTTGCTTGTGCGTATATTGAGAGGGACGACCTATTATTGGTTTGCCGACTCAAGTAGTAATAAATCTTATTTTTGTAGTTTACTTATTGAACCTCGAGACGGTTAGGTTTTCACCTATCGTTTCAAAGTCGACCGAGGGTAATTTACTTCCATAGTAGTTATCCTTATTCCTTTTTTTTATCGATCATTTTTTATTGAGCAATACCAAATAAAATACTAAAAATAATCTTCTTCTTGTCTAATTTCTTTTCTTCAATCCTCTAAATTCTCGTCTTTGTAGTGTATGCAATTACGTTCTTCTCGTCTTGTGATTGATTTTAATAGGCTTGAAAATATTCCTCGTAGAAATAGAAATCGTCAACAACGAATAGTAGAACCCGAGCTTCCACCTATTGTTGTAGAGATGGCCGATAACCGAACAATGGAGGAATTGCTCTGTGCACCCACCGAAGGGTATGGGGAAGCAATCGTTGTGCCGGCTATTTTGGCGGATCATTATGAGATTAACACGGGTCTTTTATCGCTCATTCGTGCCGACCAATTTCGTGGCAATGAGACCGATAACCCGCACTCTCACATTCGGAATTTTCTTCGAATTACCTCGACTCTCAAGTTTAGAGATGTGTCGAAGACGCGATTAAGCTCATGCTTTTTCCGTACTCGCTCGAGGGTAATGCTAAGATTTGGTATGAGAAAGAACCACCGGGTTCGATTTTGACATGGGATGATTTAGTGTCTAAGTTCATGAATTATTTCTTTCCACCATCTAAGACAACACACTTTAAGAACGAGATCACTAGATTTGAACAAAAAGTGCATGAATCGTTTGGGGTTGCTTGAGAAAGATTTAAAGATTTGTTGAGACAATGTCCACACCACGGTTTCTCGGAATTGCATCAAATAAATACTTTTTATAATGGGCTTAATATGATTGAACAAGATTCTTTAAATGCCGTCGCGGGTGGTAATCTTTTAAGAAAAACTCTGAGAGACGTGTGGTGCATAATTGAGAATAAGTCTAGAGCACAATATTCACGAAACACACCGAGTGTTTCTAATGTGAATTCATTAAATCCCGAGATTGCTAGATTGGACTCTAAGATTGATAGTAGATTCGCGACTTTGTTGAATGAGATTAGGAAGAATCCTCATGGATCCATTAATATGGTTGAGAATGTTTGTGTATCATGTGGTGGAGCACATCCTAATTATGCTTGTTTTACCACGGGGTTTGATCAAGCTAGTGCTTTTGCCGCGACGGGAACTTATGGCTCCAACGGTCAAGTTCCTCGTCAAAATCATGTTGCTCCACCGGGTTTTCCACCGGTTCAAAATAGGTACAACAATGGACATAATGGGAATAATTTTAATCGTGGTAACCAAGGGAATTATAATCAAGGAAATGGGTTTAATGCTAATCAAAACAATCAAGGTTTTCAAAGCAATAATCAAAATGATTTGTCAAGCTATATCAAGTCAAATGAGGCAAATTTTAGACACCTCGAGATCGCTTATCGACGTTCATGCAAGAACTATTACTTTGAGATTCAACGAAGAGGAACTTGTTATAAACGCTACTCAAAACTCGACACCTTCTCATGTTTATGCAATTGCTACCATCAATTACATTGACTTAGTTGATGTGGTTTGCGATGAGTTTTCACAAGAGGTGTTAGGTTTTTCCGATAGTTCGTCAAGTGGCAAACCCACTATTTTGGATCCGATTCTTTCTAATTCTACACCAAATCTCACTCCATTCCAAGGAGGCGATTTTACTTCAAATGAAATCGAAAATGAAGATAAGGTGATTATTGGTAAAGATACTCTCATTCCACCATTTCATCCGCCGATGGAAGTTATGAGTGTTGAACAAAAATCTTCGATCGAGGAACCGCCAATCCTTGAATTGAAAGATCTTCCATATCACCTTGAATACGCATTCTTGGAAGGTGATGACAAGTTGCCAGTTATTATTGCAAAAGATCTTGCTAATGATGAAAAAACCACACTTTTGAAGGTTCTTAAAGCTCATAAAGGAGCAAGTGCGTGGAAAATTTCCGACATTAAGGGTATTGACCCAAAATTTTGTACTCACAAGATTTTAATGGAGGAGGACTACAAACCCCCAATTCAAAGTCAAAGAAGAGTAAACCCCAAAATTCACGATTTCGTCAAAAAGGAAGTCCTAAAACTTCTTGACGCGGGAATGATTTATCCTATCTCCGATAGCCCATGGGTGAGCCCAATCCATTGTGTCCCTAAGAAGGGAGGAATAACCGTTGTGCCCACTGAAAACAACGAGTTAATTCCCACTCGTGTTGTGACCGGTTGGAGGGTGTGTATCGACTACCGAAAGTTAAATGACGCCACTCGTAAAGACCACTTTCCCTTGCCTTCATGGATCAAATGTTGGAGCGACTTGCGAGAAATGAATTCTATTGCTTTTTAGATGGGTTTTCCGGTTACTTTCAAATCCCTATCGACCCTCGTGATCAAGAGAAAACTACGTTTACGTGTCCTTATGGAACGTTTGATTATCGTAGAATGCCATTTGGACTTTGCAATGCACCGGGTACATTTCAACGGTGTATGATGGCTATTTTTCATGATATGATCGAGAAGTCGATGGAAGTATTCATGGATGACTTTTCGGTGTTTGGCAATTCGTTCACGTCGTGTTTATCTAATCTCGAGCAAATGTTAAAACGTTGTGAAGAAACCAACCTTGTGCTTAATTGGGAAAAATGTCATTTTATGTGTAAACAAGGAATCGTCTTAGGGCACAAGGTCTCGAAAGTGGGGATTAAGGTCGATAAAGCTAAGATAGGTGCCATCGCCAAGTTACCTCATCCCAAAACCGTTAAGGGAGTTAGGAGTTTCCTAGGCCACGCGGGCTTTTATCGTCGCTTCATCAAAGACTTTTCGAAAATCTCTCGACCAATGACACACCTTCTCGAAAAGGATGCTCCTTTTAACTTCAATGAGGATTGTGTTAGAGCTTTCAAAACTCTTAAAAGGAAACTTACCGAAGCTCCCATTCTTGTTGCTCCTAATTGGGAATTACCCTTTGAAATCATGTGCGATGCAAGTGATTATGCAATAGGGGCCGTCTTAGGGAAATGTTATGAAAAGCACTTCCGTCCTATCCATTATGCTAGTAAGACGATGACCGAGGCTCAACTTAAGTACACCACAACGAAAAAGTAATTCCTTGCCGTGGTTTATGCTTTTGAGAAATTCTGACCTTATCTCATCTTGACTAAAAGCATAGTGTATACGGACCATTCGGTTATGAAGTACCTCTTAGCTAAGCAAGATGCTAAGCCGAGATTGCTTCGTTGGATGCTCCCCCTCTAAGAATTTGATGTCACCGTGCTTGACAAAAAATGAGCCGAGAATCTAGCGCTGATCATCTCTCTCGTCTAGAAGATCCTCACAAAGATGTTTTCGAGAACAAGGAAATTACCGAAACAATTCCTCTCAAGACTCTCGGTGTAGTGAATTTTAAAGATACCACCCCATGGTTTTCCGACATTGCAAATTACCATGCGGGGAACTTCATAATCAAGGGTATGACGACACAACAAAAGAGAAAATTCTTTCGTGACGTCAAGTTCTATTTTTGGGACGACCCTTATCTCTTTCGGGTTTGTGCGGATCAACTCGTTCGACGTTGTGTATTTGGTATCGAAGCTTCTAACATCCTTAGAGCTTGTCACGAGGGACCTACGGGTGGTCACCACGGTGCTAATCTCACGGCTAAGAAAGTGTTCGATGCCTACTTCTTTTGGCCTACGATCTATCGTGATGCACACGCACTTGTGAAGTCGTGTGATTCTTGCCAACGTCAAGGAAAATCGTCGCAAAAGGATGAAATACCGCAAAACATAATTCAAGTGTGTGAGATTTTCGACATTTGGGGCGTTGACTTTATGGGGCCGTTCCCATCGTCTCATGGAAACAAGTATATCCTCGTCGCCGTCGACTACCTATCAAAGTGGGTTGAAGCTAAGGCTTTACCTACTAATGATGCTCGTGTGGTAGTGAAGTTTTTGAAGCAACTATTCTCTCAGTTTGGAACCCCTCGTGCTATTATAAGCGATCGTGGAACCCATTTTTGTAATGACCAATTCGAAAAGGTTCTAAAGAAATATGGAGTTACTCATCGTCTTTCTACGGCTTATCACCCGCAAACGAGTGGGCAAGTCCAGGTTTTAAACCAAGCTTTGAAGAGGATTTTGGAAAGGTCGATTGGAGAAAACCGTGCTTCATGGTCCGAAAAACTCGTTGACGCTTTATGGGCCTTTCGGACCGCTTATAAGTTGGTCTATGGAAAGACTTGTCATTTGCCAATTGAATTGGAGCATAAGGCATATTGGGCCCTTAAGCATGCAAATTATGATTTGAAGACCGCGGGAGATCACCGGAAAATACAATTGAATGAATTGGATGAATTAAGGGATAATGCTTATGAAAATTCATTGATTTTTAAAGAAAAGACTAAAAAGTTTCATGATTCAAAGATAAAAAACCGGTTTTTTAATGTTGGTGATCAAGTGTTACTTTTTAACTCTCGTTTAAAGATATTTTCCGGGAAATTGAAATCTCTTTAGTCGTGTCCTTTCACCATAACACAAGTGTTTCCGTATGGGACCATCAAGCTAGATCAAAATGATGGTCCTAACTTCAAGGTGAATGGACATAGGCTTAAGCACTACTTCGGTAGGGAAGTCCCTTCGGTGGACGACCTTGACCAAGTCACCTTCCCCAATGACAATTAGCATTGAGGGGATTGAGTCGAGCTCATGACTCGGTAATCAAAAAATGAGGTGCCTCGTGGGGGAGATCCCATGCTTATCCATTGTACATATTATCGCTTTCTAATATAGTTAATGAGAGGGGATTTATGCCCTTCCAACTCGTTGTCTCGTGGTTGTTTGTGAATGTGTTATCTAGATCATCATCATCGCCACGATTGAAGACTCTCGTGTTCGTTTACGTGAGCCTCGATCGTTTGCATGAAGAGTTTTTCACGAATCCATGACATATCCTTTATTGTTCTAACAATTATCTTTTAGCATAATTCATAAACGGCTTTAGATATATTGTTGATCACCCTTTCCATGCTAGATCCTAAGCATTCGACTCTTCGTCTCTAGTATGGGGGTGCTCCACCTTTATACTCGAAACATTGAGGACAATGTTTAATTTTAGTATGGGGGGGGTAAATAGCTACTTGCCTTGCTACGACCTCACGTTTTCAAACTTTCAACGTTTTATTTTGTTGCTAATAAGGCTAAAAATGGCCAAATTATAAAAAATTTCTTAGTTTTCATAAGTGTTTTTAAGGCACGAATGTATATTTTCCGACGGGTAGAATAAGAGTTAATTTTTGAGTTGATGGGCATTTGGAGCTCTTTACATTCCTTAACCCACTTGAATCAAGTTTTGCTAGACTTTTATATAGGGAACTTTAAAACGCAAAAGTCTTAGCTCATACGGGTTAAGAACAAGAACTTTTCGCAAGTTCCTATAATTGATCCTAGAAAGTCACTTATTAAGGGAACTATAAAATGCATTCTCTAAACTTGAAAAAGTATAAGAAAGTGCAAGATCCTATAGGTGGTTTGAAAACCCAAATCTTCGATTTGATATAGTCTTAATGAAAGCTAATCCAAATTTGGCTTAATTTTGACTTGCATGGCTAAGTATTTACGAGTCTCTTTAATTAGAGGTCTTTAAATATTGAAGAACGAGTAATGATAGAGTTAGACGAGTGATCATGCTAAACGTAGAACATGAAAATGTTCTTTCAAAAATTCGTATGTTTTTAATTGTGGCTTTTTCTCCCATAAGATCAATGCATTAGGAATAAAAATAATTGCAATAAGTAAGGTCGTACGATTTGAAAGGTTACATAGCTTCTAGCACAAGATCGTTTAAAAGTTGTTCGGGGTTGAATAGAGTTCATAGCCAAGACATAACTTATTGAAGCGGGATGCGAAGATTGGTGAAGATCCAAAACGGCCCTAACAAGGCATGAGGAGCTCTATTTTGTTGCTAAAGATCCAAGATGATGTGAAGTATCATTATTCCAAAATCAATATCAAGGATCAAGACACACGACGAAAAGCAATTACTCCCCTAAAGATCATGGAGAAAGTCTATCCAAAAAGACCCTAACAAGGTATGAGGATAAATATATCCAAGTCCTAAAAGGAGGCGGATCGTTGTATATCAAAATCCAAAATAAAGATTGAAGAAAAATGATGAAGTCGTGGTCCAAGTATGAAGAATCTCTCAAAATCGTCAAGTGAAGAAATTCCAAAATATGAAGAGAAGACCATAATTTCAAGAACGTTTTCCTAAGATTTGAAGTATGAAGTACATGCCAAATATTGGTCTGAGAAAGGTCTCAAATCGTGAAACGAGTTATGCCAAGATATGAACTTAAGGAGATACACGAGAAGCCGTTTTAAAAGACTTTATGCTTTAGCTAACTATCGATTAAATCGTGCTACTTTATTTTCGGACTAATAAATACTCAAATAAGTCAATATGAAACACTTGTGATCCATGACAAATAGTTAAAAAAATCTAGAAACCTTTTTCTAATAACTAGGATTGCGGGGAGAAAAGGTATTACACAATTTGGACGTATGAGTAGTGTTAGCATTGTGACTTGTACCAACAACGATCTCGTTTTTGCACTTAGCATGGAATGTATGACAATCAAGGATGACGAACTTTACTCTATGGGACATTCACTTGTTTCTATTCATTAACCCTAAAAGACACATTCGTGATGAAAATCATACATTATGTCTTTTACAAATCTTCTTAGTATTGTTGCAAGTTTTACTTTTCAATAAAGGTTAATAAATTGAATTTTGGAGACGCTTAGATACTTTATTCTAGCATTGCGTGAGGGCACGACAATGGTTTAGTATGGAGGGTGATGAGATGGCATTTATACATGATCTCATCCTTCTTTTTAGGCTTTAAATGCATAAAATGTCATCAAAATACCATATATATGCTTGTGTTTGTTTACTTGTGTATTTTAGGTATGGATATCGTGAAAAAGACAAAAGATCACAAGAAACAATGAAAAACGAACACGAGAAACGAAGTCGCACAATGAACCGGGCCCTAGTTTGTGATTTATCAAAGAAAAACCCTTGAAGACTTGAAGATGTACAAGACTGATCCCTCATTTATGAAGAAATGACACTTAATACCCTTGTATATTCATAATTACAAGTTTGGTCCCTTAAGTTTGTCAAAATGACAAAAAGGGCCTTCATCTTTGAAGAATTGGCAAGTTTAGTCCCTCAACAAATCTAAAATGTCAATAATGGTCCCTCATGAAGTCAAAGATCCAATGAAGACCCTTGAAGTTCAAGAATATTACACATCTGGTCCTTGGTTTATGATTTAAAACACAAAAGGGCCATTTGTGTAATTACACCAAAGATATATAAGCCCTAAATTCCTTTTCAGAAAGTATTTGTGGCCAAATTCTAAATTCTGAAACTTCAGTTACAAAGGAAAACGAGTTTGCTAGCTGAATAAACTTTGTTTACAACCTTTTCCAAAGAATGAGGACCAAAGTTGCCACAAACCAAACATTTAAAAGATTATTGCGCCAAACACTTTTACCTTCCACTGATTTCAGATTAAATGGAGTTACTATTCACCCCAAGAACCCAGTAACTCCTTCCACTTAAACAAAGGGTAAATTGAAATTACCAAGTCCCACGATTGATTCACCTCACCCCGAACTCATCCCACACCAAAAATCCCAAATCCCACTACCCAAATGACCCCACCATTCAACCCGTTAGCCAATGAAATGACACCCTCCTCTCCAAGCAATCCTATATGGCAAGATCAACTCTTTAAGGCTACTACTTGGTCCCCAAGCACAAAATGAATGACCAAGATCAAATTTGACAGCTAACAAACATCCAACACGTCTAGCAGATCAAGGGCATTTCTGAGATTTCATAGCTAGGGTTTTGATGTATTTTGCATTCTAGAATCGTCCTAAGTAGTCTATAAAAGGAGACCTCAACATGTGAGAGTCCCTTTGTTCCAGATTTTATCTAAATCCTTGTAATTCCTTTTTATGAAATAAAAGTTTCAATTTCTGAAAATTGTGATTTCCTTTTATGTTTTTATAAAATTTTGGTGTTTGATTAGCTAAAGTCTGAGTTCCATTAATCTGTTATTGGTTTTTGAGGAAAGGTTTTATGGTTTAAAACTCTTGTTTTAAAAAAAATCAGTTTTCATCATTATTGTGTTCATCCTTGTGTTTGTTGTTCTTAGCAGGTACAAGGAAGTTGGTGCTTGTTTAGCTAGCACCTAAGCTCACATATCCCAAAGAATGGATGTATGTTTTGGAGGTGCTCATCTCTAAACCCTTTTTCATTTTCTGAATATTTGGTGCTTTGAGTTTGAATCTGAGTATTTGTCTGTGATTGTATGTTTTTGTGGTTGATTCCTGTTTATTTGTGGTTTCTTGTTGTTATTAGGTTCATTTGGACTGGATTTATAGTTTGATTCATACTAATCCTTTGAAAATTTGTTAAATCAGATTATTAAAGGGTGTTTGGTTTAACTGCATAGTCTGGTCTTGGGTTGATTTGAGTAGGTTTATGATAGGTGTGTAAACACCCATCCTTTTACCACTTAATTCTTGCTAAAACAAGACCAAAACACGTATTTAATATCATTTGTTTGGAATTATGCGTGGTTTTTGTGTTTATCGTGTTTTCAGAGCTAACCGGATGAATATTGAAGAAAACATGGGATTGCACGGGTTTTACCGAAGAAAAGGACTCAAGATAAAGTCTATTGTCCAAGAGATGCAAAAGATTTGAAGTCACTGGGCCTATTTGACGAAGAAAAGGACCAAGGATGGAAGATTTACATAAGTCGAAGAAACTCAAGTCTATTAAACGAAGAAATTTAAAGACGAGTTAAAATTAATCGACGACAAATCCCGAATCAGAATCGAAAACGTCGACTTTTCTGAAAAGACGAGAAGACAAGAAGAACGGGAGAAAGCCCACTCACCAACTAAAAGAAAAGGCTATATAAAGCCTCCCCTCACACACTTAGTGGTAGTTAGTTTTAGTTTTCTTCTCCCCCACTTTTCTCTCTTTTTAGTTCGTCCCATCACCAACACCACTAGGGTGTTTGGTGATCTTGATCTTTTAATTTTAATCTTGTAATTTTCATCTTTATTTTGTTATTGTTAAAACATCAATAATCAATACAAAGTCTTGTTTAATCTTTCCATTTCATCTTGTTCATCATCATCTTTATCTTCAAGTTCTTAAGTTCTTATTTTATTGAGTTTGATCTTCAAAAGTTGTTGGGATTTGTGTTTTTGTTAATGGGATTTGTAGTTTATGGTTAGTAGATGCTTTGTGTTTAGTTTTATTTTAGATTTGGTGAAAAACTTGGTGATTTTTGGATTAAAATTAGTTTTCCTTGTTCTTCGGGTAATATTACTGTATCTGTGTTCCCAGGTTCCGGATGAACACCAAATGTTCCGGATGAACACCAAATGTTCCAGATGAACACCTAAGTTCCGAATGAGTTTTGTTTCTGAATAGTTCCGAATGAGTCACAAACTTCCGAACGAACCACAAAGTTCCGGATGAGTTACAATCTTCCGAATGAACAGTAAGTTCCGGATGAATGTGTTTTAAAAAGTTCTGAATCAGTATAAAGTTCCGAACGAACTGAAAGTTCCGGATGAACCTAATCTTCCGAATGAACCAAAGTTCCGGATGAGTCTAAAGTTCCGAATGAGTCACAAACTTCCGAACGAATCATTAAGTTCCGAATGAGTTACAATCTTCCGAATGAGCACTAAGTTCCGGATGAACAAAGTTCCGCATGAGTCTATAGTTCCGAATGAGTTTTAAGTTCCGGATGAAGCCAATCTTCCGAGTGAAAGTTCCGAATCAAGGTTAAAAAAGTTCCGAATCAATTTTTCTTTAGTGTTACTGTTCTACTGTTTTATTGTTTATATTTTAACTGTTATTTTAAACTTTAATTTCAGTTTTCATTTTAGTTTTAAGTTCATGTTTTTTATAAATTGTCATTTAAGTAATTATCTTTGATTTAAGTTTTCATTTTAAGTTCGTTTTAACAATTAGTATATTAGAAAACCAAACCCTTTTATTTGGTAACCAAGAACAATCATTCCACTTAAGGCTGAGATCAATTCGAGAGGATATCGAGAGAGATTAATTAGAACCTAGTAAAATCCTTGTATCAAATGGCGCCGCTGCCGGCTCTTCTCGTTAAGATCAAAAGTTTTTGTGAGAACCTGGATTTTGGGATCCGTTCCCCGTGAACGTTACTTTTTCATCAAAAATTTTCAAAAAAATCCTAAAAAATATAAAATTTTCAAAAATACAAAAAAATTAAAAAAACATAAAAACCAAAAATATTTTTGCTTTGTTTTTCTTTGTTCGTTCTTTTGCAGGTGTATGCGCACTCGATCCATGTCTTATCAAGAGCCCGAGCCTCTCGATAACTTAGACATGGCTGGTGTACAAAACAACAACAACATACCACCTCCAAACAATAATAATAACAACAACCCGCCTTTCAAAAACATGAACAATAACAACAACAATGAGCACCTTCCGGATAATCGCCCGATGATTGAACTACTGCAAGCTCATGTCGATGGCAACACGGATCCAATTGTCATACCTCCAATTGCCGCCAACAACTTTGAGCTAAAATCAGGCTTTATCCAGATGGTCTCCGCTCAACCATTCTTGGGACGAACCATTGATGATCCACACGACCACATCAAGAGATTTTTACAACTCACTAACACGGTCAAGTTCAATGGTGTTCCACAAGAGGTTATAAGGTTACAACTTTTTCCCTTTTCTTTAGAGGGACAAGCCCGACATTGGCTTGCTAAGGAACCGCCACAGAGTATTCTCTCGTGGACGGATTTGGAAACAAAGTTTATCAATTACTTTTTCCCACCCTCTCGTACTACCGCTTTGCGGAATGAGATCATAAATTTTGAACAAAAGTACGATGAGTCGTTCAGTGAATCTTGGGATCGTTTCAAAGATCTTTTAAGAAAATGCCCACAACATGGTTTTACCAAAGTACATCAAATTAATACTTTTTACAATGGTTTAAGCATGAGTGACCAAGATTCACTGAACAGTGCCTCGGGGGGTAATCTATTGGCTAAGACTTCCAATGCTGCTTGGGACATCATTGAGAATAAATCTCGTGTGCAAACCAAGAGTGTTAGGACCAATGTCGCTAGTGCTAGCACTAGTGACAGCGACAAGCGATTGGACAAAATCACTACGCTTCTTGAATCGCTTGTCACCCACACCGTCAGCAACAACAACAGCAACAACGCTAAAAACGCTCAAGTTAACGCTGTCAGCCAACCTTGTGAGATATGTGGTGGTCCTCACTCTTACACAACTTGTACTGCCACCCAAGACTACCCTGCTGAGAATGTGAATGCAGCATATGGCACCTATCCTCAACCCGCTAATCAAGCAAGACCTCAAGGTGACCGTAATTTGCTTAGCAACCGTTCTAACAATTATCTTTCCCCACCTGGTTTTCCTCCTACCAACCCAAACCAACAACCAAACCTCAATCGTCCTCCTCAACAACAACAACAACCTCGACAACCATGCATCCCACCTCACAAGCAGCAACAACCACCTCAACGAAACAACCAAGTCTACCAGCAACCTGCTTATCAACCACCCGCATACAATGCTCCTCCCAACCAACCCACCGCTCTTCACCAAGAAGTGGAAACTTATATGAGGACTAACGATATGATAGTGGGAAATCTTCAGAGAGAAGTGCTCAACCTGAAAGCAGACTTGGTCAAACAAGGAAACGATTTGAGAGCCGACATGAGAAACACGTTGGATAGCCAAACTAATGATCTGAGGAACATGATGGCTAGTTTCTTCCAAGGTAATCAACCCTCTTCTTCGGGTACTCTTCCGAGTAACACCGTTGCGAATCCAAGAGGGGAGATGAAAGCAATCACCACTCGAAGTGGAAAAGGTACCAAGGAACCCGAGCTTCCTATACCTCCACCGGTGGTTGTGACTAAGGAGAACGAGTCACCTGCTCCTATTCCTCATCCTTCTCCTTCCCCAATTTCTCTACCTCTTCCTTCTACCCCTCCTCCACCCAAGGATGTGAGTGATCCTATTCTTCCAAAGCCTTCCTCTTCTTCAAATATACCTTATCCTTCTAGGTTGAGGAAAGAGAAGCTTAAAAGCAAGGACGATATTCAGGTTTCAAACTTTCTTAAGATGTTTAAACAACTGAATTTCAATATCTCCTTCGCTGAGGCTCTCGCTCACATGCCTAAATATGCGAAAATGTTTAAAGATCTTCTGAGCGATAAGGAAAAGCTCATCGATATTGCCAACACCCAACTTAATGAGAATTGCTCTGCAGTGCTCTTAAGGAAATTGCCAACCAAGCTTGGTGATTCGGGTCGTTTCTTAATCCCTTGCAATTTCCCGAGAGTAGAGAATTGCATGGCCCTAGCCGATCTAGGTGCCAGTATTAATCTTATGCCTCTAAGCGTTTGGAAGCAATTATCTCTCCCAGAGCTAGTCCCCACCAAAATGACTTTGGAATTAGCCAACCGTACGGTTGCTTATCCAGTGGGGATAGCCGAAGACGTCATTGTAGGAGTCGACAAATTCACCTTTCCTGCTGATTTCGTTGTCGTCGACTACGAGATGGACCCTCGTGTGCCACTAATTGTTGGTCGTCCATTCCTGAGGACCGGTCGCACTCTCATCGATGTTGAAGTCGGTGAGCTTATCATGAGAGTGGGTGACGATAAAGTAGTCTTCAACATGGGAAAATTGTCTAAACAACCTTATTCCAACGAGAGTGTTAATTGTATTGACGTTCTGGATGAGGCTTGTGAAGCACACTTTATTGATGCTTGCAAAAGTATTCCTTCCTCTCTTCCCAATGTTGAGACCGTGTCCTCTATTGATTCATCGTTGTCTCTATTTGGAGATATTGATTTATTTTGGAACAATCTTGAAGATACCATGGGAGATGTGAATTTAGCTACTAATGATTCTCCCACCGATGGGGATGAAGACATGAATTTCTTTGACAATCTTCTAACCGAAGACAATCCTTCGCCTCCATCTCCCACGGTCATTGCTATCGATACTCCGACTTCGAATACGCCTCCCGTTGAAAATCCTCCGGATTTAGAGCTTAAGGAGTTGTCGCCCCATCTCGAGTATGTATTCCTTGAAGAAGAGAAGAAGTCACCAGTCATCATTGCTAAGGACCTGAAGGAAGACGAAAAAACTCGACTTGTCGCCGTATTGAAGAAGCATAAAACAGCTATTGCGTGGAAAATCTCTGATATTCGTGGAATTGATCCTCACTTCTGCACACACAAAATTCTCATGCAGGACGACTTTAAGCCCACAATTCAAAGCCAACGAAGGGTGAATCCAAAAATACATGAAGTCATCAAAACAGAGGTTATCAAACTTCTTGATGCGGGTATGATTTACCCTATTTCGGATTCCCCATGGGTTAGTCCAATCCATTGTGTGCCCAAGAAGGGCGGAATAACCGTTGTTCCCAATGAACACAACGAGTTGATTTCCACCCGTCTCGTCACTGGGTGGAGAGTTTGTATAGACTACCGCAAACTCAATGATGCCACGAGAAAGGATCATTTCCCTCTACCTTTTATGGACCAAATGCTTGAACGTTTAGCCGGTAATGAATATTACTGCTTTCTTGATGGTTTCTCAGGTTATTTCCAAATACCCATCGATCCCCAAGATCAAGAGAAGACGACATTCACTTGTCCCTATGGCACATTTGCTTACAAAGGAATGCCTTTTGGCTTATGTAATGCGCCCGGGACTTTCCAAAGGTGCATGTTAGCTATCTTCCATGACATGGTTGAACAAACCATGGAAGTCTTCATGGATGATTTCTCGGTCTTCGGGGATTCTTTCTCTTCTTGCCTGGCCAATTTGGAACGTATGCTTAAGCGGTGCGAAGACACTCGCCTTGTTCTGAATTGGGAAAAATTCCATTTTATGGTAAAAGAAGGCATCGTGCTGGGACATAAGATTTCTAAAGCCGGTCTTGAAGTAGACCGTGCTAAAGTCGATGTTATCGCCAAGTTGCCTCCACCTTCAACCGTGAAGGGTGTGAGAAGTTTTCTGGGTCATGCGGGCTTCTACCGTCGATTCATCAAAGATTTTTCTCAAATCGCTCGCCCGATGACCCACCTCTTGGAAAAAGATACTCCTTTTATCTTTTCCAAAGAGTGCCTTGAAGCCTTCAACTCGCTTAAGGATAAGCTAACTAAGGCACCCGTCTTGGTTACCCCTAATTGGGAGCTACCTTTCGAGCTGATGTGCGATGCTAGTGATTTTGCTATTGGAGCGGTTCTGGGACAAAGAGTGAACAAACACTTCCAACCAATCCATTACGCTAGCAAGACAATGACAGGGGCACAATTGCATTATACGACAACCGAAAAAGAGCTTTTAGCTGTTGTTTATGCCTTTGAAAAATTTCGCCCCTATCTTGTCCTTTCCACCACTATCGTGTATACCGATCATTCCGCGCTGAAGTACTTGTTGACAAAGCAAGATTCCAAACCAAGACTTCTTCGCTGGGTTTTGCTGCTCCAGGAATTTAAAATCGAAATTCGCGATAAAAAAGGAGCTGAAAACCTAGCCGCGGATCATCTCAGCAGACTTGAGGATCCATACCAAGGGGATCATCCAAACAAAGAAATCAATGATTCTTTTCCCTTGGAGACCTTAATGTCTATAAATTCGAATTCTGATGCAACCCCGTGGTTTGCGGACTTTGCAAACTACTTGGCGGGTGGAATTCTCAAGGAAGGGTTAACGTCTCAACAAAAGAAAAAGTTCTTCACCGACATTAAGACTTACTTTTGGGACGACCCTTACCTATTCAAACAATGTGCCGACCTGATTATTCGCCGATGTGTTGACGGACCGGCAGCTTCAGAAATCCTTGATGCTTGCCACAAAGGACCCACCGGTGGTCACTTTGGTCCCAACTACATCGCCAAAAAAGTGTTTGATTCGGGATTTTATTGGCCCTCCATATATCGTGACGCTCACGATATGGTTAAAAGATGTGATGTTTGCCAAAAACAAGGCACGATCACACATAAAGACGAGATGCCTCAGAATTTCATTCAAGAGTGTGAAATTTTTGATGTTTGGGGTATCGACTTTATGGGGCCATTCCCTTCTTCTAAAGGAAACAAATACATCCTTGTAGTCGTTGACTACGTTTCAAAGTGGGTTGAAGCCAAAGCTTTACCTACTAATGACGCAAGGGTGGTTTGTAACTTTTTGAAAGCTCTTTTCGCTAGATTCGGTGTGCCTCGTGCCATTATTAGTGATCGTGGGACTCATTTCTGCAATGACCAATTTGCTAGAGTCATGGCTAAGTACGGTGTAAACCATCGTCTTTCCACAGCCTACCACCCACAAACTAATGGCCAGGCCGAAATATCCAACCGAGGACTTAAGCGAATTTTGGAAAGAACCGTGGGAGAGCATCGTGCCTCATGGGCTGATAAACTTGATGATGCTTTGTGGGCTTTCCGTACTGCTTACAAGACCCCGATCGGCTGTACGCCTTATCGTCTTGTGTACGGGAAAGCGTGCCACCTCCCCATTGAATTGGAGCACAAGGCTTACTGGGCCTTGAAGTGGGCTAATTTTGATATTAACAAAGCCGGTGACCTACGCAAGATCCAACTCAATGAGCTGAATGAACTCCGTAATGAGGCTTATGAAAATTCTTTGATCTATAAGGAAAGGACTAAGCTCATTCACGATTCTAAGATTAAGAACCGAGAGTTCCATGTTGGAGACAAAGTCTTACTTTTTAACTCTCTGTTGAAAATCTTCTCCAGAAAGCTCAAATCTCGTTGGTCCGGCCCATTCACCATTGCCCAAATTTTTCCATATGGTACTCTCGAGCTCGCTCAACCTAATGGACCAAATTTTAAGGTGAATGGCCAACGAGTGAAGTTGTACTTTGGTGAGGACACCTCTCAGGAGGTGATTCCATCCCTCACCACGTTCCCCATGAACTAATTTTGGGTCGAGTCAGGCTCGTGACTCGGTTATCAAAAACAAGCGCTCCTCGGTAGGCTGCCCGAGTATCTATCCTTTTATATTTTAACCCCCTAAGTGTAGGGGAGCCTCTATAGGTCTTTCTCTTTTTATGGTGATGTGATTACAGGGATTAGTGCACTCTTGGAAACTTTGAAGAACCGTGCTCCCGTGTTATCCAAAATCCGGTTCTATCTCTCAACTATCGTGATTCAATTTTCTTCATACTCACATTTGAAATTGATCACTTTAGTCGTCTCTTCCTTAACTCGAGTTAACCAACGTGCACAATGTCATAAGTGTAGGGGAGACTTTTCCCACATGCTTAAACATTGAGGACAATGTTTATCTTAAGTATAGGGGGACTTCTATCGAAGTTTTAAGTGGACTTTTCCATGAAATGCCTTCATTTAACCAGTAAATCATCTTTTTCAACATTTTTCAAATTTTTAATTAACTTTGGCCAGTTAGTCGTAATTCTTAAATTTTTATCGTTGCTTTCATATGTATATATCCCGCAATAAAGTCAAAAATATTAATAAGCGGTGTAGCTAGTTTTGAAATCTTTGACATATTAGGCCCGTTGCGTTTATTTTGGCTCAACCCGAATAGACTTATCCAAGTTTATTCTAGCTAGTATCCTTAACCATGTAAACCTTAATTGGTTTATTAGGCTAAGTATCCACGAGTCTCATTACTTGAGATTTTAAATTGTGGAGGACGAGAAATGATAGAGTCAATTATAAGTCGGTATTCTTGCACAAACTCACTTGGTGTAATTATTTGCCTATTCTCCCATCACTTGCTAATAATTTATCTGCAATAAGTAAGGTCGTACGATTTGAAAAGTTACTTAGCTTCTAGCCTAAGATCGTTTAAAAGTTGCTCGGTAATGATAAGAGTTCATAGCCAAGGCATAACTTATGAAGCGGGGCGCGAAGATTGGCGAGTCCGAAAAGGCCCTAACAAGGCATGAGGACTCCATTTTATTGCTAAAGATCCAAGGTGATGTGAAAAGCATTATTCCCAAAGTCAATATGAAGGATCAAGACACACGACGAAAAGCAATCAACTCCCATAAAGATGATGGAGAAGTCTATCCGAAAAGACCCTAACAAGGTATGAGGATAAATAGATCCAAGTCCGAAAAGGAGGCGGATCGTTGTATCTCAAAATCCCAAATAGAGATTGAAGAAATAATCATGAAGTCGTGGTCAACAAAGTTGGAGTACCCCTCAAAAGTCTCCAAGTGAAGAAACTCTATGAACGATGAGAAGACCATTATCTCAAGCACGTCTCTCAAGATATGAAGTATGAAGTACATGCCAAATATCGGCCCGAGAAAGGTCTCAAATCGTGAACCGAGTTATGCCAAGATATGAACTTTTTGATATCCCGAGAAGCAGTTTTAAGAGATTTTGTCCTTTAGCTAACTATTGATCAAATCGTCCTACTTTGCTTTCAGCCTTAATAAACTATCGAAATAAGTCCAAAAATGCATCTTCATGATCAATTTAAGACAAAAATAAAATATAAGAGATACACCTAGGAATAAGGGAGTTTAAGCATTTAATTAAGCCATGTGTGTAAGTGTTTGAATTGCTAACTTATAATAACAATGATCTCGTTTTTAAGCTTAGTTTGAGGAACGTGAAACTTGAGGGTGATAAATCTTCGCAGCACCAAAGCCCTAATGTAAGTCCTTGGTTTCTTTGCAAGTTATTTCCATCATTTTGTTTACTTTAAAGTCTTAATTTCTTTTAGTACTTTAATTTTTGTTTAGTAGAATTTGAATAAGGCCAAGGTTGATTAATTATGAGAAAAGTGTAAAGTTGCTTTATCACTAAGCATTGCATGAGGGCATGGCAATGGTTAAGTGTAGGGGATTTGATAGGTGTGTAAACACCCATCCTTTTACCACTTAATTCTGGCTAAAACGAGACCAAAACACGTATTTAATATCATTTGTTTGGAATTATGCGTGGTTTTTGTGTTTATCGTGTTTTCAGAGCTAACCGGATGAATATTGAAGAAAACATGGGATTGTACGGGTTTTACCGAAGAAAAGGACTCAAGATAAAGTCTATTGTCCAAGAGATGCAAAAGATTTGAAGTCACTGGGCCTATTTGACGAAGAAAAGGACCAAAGATGGAAGATTTACATAAGTCGAAGAAACTCAAGTCTATTAAACGAAGAAATTTAAAGACGAGTTAAAATTAATCGACGACAAATCCCGAATCAGAATCGAAAACGTCGACTTTTCTGAAAAGACGAGAAGACAAGAAGAACGGGAGAAAGCCCACTCACCAACTAAAAGAAAAGGCTATATAAAGCCTCCCCTCACACACTTAGTGGTAGTTAGTTTTAGTTTTCTTCTCCCCCACTTTTCTCTCTTTTTAGTTCGTCCCATCACCAACACCACTAGGGTGTTTGGTGATCTTGATCTTTTAATTTTAATCTTGTAATTTTCATCTTTATTTTGTTATTGTTAAAACATCAATAATCAATACAAAGTCTTGTTTAATCTTTCCATTTCATCTTGTTCATCATCATCTTTATCTTCAAGTTCTTAAGTTCTTATTTTATTGAGTTTGATCTTCAAAAGTTGTTGGGATTTGTGTTTTTGTTAATGGGATTTGTAGTTTATGGTTAGTAGATGCTTTGTGTTTAGTTTTATTTTAGATTTGGTGAAAAACTTGGTGATTTCTGGATTAAAATTAGTTTTCCTTGTTCTTCGGGTAATATTACTGTATCTGTGTTCCCAGGTTCCGGATGAACACCAAATGTTCCGGATGAACACCAAATGTTCCGGATGAACACCTAAGTTCCGAATGAGTTTTGTTTCTGAATAGTTCCGAATGAGTCACAAACTTCCGAACGAACCACAAAGTTCCGGATGAGTTACAATCTTCCGAATGAACAGTAAGTTCCGGATGAATGTGTTTTAAAAAGTTTCGAATCAGTATAAAGTTTCGAACGAACTGAAATTTCCGGATGAACCTAATCTTCCGAATGAACCAAAGTTCCAGATGAGTCTAAAGTTCCGAATGAGTCACAAACTTCCGAACGAATCATTAAGTTCCGAATGAGTTACAATCTTCCGAATGAGCACTAAGTTCCGGATGAACAAAGTTCCGCATGAGTCTATAGTTCCGAATGAGTTTTAAGTTCCGGATGAAGCCAATCTTCCGAGTGAAAGTTCCGAATCAAGGTTAAAAAAGTTCCGAATCAATTTTTCTTTAGTGTTACTGTTCTACTGTTTTACTGTTTATATTTTAACTGTTATTTTAAACTTTAATTTCAGTTTTCATTTTAGTTTTAAGTTCAAGTTTTTTATAAATTGTCATTTAAGTAATTATCTTTGATTTAAGTTTTCATTTTAAGTTCGTTTTAACAATTAGTATATTAGAAAACCAAACCCTTTTATTTGGTAACCAAGAACAATCATTCCACTTAAGGCTGAGATCAATTCGAGAGGATATCGAGAGAGATTAATTAGAACCTAGTAAAATCCTTGTATCATTTTACTTGGGTGTTTATTGTTTTTTCTTGTTTCATAAGTGCTATTTGGTGTTTATCTGCAAGCTTTGAGGTTTGAATAACCATATTTCATCAAAAGGCCATAAAATCTGTTTAACTTGTTGTTTTTGACTAAAAATTTGGGGACACCTAGATCTAAGTTTAGACTATGGTTAACAAGGGCTAAATATTAGTTAATACAATCAGGGTAAGGGATTTAAGGGTTTGAAATTGAATTTGTGGTCATTTAGATCAGCAAAAGGTTTTTGGATATCACTTTGTTCATCAGTAATCTGTTTATGCTTGGATCTTGTTCTAATCTTTGAATCAGTGTGTTAAACAAGTTTATTTGTGCTTATTGGAGTTTATTATAGCTTGTGTATGCATCTGGTCCATTTTGGTTGGCTTATTCATGCTTAAACTGCTTATTTGTTCATAATCTGCTTATTTGCAAGTCTGGGACATATCTGGTGACTGTTTGCTTAATCTGTGCTAATTGGCTGAGTGGATTTGTGATTTCTTGCTTAAAATTGACTCCTTACAACTCAGTGGTTGTAAGGGTGCCCTTGTTATCCATTGAATCCAACTAGATCTCTCTAAATCTTCAAGTCAAATAGTCAAAGTAGTGGGAACTCCTTTCCCCTGCTGCTAGCCACTTCTAGTGTTAGTTTCAGTTTTGCTTATCAATAAGTTGTTCTAGCTTATTTTAACTTGCAACAACTTTAATTTTGTAATAGGTGTTCCTTATTTGACCCATTTGTTCATACTGGAGAATTTGGGTGGTTGACTTTTTAGCTTTGACTAGAAAACCAACTCCTTTGACTTTTACATAAGTGCTTATCAGCTTATTCTGCTTATTTGGCTTGGCTTATTGAACTTTTCTTGATTGATTTGTCTTATTTAAGTCATTTAGAGTCTTTTGCAAGTTGAATCAAGGTCTGAGGTGGTCTAGAACTCTAAGTCGACTATTTTGTCTTTTAGTGAATTTTTACTTTGCTTATTTCTGGCTTATTGAGTGTGCCTTTTCAAAATTTCTTTTCACAAATCTCTTAGGCATCTCAAAAGAAGGTTTGTGTCAATTTAGAGCTTATGGCATTGGCTTATAGCTTAATGGGCCAAAAAGCCCATTAAGAATAAGCTGTTGTACTATTAAGCTATGATAAGCTCACATTTAGCTTTTGGGCATTCCGACTTTTGTGTTTAGAATCGAATTTTAAGCTGGACTAGTGATTTTCAGCTTATTTGGTTATGTTTGAATTTATTGGGCCAAAAAGCCCATTTGTTTAGACTGTTTTTTATTTTAGCCCATTTGGGGGCCCATTAGGGGTATTTTAGTAATTTCACCTTCATTTTCTGTTTATTTAGGTTAAAATAAACTAGTTTGCAAGTTTTTAGAAAGTTTTATAATTTTTGGATTTTTAATATTATTTTATTATTAAACTTCATTTAATTTTTGCAACTTTTACAACTCTTAGATTAAGTTAGGATTTTTAAAACTCTTAGATTAATTTTCTCATCATTTTATTAATTTTTAGATATATTTTAATATTTTAATAGTTTTTAATCATTTAAAATAGTTTTCCTTAGTTTAAAGTTTATAAAAATAGTTTTTATTCTTATTTAGTCATTTTAGAGTTTTACAAAGTGAAAAATCTTTATTTGGGCTTTTTATTAATTATTTGGATTTTTAGGACTTTAATTAGCATTTAAAAATTAATATTTAATTAATTAAAAGGTTTGAAAAAGTTTTGATCATTTGTAAAGGGTTAAGTCCATATATTGGTAATGTACTATCCATCGTTTACACATCTAGGTAATGTACTATTTTTATTACTAATATGGCTATAAAAACCGGCTAATGTTTTCTAATATAGGTAATATCACCGGCTGATTTTCAGTTACACCCAAAAATTAACCGACACGTCATTTTTTTATTTTTTTTACTATGACATGGCATGCCACATTTATCTCATTTGCTTACTAGGATATAAATGTATATGTTTTATATATTTTTGGATCATTCACCCATCTCCAAAAAAACACACTTGATCTCTCTCTAACCTAATTTTTCCCCCAATTATGAACAAACCTTTAAAATAAAAATTAGTTTAATTAACTTAGCAAATCATTGAAGACTAATAAAGGTAATAATATAATTATCAATTACTTACACTACTCAATATAAAGCTATGGATTACACTACTCAATATAGTTATGGATCACATGCTTCTTGAGAGCAACAAAAGAGCGTATAATATACTTCACGAGCTTAACATCAAAAATTTCGACCATGATAGCACAAGATTTCAACAACTTTTATTCTGAAATTGTTATTATTTTATTCCACCGAGCAAACCTGAAACCACTCATCCCCGAACAAAACCCACATGATTGATCACCACCGGCGCCACCACTTACAACGACGATTTGCGGGGCACTTGTCTTCCTCCTGAAAAAAAAACAATCGGTTGAGGATGAAAGATTATTGTGCTAGTTCGTTTTGTTTGATGAACCAGTTATTGATCTACTTTAATTGTGAATCTTGTTGTACTTGTCTTGTGCTGGACAAAAAGACAATCGGAGTTTATACAATTCGGATTAGTATTAGATTTATGGAAATATATTTGGATTGAATCTGAAATCTATTTGTTAGATGGATTTTTAGATTTATAGTGCGTAGAGATTGAATGGTATTGTGAATAAATATGATTTGTTTCTTTTTCGCCGAACCTGTAGCTTTTCGTCGAAATCTGCTAGTGTCGTCGGAGAGAAGGTGAAGAAGATGATGTTTAATAAGTGTGTTTGGATAGGTGTTTATAAAGAGTGATGTGTAATAAATTAGTGATGTGTAATATCCAACTAAGAAAAAATGAAAAGGAAAATGACTTGTCAGTCATATTTTTGTTTTAAGTGACAACTAACCGGTCATATTAACTATAATAGAAAAGTATAGCCGGTATTTATATCGATATTAGTAATAAAAATAGTACGTTACCCAGATGTGTAAACGATGAATAGTACATTTCCAATATGGAAATTTTTTGGGAATTTTTAGAATTAATTTTTATTTTGTCACTTTTTACGGTTTTTCATTTTATCGTCGTAGTGTAATTTTAACGTATCCGTCATTCTCTCTTCTCATCTTTTCTTTCTTCATATTAATCCAAAATCATATCAAGTTATTCACACACATATACCTCCTTGGGAAACGAACTTATTTGGGTCATTAGTGCTTGATTTTCCTAAATCGACACTTAATACTTACCGCTATTTACGCTCTTTTCCTAAAGAGTAGTAAAACACTACAATCACCGACGGTTCCTTATCACTGGGTAACCGTGGAGTCAATAAAGAACCGCCCACGGTGGGTTGAGTTTGGTGATGAGGGAGGATTTTCTAATTCAGCAAATCCTATTTTTCTAGTCTAACTAATCATGGGGATATGCTAAGAAGCAAAGATAGACAAAGAAAACACACAAGAGCTCACCAAACAAGGTTTTGACCAAAATACATAGATTTTTTAATAAAATCAATGTAGGAGGTGTGTAGAACTAGACACAAGGTCATGACACAATGATCCTCCATGGTTCTCTTTTGTTCTTACTATATTTGAGTGACCCATACATATGAATTATGTAAGCTCATTATGAATAGCAAGAAGCTTTGAAAAATGTTTTTATATTGAATTAACAATGCAAAAACATTTCTCGACCATTTTTTCAAAAGCATTGAGAATTTTGAAAAAGAAGAGAAGTTTTCCAAAAAGAGTTTATTAAACTTAAGAACTCAAAGAAAGAAAAGACTCAAAAGATAATAATGCACAATTAAGGAATATGTTGCATTAAGCCTAGACCTAGACGCAAGTAATTAAAAGGTTCCCTCTTAAGTGGCTTAGTGAAGATATCGGCTAAGTTTTCTACCGAGGGTACCTTCTCTATCAAAATGTTCCCCTTTTGAACATTATCCCTAAGAAAATGGTGGCGAATCTCTATGTGCTTAGTTCGCGAATGTTGCACGGGATTCTTGCTAAGGTCTATTGCACCCTTGTTGTCGCACATGATGGGAACATCATCAAGAGAAATCTCGTAATCAACAAGAGCTTGCTTCATCCATAGAACTTGTTGACAAGCTTTACCGGCGCTCACATACTCGGCTTCCATGGTGGATATAGCAAGAGCGGTTTGTTTCTTGGAGAACCAAGAAGTTAAACAACAACCCATGAAGGTACAAACTCCACCTACTGCTTTTCCGGTCCACATAGTCTCCTGCATGATCCGAGTCCGCGTAGAAAATGGTTTCTACGTCGGTCCCTTTAGGATACCATAATCCTAAATGTATAGTGCCCTTAATGTATCATAAGATACGCTTAACCGCTTCAAGGTGAGAGGTTTTGGGAGCCTCTTGGAAGCGAGCACAAAGGCAAACACTAAACATGATATCCGGTCGACTTGCCGTTAGGTACAACAAACTACCAATCATACCTCTATATTTGGTGTTGTCTACCGACTCACAATCATCATCTACGGTGAGTTTAGTATCCGAGGCCATAGGGGTCTTCATTGGTCTAGAGTCTTCTAATCCAAATTTCTTTAGCATTTCTTTAACATACTTGGATTGATTAAAGAAAATACCATCGTCCATTTGTTTAATTTGGAGTCCTAAAAAGAAGTTAAGTTCTCCCATCATGCTCATTTCAAACTCGTCATGCATGATTTTGGCAAAGTCATCACACAATGATTGACAAGTTGAACCAAATATAATGTCATCAACATATATTTGTACGATTATGAGATGATAACCTTTCTTCTTTGTAAAGAGTGCATTATCTACCATCCTCATGGTATACTCATGTTTTATAAGAAACGCTTTAAGTCTATCATACCAAGCTTTGGGTGCTTGTTTGAGACCATAAGGAGCTTTCTTAAGCTTGTAGACATGATCCGGTTTCTAAAAATCAATGAAGCCAGGAGGTTGAGCCACATATACCTCCTCATTGATCAAACCGTTAAGAAATGCACTCTTTACATCCATTTGTTGTAGCTTAAAGTCTAAAGCACAAGCGTAAGCAAAGAGGATTCTAATGGATTCTAATCTAGCAACGGGTGCGTATGTCTCGTCATAATCAATACCTTCTTGTTGATTATAGCCTTGAGCTATAAGTCTAGCCTTGTTACGAGACACAACACCATTCTCATCTAACGTATTCCTATATACCCATTTGGTTCCTATGATGGTCAAACTTCTTGGCGAAGGAACAAGTTCCCAAACGTCATTAGCAATAAATTGATTCAATTCTTCTTGCATAGCGATGACCCAACTCTCATCCATCAAAGCTTCTTAAACATTCTTTGGTTCAATCAAAGAGACGAAACAAAAGAAGTTACTTTGATTTTGGACTTGAGATCTTAGGGTCCTTTGATTTAATTCGCCTATGACGTTATCAAGAGCATGATCCTTAGACTCCTTAATGTTTACTCCCTTTTCAACACTAAGGTCTTCAACTCCTATGTTTTTAACATCTTTGGCATTAACTATGTCTATTTCATCTAAGTCATCATCTACCAAAGGTGGTGTCTTAGATGAAGGTGGGGTTTCATCAAATGTCACGTTAAGTGATTCTACAATTACACCCGAGGTTCTATTGAGGACTATGTAGGCTTTGCTAGTTTGAGAATAACCTAAAAAGATACCTTCGTAAGACTTTGGGTCAAACTTAGTAAGGTAGTCTTTGGTGTTGAGAATGAAGCACTTGCTTCCAAACATCCTAAAGTATTCCAATGAGGGCTTCTTACATTTAAGATCTCATAGGGGGTCATTCCTATAAAAGGTCAAATAAGAATTCGGTTGAGAATGTAAGTCGATGTGTCCACAGCATTGCACAAAAATTTTTGAGGCAAATATTGCTCATTTAACATCATCCTACTCATCTCTTAGATGGTCCTATTCTTCCTTTCAACTACCCCATTTGATTGTGGAGTGCGAGGAGCCGAGAAGTTATGGGTAATACCATGAGCTTCACAAAAGGCACCAAATTGCACTTCATTATCAAATTCCCTACCGTAATCCGTCCTAATAGAGACAATTGAACATCCTAGTTGATTTTGAATTCTTTGACTAAATGTTTCAAAGTGATCGAAAGCTTCATTCTTAGATGCCAAAAATCTAGTCTAAGTGAATCTAGAATAGTCGTCAACTATAACTAGGGTATAAAGGTTACCTCCATAACTCCGTATGGCGGAAGGTCCAAAGAGATCCATATGTAGGAGCTCTAAACACCGAGAGGTCGAAACCAAATTCTTGGCTTTGTGACTAGAGTGAACTTGCTTCCCAATTTTTAAAGCATCTCAAAAGTGACTATCAAACTTCATCTTGGGGAGGTGTCTTACCAACTCATTAGAGACTAAAGATTGAATTAAACGCATATTAGCGTGACCTAATCTCCTATGCCAAAGAGTAGAACTATCATCTAAAGTCGCTAAACATAAGTTGTCCTTTGACTTCCTATTAACCTTCATGACATAAAGCCCATGCTTTCTAACACCTTTTCGAATGACTTTTCCATCTTTTACGATTTCACTGTCATATTCCGAAAAGATGACCTTACACTTATTGTCACAAATTTCACCTATACTTAGAAGGTTAAAACCTAAGTTATCTATGTGCTCTACGTTTTCTATAGTCATAGAGTCAAGAGAGACCGTACCTTTGCCAATGATATTACCACGTCTATTACTAGCGAATGTAACGTGTAGGATATGTAAATCTTGCTTATGTTTTAGAGAGAGAAAGAGATAGAGAGATGATGGAGTTCACACACTTCTAGAGAGAGAAAATGAAAGATTACTATTTGTAAATTATGAAAACCACCAACCTCTCCATCTAAGGAGAGGGTTTATATACCCAAGCCCATGTCATGGGCTTGCGCTTACATTTGGCCGCCGACCCATACAACTTTTGGGCTCGGTTTGGGCTTTGTTTAATAAGTGTAAATAGCTAAACTACGAGTTATTACATGGACTATTGTTGGAGTGACCGATCCTTCTTAATACGTAAAACGTATTTCCAACAATCTCCCCCTAAGGGAGGTCACTCCAAACAAGGGCGTTACCCAAGTTACAATAATAAAATAAACCTAACATACTATGCTTGTCTTGAGCTCATAGTCTTCGTCCTTCTTTTCTTTTTCTTTTCTGGTGAACATGCTGATGTGATCATTGATATCAATCTTGAGCATTAATCTCTTGCCTTGAGCTTGTGCATCCATCACTTGTGATCTTAGCCTCTTCGTGACTTCATGTCCCACATACTTATACCTTCGTAATTCTTGAGAGCTTCAGAGTTCGATACAGCGAAAGACTTAACTTTTAGGCTTCCTTGAATTATATTAGGTATTAAGTGCATAAAGTATAAGCATGCGGGGACGACTTCTTCTCGGATTCTGCAACGCCACCGTCTTCAAATGCCGCAACATAAGTAGACACGAACGAAATGGCTTTGAACATTTCATTCTAATTCGGTAGCATTTTACTTGTGGCAGGTTGATTTAATTGAAAGTCTCCTTGACAAGATTTCGCGGGTAAACCCGTTCTCTTTACTCGACCATCTAAAGCTGACTGCGAACGTAAAGAGTAAATCATTTGGATAAAATTATCCGCATGATTGAAGCCGTCAGTTCTGATTCCTGGAACAAGTTTGATTCATTAAAGAATCGCACCATCGTTGCTTTCCAGTTGTCACGAGCTTGATTCATATTGAATCTTGCAAGTTACCTACCAAGTGCTGTTTAAGGTTAACACTAGAAAGATTTCCACTCATCACTGTGAACACTAAGGTATCACTCTGAGTGTTCTGGCAAGATCACTTAGATATTGCGTAGATGACTGGAACGTGTTTAAGTTCAGCTAAGAATTAAACCACTGTTGCTTTCCAGTTGTCACAAGTTTGATTCATAAAGAATCGCACAAGGAATTATGAAAGTGTGTCCTAATGAGATAACTGATGATCTCAAATGGCTCTAGACTCGATCGTGCATTTTGGATTTTAGTGATCGGAGGCTGGAGAGGAGTGCCACCATTTCAATACCAATTTATTCGGAGTGAATAAATCGATAGATAACGTGTTGTCTCCGCGTGATTAAAACAAATATCTTTTAAGAGATATCTGAGTTAGCTGGGATGGGTTGTGCATTGCATCACTAAGTCCATGATGTCTATCTTCAATATCAAGAATCATTAAAAATGATCTCAATAGCATATGTATTGACCCGATTTCTGCCTAAGGTTGTAAGGAGGGCTTCTTTCTTTACACCCTTTATCTTTACAATTTTTTTTCATTCTTCAACCCCTTCAATGGTTACCAATATGTCATAACTATCACCTTGTTGTGATTGTTCCAGTGCTAACTTAAGTACTTGGTCGGCATTCAGCTACGTTCACAATTTTTCTCCATCTTTCCTAAGGACTACTATTTCTAGCTATGGAATGTCATTGGGAAGATTCCTCCGGTTTTGGAAGAATGATAGGACTTAACCTATCCTACCATCCTTATGTCACCACAATCTTCATCGTCGTGAATTAAGATGTTGTGGTAAGTATACGTCACCATGAAATCCATTTTGAATTTCAAATCCGTTTTGCTCCCCCTTAACATATGCCACGATATTCGAAAACATTTTGCACATGTCGGGATGAGCCATCACGTTAAGTCAAACCATTTTTGATAATTTCCCATATTAAATCACATTTTCTCCCCTATATTAAAAGTATTAACCTAATTGATGTTTTTAGTATCAATTGATTTAATGAAGTTTTAACAAAGGTTTTGGGAAGAAAAATGCAAGTCCGTTTTATCTTCATGATACCAAATGTATGAGATATGATACCGACTTGTAACATGATCACATATTCACCATATTAGAAAAAATTGACAAGGTTGGACCTGATTGATGAGAACATCATATGATAAGATCAAATGGTTCTTGTTCACGAATGTTGGTTGCCTCGTCACGTCTGAAGTCATCTCTTGACACCACGTGTACGATTGGTATTGCTGTCTTGACACCAATTAGTGAGCTTGGCACTTTCAGCATCGAAGCTTCTGAATGCTTGACAATTGCTCCCCCTCAATTGTTGACCCGTTTTCTATTGAAAGAGCTTTAGTCGTCGGTTGAGTAGTCGCATCGTCGAGTATGTAGATACCAATTGACAAATCTTTGGTTTGTGGAGATGATAACTTCATAAAAAACAAGACTTCTCTTGTTTTAACAAATAAATGCACTGAAGCGTACATATATCCGTGTTAGACCAAGTTATAAAGTAAACTTGATCCCTTACAAGGTTTTAAAGTAAACCTTGCCCGAGAAAATTAATTCCCGTTGTGAGCCAAAGCTTTCATAAGAAATACTTGGCTTTAATGCGAAAACCGGGTTGCAGTCTGAAATAACTGCAAGCCATATGGGCATGTTTTATGAAATATTTACAACTTTTATACGAACTCTATTTATGGCGCCGTATCAATATTAATCGACATTTCTAAGGCCATAAATATTATCGTACCAAAAGACATGCCTTTGAAAAATAAAGTAAAAATATTTTTGGATTTTTCTTAATTTTAAATTTTTATGGTTTTTATATGGTTTTATATTTTTCTATTTTGCTTTTGTGGATAAAAATATAAACAATATATACGAATGATCACCAAGGATACGTAAAATAGTTTACCACCACTATTCTTTCGCTTCATATGCCAGTTCCTTTAGAGTCTCAGGTGAGAAAGTTCTCATTCCTAGCTTGTCGGCCAAAAATTCAATTCGAGCGCGATCTAAAGCCTTCGTGAAAATATCCGCCAATTGATACTCAGATCGGACAAAGTAAAGCTCGATTACTCCATTTTCCACTTGCTCCTTGATGAAGTGGTAGCGAATGTCAATGTGCTTCGACCGGGAGAATTGAACGTTGTTGCAACATAAGGCAATTGCACTCTTGTTATCACAGTACATCGGAATTTTGTTGAAACCTAGACCATAGTCGATTAATTTCGATCTCATCCGAAGAATTTGAGCACAGCAACCGGACATAGCTATGTATTCTGCTTCCGTACTTGAAATTGCAGCGCTTTTCTGCCTTTTAGATGCCCAACTGATTAGTCGATTTCCTAGAAGTTGCAAAGTTCCACTCGTGCTACGCCTTGTATCTTGACAACCTACGTGATCCGCATCTGTATATGCCATTAGTGCAATAGAAGAATCCTTCGAATACCAAAGTCCCAGATTAATGGTTCCTTTAAGATATTGAAAGATCCGTTTAACAGTAGCTAAGTGTAACTCAGTAGGCCTAGCTTGATACCGAGCACACATGCATATAGCAAACTGAAGATCAGGTCGACTAGCTGTGATATATAGAAGAGTACCTATCATTCTACGATACAGTGTCGGATCAACGGCAACTCCATGTGGATCTGCATCAAGCTTAGTTCGTTCCACCATTGGAGTATCCACGGGGTCGCAAGATTCCATCTTATATTTCTTAAGAGATTCAAGGGCATACTTGGATTTATTGATAAAGATGCCTCTGGGACTCTGAGATATCTGAAGACCTAAGAAGAATGATACCTTGCCTATCATTGACATCTTAAACTTGGAAGACATGAGTTTCCCAAACTCGTCGGATAAGGTTTGGGTCGAGGCTGCAAATATAATATCATCAACATATATTTGTATCATAATCATATCTTTACCTCGTTTTTGAATGAGCAACGTGGGATCCACCTTGCCTTTAGCGAAGCCTTGCGTAATGAGGAATTGTGATAATAGATCATACCATGCGCGTGGAGCTTGCTTCAAGCCATAGAGAGCCTTCTTAAGCTTGTACACATGATTAGGATATTGAGGATTCACAAAACCATCCGGTTGTTGGACATAGACCTCTTCCTTGATTTCACCATTCAGAAATGCCGTCTTCACATCCATCTGATAGACGATCATATTCATGTGGGCTGCATAAGCGAGGAATAGTCTGATAGCTTCCAAACGGGCAACAGGTGCAAAGGGTTCCATAAAGTCGATGCCCAATAATTGCTTGTATCCACGAGCTACTAGTCGAGCTTTGTTCTACAATATTCCGCCTAACTCATCGAGTTTCACCTTGTAAACCCATTTCAAAGTGAGTAATTGCACTTGATACGGGCATGGGAAAAGTTCCCATACTTCAAGATGTATAAATTCATTAAGTTCTTCTTGCATAGCTTCTATCCAACAGGATTGAGTAAAAGCTTCTTGCCATGTCTTAGGTTCAACTTCAGTGAGAAAAGCATCAAAATGACAAAACATTGCATTTTCTTATAACTGACTTCGTGTGGATACCGGACGATTAGGGTCACCAATAATAGAATCTATAGGATGATCCTTTGTCCACTTGCTGTCATGTTCACCAATCCGTAGATTGGAGTAAATCGTAGTAGGAGCTTCCTCTGAGGTGGACGAACCGGCTTGATTAGGGTCGGGAATTGGTACACCAAATAATGGAAGTTCACGCATTTGAGCGAATTCCAAATCGTGATCATCATCATCCTCTTCATCATCAATAGGCATGACATGGGTAGTTGATTTGGGTGTTGGTTGAGAATTACTAGTTGATGGTATATCTTGACCAATTGTAGGTGCAGACGTATCAGATTGTGTTACGGTTGCTGGAGCGACAACTTCGGTTACCGGAGCTATTACCTCAGGTTCTGGAGCAACAATACTTTGAGGAGTAAATAATTCATCAAAGAACGGTTGAAACAACGTATCTCATTCAGTCCTATAAGGAGGTGTAAATGATGATGAAGTAGGGTTGTTTGGGACAAGACCAGAACTATTTTTATTGGGTCCCATTTCATGAAGTACGGGTTCAGAGCTGATTTGCTCAGAAGCCATTGCTGTCAGCTCATCAAAATCAACATTCATAGTTTCGAGGATCTTACGAGACTTACGGTTGTAGATTCGGTAAGCCTTCTTTGCGGGTGCATAACCAATGAAAATACCAATATCAGCCTTTGGTTGAAGGTTTCCCAAATTCTCACCATCATTATTTGGATAGCAAAGAGAACCAAATACACGAAGATATGATAAATCTGGTACTTTTCCATGGAGAAGCTCATAAGGTGTTTTACCATGGCGTTTACGAATTAGTGACCAGTTTTGGGTGTACACTGCTGTAGATACTGCTTCTGCCCATAAAAACAATGGAGCCTTTGCGTAAATTAACATCGTTCGAGCAGCTTCCATAAGTGTGCGATTTTGCCTTTCAACGACACCGTTTTGTTATGGAGTGCGTGCAACGGATGTTTCATGAGATATGCCAAATTCTTCATAATAATCACGCAAGATTTGATTCACAAATTCGGTTCCATTATATGTACGAATGCGTCGGACAGTAGTGTTGAGACGCACTTGAATCATCTTGAGAAATCCGATGATGAATTTAGGTGCCTCATTTTTTGTTGTAAGAAATTTCACCCATGTAAATCGAGAGTAATCATCGACAATTACGAGGATGTACTTTTTGCCACTAAGACTTTCAACACGCATTGGCCCATAAAGATCCACATGCAACAAATAAAGTTTCTCTTGGTTGGTGTCTTCCGTCTTGGGTTTGTATGATTTCTTAGTGCTTTTCCCCATTGTACACGCGGAACACAAATGATCCTTGTGAAATGAAAGTTTAGGAAGACCACGAACAAGTTCGTTTTTCGCCAAGTGATTAATAGCGTCAAAGTTAAGATGAGATAACCGTCGATGCCATAACCATGACTTAGTCTTCGATGCTTTGGAGAGAAGACATACGGGAGAAGCGGCCATCATGTCTTGTAGAAACAAAGTATACAAATTATTCCCTCGAGTACCTTTCAATAAATCAACCCCTTCCAAATTACGAATGAAGCAGGTATGCTCTCGAAAAGCAACTTCTAGGTTTGCATCACAAAATTGTCCCACAGAAAATAAGTTGTGACCGAGACCTTCCACATAATACACTCTTGAAATGATAACATTCCCAATATGATATTCACCATAACCCATTATCTTTGCAATATGATCATTTCCAAATCGAACCGTACCAAGAAACTTGCTAACGAAATTTCTGAGCTAAGAGCGATCTCCGGTCATATGCTTGGAGCAACCAGAGTCCAAATACCAGAGAACAATTTGGACCACCTGTTTTCAATAACAACAGTAGACAATGCATTGGAAACTATTGGTTCCGGAGTGTTAGCAGATAGAGATATAAGATTATCAGAATTGCTAGCATTTATGAGACCCTTAGATTTCCTGCGTTTTCTAATGTGAGTTTTAGCACTAACAGGTTTTACTTTTCCAACTTTCTTAGGTTTTGGATTATTCGCGGGCACTAAAGTGGGAGTAGACCTATTTAAAGGGCACTTGATTCCTACAGTAGTGTCAGTGTTCCTAGTTAAAGGACACGCTTTTGTTTTGGTAGCCTTGGTACTCCTAGTTAAAGGGCACGCTTTCTTCGCTTTAGTGGGAGTGATCCTAGTTAAAGGTCACATATTTCCTACTATAGTGAAAGTTCTATCAGTGGGACGCCACATCCAACCAACTTGGATTAACACTTTCCCAGTCAGTTTCCATTCTAATCCATTTTTCCGGGCATTCATCTCATTCACATGGTCAATAAGACAAGAATCATGACGACTAGAAAACATACATTCATTGCAATTCCAACATTTCAAATTAGAATTCACAGTAGGCTTAGAACGCTGCACAACCGCACAGCCTTTAGGTTTAGCTACATGATTCTTTTTATTAAAAACAGAAATAACATTCCTAGGATAGGCTTCTACTTTCTTCTTCTCTTGACTACTAGATGGGGGCAAGATCCTATCATTCTTCTTGTTTCTTTTAAGCTTAGATCTTTGAGCCTTAGTAGTGGTGATTACTCTTGTAGAAGGCAACGCAGGAATATTAGAAGCTGGTTTTGATTTTGCTTTATATTTAGTGACCAAATTTTGAGATGGTTTAGTCATAGGACCCTTATTAAATGGTGTGACAGCTATAAGGTTCCTTTTGATTGCACTAGAGGACGATGTTGAGACAGTGGCTGCGTTATGCACAACATTCTTACCTTTTAGAGTACGAAGTGTTTCCTTTAACTCAGCCAAGGCCAGATTTTTATCACAAATTTGTTCCCTCAAATCAGATATTTCCACCGACTTTCGATTCAATTGTTCAATCAATGATTGATTCTGTGCAGTGGTATCAGCACATGCGGGCTGTACTGAATCGAAGAGTCGTGTATCTTTCTGTTTTAAGTTATCAACTTTGGACAAAATCTTAGAAACTCGATTATCTAGATCAAGCTTAAAATTCTCAGCGGCCTCAAGTACGTTCACATAGTTAAGCTCCTTAGATTTCTCTATGTCTATCGGCAAAGATTTAGCAACTTTGTCACTTGGCTGACGCTGTTTTGATTGTAAATTCAATCGAAAATTCTTTTCAAAGTTTGCATCATCAATATTAACACCTTCGAATGACATTTCAAAGATTTCTTGAATAAATTGTTGCTTGCATTCAAGCGAAATACAATGTGTTTGAATCTCATCAAAACGTTTTGAAAGCGAAGAATATGAATCTTGAAGCTTTAAAAATTCAGCGTCAGATTCGTGACAAGTACTATCTACCACATTATCCACAGATTCAACATTATGCACAATAGAATCATTATCAACACTTTTATTCACACAGACGGAAACTATATCATGAGACATCACTTGCTTCAGAAGCTGATCATTTTGGCGTGAAACCTGTTCTATTTCAAGTAAACTGTTTTCATAAGCATCATCCATTTCATTGAAAACACGTTTAACTTCTTCTATTTCCAAACGCAAATCTTGATCAAGATTACTAAGACAGGCTTTAACATTCTTTACAAACGGAACAATTTCATCTTGGAACGCATCTCTAGTGTGCTCAAAGTTCCATTCACCTTCCGTTATGGTCGTGGCCGTCGTACGTTCCAATATGACCTTGTCAAAATCGGCTAAGTGTTGGTGTACCACTTTTAAGTTAACGGACGCCTTACTTACCGGTTGAAGTAACTTCGTTAAATCCGTTTTGACGAGTGTAGGAGACGTACTAGGAGGGTTTTCATTTGACAAACTTTGGGGCACAAGAACTGTTAGTTCAGATTCCTTTTGTAAGCGAATACGTGTCTTTTTAGAAAGTTGATCTTTATTATGCTTATCATAATCAATCGTATGGAATTTTGAAAACATTTTAGAATGAGTTTCTTCCATAAGTGACTGTGTCTCCTTAGAACTACATACATAAGGTGCTTCTTTCGATTTTTCAATTATGGTCATATCATAAAGACACGGAATATATTCCTGAGCTTGTTTTGCATAACCGAGATTAGGTGGTAAATCTTGAAGACGTTTCAGTTCGAGTTCTTTAAATGACTTAGTCAAAAGATGAACCTTTTCTGTGGAAGCGTATTGTTTTAAAAGCTGTTGTTCCTTGAATTTAAGAAGTTAGGTAGCATTAATTTCTGATTCAAACTTTTTAGACTAGAGAGTTTCGAAATCCAATTTAAGCTTCTGAAGATCATTAACAATCGACTCTTTTGCTTTTCATTCATTGGAAAGATTAGCTTTTAATGATTCTATTTCTTTCAATTGTTCAATCTTTTCAAAACGAAATTGGTCAAATTCAGAACATGTTATTTTCTCTGCTTGACGGACCATTTCAAAAGTTTTTACCTTTTCTTTATGCAACGCAAGCTCAGCAGTTAGGGTGGAATTCGTATCTACGGACTGTCTAAGAGCCATATGCATTTGATCAATAATATGTTTAGGCACCATGACCAAATCATGTTGAGCATAAGATTCCATACCCGTCGTAGAATTTGGTTGAGGTTCACTCAAATGTGTAGGATTGGGTACCACATCATTTGAGTTACTAGTTCCCGAATGCTGTTCGAGGTTGTCATTTTCATGCCCAACTTGATGTGGGTTATAATCATTACCAAGATTGGTTGTGTTGGGTACCTCACTGACGACATCAGAACCGTAGTGAGAGAGATTAGCAACGAGAGCAGCTTGGGCATAGTGAATGTCATCACAATCTGAATCATATGCGTCAAGATCATCTGCTTGATAAGCTGCATTAGAAGTGGAAACGACTGCAATGCCTTCAGTATCTGCTGCCTCTGGGTCTGCAAGAAATGCTAACTCCTCTGAATCCAAAATATTTCCCTTAGACTGAGCATCAACCAAATACATTTTCTCACGAAACCACACTTCATCCCTTCTCCTCTTCGGCTGAGTGCATTGCCTAGCCATATGACCTTGTCCTCGGCAATTGTAGCAAGTCATAACCTTTTGAGGACCAATGGGGCTTCCATTTCCATTAGCTTGAGAATTCACAGCGTGAGCATTCACAGTCCTTGTAGGAGGTCCATATGAATTTTGCCTTCCCTGAATAGGTTGCACTGTTACTTGACCATCTTGAACAGTAGCTTGTTGTCGAGGATTTGAAGAGGTGCGGAGCTGATTGTTTGTTGGTGGAAATCCTCTAGTTGCAACAAGTTTTGACAAGTAGGCAGTGTGATGGTTTAGAACATCAGCTGGCGTATCATTTGGAGTAAAGATCGGTGCTTGGATTGGTGGAAGTTCATTGGAGTAGATAGCTTGTGCTGGTTGTGCTTCAATTGGAAAGTATCCTTGCTGAGGAGTATAGCCTATTGGAGAAGTGTTGGCTTGTGATGGTGATGTCTGATATGGAGGTTGTTGTGGAAAAGATTGTTGATGAACACTTTGTTGAAATGCTTGCTGTGGCATCATTGGTGGTTGATAACATGGTTGTTGTGGTTGCTGATAGGTGTGTGGTGGTGGCTGATGCAAGTATGATGGTTGTTGATAAGTATAAGCCATGTTTTGTTGAGAAGCATACATGGCAAGTGGATCATGAACTTGAGTTGTATACAACCGAGCCTCGATCACATGGCATTCGTGTTGTTGAAGAAAAGCTTGAAGTTGATCCACATTGGTGTTATGCAAGTCCTTAGCCAATTTAACATCTGTCACGTACTTTTTCCATTCTGAAGGAAGAGTGTTCAAATACTTGGTGTTCAATTGAAACGTAGGAATTGTCATGCCATATATATTGAGCTCATTCAACAATAGGGTAAATCTCATATAGTAATCATTGAGAGTCTCCCCTGGGACATAGGCAAACTTATCAAAGTATCATAAAGCTTACACTCACGTTCTTGTTTAGTTAACGAGGTGCCTTGCATTAGAACACGAATTCCATCCCATAACTCTTTGGAAACTTTATGATTGCTGACGAGTTTGTAGACATCTGGAGGAAGGGCTTGGAGAATGATGTTTGTAGCATACTTATCACATTAATCTTGAATCTTCATATCTCCAGTCAATTCACCCGTTGTGCGAAGACGAGTAGTCGTACCTTCCGTCACTTGGAGATATGTAAATCTTGTTTATGTTTTAGAGAGAGAAAGAGATAGAGAGATGATGGAGTTCACACACTTCTAGAGAGAGAAAATGAAAGATTACTATGTGTAAATTATGAAAACCACAACCCTCTCCATCTAAGAAGAGGGTTTATATACCCAAGCCCATGTCATGGGCTTAGGCTTACATTTGGCCGACGGCCCATACAACTTATGGGCTCGGTTTGGGCTTTGTTTAATAAGTGTAAATAACTAAATTACGAGCTATTACATAGACTACTGTTGGAGTGACCGATCCTTCTTAATACGTAAAACGTATTTCCAACATAATGTTACCTCCATCATATGCTTTGTAGTGTGAGAAAAAACTTTGATTACCCGTCATGTGTTTAGAACAACCACTATCCTTAATCCACTCGTCGGGCTCTAGATCGATTCCCAAGCATATCTAGGTAACAACACACAAGATCAAACATTTGGTCCCCAATATCTCATGGGTCCAAAATTGTTAGTTCCAAACATCCCTTGCATTTGGTTGGGATGCATGAATGAAGGAGACATTCCCAATGGGGAAAAGTATTGTTGAAAATTATTCCAATTCATATGGCCATTTTGTTGTCCATAGTTTCTCCTAGGTGTCTTTGATCTTGATCTAGTATTATTATTATTCCTCCTAGGTGTTGGGGTTTTACTCCTAGGTCGTGGTATAGCATGATCATATCTTTTTGGCGTGGGTGTTCTACTTCTAGGTTTAGATTCATTTCGTACTCTTGGAGGAGTAGATGTTTGTCTAGATAAGTTTCTAGTTCCCATTAGAGGTTTACTCAAGGGCTTGTAGAATTTATCTTGAGTAGGCTTTTGCATTATAGGTACTTTGACCTTGTTAATAAGAATATGTCTTAGTCCTTCACCTAAAACTGACTTTTTCAGAAAGTTCAAGATTTTCACAAAAATCATCTTCTGGCCGCGGTTCCATATCTCCATCGGCGGTTCCATAGCGATAAGGAACTGCCCCATATATTGGAGCACCACGTGCAGGGGACTGTTTTTCTGAAAACCTAACTTGTTTTGGTTCACTAGTGGATGCTCCATTAGTGTTATATCCTAACCTAAGTTTTTCCTTAGAATGAATTTGTTTGTTTAACATATCATCAAGAGTATTAGTACCTCTCATGAACTTTTCAAGTCTAATGGAGGTGCTCTTAAGGTTTTCATATTCTTTCCTAAGGTTTTCACATTTTAAGCATCCAAGGTCTATTTCTTTATTTTTCTCAAGCTTAGCTAATTTTTCTTTTAGCTCACTAATCTCGCTTTCAAGCTTAGTTCTAGTAGATTTTAGCACTTTGTTCTTTTCAATAAATTTTGGACTAAGCTTATGCAAGTTATTGTATTGTCCTTCTAATTCACTATCATCTTGAGAAGAACTATTATTGCTATAATACTCGGTTTCGAAAAGTACCTCTTTAGAAGTGTAAGCCATGAGACACTTTTCATCTTTGGGGTTGTCATCAACATCTTCACCGCTATCGCTCCATGAACCTCCAACGAACGCCGTGTGGTTCTTGTCGTGTGAAGTCTTAGGACAATCACCAATGAAATGATTTGGATCACCACATCTAAAGCATTTCCTATCACCTTTATCGTCTTTGGCAAATCGGTTTTTGGGGAACGGTTTCTTGTTGTTGTTTGGTTGCCTCACGTATTGACCTTGTCTTTTGAAGAACTTCTTAAAGTCTCTAACCGCCAAGCCATATTCCTCATCATCACTATCCGAGGAACTTTCATGATCACTTTGTTCCTTCTTGGCTTTAAGTGCAAGAGACTTTCTTTCACTCTTAGTTTTCACCATTTCCGAGTCCTTCAAAATTATCATCTCATGAACCTTCAAGTTACTAATGAGTTCATCGAGTGATAATTTGGCGAGATCCTTTGATTCTTCAATTTCCGTGACTTTAGCTCTCCATTTTGGATGCAACACCCTAAGAAACTTCCTAACATTGTTCTTGCTAGAAAAACCTTCATCAAGTGCTTTTAGACTAGTAATAATAGTTTTAAATCTAGCAAATGCACTATCTATGGTTCATCTTCTAAGATGACAAATTGTTCATATTGTTGAACAAGAAGATCGATTTTACTTTCTTTGACTTGGCTATTACCTTGGTGGGTTACTAAAAGAGTATTCCAAATGTCTTTAGCGGTTTCACACATAAAAATGTACTCTTTCTTTGGTAAAGCATTATAAATCACCATTTTAGCCTCATTATTTTTAGCAAGTTTTCTTTTAGTATCATCATTAGCTTTATCAAAAGTAACTATCTCCTTACTTTTAGAAACTTTATTATATTGAAATGGTAAAAAGTCACCATTGGCAATAACATGCCCAAAGATCTAAATCTTTTGATGTCACATAAGTCTCAAACCTATTTTTCCAATAAATAAAACTATCGGTTTCAAAAAGTGGTGGTCTTTGCATGGATTGTCCTTCTAGATACTTATTGGAATCCATAGATCGATTCAAGTTTTAAAATACAATATATTTTTAAAAATCTTGAGCAACCACGCTCTGATACCAATTGTAGAAACTAGAAGGGGGGTTTGAATAGTTTCTTAAATTTCTTTGTTAAAGTTTGGTTTTAAAAATCATTTTTCAAAAACTTAAGCTTGAGTATTTATGTGAAACCTTCTTATACACAATATGAACAAGGTATAGTGCAACTAACTAATAATCACAAGTATAAAGAATAATGAATGTAACTAAACTAATAATCACAAGTATAAAGAATAAAGAATGTAAAGAGATAAGGGAGAAAAGATCAAACCAAGCACCAAGGATTTATAGTGGTTCGGCAACGAAGCTCGCTCCTCGTTCCTACTCCACTCCTCGAGGACTACTTACTCAAGAGTTCACTAATCAACAAGCTTCTAAAGGTGGAGAAACCGTACACAACGTCGCTTAACCAATTTCCGACTCTAAGCTAAAAGTCGAGCTCTAATCTTAGATAGGACCAATCTACACCAATATACTTTGAGGACTAAGTATTAACCCTAATACATACACAACTTCCAAATAGACACAACTACTTGGATCTTCACAACAATGACACAACAATGAATAAATAAGTTTGGATCTTCAACGGATCTTTGAGGTAGACACAACACTTCAAAAATGATAGTGTTCTTCTCTTTGCACTTTGAGAGGAAAAGATGGGAGGAGAAAGATTCACTTCTAAACAAGTAGTAATCAAACAAATGATCAAGGATTTGAGTGATTTAAAAAGTATGTAAGAGTCTGAAAGTTTATGTGCAAAAGAGGTGGATTGAAAGTCTGAGAATGGTCCACTATTTATAAGACAAATGTCCAACGGCTATATCTGCCCGCGGTTCTTTATTGCAGCCCGTGGTTCCTTATCGATAAGGAACCACCATAGGCGCTAAGGAACCACCAGCGTAGAGTCCGCTCCCTTTTGTCTTTTAGTGGGTTGGATCAAATCTGGGGATTAAAATATCCTGAAAGGATATTCCAAACCCAGATAGAATATGCCATTTTCAAATTTCAAATTTTCAAATAATTAATTTAATAAAACATTTTCTTAAAAAGAAAGTTTAATAATAAAACTTTGTCACACTTAATAAAAAGTGAGTTTTAGGAAAAGATTAAATCCTTGATGACTTAATTAGTATAATTACTTGTTTGTTCATACCTTAAGTGAAAATGGTTGAAATGAAAATTACTTGAACTCAAGAATTTGTTTTTCATTGTTTTCGTAAATGCTTGTTTTTACATATTGTCGTAATCAAAACAAAGCGAGACCGAAAAATGCAAGTAACGTTTTTAGGCATCATTGCATTAACAAGTACCCTATCTGTCCCAAAGGATTAAGTCACGCTAATTGTGTGATGTACTAAATCTTATAACAAGTCAACTTATCCCGCCTTTACTTCAGTCTTTGAGGATTCTTGTTTCTTCAGGGAGATCGTATGGGGTTCAGTGAGTCTATTGCCATAACTCACTGAACCCATCACCTTCTTCTTTGTCTTAGAAATCATTCATTGAACTTCGCCTCTCTGAATGCTCGAGTCTTTCTTTTAGACTCAGTCTAGGAATTAGAAGGGAACTCACTGAGTGACTGTTCACTTAGTGACTTCATTATGTTCAAGGTTAATACTTCACTTAGGCTGATTGTTATTCAAATCCATCAATGAGATCATTAGGCACTGAATTGACCTAACACATACCAAAAACGCTTGTATTCCAGTTTAGCATATATCCCCTCACGGGTTTTCAAATTATTTACAGTGTCAACTTTAGTGAGGCTATGAACTCACCTTATGTCCAAAGATTCTGAACCTCGTCAAATTATATTTCAATCACAATTTAACAGCTTAGTCTCACCAACATGGATTAACATATTTTGTATATGTTGGGAATCTAAACTTGTTAGATTCCCTGTTCATTGATTTAAACATAATTAGGCTGATAGATAGTCCCTTGCCTGTGCCTAGGAGGCAGGCAAGTTTCACAAGACTCACAGAGATCCGAATCTCTGTGAGCAACCTCAGAGGAGTCCATGTCAGAGACATTGTCAGGGAAGTCGAAGATTACCTGAAGACATACTCCTTGGCTGTGATGGATAACAGCCAAGATGTATTAGGGACTCTGAGGGGTTGAGAGTTAACAGGGGTGGCAATACCCTGATAACTCTCAGCACACTTTGGACATGCCATTTGTGTGTTCGAGAATATGAAGAATAAGGAAACTGTTTTGGACAACTGTTCCTTAAAGCATAATGGAAGACTACCAAGAATAGAAGGACATCATGTGACTGATGTGGGAACTTGTAAAAGTTGTGTAGTCGACATCAAGTACTGTTCAAGTCAAACTCGTAACACTATAAATAGGATGTGTAACCTTGCATTAAGATTTAACACTTTGCAATATTAAGATCATTAGTGCGTGTAACTTAGTGAATCAAACAGCTACGACTGTATTCATAAGTTAAGGTTATTGTTGTTCAAAGTGTGCACAACACATTGTCATCAAACGGTGTTATCCATAACACTTGTAATTCTTTATTATACAATAATAAGATTACGTTTGAAAAGTAATACCTTGTGTTGATTAAGTTAAGATTAGGGTTTCTCGCATTGATTAGGGACTTTCAATTGGTATCAGAGCGGTGTTGATATTAAAACCTTCAAGAAACATCGTTCTCCGTTTTATAATCAAGATCCACCATGCCGGAAACCTCTAGCCCACACTCACCTTCCAGAAACCCATCTTCACCAAGACTTACCGCCCCACCAAATGACGATGATCTACCCCAACTTCTTGACTCAAGAGGTGGATCACACGTAACCAGTGTACCAGTCTTTGATGAAGAAGACTTTGCCAGTTGGAAGAGTCAGTTTCTTGTATACCTTGATGGACTTGAACCTTTTCTCTTAGAAATTTTAGAAAATGGTCCATATATTCCCATGGCACTCACTTCTACTGAAGAAAACCCTCTTCCCAAGCCTGTCAAACAATGGACCGCTGCTGATAGGAAATTAGCAAACCAAGATAAACGTCTCAAAAGCATCATAATTTCCTGTCTTCCAAAGCATATCATGAAATCTGTCATTCAGTGTCCCACAGCTAAACAGATGTGGACAGACCTTATTCTTGGCCATGAAGGACCCTCTGAAACAAGAGAGACAAAGATTCAGGCACTCAGACTTCAGTTTAATGCCTTTAAGTCTCTTGAAGGTGAAAAAGTTCAGCAAACCTATACTAGGCTGAAGATTCTTCTAAATGACCTCGCTATGAATGATGTTACTATTGGTCAAGCTGAGATCAATGCCACTTTTGTCAACAGCCTTCCAAGAAAGTGGCTGAGCATGAATCAGACTCAGAGAGCTAACAACTCAATCAAAAATGATACCCTTGCTCAGCTCTATGGAAAGTACAATTATGAAGAAGGGCTGATCGATACTATCTACAAATCAGAGACTGAAAGATTTGTAGTCCAAGGAGCATCTTCCAAAGCTTTGATCTCTGCAACACATCCTCTTGACAGTGATTCTGATATGGAAGAAGATACCCGCAGCAGCCAAGAGTTCTTGTCAGACCTCAATGCAGAATTTCATGAAAGAGCACTGCTAGCCAACCAAAGAAGATACTACAAAAGATCTGGAAGAGTAGGATCAGCTAGCAAACCAACTGACAGGTCAAAAGAAACATGTTTTGCCTGTGGAAAGCTTGGACATTTTCAAAAAGAATGTCCTTCCACCAAAACATCCTCACCATCTTATCCATCATCTTCATCCAAACCCTACAAGTTCAAACAAAATAACAACTCATCTCAATCCAATTCTTCAGACACTGAGAAGAAAGATTACAAAAATAAGTACAAGGCACTTAAAGCTGAGTTAGAACAGATGAATTTGAAGATTGAAGCTATGTCCAAAAAGAAAGGTGGTGAGAAAAAGGCTGAGAAAGGGTTGGTTGCTGAAACCTATGATTGGAATGATGAACCATTGACTTCAGATGAAGAAGACACCACAAGGGTCAGGGCTTTTATGGCAATAGCTGATGATGAACCAGCTGTTGGAAAAGGTGATGCAAGATCAGGACAATGGGTCGACATCACAATGAAAAAGGTACACAGGCTTCTTTCTATGTCTGATTGTGATGAACGTAAGCATGTTCTTGATTACACCATTGTTGACTTGCACTTTGTTGAGGAACAAAGGAAGAACCTACTTGACAAGTTTCACTCTGTTAAAACTGAAATGATTAATGCTAAGGCTGAATGTGAAACTCTCAGGCGGGTTAACTTAGAGAAAATATCCCTGCAAAATGAAGTAGCTAGATTAACCTTGAAAAACATAGCTTTAAATGACCAAGTCACTGAATTAAACAAAGTTATTGAAAAATGGCTGTGTGCTAGGTTTACTATAGATGAATTGCTTAGGGATGAAGTGCCTGCTGACTTAAACAGGGATATAACTGCTAAGCATAAAAAGCTGAGGATTATCACCAAACCCAAAGACATTGTCTTTAAATCTACAGAGACTATTCATATGTCAGACACCTCTTTGACTAATGACCCTGTCTCTGAAGATGTGGCTGAGCTTCCACCCTTGCCCAAACTCTCTGGAGTTGAACCTAGCAGTTCTTCTAGATCTGCTAAGGATGAACTTAAGATAGATATTGAGAATCCTCCAGCTAAAGTTTTTCGTGTGCCTGCTAAACCAACTGGTAAACAAGTAGCTTTTAAGCCTGTCTCTACTAAGGCTGTGAATAAGGTTGACCCCACCACTGAAGATCGCCTGTTGTCTCTTATGAAAGAAGTAGAACTCTTGAAACAACACATTAAGCCTTCCGCTGAATGCTCTACTTCTCATGAACCTAAGTCAGTCCTAGGTGAACCCAAAGGGGAAAGATTAATCAAACCTTATTGCAATGTTTGTAAAAATTCTCACCACTCGACCTTAGATCATGACAGACACATGGCAGCTAAAAGAGCTAAGACACCCTCTAGGGACAGACCACAGAGTTCCAAAAGACAACAGGGAAACTACAATTCTTATCCTCCCTGTAAATTCTGTGGGTTCACAGACCATCACTCAGACGAGTGTGGTGACTTCCCTGGGTGTGATATCTGTGGGAGTTATAACCATGAAACAATGAACTGTCCATCCCAACGCCAAAAGTTTTTCAGGAACACAAGAGTTGCTAACAAGCAATTCAGGGAACCCACTGGAAAGTGGGTTCACCATAGGAACTAATCTGTTTCTATGTATCTGTGCAGAAATATCTCAAGGAATCGGTATGGTATCTAGATAGTGGCTGTTCTAGACACATGACAGGGATTCAACAATACCTGCACAGATACTCAAAGGAGCCAGGTCCCAAAGTGGTGTTTGGAGATAACTCTTCAGGTGACACAGAAGGATATGGCTCAGTGAATTGCAATGGGATCACATTTACCAGGGTTGCATATGTGAATGGTCTTAAGCACAATCTTATTAGCATCAGCCAGTTATGTGATGCTGATTATAAGGTTTTGTTTACTAAGACTCAGGGAACCATATTCAACAAAAATAATGATGTTGTGCTAGTTGCACCTAGAAGGAGAGATGTTTATGTCATCAACATGGCTGTGTGCTCTGAAGACAGCTCAAATTGTTTTCTTGCCAAAGCCTCTGAAAGTGTCAACTGGCTGTGGCACAAAAGACTGTCTCATCTCAACTTCAAGAACATCAATAAGATAGCCACTCAAAACTTGGTTGCTGGTCTACCTTCAGTAATGTTTTCCAAAGACAAAACTTGTTCTGCCTGTGTCAAAGGAAAACATCACAGGTCTTCATTCAAGACTAGGCAATCGTTCTCTATTGACAAGTGCTTACATCTCCTTCACATGGACTTGTTTGGACCTGTCAAACCTCAAACCATTAATCACAACAAATACACCTTGGTCATAGTTGATGAATTTTCAAGATATACATGGGTGTTCTTCCTCAGAAGGAAAAGTGATGCAGCTGATGCCATCATGTCCTTCATCAGACAGGTGGAAAATATGAATGATGTTAGAGTCAAAGCTCTAAGAAGTGATAATGGTACAGAATTCAAGAATCATCAACTTGAATCATTTTGTGATGAAAAAGGGATTTCACAGAACTTCTCTTCAGCTGGCACTCCTGAACAAAATGGTGTGGCTGAAAGAAGAAACAGGACTCTGATTGAAGCAGCAAGAACTATGTTAAATGGTGCAGCCTTACCAAAGCAATTTTGGGGAGAAGCTGTACACACTGCCTGCTATACTCAAAACAGATCAATCATTGTCAAAAGACATGGCAAAACCTCCTATGAAGTTTTCAGAAAAAGATCTCCAGACGTCAGCTATTTTCATGTGTTTGGATGCCCTGTGTTTATTTATAACTACAGGGATAAACTTGGAAAGTTTGATGAAAAGGCTGATGATGGATTCTTTTTGGGATACTCTCCAACAGCCAAAGCCTTCAGAGTATTCAACATCAGAAGACAAGAAGTAGAAGAAACTTTCCATGTCAGATTTAATGAAGATGATGAAGTCATACAGAGAACAGGAACAGAGGGTGATGAAGTAGATTTTAATGAAAATATTTCCTTCCCAAGTGATGAGTTCGCAGAACCCAGACCTACCAGTCATCACCACTCCAACACTCTCACTCCTTATGTTCCTGCTTTTGATCCTCTGTCTACTCACAACATAGAAGTTCCTACCTCTCAGGGACTTGATGAAGAAGAACCTCAAATCTCTGATGGTCCTTCTCATGATATTAATGACTCACCAATTCTTCAAAACTCTGAAGTTGCTCCTGCTGATAATGAAACTGCTTCCCTTGATGTGGCTGAAGAAGACTCAGACACTGAAGTAGTTTTTGAAGAAAGCCCTCCTAGTCAGCAGGATGTGATTCAAATTGTTCCAGCTGTGTCCTCTAGTACCCCTGTTCTTGAAACTCCAGCTCATCAAAATAAGTGGTCAAGAGATCAACACATTCTTCTTGTCAACATTATTGGGGAACCAAATGCAGGGGTCACAACCAGACAGCGAATCCAAGACTCTGAGTCAGCCTCAGCCAATGAATGTCTATTTGCTGAATTTCTTTCTCAAATTGAACCTAAAAGAGTTGCTGAGGCTCTGGTAGAAGATGGATGGGTAGCTGCTATGCAAGAAGAAATCAATCAGTTCAAAAGGAACAAAGTTTGGACACTAGTGCCAGCTCCACCTGGAAAGAATATCACAGGCACTAGATGGATATATAGAAACAAGATGGATGAAATTGGAAACATCATCAGGAACAAGGCAAGATTGGTAGCACAGGGATACTCTCAGACTGAAGGAATTAATTATGATGAAACTTTTGCCCCTGTTGCTAGACTTGAAGCCATCAGAATCTTTCTTGCTTATGCTGCCTATATGAACATCACTGTCTATCAGATGGATGTAAAGAGTGCCTTCCTCAATGGTGATTTGGCTGAGGAAGTCTATGTTGCTCAACCTGAAGGATTTGAGAGCAGCGAGTTTCCCAACCATGTGTACAGACTTCACAAAGCTATGTATGGTCTGAAACAAGCTCCAAGAGCATGGTATGAAACTCTTTCAAATTTCTTATCTGAAAACAAATTTGTCAGGGGTTCTATTGATAAAACACTCTTTACCTTCAAGGACAAGAGTGATTTCATCATTGTGCAGATTTATGTGGATGATATCATCTTTGGGTCAACAAATGTCAATCTTAGTAAACGTTTTGCTAAATTAATGACCAAGAAATATGAGATGAGTATGATGGGAGAATTAACTTACTTTTTGGGTTTTCAAATTAAACAATGTCCTAAGGGAATTTCTATTTGTCAAGAAAAGTATGTTAAGGATTTACTTAAAAAATATGACTTGGCTGATTGTGCTTCAGTGAAATGCCCCATGCTTCCACCCAACAACTTGGGCCCTGATGAGTCAGGGGTCTCTGTCAATGAGACTTTATATAGAGGCATGATTGGGTCACTGATGTATTTAACAGCCAGTCGTCCAGATATCCAATTCTCCACATGTCTCTGTGCAAGGTACCAAGCTAACCCAAAAGAATCCCATCTAGTGGCTGTTAAGAGAATTTTCAGGTATCTCAAAGGAACACCATCCCTAGGACTATGGTATCCAAAGGAATCGGGCTTTGATCTCAAGGCTTATTCAGATTCAGATTATGCTGGATGCTGTATTGACAGGAAAAGTACTTCAGGCAGCTGTCAAATCCTAGGAGGAAAATTGGTTGGATGGAGTGCTAAGAAGCAAAACTCTGTGGCTATGTCTTCAGCTGAAGCTGAATATGTCGCTGCAGCCAGCTGTTGTGCTCAGGTGCTCTGGATGAAAAGTCAATTGGCTGACTATGAAATCTTGTATGACAAAGTGCCAATCTTTTGTGACAACACCAGCGCCATTGCCATATCCAACAACCCTGTTCTTCACTCTCGTACCAAACACATTGATATCAGGTATCATTTTATTAGGGATCATATTATGAAGGGAGATATTGAGCTGCATTTTGTTCCCACAGAGCTGCAACTAGCTGATATCTTTACAAAGCCTTTGGCTGAACCTACGTTCAACAGGCTAGTTGCTGAGCTAGGGATGCTCAATATTTCAAAGCCTGTGGCTTGATATTAAATGTGTTCATTAAATGATTGATTCTATATTAAATGTTTTATTAAATGTTTTTCACATGTAACTAGGTAGTTGCGTTCCAAGTAAATGCGAAAAACATTCTCACATTTTTTAATCATTTAAGTTTCGGATAACGAGGAGACAAACGATTTGAAAGGTCAAGGGGACCCACTTGAGCAGTCATTTTCGCTTTTGCATTTAATGCGGTTGAATAACTGTTCACTCTCAGTTTGAATATATATATTGTCTTCTTTCTCTTCTCACCCACCACCATTCTCAAAATCATTTTCTCTCTCTAAAACTCTTATCTCTCTCAACCATCCGCCATTTTCACTCACCTTCAACCTTAAATCAATGGCGTTTCCCGTACCAAAAGCCTCCAATGTGAACTTCGAGATCAACGAGAGCATCATCGCCTCAAACAACGCTATTGGATGGATCAAGGCACCCAACAACACCTACTCGGATCTGGTAAATTTCATGCAGAATTGTGACCTAAACGAAGCCTTCACCAAATCTCCTTCCACCTTTTACCAAGAATACCTTAGGGAATTCTGGTATTCTGCTGAAGTTGAAGAAGACACCATTACCTTTAGCCTTTCTTGCAATGAACATCCTTTTGCCTTTTCCCTTGCTGATTTTGCCAGTGTGGCCGGACTTAAACATGGAGATGCATGCCTAAAGTCAGTTGACAAAAAGGCTGTCAAGGAAGCTTTGGCCACACTCAAACCCTGTCATGACATTAACCCTGCCCTCACACCAACTGATATCCTTGCTAAAGCACCTCTGAAGATCAAGTATTTCTCTCCTATGTGGCGTGTCCTCTTCACCCACATTGTGAAGTCCCTGGGAGGCATGCAGGGATCACAAGATCAAATGTCTTTCAAACATCAGACTATTGCATATGGATTAATTTGGGGAGCTGATGTTGACGTTGGAAGCCTTCTTTTCTCTAACCTGGTAGAACAACTAAAGGGAAGGAATCAGGTCAGGGAAAAGAACATCTGTTACGTGCGTTATTTGTCCCTGATCTTTGAGAGTTTGCTGGGAGAAAACTACCATAACAAGGCCTTGACAACCCTGAAGCCCTATCGCATCACAGGCGCCATTTACAAGGAGATAGGAGCTGAGGATTTCCCTGTGACCGCTCACATGCTGAACGTTGCTAATCAGGTACCCAACGCTGAGAAGCCCTTGCTCCCTTCCTCTGAGAAGGTGAATACTTCTAGTGTCGCTGGCAAGTCTACGTCTTTGACCTCTGGGCAGCACACTACCAAGTCCAAGGCTTCTTCTGGCCAACAGCCAAAGAAGAAGAAAATCCCCTCTTCTTCCCAACCTAAAGCTGTTAGCAAGGCCAAGGAAAAGAAGATTGAAACCGCCTCTGGTCCAGATACTCTTGTGGATACAGAATCTTTGGCTGACAAACAACAGGCGTCTAGTGTCTCTAGGTCAGCAGAGACTACAGGAAACCAGCCAAACCAAGCTGATATCTCACAGGTAATCAGTGTACATTTTTAGAGGTTCACAAGCAACCACTCTCATTTATCTGTAGGAGAGAGTGGTGAAGTTAGGGTAATCCTCGACCCATAGAAGTCTGTCATTTCACTTAGAATTCTTTAAGACTTCTGTACACTCTGTCTTTGCACCAGGGAGTGATTCATTTGTGTTTATAAAGCACCCCGATGACCCTGAACCCTCTAGACAGTATTCAGGCTAACAACAACCTGAATACATTAATGTCTCAACCTTGATGGCTGTACTTCACACAGCCTCTTGGTTCCCTCATTAAAAGAGTCCCAAAGGATTTATCCTTTCAGGGGGAGCTGAATCATCACCCTCAGCTTTCCTAGGGGCAGCGTAACAGGCGACCTACAACAACATATGTTTCACTCTTAAAAGAGTCCCAAAGGTTTTACCTTTTGGGGGGGCTGAATAATCACACTCAGCTTTCCTAGGGGCAGCGAAATGGCGATCATTAAACAACATATGTTTCACAATCAAAAGAGTCCAAAAGGTTTTTACCTTTTGGGGGGGCTGAATAATCACACTCAGCTTTCCTAGGGGCAGCGAATGGCGACCATTAACCACACTTCATTCACACTTAAAAGAATCCCAAGGATTTATCCTTTGGAGTGGCTGAGTAATCACCCTCAGCCTCTCTGGGACAGCGAAATGGCGACCATTCACTTTATATTTTCCCTGTTACTAATTTCAACAAACTTGCAGGCTGAAATTGTACAGCCAGTCAAAGAACCTCAGGTACATGAAAAGGAGGCTGAAACAACTACTCAGGACATTCAGATTGAAGAAGAACTTGTGCTCAATGCTGATGAAGAAATGCTTTCTGTAGAAGATTATGTCGCTGAGTTTGAACCCATGCCTGAGGATGAATTCCCTGAGGGAATGTTTGATGAGGAAGAGGAAGAAGATGAGGATGACCAGCTGTCAGCCTCTCCTCCTAAAGAAGATGACAAGACTTCTCCTCTTAAGGAAGCTGTTGACATACAAAACTCTGCTACATCTGCAACAACAGTCCTTCAAAGACCAATATATGATCCAACAGCTGAATTCCTTTTATTTGATCATCCTACCCAGACTAACTTCGACTTAATTCCAAGGGAGGATGATTTTGCTCAACAAAGCCTCAATATCAAGAATCTTCAGCCGGTACACCATCAGTCTGATATTGAGCGCTTGTCAAGAAAGTTGGACGTGATCAAGTCAGAGATGCACAATTTTACTGTCACCTTTCCAGGTATAATAAAGAAGGCTGTGACTGAGGCTGTCACTGAGCCTATTCAGGAGGGTACAAGAAAAGGTGTGGCTCAAGGACTAAGTCATCTCTCGACAAGAATCAAGAATGCCATTGACTCAGTTGTCCCTGCATTGTTCCAAGAACAAGAAACCAACATTAACAGGCACTTCAATGCAGTGCGCAACAGGCAATACAACCATGCTGGTTTTATTGTCAGGCGAGTTCAGGCAAATACCAATGCCAATGCCAACTTATTGCTGAAGATTGCCAGGGCATCAAGAAAGAGACAGCGTGCCATGGCTGCCTCTGTGGAGCAGATTGCAAGAAGATTTCAGGCACGTTCATCCACGAATCTTAGAAGTAAGGATGAACGTGAGGGGGAGAAGACTACTAAACTCAGCCTTGCATCTGCTGAACAAGGCTCATCTTTAGCCAATCCTTCAACAACACCTGTTCCTCTTCAAGTCATCACACCAGTCAAAGTATCTGATGATGAGGATCAGACTCAGGGGGAGCAACAGACACAAGATGGAGCTGACTCATCTAAATCCATGATCCTAGTTAACATCAGCAAGCCTGAGGATGAGGATGAACCAGCAGCCAAGAAGCTTAAATTCACTGTGAGCTCCCTACCAAAATCTATTCAAAATCAAGCTCAGACAGCGTTCCTCAAAAGAGCTGATGATTTGAAAAACATAAGTGTGGAGTCCTCTGTCTCAAAGAAAGGTAAAGAGATAGTTTTGGTGGATACTGACACCAAACTTAAGAAGATAGCTGCGATGCTAGAGACAGGAGGATCCACAACAGACCTTTCCCAGTTTTCAACCTTTACACCTTCTGATGAGAGACCTCTAACGCCTGAAGAAATAGAGCAACAGGCTGAAGAATTCAAAAGACTGAGTGAGCTCAAGGCAGCCAAAGAATTAAATGAAGCCACTCTGAGGAAGATGACACCACCTGAAAAAGAAAAACAAAAACAAAGGTTGAGGGAAATGGAACTTAAACGCGCTGAGGCCCTAAAGAAAGTCAAAGCTGACTATGATGCCTGCGTAAACAACAGGTATGCTGCAGGCAAGATAACCAAGTTTAGATACACCATTCACAAGTCCACAAACACTCCACAGATGATCTTATGGAGGGATAATCAAACGGGGAATATGGATGTGTTTGACAACTTCAGGTTAAAAACACTTGGGTTATCAGAATGGTTTGAACTCGAAGCCTTAGCTGCCAAAAAGTCTGGACAGGCGAATTTCCTTCTGCTTAAAACTCTTAAGGCTAAGTTTAACTGGATCAAGGAAACAGCTGCCAAACTCAAGATTGATCCCCCACCACAGCTTTTCGAACAAGGACCCCCAAAGACAGGCAACAAAAGAAGAAGAATTTCCCAAATCATTGATGAAACTTTTGTTACTGAAGATGTTCGTGTGGATGGCATGCACAGGGATCTGATCCTTCCTAATGGTATAGTTGGCCCTGTTGATGGTCAGACTTACTCAGTGCCTGAAAGAGGAATGGCGTTTATGAACAAAGCATGCCAATATGCTTTTCAGAGGGAAGATGAGCTATGCCTGGCTTCAACTATTCAGCTGCTCTGTCACAAGAAGTGTCTCAAGATCAACTCTGAGTATTCCAAGAAGTTTGCAAAGACTTTGCAGGATGAAATTGATAACAGATTAGATGTGGCCGAAGCTGAAGAAAGAATCAAAAATGATGACTATTGAAGAAAGTATCAGCCCTTTTACCTTCAGCTTTTATTTAACTTATGTAATGAACTTGTAATTTTTCTTTAAGTCTTAATAAAATCATGAGGTATGTTTGTTTAGATCTGTTATGTGTAAGAAGAAGCTGTTAAACTCACTTACCTTAACTTAGTTAGATCTAGCACTATTTATGTTTAAATAGGGGGAGATTGTTGGGAATCTAAACTTGTTAGATTCCCTGTTCATTGATTTAAACATAATTAGGCTGATAGATAGTCCCTTGCCTGTGCCTAGGAGGCAGGCAAGTTTCACAAGACTCACAGAGATCCGAATCTCTGTGAGCAACCTCAGAGGAGTCCATGTCAGAGACATTGTCAGGGAAGTCGAAGATTACCTGAAGACATACTCCTTGGCTGTGATGGATAACAGCCAAGATGTATTAGGGACTCTGAGGGGTTGAGAGTTAACAGGGGTGGCAATACCCTGATAACTCTCAGCACACTTTGGACATGCCATTTGTGTGTTCGAGAATATGAAGAATAAGGAAACTGTTTTGGACAACTGTTCCTTAAAGCATAATGGAAGACTACCAAGAATAGAAGGACATCATGTGACTGATGTGGGAACTTGTAAAAGTTGTGTAGTCGACATCAAGTACTGTTCAAGTCAAACTCGTAACACTATAAATAGGATGTGTAACCTTGCATTAAGATTTAACACTTTGCAATATTAAGATCATTAGTGCGTGTAACTTAGTGAATCAAACAGCTACGACTGTATTCATAAGTTAAGGTTATTGTTGTTCAAAGTGTGCACAACACATTGTCATCAAACGGTGTTATCCATAACACTTGTAATTCTTTATTATACAATAATAAGATTACGTTTGAAAAGTAATACCTTGTGTTGATTAAGTTAAGATTAGGGTTTCTCGCATTGATTAGGGACTTTCAGTATAGTATCAACTCTTTGACCTTAAGTTTAATATTTTTAAGTATGAATTATGTATTCTTTGTTTTATAAATTCTAATAATTATAGCATTATTTTTCGGGCCATCATACTAAGAAGCCATTCTATAAACGTTTGAGGAGCGAGGGCACTTTAAATCGTAAACTCAACCACTCAGTCAAGACGTAATATCGAGACGAAACATCTTTTTACAAGTTCCCCACTAACATGATACATTATATTTACTTCTTCCAAAGTTAGTATATTATTCATTATTACGTTTTACATCCTTTAGTTTCAAAATTGGCTAAAATAGTCCTTCTAGTTTATATAACTTTAGAAAATAGGTTTCATTATATGATTTTCATCCATAGAGTTTCATAAATAACAAAATGATCCTTAAAGTTTCTAAATTGTGGAATATTTACATTTTCAGCCTAAAAAGTTATAAGGTTGGTATATTTACACTTTTAACCCTTAAAGTATATAGTTTTAATATTTATATTTTCAACCTTCAAATATTTACCTTAGGGTTTCAAACTTTAAAAATCAATCCTTATAGTATTAACTTTGATAAAATGACAATTTTGGCCCAAAATGTTTATAGTTTCAAAAATGACAGTTTTAGTCCTTATACTTGTTTAAAATTACATAACAAGCTCAAAATTGTACAAAAAGATCTAGGAACTTAAAAAAAATTTATAAACATATTTATAATCATAATAACATTACTTTTCCAAATTTATAGCTTTTGAAATGGATTTTAACTCATTACTTTATGTAAATTACAAAACTAGGGTTTTATTACATCTTTAGCTTATATCTTCCATTTTAAATGATCATATGAACTAAAGATTACTATATTAGCTTATTAACATCTTATTAACATTATAAAAAGTCTTATAAAAGTATTAGAACAAGATTTAAGCTTAGGTAATATAGTGATTACCTAGGTAGCTCTAGAATGACTTTTAGGGCTCTTTATGAACTTCTTTTTGCTTCTAAAGCTTCAAGAACTTAAATGGATACTTTTTAGACCTGTTTTCTGGTCTCAAGGCTTCCTTTTAACTTTAATATAAGTGTAATATCAGAATTTATGGGTATTTAGGTAAGAAAGTTGGGGATGAAGAGAATTGTATGCATTTCGCCACTATTAATACCCAAATGAAGCCTAGGAGTCTTAGGTCTAGGTTAGAAACGTGATAGGGACTTAGAGTGATGATACATGAAGGCTAGTGATGATTCATGAAAGCTATAGTTGAAGTTATCCTTGGTTTATGGCTTAAAATGTCACACGACAACACTATGATAAGAATTGTGAATCCTTGCCTACAAGTAGGTGATCCAACAGCTTATAGGACTTCTATAAGACCAAAATATCTTACAAATATTTGATTTCAAACTTGTATCGGGAGGGAAAGAGTTTAAACTTAGTATTGGAGGGAAAAACCAAACCAGGTCCTAAATAAGGGCTTGTAACTTTATGGTTTGGAAATTCTTGTAATTAAGGGTTTAAAATGTGATTAGTGATGGATTAATGTGTAATTAGGGTTTACATAATTTAATTAGGACTTTTTGGTCCTTTGTTTGAAGTTTAACCAAGGGTTGAAGTGAAATTAGGAAGAAAACCTAGTCGGGTTAGGGTTTCTAATGATCTAGGGTTTAATCTTTTTTGAAGTCATTATCCTTCCTTTAGCTACTGATGTAAACTCAATTTATATCATAGATATTGTGTTTTAAGTGTCTAAATAGTTTCCACACTTTGTTTGATAAGCTATTCTAAGTAAACATGTCTAAAGAGTGAAGATACCTATTTTGACCTAATTTATAAGTCATGCATTGAAATGTTGTACCTTGTACTTTATGGTACTTGTACATTTATCTAAGATAATTTTATAACCTAAATGTAATGCTATTGAAGTTTGTACACTTGTCCAAAAGATTACACATTGATTCCAAGTGAAATGGTTAATATGGGGGTTTTTAGGTTACTATGCCTAAATGACTTGTACCTTGGGTTATTTGTGTTTACATCACTGTCTTGGCTTATTCTAGGGCTTATATATTATGTTTAAGGTTTCTAATGATTCTACATACCTAGTTTAACAAGTTATATCTATATGAGTTAATCATAGCCTAGGAGGTAATAAATTTAAACGGAATCCTATGCTTTGAAAACTCGTACTTTGTGCTTTAGTTATTTTTACATTGACTTGAAGTGAAAATATAGTCTTAGTATGATACTTGTTGAGTTTTATATTTGGTTTCAAAATATTAGACTCTAAGTCAATATGAGATGAATTTTAGGTGGTGATCTAGAATATTATGTACATTTACTTGTACTTAGCTTTGTATGATTTGTACTTACTATTCTTGGATAAAATTATACTTCTAAATGATAGTTTATATCTTGTTTATAATCCTTGATTAATTATTCATATGTGTTGTATATTTATACTTTCATAATTCTTGAGTTTGCAACTTATTTATAGGGTTTCTAAGGGAATTTAGGGCATCATATTTATATTTGAGATGTTCTTATCCATAATATACTTATTAGATTACTTTTTAGAACTCAGACTTGATGTATATACATTTTGTTTATAACATATAGGAATATGTTGAAGTGACAGTTCAGGTTGTGAGAATCAGTTCATCTTACCAAGTAAGGCACAAAAACAACAATTTCTAATGAATTTTCCACCTTCATTCAATCACAACACATATCATAGATGTGAAATTTATGGGTTGTCATAACTACCAACCTGATGCACACTCAAATGAGTCATGAAATGTCCGAGATGTTGCGTATCAAACAGGAGGAGCTGGAACTCAAGCGCGCCGAGTTGGAAATTCGTAAATTGGAAAACCAACAAAGAGACGAACAAATATACTTGACGACTACTGATGAAGAGTTGAAGGCTGTGCAACAAAAGAGGCTATTCGATTAAGTTAAAATGTATTTTTTATTAATGTACGTTTTTATATTCGTAACGTTTTTAATTTCATAACTGTACTTTTTTTATTTCTGTAATGTTTTTATGTTTTTAATGTATTGTTTTTATTTTAATTAAATGTATTATTTAGGTGTGAGGGTGTTTTTTGGTGTAATTGATAAGAGGAAAGTGTGAGTGAGGGTGAGAGTGATAAGTAGGAGAAAAAAAGCTGATGTGGCGCTGACGTGACTAGTGTGAAAGATGTTTTTGTAGTGACTGATAAATTCAACCTTAGGAATAAGAGGATGACTTCCTAACTTGACTTTTTGACATATAAAACTTCATTAAAAGGAAAGGCTCGTGGAGTTAGAAGGATTTTTTTTTCATTTTGGTTTCACTGCTATCATAGATTCACATCAACGTTAGGTTACATCAAAACAACTAACCGAAATATCTTTTACTTATGACAATTCTCTCTCTTCTCCACTTTGACCTTATCTACTAATTTTATTTTTGGGGCAATTCCATATTTATCAAAGATAAAACACGAAATTCTATATTTCCCCAAATATGCTTTAAAACCATTGTACATTATGTATTATTCACTTGTAAATTGAGTAAATATGGCATTTTAAGTTTCAAATTGGGTAAATATAAAATTATCCTTTTATTTTTTTCTTTTTCATTTTCCACACAAATTAAAACTCTTTCTTTAAATAAATTACAAATATATATATATATAAAAATACATTACGAAAATAAAAATACAATCCAAAACTAAAAGTGATTTAAAAAATTACGAAAATTAAAAAATTTAAACCAAAAAATATATAAAAAAACAAACAATAAAAATTAAAATTGTAAATATAATTTTTAGAAAGAAAAAAAAACCCACCTACCTTTCTCTTCTTCGTTGAGCCATAGAATCACACACACTTACGCTCAGTTCTCGAGTTTTAAATGAGAGGAAAAGAAAAAGAATAGGAAGTGAAAAGAAAAAGGAAAAGTAAAGGAAATTTTGTTTATATGTTCTTGAGACAAAGGAAAGGAAACAAGAATCATGTTCTTATGTGGGAGGAAAAGAAAAATTATTTGTTAAGTAACATATATGCCCTTAAGTTATTGTGACCAAACATTATAAAAACGGCATTTTAGTATTTATACAATAAATAATAAACTTTCATTTCCCTTTCATCCTAAAAGTGGGAGCAAAGTTTTATAAACAAAATTTCCTTCAATATTCCTTTCCAATTCGTTTTCTTATCTTAAAAAAACCTAAGGAACACAAAAACATTTTCCTTTCCTTCCATTTCCTCTTCCATGTCAAACTCGAGAACACGGTATTAAACAAACACGTAAATATAAAAACTGTTGATTTTTCTCTCTCCCTCGTCTTCTGCTCGTCGATAAATGGCGAACCCCTGGCGAAATGGGGGCGGTGTGGTGGAGCAAACTAGCAAATACCGGCGGGGGTGCCACCTAGGCACGGCGAGCCTTCCCTCGCCACCACACCGTTGCCTCTTAGTAGTAATATGCAACGCGTCCTGAGACTTCAACCGAAACTGAGACTAGGCATGGGAAAAGCTCTATCAACGTCCTTCGCTCCCGATATACTAAAATGTGTAGGTACATGTACCATCACCTACTAGTCGTGTCCTCAACAGGGTAGCGATGACATACAGAATAAGCAAACCAAGAGACAAATGAGCCTAGATGCGAACAATTTCCCAGAAAAAGTAGCCACCAACATAGATGCAAGGTAACCTAATGGAAGTTAAAATTAACGCCAAAAAGGCGATGATTGCCTTCATATATCGTCGAACACTGGTTTAGAGTAAAAATTTATATACAAAAAGTGAGGGGAAGACAACATAAAAACTTAATGATATTCAGAACAACACAAAATCAGGTAAAAAGCTTTTAAGATATATGAACAAGTTGATACAATTGCTTTGGATGCACAAGTCACATGCATGCGTTTAGGGCATGTTTGGTAGAGTGGAATAGAATGAGAAAAAAGAGCGGAGAATCACATCCCGTGTTTGTTGGACACAAGAATGGAAACCAAAGATTAAAAGTTGATTCACATTCCTCAAATATCATTCTTCTAAAAAAGTAAAGAATTGAGGGGACGTTTGATACGGTGGAATCACAAAGAATGGAAATGCAGTGAAGAATAGAATGACAGAGAATGACTCTTAAATAAAAAATTTGATTCTATTGTTTGACAATAATAGAGAATAAAATGTAAGAATCCGTTAGACAATTTATTCCTTTCTTTGGTACAATAGAGAATGAAAATTTATTTTCAGTTTTTGAGTTGATTTTTTTTAACAGTACGAGGCCATAATGTACCAAATTACGCTAAACTAACACATTTTGTTTTTTTACGTGATATAAAACAACAACATTGACTTGTACCACAACTAAACTTTAAAATCTGACTTGCAGTCCTCCATATCAGACACAAAAAGAATCATCGCATACTACCATTTGAATAAGTTAGAGATAACAATTACTTCCTGCAACAAATGAATACGCCATTTAACGTTTACAACTACCGTACTAAACTTGCCGATGATGTTACAAAGCTTTAATAAAATCATATCCTCATAAGCCATTTTGCTAACAATACATATCATCCAACCACTGTTAAACAACTATGATCAATTAAACAATAAAGATATGAAAATTAGCAACCAGCGATTTAAACCAAAATAACAATTAATTTGTGACAAAATAAAACTTGGTAAGACTAAATATTAACATTTCCCTTACATGGATGAAAAACAAGCCAATAGATTCGGGTTCAGAAGTGATTCAGGGATGAAACAATTCAGTTTTAACTATGAATTGGACGAGGTATAATTATGGAGGATCCCACTTTTTTTTGAAAGATCCTGTATCATCGAGAATGGAACATTTTAATGCATCTTATTCTCTCGTATCATTCTCGATGATACAGGATCTTCCAAAAAAAAAACGGGATCCTTCATAATTATACCCCGTTCAATTCAGAGTTAAAACTGAATTGTTTCATCCCTGAATCACTTTTGGCTTGTTTTTCATCCATATAAAGGAAATGTTAATATTTAGTCTTACCAAGTTTTACTTTGTCACAAATTAATTGTTATTTTGGTTTAAATGGCTGGTTGTTAATTTTCATATCTTTATTGTTTAATTGATCATAGTTGTTTAACAGTGGTTGGATGATATGTATTTTTAGCAAAATGGCTTATGAAGATATGATTTTATTAAAGCTTTGTATCATCATCGGCAAGTTTAGTACGGTAGTTGTAAACGTTAAATGGCGTATTCATTTGTTGCAGATGCAGGTGCAATTGCAAGTAATTGTTATCTCTAACTTATTCAAATGGTAGTATGCGATGATTCTTTTTCTGTCTCGTATGGAGGACTGCAAGTCAAATTTTAAAGTTTAGTTGTGGTACAAGTCAATGTTGTTGTTTTATATCACGTAAAAAAAATGTGTTAGTTTAGCGTAATTTGGTACAATATGGCCTCGTACTGTTAAAGAAAAAAAATAATCAACTCAAAAACTGAAAATAAATTTTCATTCTCTATTGTACCAAACAAAGAAATGAATTCTCCAACGGATTCTTACACTTTATTCTCTATTATTGTCAACAATAGAATCAAATTTTTTATTTGAGTCATTCTCTGTCATTCTATTCTTCACTGCATTTCCATTCTTTGTGATTCCACCGTACCAAACGTCCCTTAGTCTACACAACAGTGCAGTACAATACTGTATAAACAAATAACTAACATAAAAGGCTTTCTTAACATCTAAACTACTTGGACCCTTTTCTCGTTTGGGTGGTTCCAAAACAAAATTTTTGAATTCAAAATTTTCACATATATGCATACACATCAAGAGAGGTGAGCAGCATCATCTTCTATTAAACCGCTGCATACAAATTAGCGTCACGATGGTCCAAATCATACAGGCTGGATTGAAACCACCTACATAAAAACAAAGTGATCACCTTGTAGCCGACTGTTGAGGGGTGGCCAGCTCAGGGTCGCCTAGGCATCCTCTAACAACAATGGTTCTACACGGAAGACAGTCCAACATAACAGAGCTTTACGTCACCAATAATCTTGGCATGAGCAGGAACCATCTTTGAAATGGTGGAATCGCTTAGAATCACGTATAACAATATCCTTATTTGTGATGCTTGAAACAAGCTTCATATAATCATGGCAGTCACCACATATTCTCAGATTCTTAAATATTCTAACCATTTTATTCGAGTTGTTGTTGATAAGGGAAAACCCGAGAGCCAGTCTTTCACTATGATGGGTAAGAATTTCTCGTTTTTCTTTGTCAGAGACATTGTGAAGTACATAATCTGTATTTGGAACATAACCAACCGAAGAAAGTTTCTGCTCAAGTTCTTCCAACTTTTGATGGACTTCTAGAATCTTCTGGTGAGAACCATCTTGCGACAAGAAGACATGGGTTTGACCACCAACCTCAACCCAACTGCACCCCGGTTCCTTTTTAACTCCGTGACTCGACATCAATGCCCTAACTCGAGCCACGTCATCCCACATTCCTTTGGCTGCAAATATGTTGGATAACATAATATAATTAGAATCCACTTCAGGCTCGATTTGGAAAAGTTTCTCAGCAACTCTTTGACCAAGTTCCACATTTCCATGAACCTTACAAGCTCCAAGAAGAGTCTCCCATATTAAATTATTAGGAGCCAGTTTCATTTGATCAATAAAGCTTTCAAGCTCATTAAACTTACCCGCCCTACCAAGAATATCAACCATGCAAGCATAGTGCTCAATGCTTGGGGGAATTCCGTAAACATTAGTCATGGAGTGGAAATATTTCTTCCCTAAATCTATCAAACCCAAATGGCTGCATGCTGAAAGTATGCCAATGAAAGTAACTCCATCAGGCAAGACACCTTTATCTAGCATACTCTCAAAAGACTGGATAGCTTTTTCTCCCTGGTCATATTGTGAGTACTGATTAATTATTGTGTTCCATAATATTGTATCATGTGATTCAATTGCATAAAATATCATCTCGGCATCATCAATGCACCCACACTTTCCATACATATCTACAAGAGCACTTACAACAAATGGATCATCAACTTGACCATCTTTAATCACAAAAGAATGGAGTTGTTTACCCGTTTTAAGGCTTGTGATCCCAGAACAACCTTTTAAACAGCCAGCAAGCGTAAACCCATTCGGTTTAACACCGTCTTTGTGCATCTGTTTAAAGTAGTGAATGGATTTTTCCCCTAGATCATTCTGTGCACAACCAGAAATAATTATAGTCCAAGTGAAAAGATCAACTTCAGTCAATTTATTAACAATCTTTTCTGCGTCTTCTATGCATTTGGACTTGGCATACATGTCAATCAAAGCTGTTCCCACATAACAATCTTTAACGAGATTCTCTTTGATAACTTGAGCATGCACTTGCTTCCCTACCTCACTATTTGAAGAGCTAGTACAACAACGTAGAGTACTGATAAAGGTATACATATTGGGTTTAAACCCATTTTCAAGAATCTTCCGAAAGATTTTTAACCCATCATAGCTATCATTGTCATGAAATCCTGATAAAAGAGCATTCCATGAAACTAAATCCCAGTGGCTCATTGCATTGAATATTTTGGAACCATCATCGGCAAATCCATTCTTCATATACATTGTGATCAACGCATTATTGACTAAAGTCTCATTTGCTAAACCATATTTGTGTACACAAGCATGTAGAAACTTAGAATAATGTATGTCATTTAAGCTTTTGGCAGCACTGAGAATGCTTGTAAATGTAAACTGGTTTGGTTTAATTCCTAACGATACCATCGTCGAAAATAGCTCGGCTGCCTTTTGTTCTTTTCCTTGCTGCTCAAGGCAACTTATCATAGCACTCCATGTCACAACGTCGGGAGATTTTATCCTCCAAAACACTTTTAGTGCATCATCCGCCATCCCACATTTCGAATACATGTCAACGAGGCAACAACTCACATATTCGTCATCTTGACACCCACTTATAATTGCCATACCATGCACAAGCTGACCCACTTTTACATTTTTAGAACTGGTACACCCTTTTAGCATACTACATACTGTATACTTATTAAACTTCAATTCAGTTTCTTTCATCCTACCAAATAACCGCAAAACATTCTGATAATCACCCGCAAGTGCATAACCATTAAGCAACGAATTCCACGACACTGCGTTCTCTTCAGGTAAAAACAAACACAGTTTTTCCGCATACTCCAACTGACCACATTTAGCGTAAAGATCAACAAGAGCGGACCCAACATGCCCATCCGAAAACAAGCCATATTTCACACTCACACAATGCAACTGCTTCCCAAACTCCACATCCAAACACGCACAACACCCTTTCAAAACAGTCGCCAAAGTAAACTCATTCGGCCTAATCCCCTCTTCACACATCTCACAAAACAACTTAACACCCTCCATCCCACGGCCTTCAGTTACAAACCCACTAATAAGCGCAGTCCAAGACACGACATCCTTGTCAGGCATTTCATCTAACACGTTACGCGCAACGCCCAAACACCCACATTTGGCGTAAAAATTAATCAAAGAAACCCATAAATGAGAATCCAACTCAATCCCACTTTCCATAATCTCTCTATGCACCATTTTTCCTTCATCCAAACACCGATTTTGGGCACATTCTCGTAATTTACCAGAATAAAACCTTAAATTCTCTTTGACCCATTTGTTGGAAACATGTTTTGGTTTAATGGGTATGTTTAAAACATGTTTTTGTGTTGTGTAGCAAGAAGAAATAAATGGGTTTTGTTGAATAGAGAGGGTGGTATGGAAGTGGGTGTTTGGGAAAGTGTTTAAGATTAAGGATTTGAGAGATGTTTTCGAGTAACGAGGCATGTTTGGATGTAAGGATTGTGGAAGGTCCATTCAAGTCAATTGTAAGATACACACACTTGAAGGTGCTTTGTCTGTGTGTGAAATTTTTGTATGCAGGATTGCAGGGCCGCGCACTATTTTCATTTTTAAATGTTTAATAACTTTTCCAACCGTTTTCACCAAGAGGTTTGATGCATTAATTTTAACCATTTAGTTTTTTTATTTAACAAAAAAAGTTCAATTTTATAATATTTTTTTTAAATTGAATATCTCACGAGCCGTTAATCGTTACACAAAACAAAACATACTACCACGACGAGAGTTAAATCAGTTTTCTATCAAACAGTACATACATACATGATGAGACTATAATTATACATAGTCTCATCGTCTAAATCGGGCTTAAAATGCTTAAAATATCATCAAAATACCCAAATATATGCCTGTGTTTGTTCATTGTGTATTTTAGGTACGGATATCGTGAATTCAGCAAAAGAGAACAGGAATCAAGCAAAAACGAACACGGGAAACGAAGCCGCACAAAGAACCGGACCCGAATCATGAATTTCCAAAGAAGTCCTTGAAGATTTGAAGATTGTCAAGATTGGTCCCTCATCTTTTAAAGACTTGTCATTTATACCCTTGTAAAACCTCAAAATTACATATGGGTCCCTAAAATATCAAGAATGTACTAGAAAAGCCCTTGGAAATGGTCAAAGTTGCATAAATGGTCCTTGTTATAAGTTTGCAATACCAATGTGCCAAAAGTGACAAGTGGATGAAAGTACTTTACAAAGGGAATGAAGTTATGGCTGTTGGAAACTTTTTGTGAAGCTTTTTATATACTGCAGGGGGTCTTTTGCCCAAAACCAAACTTTACACCCATTTAAACCCGGGTATAACCCATACCCACTTGGATCCCCACCTTAACCATACCATACCCTGTCCAAACCCATCACCCCAGCCCAATCCACCAATCATCCCACAACCAGTTAATACTAATTTTGAAAAACCTTTTTTTATTAAACCACCGGGAAACAACTTCATTAACCCAAAAATAATCAAACACTTGTTCTTCACACCTATGAACCCTAACCTAATCACCCTACTAATCAAAGAGGTTTTTATTTAGGGTTTCCAGAACCTTAATTTACTATCAACTAAACCTATCCCAAACCCCAAAAGTATGTCACTCTCACTCACATGGCCTCTCTGACCTTCCCCTGACCCACTTTGGCAAGAAAACAAAAGGGGACCAGTACATCAACGATTCATATGCAATTACTCACCTCTCCAAGCAAAGTTTAAAGGCTCAAGATTGATTCAAACAACTGGCATCCTCAACAGCATCACATGGGACATTGTTGACTTATTTTTCAAGATTCTTCACAAGGGTAGTATAGGAATTAATTTCTAGGGTTTATTGTAGCTCGTTTTAATTCTAGATAGTTCCAATTCCTTGTATAAATAGAGATGACATGTATCTCTATTAGATGTTCCAGATTTTGAAATCTTGTAAAACTTTTTTATAAAAATAGTTAAAGTTATAAAAAAGCCTTGCATTTTCATTCTGAGTTCCCTCTTAGATATAAAGTTTATGTTTATTGCTTGTTATTTATATTTCCATCAAAAGAGTTTTTAGTCAAAATCCGTTTTTTTTTTGTCATAAGCTATTTTGAGATCCAAAATCGTACCAGTTTGTATGAGTTAAGGTTTGACAAGCCTAAGCTATACAAGCTTATGCGGATTTGTTATATTCTTTGTTGGTTATCTTTACATTTTACTTGAAAAAAGTTTTCATATCCAATGTTTTCATAAAAATCACGTTTTACTGATTTTTGGTGCTTTTTACTGTAGCAATAGCCCATAAGCCACAACTTATCTGACAAATAAGTTGTGGTTGTTGAGCTTATTGTTCCTGTTATCCTCTTGTTTCTTTATGCTTGTTTCACGATTCAAGGAAGTTTGTCTTTCAAGATTTCAACGTAGCAGTTTGATGTTGATGTTTGTAGATTTTGATAAGCTGATCATAGGCTGATGTTGTTGATGTGTTAAGCTCAAAAGGGTTCTGAGGAGTGCCTATAGTAAGATTAGGCTGAGGTTGCACTTAGACTCAATATAGGTAACCCTTTATTCCTTTTTACTTTTCATCACTCCAATTGCTTATTTGTTTATTGTGGCTTATACTGCTAATTGTGTTTGCTTAATTGTTCACGTTTACTTGTTCTTTGATCATTCACATGTTTTTGTTCTTGGATTCCATTCATTTACTTTAACTGTTATTCTTTGTGTTTTAATTTTGGATTTGTTGTCCTCAAAATGGTGTTTGGATTAGCTTGACAAACTAATTTAAACTTCATTTTGGGACCTAGGGCTTTGTAGGCATTTGAGTTAGTCTTAGTTAAGTTTAGATCACCTTTCATTTTTGTTTCAAAAAGTGAAAATCAAAAATTGATTGTTCTTTGTTTCTGCCTAAACAAACAGTAGGATTTTTTTATGGTTTAGTAAGTTGTTTTGGAGCTTAGAATTTGGCCCATTACTAGGTGTTAGTAAGGTTTAGGCTTGTGTTCATCTAATTGGGTAGTTTCTAAATCAAGATAAGGTAGTACAGAAATCACCACTTGGTCGATTGCATCAGGAATTGCTGCTGTATGCACGGCAGATAAACAGTGGTTGTTACCTTGGGTTTTGGGGCTTCAATCTTGCTTCATTTGTAAGTTTTAGTTTAAGTTCAGGTTTACTTGGCTTGATACTTGAGGTTTATAGTGATTAGATACTAGAATTAAGGTTGAGTGCGTAGTGGGTGGTATAACTTGGCTTTTGAAACCCCACTGTTTGCACAACCATAGTATCTCGCAACACCTTTTTTTACCCTACTATCCTTATCAGCAGGTTTAGGAGGATTGTTTTGTTCGTTTTTTTACATGGAAGTTGGTCCACATCTAGTCTAGGGATAAGATTAAGTGTTCTCAATCTGGTCTTATGATTTGAATGCCATTTGGTGCGTCTAAATTGAAGTCGATTGTCACTGATATAGCAAGAAAAAAAAAACTGCCACTCACTTTCTGCCTATACGAACCATAACAGCAAGTCTGTGGTGATTCTCTGGGTCTTGGGACTTGTGCTTGGTGAATTTCTTTATTTCATAGGTTAGGTTAAGAGTATATTAACCAGTTAGTGTGTTTTACAAACTTTTGGTGGAGTCATTTAGAGCGCAAAGCCCACTGTGCACCATAAGCAAACCATAACCCCACTTTCTGCTTGCATAGTACATCAGTAGGTTTCTAGGTATCAATTTGATGTTTTGGAGTTTGTAATTAGGTTCATTTAATAGCTTAGGGATAGGACTACTTGTGCAATAGCTGGTATTCGACCCTTGGTGGTTAGAAAATGGCCTTTTAGCTCACTGCGTCGCCTACTGTAGCAGCAGACCCCCACTTTTGCCATTATTTGCTGAATTTGTTCGATTTTGTACTAGTCGTGATTACATTGGTGATTGGTTTTTTGTGTTATTGTGTTTTTTAGTGATTCCCTACAACCCACTGGTTGTAGGGGTGCCGTTTGTGCCAAAAAACGCCAACAAACAAGCCTAAAACAAGCGAAAACGAGCCCAAAACGAGCCGAAAAAACCATACAGTAGGTTTTTCTTTGTTGTCCGAGAACGCTGCAACTTTTTTTTATTTTTTTAGTGTTGTCCGATATCGGACAACACTGATCTTGGACAAGTCTGTTGTCTGGTAAGATCTTGGACAACACAGGAGTACTCCACCTTGGAGTACTTTGGGGTACTTTCGTTTTTAGCCAATTTTTTTAGTTTTTTTTACTTTTTCATTTTTCCCTTGTTAATTTAGTTATAAAAAGTTTTTTAGAAAAATAATATTTATTTTAACATTATTTTATTATTTTTATGATTATTTTAGTTTAAAAAGTGTTTTTAGCCTTTTAAAATTAAAAAAATAGTTTTAAAAATTTAAGAAAACTACTTTTTAGTCTTTGAATAATATAAGTGATTTATTAGTTCAATAAAATAATATTTTGGGCTTTTTCTTAATTATATTTAATTTTAGGGCTTTAATTAACATTTAAAATTGAATATTTAATTAAAAAAAGGTTTTAAAATATATTTATTAGATTTTTATTCTTATTTATATTATTTAAAACTTAGTTTAAACTTTTAATTAATTTTTAGGTTTTATTTTTAATTTCGTCGCGTTTTACGTAATTACGTCATCGTTTTACGTCGAATCGTAGTAGTGTAACCGTAGTCGTAGCTCGTCTTTACTTTTTCTTTCTCTAAACCAAAAACGTCACTAATCCAAGCTTGATTTTATATATTGGCACATTAATCCACACACCTCCTTCGAGAACGAACCCGCATTTATTCGACTTGTCGGTTTTCCTAAATAGTCAACTTAATACTTGCCACTCATACGCGTTTTTCCTAAAACGTGTACGAAAAACCTATATCAAATTGGCGCCGCTACCGGGGAGGTGTTTTTAGTGTGCCATTATTAGTATCGTGTTTGTGTGAGTAGTGCGTTTTTGCTTTTCAAATTTTGGAAAGCGTACATAACGTACATACTCATTTTTTGTTATTTTTCTCTATTATACTATAATATCCAAATAAATCGTGTTTAATTTTCCTAAATTAAACACAAATCAATCATTTTACTATATTGTAGATATATTGATTTTCGTTTTTATTGTGAATATATTATTACTATATTGTATCTACGTAAGAACAATAAATATACAAGTACTCCAAAAGCGTGAAAACGCAACCTTGATTCGGGATTTCATCACTTGATCATTGTATTCGAATCTAAAGCAAAAGTTTAAAGGCAAAATAGATAAATACTTTCGTGAGGCTTAATTTCAATTAACACAAACTATAAGCTGGGTATAAGGCGGTTGTATTTCACAACCTAAGGGAAAAAGGCTCTTAAGTGCTTAGCGCTGCCTCGTTTCCTCCGCTTGCTTGTGCGTGTTTTGAGAAAGAAGGCTAATCGAGGGTTTGCCGCCCAAGTATTATCTACGTATCATATATATTTGCTTGTTTTCAAGATTAAACCCTCTTGAACGTTTTGGTGTTCCACCAACGTTCTAAAGTCATCGAAAGCGTTCGCTTCACGTGATCGTTTTCATTCCTTGAGGCTCCTTTAATCGAGAAAGTCGATTCGAGGAGAGATTTGTAGATTTGAGTCTACGTAATACAACCAAAAACAAAAAAAATTAAAAAAACAATCAAAAATAAAAAAAACATTCTTCTTACCCCTTATCAATTAATTCTTTTTCTAACCATCTAGTGTTTAATTCTCGTAACACCATTCTCGTTTCGTCATGTCTAACGATGGATATTACTCTTGTCCATATTGTGGAGGTCCGTCCGACGGTGGTAATTGCTTCAATTGCGAGATTTATGGAGGAAGGGAGGGGTATATCTACAACTCTCCTCAAAACGACCATGGTTACGGATTTCAATCCTATGACCAAGCTCCACAACCGCCTTCGTCTTATTTGTGTGATTTTTGCGGTTTGGAGCACGATATCGGATTTTGTTGTACGAATTATAATGACCCCGGACCGAACCCTAATTTCTTTGACCAATCATCGCAATATCCATCGTCGTATTCATGTGAGTCTTGTGGAAACACATCTCATTATGGGTACGGTTGTCAACCGATGAACTACAATACGTCTTTCGACAATCAATTCTCCGGTTTTGACAAATCACTTCCACAAATTTTTTTCGATGATGATCTCGGTGCAAGTCGCGTTGACGAGGGATTTAAAGAAATCAAAATGCTTTTTCAAAAAATTATGGAGAAAAAGGAACTTTCAATCGTCGAAGTGATCGAAAAAAGCATCAAGGATATGGAAGAGGAGAAACGAAGAATCAATCAAGAAATAAACGATATAACTAATGAACTCGGCATTAGGAGATATCGTAGAAAAGAAATAAGTGATGAGTTTAAAAGAGAGTGTGAGATTAGAACTAAACAACTTTTACAAGATTACAACGGCTTAAGCATCGATATTCGTGATAAGAGACGAGAACTAGAAAGAGAGGAGCATCTAGCTATATGTGATCTCACGCCTCCTATTTATGATGACGACGACGATAGCGACATTTTTAATCTCACCTCGTCTTATGAAACCATAACTCTCACGCTCCCAACGAAACCCGATGTCTCTCTAAGTATGGGGGAGAAGAATCTTAGCACTAATCCTAGTGTTGAGATCCCTATTCCAATCCAAAGTGAGCCTACGGTTGTCTTCGATGAGGAGTTAAGTGACTTTGCTCTCGATGAATTTTTCCACGAAGATTCTAACGAGGCAAATTACGATAGTGAGTTTGATAGGACTTCATGTGATGATGTCTCTCCCAATGACACTTTGGGTAGAGAATCATTGACTTTTTTGAACCCGCTTTTCGATGATGATTTTTCCACTAGTGATGACAAGTCACTACTCGATGAGGAAGTTTGTGTCAACGAATTTAAACTCTACTCGAATTCCCTTTTTGAATTTGATGACGAGTTCGTTTTTGGTGACGTAAATCCTCTCTTTGATGAGACGTTCGAGGACATCGAGAGTGAGGATTCTAAGGATCCTAAACTCGATGAGCCGGATTTGCTAGTCACCCTCCCTAAGTCTAATTTGGATGAGCCTTCTCTTTTGACTTGTGATGTTTCCATTCTCGAGGGGTTCACCGATGGACCGCCTCTCGATGAGAATGAGGATTTTAATGAGGCCTTTGCCTTTGAACCGAGAGGAGACTTTGAGACCCCTATTTTTATTGATTCTCTTTCAAATTTGCCTTCGTCTCAAAGTAGTCCGACCCACTCTCTCGGTTCTTATGACTACACGTACTTCGAGTACGTTGTAAGGAGTTTTCTTCCTTACAAAACGTATCCTCCGGCTTTGCCTTTGTTATTTTCCACAAAATGTGAGGATGCGATCTTCGATCCCGGTATAAAGGCTTTGCCTTTATTCACAGTTGATTTTGGGCCTTGATTACATGTAAGCCCCACCAAAAATGACCATACCAAGATTATCCCTAAATGATCACACTTATGGGGATTCGAGTCTAGCTTTTGAGTCGGTTAACAAAAACAAGGTGCCTCGTGGGGGATTCTCATGCTTATCCTTGTAAATATTATTGCTTTCTTAGTTTAATGTAACGAGGGGACTTGTGCTCTTCCAACCTTTGTTCCGTGGTTGTTTGTGATTGTGATTTATTAGGTTCATCGTCATCATTGAAGCCTCTCGTGTTCGTTTTACGGATCACTCGAGCTTCGATCGTTGCCTTTGTAGATTCCGATATCCGATGATATCCTTTTATGTTCTAACGTTTATCTTAATAGCATAATTCATAAACGGCTTTTAGGTTATTCGTTTTACCCTTTCCATGCTCGAGATTAAGCATTCGACTTCGTCTCTAGTATGGGGGTGTCTACACCCCTAAACTCGAAACATTGAGGACAATGTTTAGTTTTAGTATGGGGGGGGTGAGTAGATACTTCACCTTGCTTACGTCAACACGCAATCCAATATTCATCTTTTTGCTATCGTTTTGTTGCAAATAAGGCTAAAAATGGCCAAATTTTAAAATTTTTCTAGTTTTTTATAAGTGTTTAAGACACGAATGTAGGTTTTCCGATGATGAGAATAAGAGTAATTTTTGACTCGACCGTGCGTGTTGAGCACTTAGCTTCGATTCCTTAACTTTTTAGGCTAAGTCTCTTAAATGAGGACGAGAAATGATAGAGTTATTTATAAGTCTCGTAATCGTCACGATCTCATGTGTAGTAATTATTAGCTTATTCTCCCCACGCTTTTGCATAATAAATTGTTAATAAATATTGATTTAGCGGTTTAGTCACTATTGTTGGTTTCTAATTTATTTTAGTAGCTTCCATGTAATTAAATTGGGAAAACATTAAGGTATCGCCAGCGTCACGGTTTTGAAGTATTGGCACCCGAATAATCGAAAGCTTCACCTAATAATAAGATTTCAAGTGCTCACCTAAATTAAGCAAAAATTTGAAGCTCACAAGGCCGAAAAATCTATGCCCAAATTGAAAGTGAATCAAGCCTTAATCTTTGAAGCTTTAAAGATCCAAAATTCGCTTTAGCGTGAGGATATACGTCTTTGGCTAATAAAACCACCGATGAGGCGGATAATAAAAGGCAAGGCAAGACCGAAGTCATAATAAAAGCTTCATGGCAAAGTTGAATAAAAGATGGAGGTAAACCAAAGATAATAAGGCCCTTCCGTTAGGGGGCGTATAAAAGTCTTGGTAATAAGTCTCATGTTCAAAACCGTGTTTATCGATCCTTCTTGTTGACTTAATTTTTTGACATCGTTGTCTATTAGGGTGAATTATTAATTTAATGATTTTGGTTACACCGTTAAGACTCAATTTTTAGACTTAATCTCTATTCACGCATAAGTCAATGATGTATCCTCGTGATCATTAAGACAAAATAAAATATAAGAGATACCAAGTAGGAATAAAGGAGTTTAGGTTCGTAATTAACACTCATGAGTAATGATCGTGTTGCTTACTTATAATAACAATGATCTCGTTACACGCTTAGCATGGAATTGGGTGAAAATCGAGGACGACGAAATTATTTCTAACGAAGCATTCACGTGTTCTTGTTTGATCCAAAAGTCACTTAATCGTGATGAAAACAATACATTATGTCAAACGCGTGTAGTAGTTTATTTAATTTATGTCTTCAATAAATGTCATCATAAAATGAATTTTGGAAGTGTTACGATACTTAATTCTAGCATTGCGTGGGGACACGACAATGGTTTAGTATGGGGGAGTGATGAGACTGTAATTATACATAGTCTCATCAACTAAATCGGGCTTAAAATGCTTAAAATATCAACAAAATACCCAAATATATGCCTGTGTTTGTTCATTGTGTATTTTAGGTACGGATATCATGAATTCACCAAAAGAGAACAGGAATCAAGCAAAAACGAACACGGGAAACGAAGCCGCACAAAGAACCAGACCCGAATCATGAATTTCCAAAGAAGTCCTTGAAGATTTGAAGATTGTCAAGATTGCTCACTCATCTTTTAAAGACTTGTCATTTATACCCTTGTAAAACCTCAAAATTACATATGGGTCCCTAAAATATGAAGAATGTACTAGAAAAGCCCTTGGAAATGGTCAAAGTTGCATAAATGGTCCTTGTTATAAGTTTGCAATACCAATGTGCCAAAAGTGACAAGTGGATGAAAGTACTTTACAAAGGGAATGAAGTTATGGCTGTTGGAAACTTTTTGTGAAGCTTTTTATATACTGCAGGGGGGTCTTTTGCCCAAAACCAAACTTTACACCCATTTAAACCCGGGTATAACCCATACCCACTTGGATCCCCACCTTACCCATACCATACCCTGTCCAAACCCATCACCCCAGCCCAATCCACCAATCATCCCACAACCAGTTAATACTATTTTTGAAAAATCTTTTTTTATTAAACCACCGGGAAACAACTTCATTAACCCAAAAATAATCAAACACTTGTTCTTCACACCTATGAACCCTAACCTAATCACCCTACTAATCAAAGAGGTTTTGATTTAGGGTTTCCAGAACCTTAATTTACTATCAACTAAACCTATCCCAAACCCCAAAAGTATGTCACTCTCACTCACATGGCCTCCCTGACCTTCCCCTGACCCACTTTGGCAAGAAAACAAAAGGTGACCAGTACATCAACGATTCATATGCAATTACTCACCTCTCCAAGAAAAGTTTAAAGGCTCAAGATTGATTCAAACAACTGGCATCCTCAACAGCATCACATGGGACATTGTTGACTTATTTTTCAAGATTCTTCACAAGGGTAGTATAGGAATTAATATCTAGGGTTTACTGTAGCTCGTTTTAATTCTAGATAGTTCCAATTCCTTGTATAAATAGAGATGACATGTATCTCTATTAGATGTTCCAGATTTTGAAATCTTGTAAAACTTTTTTATAAAAATAGTTAAAGTTATAAAAAAGCCTTGCATTTTCATTCTGAGTTCCCTCTTAGATATAAAGTTTATGTTTATTGCTTGTTATTTATATTTCCATCAAAAGAGTTTTTAGTCAAAATCTGTTTTCTTTGTCATAAGCTATTTTGAGATCCAAAATCGTACCAGTTTGTATGAGTTAAGGTTTGACAAGCCTAAGCTATACAAGCTTATGCGGATTTGTTATATTCTTTGTTGGTTATCTTTACATTTTACTTGAAAAAAGTTTTCATATCCAAAGTTTTCATAAAAATCACGTTTTACTGATTTTTGGTGCTTTTTACTGTAGCAATAGCCCATAAGCCACAACTTATCTGACAAATAAGTTGTGGTTGTTGAGCTTATTGTTCCTGTTATCCTCTTGTTTCTTTATGCTTGTTTCACGATTCAAGGAGGTTTGTCTTTCAAGATTTCAACGTAGCAGTTTGATGTTGATGTTTGTAGATTTTGATAAGCTGATCATAGGCTGATGTTGTTGATGTGTTAAGCTCAAAAGGGTTCTGAGGAGTGCCTATAGTAAGATTAGGCTGAGGTTGCACTTAGACTCAATATAGGTAACCCTTTATTCCTTTTTACTTTTCATCACTCCAATTGCTTATTTGTTTATTGTGGCTTATACTGCTAATTGTGTTTGCTTAATTGTTCACGTTTACTTGTTCTTTGATCATTCACATGTTTTTGTTCTTGGATTCCATTCATTTACTTTAACTGTTATTCTTTGTGTTTTAATTTTGGATTTGTTGTCCTCAAAATGGTGTTTGGATTAGCTTGACAAACTAATTTAAACTTCATTTTGGGACCTAGGGCTTTGTAGGCATTTGAGTTAGTCTTAGTTAAGTTTAGATCACCTTTCATTTTTGTTTCAAAAAGTGAAAATCAAAAATTGATTGTTCTTTGTTTCTGCCTAAACAAACAGTAAGATTTTTTATGGTTTAGTAAGTTGTTTTGGAGCTTAGAATTTGGCCCATTACTAGGTTTTAGTAAGGTTTAGGCTTATGTTCATCTAATTGGGTAGTTTCTAAATCAAGATAAGGTAGTACAAAAATCACCACTTGGTCGATTGCATCAGGAATTGCTGCTGTATGCACGGCAGATAAACAGTGGTTGTTACCTTGGGTTTTGGGGCTTCAATCTTGCTTCATTTGTAAGTTTTAGTTTAAGTTCAGGTTTACTTGGCTTGATACTTGAGGTTTATAGTGATTAGATACTAGAATTAAGGTTGAGTGCGTAGTGGGTGGTATAACTTGGCTTTTGAAACCACACTGTTTGCACAACCATAGTATCTTGCAACACCTTTTTTTACCCTACTATCCTTATCAGCAGGTTTAGGAGGATTGTTTTGTTCGTTTTTTTACTTGGAAGTTGGTCCACATCTAGTCTAGGGATAAGATTAAGTGTTCTCAGTCTGGTCTTATGATTTGAATGCCATTTGGTACGTCTAAATTGAAGTCGATTGTCACTGATATAGCAAGAAAAAAAAAACTACCACTCACTTTCTTCCTATACGAACCATAACAGCAAGTCTGTGGTGATTCTTTGGGTCTTGGGACTTGTGCTTGGTGAATTTCTTTATTTCATAGGTTAGGTTAAGAGTATATTAACCAGTTAGTGTGTTTTACAAACTTTTGGTGGAGTCATTTAGAGCGCAAAGCCCACTGTGCACCATAAGCATACCATAACCCCACTTTCCGCTTGCATAGTACATCAGTAGGTTTCTAGGTATCAATTTGATGTTTTGGAGTTTGTAATTAGGTTTATTTGATAGCTTAGGGATAGGACTACTTGTGCAATAGCTGGTATTCGACCCTTGGTGGTTAGAAAATGGCCTTTTAGCTCACTGCGTCGCCTACTGTAGCAGCAGACCCCCGCTTTTGCCATTATTTGCTGAATTTGTTCGATTTTGTACTAGTCGTGATTGCATTGGTGATTGGTTTTTTGTGTTATTGTGTTTTTTAGGGATTCCCTACAACCCACTGGTTGTAGGGGTGCCGTTTGTGCCCAAAAACGCCAACAAACAAGCCTAAAACAAGCGAAAACGAGCCCAAAACGAGCCGAAAAAACCAGACAGTAGGTTTTTCTTTGTTGTCCGAGAACGCTGCAACTTTTTTTTATTTTTTTAGTGTTGTCCGATATCGGACAACACTAATCTTGGACAAGTCTGTTGTCTGGTAAGATCTTGGACAACACAGAAGTACTCCACCTTGGAGTACTTTGGGGTACTTTCGTTTTTAGCCAATTTTTTTAGTTTTTTTTAACTTTTTCATTTTTCCCTTTTTAATTTAGTTATAAAAAGTTTTTTAGAAAAATAATATTTATTTTAACATTATTTTATTATTTTTATGATTATTTTAGTTTAAAAAGTGTTTTTAGCCTTTTAAAATTAAAAAAATAGTTTTAAAAATTTAGGAAAACTACTTTTTTGTCTTTGAATAATATAAGTGATTTATTAGTTCAATAAAATAATATTTTGGGCTTTTTCTTAATTATATTTAATTTTAGGGCTTTAATTAACATTTAAAATTGAATATTTAATTAATAAAAGGTTTTAAAATATATTTATTATATTTTTATTCTTATTTATATTATTTAAAACTTAGTTTAAACTTTTAATTAATTTTTAGGTTTTATTTTTAATTTCGTCGCGTTTTACGTAATTACGTCATCGTTTTACGTCGAATCGTCGTAGTGTAACCGTAGTCGTAGCTCGTCTTTACTTTTTCTCTCTTTAAACAAAAAACGTCACTAATCCAAGATTGATTTTATATATTGGCACATTAATCCACACACCTCCTTCGAGAACGAACCCGCATTTATTCGACTTGTCGGTTTTCCTAAATAGTCAACTTAATACTTGCCACTCATACGCGTTTTTCCTAAAACGTGTACGAAAAACCTATATCAAATTGGCGCCGCTACCGGGGAGGTGTTTTTAGTGTGCCATTATTAGTATCGTGTTTGTGTGAGTAGTACGTTTTTGCTTTTCAAATTTTGGAAAGCGTACATAACGTACATACTCATTTTTTGTTATTTTTCTGTATTATACTATAATATCCAAATAAATCGTGTTTAATTTTTCTAAATTAAACACAAATCAATCATTTTACTATATTGTAGATATATTGGTTTTCGTTTTATTGTGAATATATTATTACTATATTGTATCTACGTAAGAACAATAAATATACAAGTACTCCAAAAGCGTGAAAACGCAACCTTGATTCGGGATTTCATCACTCGATCATTGTATTCGAATCTAAAGCAAAAGTTTAAAGGCAAAATAGATACATACTTTCGTGAGGCTTAATTTCAATTAACACAAACTATAAGGTGGGTATAAGGCGGTTGTATTTCACAACCTAAGGGAAAAAGGCTCTTAAGTGCTTAGCGCCGCCTCGTTTCCTCCGCTTGCTTGTGCGTGTTTTGAGAAAGAAGGCTAATCGAGGGTTTGCCGCCCAAGTATTATCTACGTATCATATATATTTGCTTGTTTTCAAGATTAAACCCTCTTGAACGTTTTGGTGTTCCACCAACGTTCTAAAGTCATCGAAAGCGTTCGCTTCACGTGATCGTTTTCATTCCTTGAGGCTCCTTTAATCAAGAAAGTCGATTCGAGGAGAGATTTGTAGATTTGAGTCTACGTATTACAACCAAAAACCAAAAAAATTAAAAAAACAATCAAAAATAAAAAAACATTCTTCTTACCCCTTATCAGTTAATTCTTTTTCTAACCATCTAGTGTTTAATTCTCGTAACACCATTCTCGTTTCGTCATGTCTAACGATGGATATTACTCTTGTCCATATTGTGGAGGTCCGTCCGACGGTGGTAATTGCTTCAATTGCGAGATTTATGGAGGAAGGGAGGGGTATATCTACAACTCTCCTCAAAACGACCATGGTTACGGATTTCAATCCTATGACCAAGCTCCACAACCGCCTTCGTCTTATTTGTGTGATTTTTGTGGTTTGGAGCACGATATCGGATTTTGTTGTACGAATTATAATGACCCCGGATCGAACCCTAATTTCTTTGACCAATCATCGCAATATCCATCGTCGTATTCATGTGAGTCTTGTGGAAACACATCTCATTATGGGTACGGTTGTCAACCGATGAACTACAATACGTCTTTCGACAATCAATTCTCCGGTTTTGACCAATCACCTCCACAAAATATTTTCGATGATGATCTCGGTGCAAGTCGCGTTGACGAGGGATTTAAAGAAATCAAAATGCTTTTCAACAAATTATGGAGAAAAAGGAACTTTCAATCGTCGAAGTAATCGAAAAAAGCATCAAGGATATGGAAGAGGAGAAACGAAGAATCAATCAAGAAATAAACGATATAACTAATGAACTCGGCATTAGGAGATATCGTAGAGAAGAAATAAGTGATGAGTTTAAAAGAGAGTGTGAGATTAGAACTAAACAACTTTTACAAGATTACAACGGCTTAAGCATCGATATTCGTGATAAGAGACGAGAACTAGAAAGAGAGGAGCATCTAGCTATATGTGATCTCACGCCTCCTATTTATGATGACGACGACGATAGCGACATTTTTAATCTCACCTCGTCTTATGAAACCATAACTCTCATGCTCCCAACGAAACCCGATGTCTCTCTAAGTATGGGGGAGAAGAATCTTAGCACTAATCCTAGTGTTGAGATCCCTATTCCAATCCAAAGTGAGCCTACGGTTGTCTTCGATGAGGAGTTAAGTGACTTTGCTCTCGATGAATTTTTCCACGAAGATTCTAACGAGGCAAATTACGATAGTGAGTTTGATACGACTTCATGTGATGATGTCTCTCCCAATGACACTTCGGGTAGAGAATCATTGACTTTTTTGAACCCGCTTTTCGATGATGATTTTTCCACTAGTGATGACGAGTCACTACTCGATGAGGAAGTTTGTGTCAACGAATTTAAACTCTACTCGAATTCCCTTTTTGAATTTGATGACGAGTTTGTTTTTGGTGAGGTAAATCCTCTCTTTGATGAGACGTTCGAGGACATCGAGAGTGAGGATTCTAAGGATCTTAAACTCGATGAGCCGGATTTGCTAGTCACCCTCCCTAAGTCTCATTTGGATGAGCCTTCTCTTTTGACTTGTGATGTTTCCATTCTCGAGGGGTTCACCGATGGACCGCCTCTCGATGAGAATGAGGATTTTAATGAGGCCTTTGCCTTTGAACCGAGAGGAGACTTTGAGACCCCTATTTTTATTGATTCTCTTTCAAATTTGCCTTCGTCTCAAAGTAGTCCGACCCACTCTCTCGGTTCTTATGACTACACGTACTTCGAGTACGTTGTAAGGAGTTTTCTTCCTTACAAGACGTATCCTCCGGCTTTGCCTTTGTCATTTTCCACAAAATGTGAGGATACGATCTTCGATCCCGGTATAAAGGCTTTGCCTTTATTCACGGCTGCTTTTGGGCCTTGATTACATGTAAGCCCCACCAAAAATGACCATACCAAGATTATCCCTAAATGATCACACTTATGGGGATTCGAGTCGAGCTTTTGACTCGGTTAACAAAAACAAGGTTCCTCGTGGGGGATTCTCATGCTTATCCTTGTAAATATTATTGCTTTCTTAGTTTAATGTAACGAGGGGACTTGTGCTCTTCCAACCTTTGTTTCGTGGTTGTTTGTGATTGTGATTTATTAGGTTCATCGTCATCATTGAAGCCTCTCGTGTTCGTTTTACGGATCACTCGAGCTTCGATCGTTGCCTTTGGAGATTCTGATATCCGATGATATCCTTTTATGTTCTAACGTTTATCTTAATAGCATAATTCATAAACGGCTTTTAGGTTATTCGTTTTACCCTTTCCATGCTCGAGATTAAGCATTCGACTTCGTCTCTAGTATGGGGGTGTCTACACCCCTAGACTCGAAACATTGAGGACAATGTTTAGTTTTAGTATGGGGGGGGGGGGTGAGTAGATACTTCACCTTGCTTACGTCAACACGCAATCCAATATTCATCTTTTTGCTATCGTTTTGTTGCAAATAAGGCTAAAAATGGCCAAATTTTAAAATTTTTCTAGTTTTTTATAAGTGTTTAAGACACTAATGTAGGTTTTTCGATGATGAGAATAAGAGTAATTTTTGACTCGACCGTGCGTGTTGAGCACTTAGCTTCGATTCCTTAACTTTTTAGGCTAAGTCTCTTAAATGAGGACGAGAAATGATAGAGTTATTTATAAGTCTCGTAATCGTCACGATCTCATGTGTAGTAATTATTAGCTTATTCTCCCCACGCTTTTGCATAATAAATTGTTAATAAATATTGATTTAGCGGTTTAGTCACTATTGTTGGTTTCTAATTTATTTTAGTAGCTTCCATGTAATTAAATTGGGAAAACATTAAGGTATCGCCAGCGTCACGGTTTTGAAGTATTGGCACCTGAATAATCGAAAGCTTCACCTAATAATAAGATTTCAAGTGCTCACCTAAATTAAGCAAAAATTTGAAGCTCACAAGGCCGAAAAATCTATGCCCAAATTGAAAGTGAATCAAGCCTTAATCTTTGAAGCTTTAAAGATCCAAAATTCGCTTTAGCGTGAGGATATACGTCTTTGGCTAATAAAACCACCGATGAGGCGGATAATAAAAGGCAAGGCAAGACCGAAGTCATAATAAAAGCTTCATGGCGAAGTTGAATAAAAGATGGAGGTAAACCAAAGATAATAAGGCCCTTCCGTTAGGGGGCGTATAAAAGTCTTGGTAATAAGTCTCATGTTCAAAACCGTTATAAAACCGTGTTTATCGATCCTTCTTGTTGACTTAATTTTTTGACATCGTTGTCTATTAGGGTGAATTATTAATTTAATGATTTTGGTTACACCGTTAAGACTCTATTTTTAGACTTAATCTCCATTCACGCATAAGTCAATGATGTATCCTCGTGATCATTAAGACAAAATAAAATATAAGAGATACCAAGTAGGAATAAGGGAGTTTAGGTTCGTAATTAACACTCATGAGTAATGATCGTGTTGCTTACTTATAATAACAATGATCTCGTTACACGCTTAGCATGAAATTGGGTGAAAATCGAGGACGACGAAATTATTTCTAACGAAGCATTCACGTGTTCTTGTTTGATCCCAAAAGTCACTTAATCGTGATGAAAACAATACATTATGTCTAAAACGCGTGAAGTAGTTTACTTAAATTTATGTCTTCAATTAATGTCATCATAAAATGAATTTTGGAAGTGCTACGATACTTAATTCTAGCATTGTGTGGGGACACGACAATGGTTTAGTATGGGGGAGTGATGAGACTGTAATTATACATAGTCTCATCATCTAAATTGGGCTTAAAATGCTTAAAATATCATCAAAATACCCAAATATATGCCTGTGTTTGTTCATTGTGTATTTTAGGTACGGATATCGTGAATTCACCAAAAGAGAACAGGAATCAAGCAAAAACGAACACGGGAAACGAAGCCGCACAAAGAACCGGACCCGAATCATGAATTTCCAAAGAAGTCCTTGAAGATTTGAAGATTGTCAAGATTGGTCCCTCATCTTTTAAAGACTTGTCATTTATACCCTTGTAAAACCTCAAATTTACATATGGGTCCCTAAAATATCAAGAATGTACTAGAAAAGCCCTTGGATATGGTCAAAGTTGCATAAATGGTCCTTGTTATAAGTTTGCAATACCAATGTGCCAAAAGTGACAAGTGGATGAAAGTACTTTACAAAGGGAATGAAGTTATGGCTGTTGGAAACTTTTTGTGAAGCTTTTTATATACTGCAGGGGGGTCTTTTGCCCAAAACCAAACTTTACACCCATTTAAACCCGGGTATAACCCATACCCACTTGGATCCCCACCTTACCCATACCATACCCTGTCCAAACCCATCACCCCAGCCCAATCCACCAATCATCCCACAACCAGTTAATACTAATTTTGAAAAACCTTTTTTTATTAAACCACCGGGAAACAACTTCATTAACCCAAAAATAATCAAACACTTGTTCTTCACACCTATGAACCCTAACCTAATCACCCTACTAATCAAAGAGGTTTTGATTTGTGGTTTCCAGAACCTTAATTTACTATCAACTAAACCTATCCCAAACCCCAAACGTATGTCACTCTCACTCACATGGCCTCCCTGACCTTCCCCTGACCCACTTTGGCAAGAAAACAAAAGGGGACCAGTACATCAACGATTCATATGCAATTACTCACCTCTCCAAGCAAAGTTTAAAGGCTCAAGATTGATTCAAACAACTGGCATCCTCAACAGCATCACATGGGACATTGTTGACTTATTTTTCAAGATTCTTCACAAGGGCAGTATAGGAATTAATTTCTAGGGTTTACTGTAGCTCGTTTCAATTCTAGATAGTTCCAATTCCTTGTATAAATAGAGATGACATGTATCTCTATTAGATGTTCCAGATTTTGAAATCTTGAAAAACTTTTTTATAAAAATAGTTAAAGTTATAAAAAAGCCTTGCATTTTCATTCTGAGTTCCCTCTTAGATATAAAGTTTATGTTTATTGCTTGTTATTTATATTTCCATCAAAAGAGTTTTTATTCAAAATCCATTTTTTTTGTCATAAGCTATTTTGAGATCCAAAATCGTACCAGTTTGTATGAGTTAAGGTTTGACAAGCCTAAGCTATACAAGCTTATGCGGATTTGTTATATTCTTTGTTGGTTATCTTTACATTTTACTTGAAAAAAGTTTTCATATCCAAAGTTTTCATAAAAATCACGTTTTACTAATTTTTTGTGCTTTTTACTGTAGCAATAGCCCATAAGCCACAACTTATCTGACAAATAAGTTGCGGTTGTTGAGCTTATTGTTCCTGTTATCCTCTTGTTTCTTTATGCTTGTTTCACGATTCAAGGAGGTTTGTCTTTCAAGATTTCAAGGTAGCAGTTTGATGTTGATGTTTGTAGATTTTGATAAGCTGATCATAGGCTGATGTTGTTGATGTGTTAAGCTCAAAAGGGTTCTGAGGAGTGCCTATAGTAAGATTAGGCTGAGGTTGCACTTAGACTCAATATAGGTAACCCTTTATTCCTTTTTACTTTTCATCACTCCAATTGCTTATTTGTTTATTGTGGCTTATACTGCTAATTGTGTTTGCTTAATTGTTCACGTTTACTTGTTCTTTGATCATTCACATGTTTTTGTTCTTGGATTCCATTCATTTACTTTAACTGTTATTCTTTGTGTTTTAATTTTGGATTTGTTGTCCTCAAAATGGTGTTTGGATTAGCTTGACAAACTAATTTAAACTTCATTTTGGGACCTAGGGCTTTATAGGCATTTGAGTTAGTCTTAGTTAAGTTTAGATCACCTTTCATTTTTGTTTCAAAAAGTGAAAATCAAAAATTGATTGTTCTTTGTTTCTGCCTAAACCAACAGTAGGATTTTTTATGGTTTAGTAAGTTGTTTTGGAGCTTAGAATTTGGCCCATTACTAGGTGTTAGTAAGGTTTAGGCTTGTGTTCATCTAATTGGGTAGTTTCTAAATCAAGATAAGGTAGTACAGAAATCACCACTTGGTCGATTGCATCAGGAATTGCTGCTGTATGCACGACAGATAAACAGTGGTTGTTACCTTGGGTTTTGGGGCTTCAATCTTGCTGCATTTGTAAGTTTTAGTTTAAGTTCAGGTTTACTTGGCTTGATACTTGAGTTTTATAGTGATTAGATACTAGAATTAAGGTTGAGTGCGTAGTGGGTGGTATAACTTGGCTTTTAAAACCCCACTGTTTGCACAACCATAGTATCTCGCAACACCTTTTTTTACCCTACTATCCTTATCAGCAGGTTTAGGAGGATTGTTTTGTTCGTTTTTTTTTACTTGGAAGTTGGTCCACATCTAGTCTAGGGATAAGATTAAGTGTTCTCAATCTGGTCTTATGATTTGAATGCCATTTGGTGCGTCTAAATTGAAGTCGATTGTCACTGATATAGCAAGAAAAAAGAAATTGCCACTCACCTTCTGCCTATACGAACCATAACAGCAAGTCTGTGGTGATTCTCTGGGTCTTGGGACTTGTGCTTGGTGAATTTCTTTATTTCATAGGTTAGGTTAAGAGTATATTAACCAGTTAGTGTGTTTTACAAACTTTTGGTGGACTCATTTAGAGCGCAAAGCCCACTGTGCACCATAAGCATACCATAACCCCACTTTCTGCTTGCATAGTACATCAGTAGGTTTCTAGGTATCAATTTGATGTTTTGGAGTTTGTAATTAGGTTCATTTGATAGCTTAGGGATAGGACTACTTGTGCAATAGCTGGTATTCGACCCTTGGTGGTTAGAAAATGGCCTTTTAGCTCACTGCGTCGCCTACTGTAGCAGCAGACCCCCACTTTTGCCATTATTTGCTTAATTTGTTCGATTTTATACTAGTCGTGATTACATTGGTGATTGGTTTTTTGTGTTATTGTGTTTTTTAGTGATTCCCTACAACCCACTGGTTGTAGGGTGCCGTTTGTGCCCAATAACGCCAACAACAAGCCTAAAACAAGCGAAAACGAGCCGAAAAAACCATACAGTAGGTTTTTCTTTGTTGTCCGAGAACGCTGCAACTTTTTATTATTTTTTTAGTGTTGTCCGATATCGGACAACACTGATCTTGGACAAGTCTGTTGTCTGGTAAGATCTTGGACAACACAGAAGTACTCCACCTTGGAGTACTTTGGGGTACTTTCGTTTTTAGCCAATTTTTTTTAGTTTTTTTTAAACTTTTTTATTTTTCCCTTGTTAATTTAGTTAAAAAAAAGTTTTTTAGAAAAATAATATTTATTTTTAACATTATATTATTATTTTTATGATTATTTTAGTTTAAAAAGTGTTTTTAGCCTTTTAAAATTAAAAAAATAGTTTTAAAAATTTAGGAAAACTACTTTTTAGTCTTTGAATAATATAAGTGATTTATTAGTTCAATAAAATAATATTTTGGGCTTTTTCTTAATTATATTTAATTTTAGGGCTTTAATTAGCATTTAAATTGAATATTTAATTAATAAAAGGTTTTAAAATATATTTATTGGATTTTTATTCTTATTTATATTATTTAAAACTTAGTTTAAACTTTTAATTAATTTTTAGGTTTTATTTTTAATTTCGTCGCGTTTTACGTAATTACGTCATCGTTTTACGTCGAATCATCGTAGTGTAACCGTAGTCGTAGCTCGTCTTTACTTTTTCTCTCTCTAAACCAAAAACGTCACTAATCCAAGCTTGATTTTATATATTGGCACATTAATCCACACACCTCCTTCGAGAACGAACTTGGACTTTTTCGTCTTCACGGTTTTCCTAAATCGTGTCGATTAATATTTCCGCCTTGTATTCTTGTTTTTCCTAAAATAAGAAGTACAAAAACTACAATATCAATACACTTTCGACGAATTTTTTGTTGTCTAAAAAAATCATATATGATCCGTATCATTAATCATGTATGATTTTCTGAAATCATATATAATTTGTATTACGAATCATATATGATTTTCTGGAATCATTTATAATTTTCTAAAATCAGAGTATATGATTTTGGGAAATCGAATGTGAATCATATATGATTTTTTATCAGTCAAACAAAAGTTTTTCGAAAGTTTATACATGTGTCCATGGATAGAAAGATGATTTAATTCGCGTTGCAATGGTGTACTTTTTGTCGCTTGACGATTTATCGTTTGTGAGATATTTAATTTTTTTTTAAAAGGTGAAAGTTGAGTTTTTAAAATGGTGAGTGGATATAATTGGTTAATTAAATATATACTAAGTTAAAAGTTTAAATTGATCACAGATCTTCACTCACATTATCATTTTTTCTTCAACCTCATATTATTTGTTTCACGGGTGTTTGTGATCGATTATTTAAAATAAATTATACGTTTTAAAAATAAATAATTAGATTATCAGTTGTTACAAACGTGATTTTTAAATGTAGTGTTTAAATTTAATTATGTTGTTTGGTATTACAATAATTAAATAATTAATTTTTTAGTGTTTGTCAAATTAGATTATCTAATGATTAGACGAGTATTCGCGCATAACAACAAAAATTATCGCGACACATAATTAACGAAATGTGATATTGTGATAAATGAGTCGTGTAACGTTCAAAATATAATGTAAATAGATCAAAATGTAATTACAAACGCTCGCAACACGGGATAAATTCTTAACATGTATAAAACTTCTTATTACACGACATTTTAGTAAGGTGCCGTTTGGTTCAAGATTTTGAAATCCTGGAATTCTAAATTCTAGTAAATTAAAACTCTTAAGAATTTAAAATGTGTAAGCCTGTTTGGTTGGCAGAAATTTATAATATTTTGAAATCATGATTTTTAGTTGAACCAATTAACGAATAAATATTTTTTATATAAATTTTTTATTTAAAAGAGTAAAAATCAAATTTTTATTTTTTTATAAAAATTTATAAAAAATTTAAATTTTTTTATAAAACATTTATATAAGTTCTATAAACAAAATTCTATAAATTTTATAAACAATTTATATAAATTTTATAAAAAAATTATTTAAAAAAATATATAATAATTTTATATAAACTTTATTAAAAAGTTCTAAATTTTTAATAAAATATTTATTTAAATTTTATAAAAAGTTTCTATAAATTTAATAAACAATTCATATAAATTTTATAAAAAATTTATTTAAATTTATATTATAAAAGTTTATATAAATTTTTATAACAAGATTTATATAAAATTTATAAAAAAATTACATAAATTTTATTAAAAAATTACATAAATTTTATATAAAAATTCAATGAATTTTATAAAAAAAATACATAAGTTTTATAAAAAATTGCAATTAATTTTATAAGTTTTATTTTTGTTTTGAGTTTCATAGAAAGCTTTTTATATAAATTTTATTTTTACTATTAAAAAGAGTAAAAACCAAAAAAATAATTTTTAGTAAACTTTTAAAGTTTATAATTTTTTATATAAACATAAACACCTAAATAAAAACGGCTAGAAATTCTTTTTATAAAAAATTAATTTTCAAGCAAATTAGAATTCCTCACTTTTTGGAGTAATTCTAATATCCTTCATTTTGGTATTTCGGGAAATTTTAAATTTCTTCGTTGAGCATACCAAACACAATATTTAAAAGAAACTAAAATGTAAATATTATGAATATACCCAATATCTTCCAATATACCCCAACCACACGGCACCTAAAAGTTTTGACATAAATCACATCATCATGAGGCAATACTCTCTTTTTCACCTTATGATTAATGTGTTATCTTTAGAGGTGATAATGTGTTAAGCCAAACTTTAATTTTGAATGTACAACAAGAATAAAAGATTAAATAAGACATGTAACTAATCAAAACATACATTCTTTATATTACTGTTCGATGGTAATTTGATGGTTGTTCGTGTATGTGTCCGAACCGGGCCCAAACTCGAAATGATGATCCGAACATTATGACCGGTCCATTAAGCCCAACACTAGCCCAAAAGCGTGAAATAAGGTCAAAAGAAAAGTCAACCGACAGACTCCCTTAAAATCAGGGAAGTTTTCCCCATTCGGACCAACATGGCCCCGACCAAAGCCCATTGGGCCTTCCGAATTTTGGGGAATTTAGGCAGTATAAATACCCCCTTGGGATTCAAGTTGAGGTGATTGATTTGACATTATATTATTATTATTTAATATATTTATTCTCATATCCATTTTGGATTATTTCACGTTACTTACTCTTACGCCGGAGCTTGGTTTGGGTTCTCACACCCGCACGAGGCTAACGTGTTTACTTTGATTTCAGGAGATCCGAAGGACGAGCCTCGTCTAGTCCAGAGGATCACACGTTTCAGACCCCCGAAAGAATTTGAACGAACATTTGGCGCCATCCGTTGGACCTGTTATTCTATCTTCTAGTTGCTTAGAATGACAGGTTCTACTCCTCCTGACACTCAGACAGGTCCTAATCTTCCCATCAATTTGTTCACTCCGGAAAACCAGAACCTCACAAGAGAACAACTTGAACAACACATCTCGGCTTTGCGATCATTAGTCAAGGAGCACAACCGGAACGCTGTGGGACCAGTCCAGTTATGTTTCAATGAAGAAAACGAAGGGAGCAGTAGTACTAAGATAGTGAGAGGAAGGGTGGTGTCCGATGCGGATTTAAAGAAGCCTTTCAAGGAAGCGGTCAAAAATCCTTTCACTAAAAGAATCATTGACTTTGAAGGACCCGAGTACAAGCTTTCGGCCAATGTCAAGGCATACGATGGCTCGGGAGATTCGGAAGACCATTTGAACCGCTTTGCCGGAGCAGCCAACTCTGGAGAATGGCCAATGCCGGTTTGGTGCAGGATGTTCCTACAGACATAGGATGGGGGAGCAAGAGGATGGTTTGAAAGTTTGGATCCAAACAACATTGATCAATTGGCCGATTTAAAGAAAGCATTTACCAAAAGATACTCGATCAGGAAGCTGTGTCACAAGGGCCCTTACGAGATAACTAAAATCGTAAGAAAAGCAAATAAGTCACTCATAGATTTCAAAGAGAGATGGACAGTAGAAGTAGGTCTCATCCATGAGGTTCCGGAAGTCATGAAGATTTCGGCGTTCATGGATTCGGTCAAGAGCCCTGAATTAGCAGAAATATATTTGGACAAGGCTCTTGAATCAGTGGACGAAATGATGGAAAGTTGGATGATTTCCTCTAAGAAGAAGAAGCATTTTCCAGTACTGAACTACCGAAAGGGGAAGGATCCGAGCAATATAGAAAGCCCAACCCTCCGACCCAAAGAAGGGACGATCGCAATCAAAGGTATAATGGCTGGAATAACAATCGAAGGAATGATGGACGAGAGGCATATAGGGGAAGAGATTCCAAGAACAACAACAGGAACAGGGATAGAGACTACCGGGCACCATACCCACCATCTCGAAATGACAATTACAATCGAAATGATAACTACAACCGAAACGATAATTGATGAGATGGCATTTATACATGATCTCATCGTTCTTTTCAAGCTTTAAATGCATAAAAATGTCATAAAATACCATATATATGCTTGTGTTTGTTTACTTGTGTATTTTAGGTATGGATATCGTGAAAAAGACAAAAAGATTACAAGAAACAAGGAAAAACGAACATGAGAAACGAAGCCGCACAATGAACCGGGCCCTAGTTTGTGAATTATCAAAGAAAAACCCTTGAAGACTTGAAGATGTACAAGATTCATCCTTCATTTATGAAGAAATGACACTTAATACCCTTGTATATTCATAATTACAAGTTTGGTCCCTTAAGTTTGTCAAAATGATAAAAAGGTCCTCCAAGTTTGAAGAATTAGTAAATGTAGTCCCTCCATAAATCTAAATTGTCAATAATGGTCCTTCTTGAAGTCCAAGATCCAAAGAAGCCCTTGAAGTTCAAGAATATTTCTCTTCTATTTCCTTTAAAAATGAATTAAACATCAAAAGGACGAAAGTTGTAAATATGCCAAAGTGGAATAAGCCCTAAAATCTGTTTTGAAAACTATTCGTGGCCAAAGTGTGAAGAATGAAAGTTATTTAACAAAGGGAAGGAGTTTATAAGTCTGAAATTCTTGTTATACAACATTTCCCAAAGAACAAGGACTCATATTGCCATTTCCAAAGTTTAAACAACACAAACACGCGCCAAACACTAAACCACCACTGATTTTGGAACAAACGTGGCACTATTCACACATATGAAACCCAGTTTTAACTTTCACCATCAAGGGGGTTTTTACAATTACCTTTACCAAAACACAATTCACCTCCCCACGAATCATTCCCACGCCTAAACTCACACACCCACTCACTCATGTGACCCCACACTCAACCCCGTCCACCAATAAGAAACCAACTTCCTCTCCAAGCAATCTGACGTGGCAAGATCAACGATTTAGACTCATTCCTTGGTCCCCAAGGCTAAATGAACGTTTTGGATGAAGTTTGACAGCTCAATACACATCAAGCATCTAGAAGCACTCAAGGGCATTTCTGAGATTTTCTAGCTAGGGTTTCTTGTATTTTTCCATTCTAGAACCGTCTATGTAGTCTGTAGAAACTAGAGGGGGGGGGGGGGGTTGAATAGTTTCTCTTCTATTAGTCACCTAATTTAAATTACTTTGAATTAAGTGTGTATCAAAACTATCTTTTACTTGAAGCTAAATTGCACAATGACTAGGTTCAATTCAAATGCATTAGCAATGGTAATAGGTAAGTATAATGATAATGAAATAAGTAAAGAGTAAGGAATGAGACAACCTAGTGACAAGACACCAAGATTTATAGTGGTTCGATAACGAGGCTCTATCCTCGTTTCTACTCCACTGCTCGAGTACACCTACTCGAGATTTCCACTATATCCACAAGCTCCCTTATTGGCGGAGAAAGCCTTACATCGTCGCTTACATTATTTTCTGACACTAAGCTAAATGTCGAGACCTAATCATTAGTTAGGACCAATCTACACAACGTTGCCTACTTCACAATTTAACGACACAAGGCTAGATGTCGAGTTCTAATCTCAAGGTAGAACCAATCATCACGACGTTGCCTACTTCACCATTTTACGACACAAGGCTAGATGTCGAGTTCTAATCCAAAGCTAGAACCAATCTTCACGACTCTTCACTTTGAAGCTAAGTGAGAACTTCACACAACACAACTACTAACCACTTTCAAGTTTAATGAGAACTCACAAGACACAACCACATCACTTTATAGTTTAGTGAGAAGTACTACACAAATCTATTACAACTCAACTAGACATATCCAAGTACACACATGTAGCTTGGATCTACACAACACAAATCCAAGCAAACACATATGCAATGGATGTACACAATAAATCCAAGTATTCACAAATAGCTTGGATGAACACAACTAGTCCAAGTATTTCATAAATACAAATGGATCAACAAAAATAAAAAGGCTAACATGATGAACATGACTAATTCATAGATTCATCTTTATCACAACACTAGTGAGTGAGTGATCTTCTCATTGGACAAGGTAAAGGAGGGTATCAAGAGGATAATCATATGTAAACATACTTAACACATTAAGTTATCATTTACCAATGATTATGCTATAGAAAAGAGAAAGGGGGATGAGAAAAACGTCCAAGAGGCTTATTGGAAAATGAGATTTGATCCACTATTTATAGAAGACAAAGTCCAACGGCTAGCTGGGCGCGGTTCCTTAACTAGTCGGCGGTTCCATATCGCTAAGGAACCGCCTAGCTATTTAAGGTACCGCCCAGTAGTGTCCGCTCCCTTTTTTTTATCTTTTAGTGGGGTAGGAATATCTGAGGTTTTTTAAACCTTCAAAGGATATTCTTATGGCATATGGAATATGCCATTTTCAAATTTACATTTTCTATTTTAATAAAACATTTTCTTAAAAATAAAGTTTATTAAAAAATCTTTTGTCATATTAACAAAAGTGAGTTTTAAGGATAATCACTTTGATGATCACTAAGTATGATTAAGAAAAGTTAGTGATATGATTATTACCTTGATGATAGTGTTAGTTAAATAATTTGTTTTGTGTTTTATACTAAATGTGTTGTATAGTTTGTTGTGATCAAAACTAAGAAAGATTAGTTAACACTAATAATGTTTTTAGGCATCACTTGCATTAACAATCTCCCCCTTTTTGATTACGACAAACTATAAACTCATTTACTTAGAAACACAAAATATCGAATTATTAACGAGTTTATCACTATCATTTCTCCCCCTTTGTCGTAGCAAAAAGGTAAGCACAAGTCTTTGAAGATATCCGGACTTTGCTAGTAGCTCCCCCTTGGTGGTTGCTCCCCCTTGCTTGGGGAACAATGTGTATGAGCTTAGGTGACATGCTACACAAAGGTTAGTAGAAAAGAAAGAAACACCAATGCATATATGATCACTACCTACTAAGTAACTTGAGAGGGAGAAGGAGAAGAAATCTCAAATTAGAAGCAAGTATTTGCTAAGTATGTACAAAGAGGTAAATGAAAAAATCAAGGTTCAGTTGGTTGAATGGAGGTAGAAAAGAAACATCCAACCAATGAAGATGATAAATTTGTCAAGGGGTTAAAATTTAGAATTGATGGAATCACCCATAAACAATTATAAAGATTAACCACGATCAACTCAAAAGGAAGAGAGAATGAGCAAATAAAGAAAACAAACATAACACAAAGATTTCATATTACGTAAATATAAAAAAGACAAACAAAGTAGATAGTCATATAAACAATATGAGTATCTAAAGCAAAAGATATGGAAAATAAACCACAAAGCATAAGCTAGTCTAATAGTGATAATTTTCCAAGATTGCTTAAAAACATTAATGACTCTAAAACAACTAAAGTTTTATTGACTCCAAGGGAGTGTAGCCCTTTAGTTGGAAAAATAAGACGACGATGCATTATTCGAAGTTTTGTCCACGAGAACGAAAACTTTGAGAGGAGGTCGAGTGAGGAGGAATTCAAGAAAATTTAACTTCCATACACATGAGTAATTTCAATTTGTTGAAATCGACAACAAGAACACGAGGATCCATGATGCAACACAAATTCGGTTGATGGGGGAAGGCCATCACACCTAGGGTTTGGTGGTGGTGAGGAGAGTGGGTAGGTAATGTTTTCATAATGCCTTGTGAGGTTTGGGAAGGTTGAAAGGTCATTGAGTTGAGGGGTGTCAAAAGGTTTTGGTGGTGGAGGGAGATTTTCCTTTTCTTCGATGATGGGGTTAATGGAGTAGGTCTCATTCCAATACTTGACTGGAGAGAAGGTGGGGTTCTTGGGTGGTTTGGATGTATAGGGTTCATTTTTCTTGATCCAAATAGGTCTAACCGAGATTTTCGATTTCTTGGAAAGCTTGGATGAGGAAGCTTTGGGTGAGGAGGTTTGTGACAATGAAATGTCAAGGTTATGAAAGGGAGAGTTAGGCATTGTTGAGGTGTGAGAATGAAATCTCAAGGTGGGGGTATAAGAAGAAAGTATACAAGGCAAAGGTTTGAAAATCAAATGTAAAGTGTCAAGGAATGTTTAGCCAAATTGAGTAAACATGGAATCTTGACTGGGAATAGGGTGATGAAAAGAGACCAAAAACGAGCCATAAAATGACTTTCTGTCCGCGGTACCTTATAGGGACCGGCGGTTCCTTATCACTTAAGGAACCGCGCGACTTTAAGGAGCCGCGTGCAGTGGACTTGAAACCTTGATTTTCTAGGGTTTTGAGAAAAACTAAGACTTTTTCAAAAAAATTGCAAATCTTGGAATTTTACCTCTATTAGCACTAAAATATGATAGGGTTGCCTAAAAGTAACACATTCACCAAGAATGTCTTGACAAAGGGTGACAAAATATTTAGGTAACATTTTGAACCAATTTTAGTCAAGTTTTAGAGGTTGTGATAGATTTAGGTCCAATTTTAATTTGGAATTAAAGTTGATTAATGTGCACATAAAGATAGAAACACACAATGCTAAGTCCATAATTCATTCTCATAAAACACTCATGAAAGAGATACATAAAGGAAATAAAGAAAAACACTTAACTAAACTAAAGATAAATTAAAGCTAGGTCTTGATTAGTAGTCTTCCTTGGCTTGGTTTAAAGAAAAAGTTATTAGGGAAAATCATCATTTATCTCCTAGGAGGATGATTGGCAAAGAGACTCAACAAAAAGCTTTGAAACTCTATGTGAGCCCCAATCATCTCCATTCTAAGGATATCAAGGAGATAGAAGTTGTTGAGGCAACAAGGGTGATTAGTTCCATTATGCATGAAATACCCATAAAAGCTAGGATCACCCAAGTTTGGAGTGTTTGAGGGAGGTGGAGGTGGAGGAGGTATGTTCTCCAAGGGTGATGTGGGTGAGTGTGGAGGCGTGCTCTCCAAGGGTGAAAAGGGTGAGTTTGGGGGGGGGGGGGGGGGTAAATGGTGAAGTCACCAAGGTATCATCAAAGTAATTTACAATGGGAATGCTTTGGAGGGGTTGTGGTTGGGTAGTCACATCCAAGAGATTACTTGGAGTGAAGGGTGAGGAAAGCTCATTCATCCAAGATTGGAATGAAGAGGAGGTAGAACCATAAGAATGGTTGGTTCCATGTGTAGAGGTAGACTTGCATGGAGCAAGAGGTGGTGAGTTTGATGAAGAAATGAGAATTGGGACAATCTCATTCTTGGGTGTGTGAAAGGGTGAGGAGTTAGGTTTAGGCATTTTAATCTTAATCTTAAGATTTTTCCTTGAGGTGGAGGTTTTGGATGAGTTTGAGCTTCTTGTAGAAACCATGGTTGAAATGAAAGGTTTGAGGTTTAAGGAAGAATGGTTTGATGTGTGAAGAACATGGCTAACAAGGTGGGTTTAAAAGGGTGAGGGGATGATCCAAACTAGTAATGGGTTAAAATTTTTTTATGTGAACAATGAATTTAGCTAACCTAGTTTAGGAAATGTGCAGGTTTTTGCAAAGAATCAAGCAAGGTTTACACATATTAAAGAAAATAGTGTAAAGCAAAGATTCTGTCGGACACAGTAGCCGGCGGTTCCTTATCTAGGGGCGGCGGTTACTAATCAATAAGGTACCGCGGGTCGATAAGGAACCGCGACCAGTGGTGTTCAAAAATGGTACTTCCTCAAACTTTGGTTAGCCCAGATTTTTACCAAAGGATTTTCAAGCCAAAGTTAACTACTGACTAATATCTAGGAGGCTAACTAACACATAGGATGCACAAAGCTATGCAAATCATAATCACAATGGCATAGGCAATCATTTAGGATAAATAACAAATAATCCAAACAAGTAGAATTTAGTTAATACACATCCAAGATAAAAAAATTGTTCAACATTACATGTTTACCAACATGTATTCTTTGAAATACTTAAAAGTCTTCACCTTCTTTTCTTTCCCAATCCCTTGATCATATTCTCCAAATACTTGAATCCCTTCTTTGACTCAACCCGATGTTCATGCAATTCACCTCGCGTCCTAAGTTTTTCACGGTAGAGATGCTCCATATTGAGATCTTCCGATACTTCACTAGAGGAATAATGAGGTGGAGGAGCTAAGTCTTCAAGTCCATCCACGAATGAGTTTGAGGATTGGTGGGAATTACTCGAAGAGTTGAAGTGAGAACTAGAACCTATGCCATCACTATAACTTGTTGGCATATAGGTGTCCTCATCATCCATCTCTTGATGATCGGATTTTCGTGAACCTCGATCACCTCTAGGCTTTCTTGCATATACCTCTTGAATAGGCAACATAACCCGATGGACGGGGTGAAAGCGAGAAAGATCGAGATGGGGAAAGTCATGAGCAACCCTTTTGAAAAGGCGAGTAAGAAGCATACCATAAGGAAGGTTTGTTTTGGGCTTTGAAAGGGCATAATTTATTCGTCAAGCGATATAGAATGCCAAATTGTACTTGGTTGATGTAAAGATGCAACACAACATATGCACCATACAAGCCGGGATATGATCTCGGTTTCCACCAAGACAAAATACAATCTCCCTAAGGATATTTGCCCATTGGACCATAAAATCCTTAAGGTCGCTCTTCATAGCGATTCACATTTCTCACATTGGAATGAAGGATTCTCACAACGTTTCCATCACGCTCTTTCGAAATGATGTCAAGGATAAACTCCGGATCAATTTCGGCATGGTCATTTGGAGGTTTATCATAGGATTCCAAGAGAGCATCAAGTCTCCATTTATCCGTAAAACGACAAGTGCCTTCATATGGCACACCAAGAATTTCACCAAAGTTTTCGAGAGAGTATTGAATCATTTGATCATTCAACAAGAATCGAATGAAGATTTCTCCATTGTAATCAATCATGGAGTAAGTGCTAAAGAATTCTAGAAGAAACAAGGGGTAAATATCTTCTTCTATGTTGAGCAAGCAATCAAACCCCGAAAGCTCAAACATAGATTGGATATAGTCATAACCCGTTATTCCCTCATCGACAACTCTACCCTCATGGAAACATTGAGTAGAAAGAGATGGAAAGGAGTTTCGAAGTTGAGTGGAAGCATAGGTTTAAGAAATGTTTGGCATGTATTCTCTAGTGAGTTGATGATCCTTTTGGTATTGAGAAGGCATGATTAGTACCTAATATAAACATAAGACAATATTTTTCCAATCACTCATATGAAAAATAAAATCAAAACTTAAAAATATGAGAATGTGTTATATCAATTTCTTGATAGACAAAGGATTGAATCCATATCATTGTCATGCTCACAATGTATCTATTCCATTATTAACCAAGAACATATGAACTATGTTGGATCAACAATGGACTAGAACATTGGTTTTTCAAAACAAGGTTTTTAGGTAAGCATTAACAATGCGACTACCTATTTGTTCATGGGTTCATCTCAATTCCATCTTTTAACCAAGATCATTTAGCCAAAATTCGGATTTGTTCTACAAGTGGGTTTTAGTGAAATCTTAAGGAATATGAACCTAAGGAATCATAGTAAAATAACCATGTCAACCCATATTCCTATTAAGGTTCTAATTCAATTTCAATTTTAAAAATACCCAATTATGAAAGGATGAACCCTAGAACAAAATAGATGAAAATGAAAGAAAGTACTTACAATTAATTGATGTTTGATGAAGGATGAATGAAACCCACAACTTGGAATCAATTAATTTGAGTGATTGAAGGTTTTTGAAGCTTCAACAATGGTGGAAAAGGAGAAAACCGTCGGCTGTGTGTTTTTGGAGGAGAGAGGGTTTGGTTTGAAAAAGGTTATTTTAATAAAAATGGCACTCTAACAAACTTTACTGCCCGCGGTACCTTATCGATAAGGAACCGCGGGTTTGAGCCACCAGAGATAAAGAACCGCCTGCAGAGGCTGTTTTTATCAATGAAACACGCCAAAATTTTTAAAACCAAGTTTTCTAAAATACTTAAAAATATATCTTAAACCTTTTAAAATATCATTGGATCATCATAACACTAAGCAATATGCCTTAATGAAGGATTACGAGTTGAATCGAGATCGAAAAGAACCGAAACGGACAAACGACTACTCGTAGCGAAAAAGCAAAGTGGAGAGAAGTCAAGGGAAGTGAATCAAGACTAAGATCAATGCTCAAGGGATTAATAACAATATTCAAATCATGGATACGAAGAGCTTGTGTCATATATAGTGGTTTAAGACGTGCCTTTCCGGCGAAATGTTAAACGACTTTGGTAATGAATAAACACAAAGCAATTATTGATGCATAGACTAAGATCACTTTCAATAATAGTCTTAGTATAAACAAAAATATGAGCAAGGTGTTGATTCACTTTCTCTCCCACAAAGGGCCTACTAACCGTATGGGTGCAAACCATGAAAATCATGCTTGATACTTTAAGCTACTACTAACTCACTCTAAATCACCATAGTGAGTCAAGTATCCAAGCAATTAAGGTTTGAGAGGATAAAAGAAAAGAATCACAAACCATAAACAAATGTCAAGGCAAGGATGCCAAGAACAAGCACATAGTCAAGTAATAATCAAAAGAATGATCAAAGGGCGTGTGGAAGAACGAAAGCGTACCTTGGCCACAAAGAGCAATCCATCAAGGAATCAATGCAATGCCCAACAATGACTATGATGAGTACTAATTATTCAAGGACTAGTATCATTCCCAATCATCTTGATATCATCATTCAAAGATGTTGAAGATCAATGAAGATGAGTCTTATACAAGTGCAAGTAACTCAATCCACAACCAATTAAATGATTGATCTTCATGAGTACCTACACAAAGCAAGATGCAAACTAGTAGATACATTTAAAGAGTAGATCTAAAATGCATAAGGGCTACTAATCTAAGAGGGATGCAATATTACAAATTAAAGACCTATTTTCTAAGAAAAAATAGTTTTGACCAAAGAGAAACTTTAGTACAACTTGATCTTCTAATTTTAAGAGACAATGGATCGATCCAAGTTTTAAAGTACAATATACTTCAAAGATCTTGAGTGACCATCGCTCTGATACCAATTGTAGAAACTAGAAGGGGGGGGGGGTTGAATAGTTTCTCTTCTATTAGTCACCTAATTGAAATTACTTTGAATTAAGTGTGTATCAAAACTATTTTTACTTGAAGCTAAGTTGCATAATGATTAGGTTCAATTCAAATGCATTAGCAATGGTAATAGGTAAGTATAATGATAATGAAATAAGTAAAGAGTAAGGAAAGAGACAACCTAGTGACAAGACACCAAGATTTATAGTGGTTCGACAACGAGGCTCTATCCTCGTTTCTACTCCACTCCTCGAGTACACCTACTCGAGATTTCCACTATATCCACAAGCTTCCTTATTGGCGGAGAAAGCCTTACATCGTCGCTTACATTATTTTCCAACACTAAGCTAAATGTTGAGACCTAATCATTAGCTAGGACCAATCTACACAACGTTGCCTACTTCACAATTTAACGACACAAGGCTAGATGTCGAGTTCTAATCTCAAGGTAGAACCAATCTTCACGACGTTTCCTACTTCACCATTTTACGACACAAGGCTAGATGTCGAGTTCTAATCCAAAGCTAGAACCAATCTTCACGACTCTTCACTTTGAAGCTAAGTGAGAACTTCACACAACACAACTACTAACCACTTTCAAGTTTAGTGAGAACTCACAAGACACAACCACATCACTTTATAGTTTAGTGAGAAGTACTACACAAATCTATTACAACTCAACTAGACATATCCAAGTACACACATGTAGCTTGGATCTACACAACACAAATCCAAGCAAACACATATGCAATGGATGTACACAACAAATCCAAGTATTCACAAATAGCTTGGATGAACACAACTAGTCCAAGTATTTCATAAATACAAATAGATCAACAAAAAAAAGGCTAACATGATGAACATGACTAATTCATGGATTCATCTTTATCACAACACTAGTGAGTGAGTGATCTTCTCATTAGACAAGGTAAAGGAGGGTATCAAGAGGATAATCATATGTAAACATACTTAACACATTAAGTTATCATTTACCAATGATTATGCTTAGAAAAGGGAAAGGGGGCTGAGAAAAATGTCCAAGAGGCTTATTGGAAAATGAGATTTGATCCACTATTTATAGAAGACAAAGTCCAACGGCTAGCTGGGCGCGGTTCCTTAACTAGCCGGTGGTTCCATATCGCTAAGGAACCGCCTAGCTATTTAAGGTACCGCCCAATAGAGTCCGCTCCCTTTTTTGTCTTTTAGTGGGGAGGAATATCTGAGGTTTTTTAAACCTTCAAAGGATATTCTTATGGCATATGGAATATGCCATTTTCAAATTTACATTTTCCATTTTAATAAAACATTTTCTTAAAGAGAAAGTTAATTAAAAAATCTTTTGTCATATTAACAAAAGTAAGTGATATGATTATTACCTTGATGATAGTTTTAGTTAAATAATTCGTTTTGTGTTTTATACTAAATGTGTTGTATAGTTTGTTGTGATCAAAACTAAGAAAGATTAGTTAACACTAATAATGTTTTTAGGCATCACTTGCATTAACATAGTCTATAAAAGGAGACCCCAACATGTGAGAGTCCCTTTGTTCTAGATTTTAGCTAAGTCTTTGTAATTCCTTTTTATGAAATAAAAGTTTGATTTTCTAAAATTGTGAATTTCCTTTTGTGTTTTTTGTAAAAGTTTGGTGACTGATTAGCTAAAGTCTGAGTTCCATAATCTGTTTTGATTGTTTTTTAGGAGAGGTTTTATGGTTTAAATCCTTGTTTTCAAAAAAATCAGTTTTCATAGTTTTATGTTCATCTTTGGGTTTGTTGATCTTAGCAGGTACAAGGAAGCTGGTGCTTGTTTTGCTAGCACCTAAGCTCAAACAATCCAAGGTTTGGATGTGAGTCTTGGAGGTTTGCATCTCTAAACCTTTTTCATTTTTTTGAATATTGCATGAATTTTAGTGAATATGAGATTTATTGCTTGATTGTGTGATTTGTGGTTGAATCTGGTGTTTTGAGGTTTGATTTTTGTTATTAGGTTGATTAGATCTTGGTTTATGGGTTAAATCACACAAGTCCTTTATAAACTTGAGAAATTAGTTTACAAAAGGGTGTTTGGGTTAACTGATATATCAGGATTTGAGGCAACTTGAGTGGGTGTACTTGTTTGTTTTGTGTTGGTTATTGTCTCATAGGTTCTATTTGTTCATTATATGCATATTTTGTGGTTTGAATCATCATAATCCAACAAAGGGCTATAAAATCTTATTAACTTGGTAATATTGGCTAAAATTTTGGGTACACCTACATCTAAGGGTAGATTAGGGTTAACAAGTGCTAAGTTTTAGTTAACTCAACCATGGAAAGGGATTTGAATGTTTAAAATTGGATTGGTGGTCATTTAGATCAACAAAAGGGTTTTGGATACTACCTTTGTTCATCAGTAACTGCATAAGCTTGAATCTGTTTCTAATCTTTGATCCAGTGTTTGAAACAAGTTTATTTGTGCTTATTGGACTTTATTATAGCTTGTGTATGCATATGGTTCATTTTTGTTGGCTTATTCATGCTTAAACTACTTTTTAGTTCATAACTACTTATTTCATGGTCTGTGCAATATCTGGTGACTGTTTGCTTATTCTATCCTTATTGGCTGTATCAATTTGTGATTTCTTGCTTGATATTGACTCCTTACAACTCACTGGTTGTAAGGGTGCCATTGTTTTCCATTGAATCCAACTAGATCTCTCTAAATGCAAGTCAAATAGTCAAAGCAATGGAACTCCCTTCCCCTGCTGCTAGCCACTGCTAGTGTTATTTTCAGGATAGCTTATCAATAAGCTGTTCTAGCTTATTTAAACCTAAAACAACTTTAATTTTGTAATAGGTGTTCCTTATTTAACCCATTTGTTCATACTGGAGCATTTGAGGGGTTGACTTTGAGCTTTGACTAGAAAACCAACTACTTTGACTTTTACATAAGTGCTTATTTGCTTATTCAGCTTATTTGGCTTGGCTATTGAACATTTCTTTGTTTATTTGTATTAATTAAGTCATTTAGAGTCTTTTGCAACTTGAATCAAGGTCTGAGGTGGTCTAGAACTCCAAGTCGACTATTTTGTCTTTTAGTGAAATGTTACTTTGCTTATTTCTGGCTTATTGGTTGAGCTTATTGGAAATTTCTTTTCACTGATCTCTTAGGCATCTCAAAAGAAGGTTGTGTGTCAAATCTGAGCTTATGGCATTGGCTTATAGCTTAATGGGCCAAAAAGCCCATTAAGAATAAACTGTTATACCATTAAGCTGTGATAAGCTCACATTCAGCTTTTGGGCCTTCAGAATTTTGTGTTTAGAATTGAATTTTAAGCTAGACTAGTGATTTTCAGCTTATTTGGTTAAGTTTCATCTTATTGGGCCAAAAAGCCCATTTACCTTGACTGTTTTTTACTTTAGCCCATTTGGGGGGCCCAATAGGGGTATTTTGGTAATTTCACTTTCATTTTCTGTTTATTTAGGTTAAAATAAACTAGTTTGCAAGTTTTTTAGAAATTTTTATAATTTTTGGTTTTTTAATAATATTTTAATATTATTTTATTATTAAATTTCATTTTTCATATTTTTGCAACTTTTATATTTTTCTTAGGTCAAATACAATAAGTTAGGATTTTTAAAACTCTTAGATTAATTTTAGCATCATTTTCTTAATTTCTAGAATTATTTTAATAATTTAATAGTTTTTAATCATTTAAAAATAGTTTTCCTTAGTTTAAAATTTTTTAAAAATAGTTTTTAGTCTTTTAAGTCATTTTAGAGTCTTACAAAGTGAAAAATCTTTATTTGGACTTTTTAATAATTATTTGGATTTTTAGGGCTTTTATTAGCATTTAAAAATTAATATTTAATTAATTAAAAGGTTTGAAAAAGTTTTGATCATTTGTAAACTCTTAGTTTATTTTTATCGATTTTTGAGAATTTTTTGGGAATTTTTAGAATTAAATTTTATTTTGTCACTTTTTTTACGGTTTTTAATTTAGTCGTCGTAGTATAATTTTCACGTATCCGTCATTCTCTTTTCTCATCCCTTCTTTCTTTCAAATATTAATCCAAAAGTATTACATTTTAATCACACACATATACCTCCTTGGGAAACGAACTTATTTGGGTCATTAACACTTGATTTTCCTAAATCATTTGTTTAATACTTGCCGCTCATATACGCTCTTTTGTTTTCCTAAACAAGAGGTGTATTTTACCACAATCATTTTAGAACCGATGTCGGGGAGGTGTGTCGTGATTAATTTGTCATTTTGTTTTTAATATTAGCCATAAATAGTATTTGTATTAGTAGAACTCTACTCATACATATTATCGGTTTTTTTCGTTTTTCTTGTGAAAATAGATTACTATATTGTATTAAGTATCACAACAAATACAAAATATCTCCAAAAGTGTGCAAGCACAACCTTAATTGGGATTTGATCTCCTAATTATTGTATTCGAATCTCAAACAAAAAGAAAAGGCAAAAATAGATAAATACTTTCGTGAAGCTCGATTTTGAAAAATACAAACTATAAGGTGGGTATAAGGCGGGTATTATAAAATATACCCTAAAGAAAAAGGCTCTTAAATGCTTCGCGCCGCCTCGTTTCTCCGCTTGCTTGTGAGTATTTTGAAATTCAAGGCTAATCGATGGTTTTACCGCCCAAAGTATTATTACGTATCATATATATTTGCTTGGTTTCTTTGTGATTAAACCCTCTTGAACAATTTGGTTTTCACCAAAGTTCTAAAGTTAATCGAAGGCGTTCACTCCACGTGATCGTTTTCATTCTTTTGAGGCTTCTTTAATCAAGAGTTTGATCCGAGGAGAGATTTGGTAGATTGTTGTCTACGAATACACACAAAATCCAAAAAAATTAAAAACAATAAAAAACACAAAAAAAAATTGAAAATCCACAAAACACCCAAAAAGAATCTTCTTTGTTCACCTCCCATTCTTCGTCAAGTTTATGCTAACTCGTAATCAAGCAAAACGAGCTCGTAAACGTCGTCAAAGCCAAGGAAATCAAGATCCTTTGATTGAAGAACAAACTCCAATTGTCGAACCCGTTGTAGAACCAATAGTCGCCATGGCTAATCGTACTATGATGGAGTTGCTTCAAGCACCCACCGAGGGTTTTGGAGAAGCTATTGTAATTCCCGCCATCCTTGCGGATAATTTCGAGATTAAGACGGGTTTAATGTCTATGTTGCAAGCAAACAAGTTTAGAGGTCATGAGAAAGGCAACCCGCATTATCACATAAGGAATTTTAATCGTCTCACCGCAACAAGCAAGTTTAAGGATGTTCCGCATGACGTCATTAAGATGATGTTGTTTTCATACTCGTTGCGTGGACCCGCAAAAATTTGGCTCGAGAAAGAACCGCCAAATTCGATTTTGACATGGGGTGATCTCGTTTCTAAGTTTGTGAACCAATTTTTTCCACCATCTAAAACAACACATTTGAAAAATGAGATTTCAAGGTTTACACAACGTAATAATGAAAGTTTTCCAATGGCATGGGAACGATTTAAGGAAATGTTACATGAATGTCCACACCATGATTTTTCGGAATTGCATCAAATTGATACTTTTTACAATGGGCTTAATGATCATGAACGAGATTATTTGAATGCCTCCGCGGGTGGTAATTTTTTTGTGTAAAACGACCGATGAGGCTTTAAAGATTATCGAGAATAGATCTAAGGTTTATAACCCTCGTAACACACTGAGTGTTGCCAATATGGGTTCGTCACCGTCGTCATCGTCTCGTAACATTAACGCCTTACATGATGAAGCAAATGAGGAAAATCGGTTTTTCGATAGGTTTTCGACGCTTATGACACATTGGAAAGCACGAGATGCTTTGAATTCCGCATCGGTTAAAGCGGTTGAAAAGAGTTGTTTACCTTGTGGTGGAGCTCATGATCTTTCCGAGTGCATTACCGCCGGTGGTAACACTTCGAGTGCTTATGTAGCAACAGGAACTTACAACCAAAACGACCAAGGTTACCGCCCAAATCAAGCTCCACAAAATCAAAATGTTAACAACTATCGAAACAACAATCAAAATGGTGGTTATCAAGGCAATTCACGTAACTACAACAAAGGGAATTACCAAAGTGGGAATGGACAAGTTTCAAATCAAAACCAAAACCGTGATTTTCAAAACACTACACAAGGTTTTCAAAATGCTCACACTAAAAATCTTAATGGAGAATTTTTGGATTATGCAAAGGCAAACAATGCTAAGTTTGATAACATGCAACGTGAGATGATTAGCTTAAGATCCGAGTTGAAAAACGAGCTTAAAAACGAACTTGATAATGAATTGAAAACTCATGCTAATAAAATGGAAGGAAACATTCAACGTCTTCAACAAAATCAACAAAAGATGGAACAAGGACAACATGAGATTAAGCAAGAATTGTTAAAAGTGGATGCTAGGCAATAAAAATTTGAAGACGAAATGGCAAAAATGTTTGAAGCAATCATGTGTAAACCCTCTTCCTCGGGTGGTCTTCCTAGTGATACCATTGCAAACCCGAAGGGAGAAATGAAGGTTATTACTACTCGTAGTGGTAAAACTTTCAAAGAACCCATTTCTCGTCCAAGTACTTCTATGGAGAAGGAAATCGAGAAAGAGCCCAGGGTGATGGTCGAAAAGGAGCATATCACAAGCCCACGAAGTACCGCTCACACCACACCTACGGTTGAACCAATACCAATTATGGAACCCGAGATTCCAAGGCCGTTGCCTAATGTCCAACCCACACCACCCTTACCTTACCCTTCGAGATGAAACAAAGAGAAAATGCAAGAACGTAACAAACAACAAATCGAGCTTTTTATAAAAATGTTTCAACAAGTTCATTTTGATGTAAGTTTAGCCGACGCGTTGTTATATATGCTTCATTTTGCTTCCACTTTCAAAGGTATGATGAACGATAAGGAAAAGCTTTCAAAGCTTGCTAATTGTTCTTCAGTTTATCTTAACCGCATACCAGAAAAAGTTGGTGACCCTGGGAAGTTTCTCATTCCTTGTCATATACAAGATATGAAAGAATGCCTCGCCTTGGTGCGAGCATTAATTTGATGCCATTTTCCATTTGGAAATCGCTTTCGCTTCCGGCTCTTACTCCTTCGAACATGTCTATCGAGATGGCCGATCATTCTACGATTTTAGCATGTGGAGTAGCCGAGGATGTTTTCGTGAAAGTGTGGAAGTTCTACTATCCTTTTGATTTTATAGTAGTTGACATCCCCGCGGATCCTCAAGTTCCTCTAATTTTAGGTCGTCCATTTTTAGACACCTCGAGATCGCTTATCGACGTTCATGCAAGAACTATTACTTTGAGATTCAACGAAGAGGAACTTGTTATAAACGCTACTCAAAACTCGACACCTTCTCATGTTTATGCAATCGCTACCATCAATCACATTGACTTAGTTGATGTGGTTTGCGATGAGTTTACACAAGAAGTGTTAGGTTTTTCCGATAGTTCGTCAAGTGGCAATCCCACTATTTTGGATCCGATTCTTGCTAATTCTACACCAAATCTCACTCCATACCAAGGAGGCGATTTTACTTTAAATGAAATCGACGATGAAGATGAGGTGATTATTGGTAATGATGCTCTTATTCCACTATTTCTTCCGCCGATGTAAGTTATGAGTGTTGAGCAAAAATCTTCAATCGAGGAACCTCCTAACCTTGAATTGAAAGATCTTCCATCTCACCTTGAATACGCATTCTTGGAAGGTGATGACAAGTTGCCGGTTATTATTGTAAAATATCTTGCTAATGATGAAAAAACCGCACTTTTGAAAGTTCTTAAAGCTCATAAAGGGGCAATTGCGTGGAAAATTTCTGACATTAAGGGTATTGACCCAAAATTTTGTACTCACAAGATTTTAATGGAGGAGGACTACAAACCCGCAATTCAAAGTCAAAGAAGGGTAAACCCCAAAATTCATGATGTCATTAAAAAGGAAGTCTAAAAACTCCTTGACGTGGGAATGATTTATCCTATATCCGATAGCCCACGGGTGAGCCCAATCCATTGTGTCCCTAAAAAGGGAGGAATGACCGTTGTACCTAATGAAAAAAACAAGTTAATTCCCACTCGTGTTGTGACCGGTTGGAGGGTGTGTATTGACTACCGAAAGTTAAATGACGCCACTCGTAAAGACCACTTTCCTTTACCCTTCATGGAACAAATGTTGGAGCGACTCACGGGAAATGAATTATATTGCTTTTTAGATGGGTTTTCCGGTTACTTTCAAATCCCTATCGTGATCAAGAGAAAACTACGTTTACGTGTCCTTATGGAACGTTTGCTTATCGTAGAATGCCTTTCGGACTTTGCAATACACCGGGTACGTTTCAACGGTGTATGATGGCTATTTTTCACGATATGATCGAGAAGTCGATGGAAGTGTTTATGGATGACTTTTTGGTGTTTGGCAATTTGTTCACGTCGTGTTTATCTAATCTCGAGCAAATGTTAAAACGTTATGGAGAAACCAACCTTGTGCTTAATTGGGAAAAATGTCACTTTATGTGTAAACAAGGAATCGCCTTAGGGCACATGGTCTCGAAAGCGGGGATTGAGGTCAATAAAGCTAAGATAGACGTCATCGCCAAGTTACCTCTTCCCAATACCGTTAAGGGAGTTAGGAGTTTCCTAGGCCACGCGGGCTTTTATCGTCGTTTCATCAAAGACTTTACGAAAATCTCTCGACCTATGACACACCTTCTCGAGAAGTTTGCTCCTTTTAATTTCAATGAGGATTGTGTTAGAGCTTTCGAAACTCTTAAAAGGAAACTTACCGAAGCTCCCATTCTTGTTGCTCCTAATTGGGATTTACCATTTGAAATCATGTGCGATGCAAGTGATTATGCTATAGGGGCCGTCTTAGGGCAACGTTATGAAAAGCACTTCCGTCCTATCCATTATGCTAGTAAGACGATGATCGAGGCTCAATTAAAATACACCACAACAGAAAAGGAATTCCTTGTCGTGGTTTATGCTTTTTAGAAATTTCGACCTTATCTCGTCTTAACTAAAAGCATCGTGTATACAGACCATTCGGCTATCAAGTATCTCTTAGCTAAGCAAGACGCTAAGCCGAGATTGCTTCGTTGGATGCTCCTCCTCCAAGAATTTGATGTCACCGTGCTTGACAAAAAAGGAGCCGAGAATCTAGCGGCCGACCATCTCTCTCGTCTAGAAGATCCTCACAAAGATGTTTTTGATAACAAGGAAATTACCAAAACATTTCCTCTCGATACTCTCGGTGTAGTGAATTCTAAAGACACCACCCCATGGTTTGCCGACATTGCAAATTACCATGCGGGAAACATTATAATCAAGGGTATGACGACACAACAAAAGAGAAAATTTCTTTCGTGACGTTAAGTTCTATTTTTGGGACGACCCTTATCTCGTTCGGGTTTGTGCGGATCAACTCGTTCGACGTTGTGTCTTTGGTACCGAAGCTTCTAACATCCTTAGACCTTGTCATGAGGGACCCACGGGTGGTTACCACAGTGTTAACTTCACGGCTAAGAAAGTGTTCGATGTCGGCTTCTTTTGGCCTACGATCCATCGTGATGCACACGCACTTGTGAAGTCGTGTGATTCGTGCCAACGTCAAGGAAAATCGTCTCAACGTGATGAAATGCCGCAAAACATAATTCAAGTGTGTGAGATTTTTGACATTTGGAGCATAGACTTTATGGGGCCGTTCCCATCGTCTCAAGGAAACAAGTATATCCTCGTCGCCGTCGACTACCTTTCTAAGTGGATGGAAGCTAAGGCTATACCTACTAATGATGCTCGTGTGGTAGTGAAGTTTTTGAAGCAACTATTCTCTCGGCTTGGAACCCCTTGTGCTATTATAAGCGATCGTGGAACCCATTTTTGTAACGACCAATTCGAGAAGGTCTTAAAGAAATATGGAGTTACTCATCGTCTTTCTACGGCTTATCACCGGAAAACGAGTGGGCAAGTCGAGGTTTCAAACCGAGCTTTGAAGAGGATTTTAGAGAGGTCGATTGGAGAAAACCATGCTTCATGGTCCGACAAACTCGATGACGCTTTATGGGCCTTTCGGACCGCTTATAAGACACCTATCGGTTGTACTCCATATAAGTTGGTTTATGGAAAGAATTGTCATTTACCCATTGAATTGGAGCGTAAGGCATATTGCGCCCTTAAGCATGCAAACTATGATTTAAAGACCGCGGGAGATCACCAGAAAATACAATTGAATGAATTGGATGAATTAAGAGACAATGCTTATGAAAATTCATTGATTTTTATAGAAAAGACTAAAAAGTTTCACGATTCAAAGATTAAAAACCGGGTTTTTAACGTTGGTGATCAAGGGTTACTTTTTAACTCTCGTTTGAAGATATTTTCCGGAAAATTGAAATCTCGTTGGTCGGGTCCTTTCACCATAACACAAGTGTTTCCTTATGGGACCATCGAGCTAGCTCAAAATGATGGTCCTAACTTCAAGGTGAATGGACATAGGCTTAAGCACTACTTCGGTGGGGAAGTCCCTTCGTCGGAAGACCTCGACCAAGTCACCTTCCCCAATGATAATTAGCATTGAGGGGATCGAGTCGAGCTCATGACTCGGTAATCAAAAACGAGGTGCCTCGTGGGGGAGATCCCATGCTTATCATTTTTATGCTTTCTAATGTAGTTAATGAGAGAGGATTTGTGCCGTTGCAACTCGTTGTCTCGTGGTTGTTTGTGAATGTGTTATCTAGATCATCATCATCGCCACGATTGAAGACTCTCGTGTTCGTTTACGTGAGCCTCGATCATTTGCTTGAAGAGTTTTTCACGAATCCATGACATATCCTTTATTGTTCTAACAATTATCTTTTAGCATAATTCATAAACGGCTTTAGATATATTGTTGATCACCCTTTCCATTCTAGATCCTAAGCATTTGACTTTTCGTCTCTAGTATGGGTGCTCCACCTTTAGACTCGAAACATTGAGGACAATGTTTAATTTTAGTATGGGGGGGGGGGGGGGGTGAATAGCTACTTGCTTTGCTACGCCCTCATGTTTTCCAACTTTCAACGTTTTGTTTTGTTTTGTTGCTAATAAGGCTAAAAATGGCCCAATTTTAAAATTTTTCTTAGTTTTCATAAGTGTTTTTAAGACACGAATGTATATTTTCTGATGGGTAGAATAAGAGTGAATTTTTGACTTGATGGGCATTTGGAGCCCTTTACATTCCTTAACCCGCTCAAATCAAGTTTTTCTAGACTTTTATATAGGGAACTTTAAAACGCGAAAGTATTAGCTCATTCGGGTTAAGAACAAGAACTTTTCGCAAGTTCCTATAACTGATCCTTGAAAGTCACTTATCAAGGGAACTATAAAATGCATTCTCTAAACTTGAAAAAGTCCAAGAAAGTACAAGATCCTATAGGTGGCTTGAAAACCTAAAACTTTGATTTGATATAGTCTTAATGAAAGTTAATCCAAATTTGGCTTAATTATGGCTTGCATGGCTAAGTATTCACGAGTCTCTTTAATTAGAGGTCTTTAAATAGTGAAGAACGAGAAATGATAGAGTTAGAAAAGTGATCATGCTAAACGTAGAACATGAAAATGTTCTTTCAAAAACTCATATGTTTTTAATTGTGGCTTTTTCTCCCATAAGATCAATGCATTAGGAATAAAAATAATTGCAATAAGTAAGGTCGTACGATTTGAAAGGTTACTTAGCTTTTAGCATAAGATCATTTAAAAGTTGCTCGGGGTTGAATAGAGTTCATAGCCAAGGCATAACTTATTTAAGCGGGATGCGAAGATTAGTGAAGATCCAAAAAGTCCCTAACAAGGCATGAGGAGCTCTATTTTGTTGCGAAAGATCCAAGATGATGTGAAGTATCATTATTCCAAAATCAATATCAAGGATCGAGACACACGACGAAAAGCAATTACTCCCCTAAAGATCATGGAGAAGTCTATCCAAAAAGAACCTAACAAGGTATGAGGATACAAATATCCTAGTCCGAAAAGGAGGCAGATCATTGTATATAAAAATCCAAAATAAAGATTGAAGAAAAATGATGAAGTCGTAGTCCAAGTGTGAAGAATCTCTCAAAAAAGTCAAGTGAAGAAATTTCAAAATATGAAGAGAAGACCATAATTTCAAGAACGTCTTCCCAAGATTTAAAGTATGAAGTACATGCCAAATATCGGTCCGAGAAAGGTCTCAAATCGTGAAACGAGTTATGCCAAGATATGAACTTAAGGAGATACTCGAGAATCCGTTTTAAAAGATTTTGTCCTTCGGCTAACTATCGATTAAATCGTGCTACTTAATTTTCGGACTAATTGATAGGTGTGTAAACACCCATCCTTTTACCACTTAATTACAATAATAACCAGGCTAAAACGTGTATTTTATATCGTAAATGTCGGAATTATGCGTGGTTTGTGTTTTTGTTGTGATTTAGGACGAAAATGTGAAAAGAGAAGAAAACACGGGCTTTCACGTTCTTTTATCGAAGAAAAAGACAAAAGACGAAGTCGAAAGATCAAGAGTGCTGAAAGAACGGAAGTCCAAGGCCAATTCTGAAGATTTATCGAAGAAAAAGTCTAAAGACGAAAGTTTAATAAAAGCTGAAGAACTCAAGTCTAAATTAATGAAGAAATTACAAGACGAGTTTATTAATCCCGAGACAAAGTCGAAAAAGTCGAAGAAATTAAAAGACGAGAAGTCGAGAAAGAAAGAAGAATGAACCAACACATGCTTAGTTTTCCTAATCACTATAAATAGACTCCTAATGTGTCATTAGGAGTTGTTGGCTAGAGTGACAAACTAGTTCTTCCATTTTTAATTACTTGCACATTTACTTAATTGCACCTTTAATTACTTGTCTCGCACCTTAAATTTGTAAGCTTTTAATTCTTGCCTTTACTTTAATTTTTGAATCTTAATCTTAATGAAGTTTTTATTTTAATCTCTCATTCTACCTTTCTTGTTTTGCTTAATCTTTGTGCTTATTATCTTATTGTTATGCTTATTTGATTACTTGTTATGTTTTTATGTCATTGATTGTGTTAGCTTATAGATTTGATAGCTTATTGTGTTCTTCTTTAAATTTAATTAAGTTCTTTTTAGTTAATTTTTATAAAAAGTTGATTTTAAACATTTTTATTATTTAGTGTTTTTAAAAGTTTTTAAATTTTGGTTGATTAGCTTTTTCTTAAATTCAATTTGGTTAAATTTTTAGATTTGTGCTTATTAGGTTCTTGCTTATTTTTAGTTTATAGCTTATTTGATTCTACTGTTATCCGGGTTTCGGTAAAACCCTAGTATTCCGAATATCACCTCCATCTCAACATTCTGGATAGTGATAATCTAATTATTCCAGATAAGCTACACTGGCAGATATTCCGGATAAGTCTTCTGTTGGGTATTCCGGATAAAAAGTGACAGTTTATTCTGGATAAGCAATAGGTACGTTTATTCCGGATTGTTGTTGATTATGAAATGGACCCTCGTATTCCTTTAATACTTGGTCGGCCATTCTTGAGAACCGGAAAAGCTCTTGTCGATGCTGCCGAAGGTAAGTTAATCTCAAGGGTCGGGAATGATGCACAAGTGTTCGAAATGAGGAAGATCACAAACAAATCCTATGGAAGAGAATCGGCGAATATGATTAATGTGCTTGATGATTTTGTCGTCTACAACAATCCTCTATTCGACTCTTGCTATGATAATCCACTGTTCCAAGATGATGTGGATGATTCTCTCTCCAATTCTGATCCTCCACCAATTTATGATTCTCCATCGATCTTTGATGCTTATGATGATGATTCTAGTTCCAATGGAGATGATTATGATGATTTTACTTCTGAGTATCCAGACATGCCCACTTATGATGATTTTGATGAGGCTGATACTCTCTCGAGTGATTCTTCACATGATGAAGATCCTCCGCCAACAACACTTGATCCTACTTTGGATGACTACTCATTTGAGGAAGATTTTGCTACTTTTCTCAATACCTACTTCCCAAATGAGAGTGATGCTCCTCCTTTAGACTTTGATGATTATGGTCTTTATCCTACTTTGGATATGAAGAAACCCACTTCAAAGGAGAAGAAGCCGGCCGACACCGATATCAGCAGCACTTATGTCTTAACTCCTCTCTATCCTCCTTCTGAGGATGAGATTGCAAGATTTATGATCGGATCTTCTTCAAGATCTGCTGAGCCTGAGTGTTATTTTCCCCTAAAGGAAAAGGTGTTCGACCCCGGCATTGCACTTTTTAAGATATCTCAGTATCCATCTGATGAAATAAAAGGAAAAATCTTTGGAACTTATGAAGATATGCTTGCACCTCACCCTTGCTACCACCGTGCTCAATCACTGCTTAAGGGAACCTTGCCTACTATTCTTTGGCTTGCCTTGTTCGCCTTAAGCTTGTGCTATTTGATGGACGAAAACCATGTATTTGATCCCGGTGGATGTGTTTCAAGCTTCTTCCTATGATAATCAAGGTCGAGTCAGGCTCACGACTCGGTTAACAAAAACAAGCGCTTCTCGGGAGGTAACCCGCAATATCTATCCTTTTTCTCTTATTTTTAGAATAAGTGTAGGGGGAGACCCTAGTATGTGTTTGTTGTCTTCTTTCTAATCATGTACAGGGATTCGAGCTTTCAAAGATCCATTCTTGATAACTTTTGACGAACCGTGATTCCGTGTACCGGTCTTCCCGGTTCTATCCTAAACTCTTTTGATTCTCTATTTTATATTCTTCAATATTAAAATAGGAATCACTTTAGTTGTCTTTCCTTAACAAGATTTAAACAAAGTGCACAATGTCCTAAGTGTAGGGGAGGTTACTTCCACATGCTTAAACATTGAGAACAATGTTTATATTAAGTGTAGGGGGGACTTCTATCGAAGTTAAGTGGTCTTTTCCATGTATTTGTCCTAATTTTAACCGGAAAATCAATTTTTCGACATTTTTCAAAATTTTTAATCTATTTTAGCCTATTAGTTTTTCTTTTGTTATAGTTATTTTCTTTCTTTGCTAAAACATTGTGAATCTTTTGACTCAACCCGAGTTTACTTATCTAAGTTTACTCTAGCTAGTATCCTTAACGTGTTTAAGTCAAGTTTTGCTAGGCTTTTATATAGGGAGCTTTAAAACGTGAAAGTCTTAACTCTCACGGGTTAAGAACAAGAACTTTTCGCAAGTTCCTATAATTGATCCTAGAGAGTCGTTTATCAAGGGAACTTTAAAATGCGAATTCTAAACTTTAAAAAGTCTAAGAGTTGCAAGATCCTATAGATGATTCGAAAATCCAAAACTTTGATTTAATTGGCTAAGCATCCACGAGTCTCATTCCTTGAGATTTTAAACTGTGGAGGACGAGAGATGATAGAGTCAATTATAAGTTTGGTAATTCTTTCGTGAATTTATGTGAGTTGATTATAAGCCTATTCTCCCATCGCTTGTTAATAAATTTATCTATAATAAGTAAGGTTGTACGATTTGAAAAGTTACTTAGCTTCTAGCCCAAGATCGTTTAAAAGTTGCTCGGTATTGATTAGAGTTCATAGCCAAGGCATAACTTATTGAAGCGGGATGCGAAGATTGGCGAGTCCGAAAAGGCCCTAATAAGGCATGAGGGCTACATTTTGTTGCTAAAGATCCAAAAGTGATGTGACGAATCATTTATCAAAAATCAATATGAAGGATCGAGACACACAATGAAAAGCAAATACTCCCCTAAAGATCATGGAGAATCTATCCAAAAAGACCCTAACAAGGTATGAGGATAAATAGATCCAAGTCCTAAAAGGAGGCGGATCGTTGTATATCAAAGTCCAAAATAAAGATTGGAGAAAAATGAAGAAGTCGTGGTCCAAATATGAAGAATCTCTCAAAACTTCAAGTGAAGAAATTCCTATTATGAAGAGAAGACCATTATTTCATGAACGTCTCTAAAGATTTGAAGTATGAAGTCGCTGCCAAATATCAGTCCGAGAAAGGTCTCAAATCGTGAAGCGAGTTATGCCAAGATATGAACTTTATGAGGTCCCGAGAAGCAGTTTTAAAAGATTTTGTCCTTTAGCTAACTATTGATTAAATCGTCCTACTTTATTTTCAGCCTAAATAACTATCAAAATAAGTCAACAATGCATCCTCGTGATCATTCAAGACAACAATAAAATATAAGAGATACACCTAGGAATAAGGGAGTCTAAGTAAATAATTGGCCCACATGAGTTTGTGTTAGTTTGCTAACTTATAATAACAATGATCTCGTGTTTAAGCTTGGTATGGGGAACCTGAAACATGAGGATGATAATCATTCATGACATTTCCAAAACCCTAAGGTATGTCTTTGATTTCTTTACTTATTTCCTTCCTTTGAATGTTTTAGAATTTTCTATCTTTTTAATAAAGGCCAGTGTGGATTGATTATGATGGAAAATGTTAAAACTTGCATTGTAATTAATGCATTGCATGAGGACATTGCAATGGTCAAGTGTAGGGGATTTGATAGGTGTGTAAACACCCATACTTTTACCACTTAATTACAATAATAACTTGGCTAAAACGTGTATTTTATGTCGTAAATGTCAGAATTATGCGTGGTTTGTGTTTTTGTTGTTATTTAGGACGAAAATGTGAAAAGGGAAGAAAACACGGGCTTTCACGGGCTTTTATCGAAGAAAAAGACAAAAGATGAAGTCGAAAGATCAGGAGTGCCAAAAGAACGGAAGTCCAAGGCCAATTCTGAAGATTTATCGAAGAAAAAGTCTAAAGACGGAAGTTTAATAAAAGCTGAAGAACTCAAGTCTAAATTAATGAAGAAATTACAAGACGAGTTTATTAATCCCGAGACAAAGTCGAAAAAGTCGAAGAAATTAAAAGACGAGAAGTCGAGAAAGAAAGAAGAATCAACCAACACATGCTTAGTTTTCCTAATCACTATAAATAGACTCCTAATGTGTCATTAGGAGTTGTTGGCTAGAGTGACAAACTAGTTCTTCCATTTTTAATTACTTGCACATTTACTTAATTGTACCTTTAATTAGTTGTCTCAAACCTTAAATTTGTAAGCTTTTAATTCTTGCCTTTACTTTAATTGTTGAATCTTAATCTTAATCAAGTTTTTATTTTAATCTCTCATTCTACCTTTCTTGTTTTGCTTAATCTTTGTGCTTATTATCTTATTGTTATGCTTATTTGATTACTTGTTATGTTTTTATGTCATTGATTGTGTTAGCTTATAGATTTGATAGCTTATTGTGTTCTTCTTTAAATTTAATTAAGTTCTTTTTAGTTAATTTTTATAAAAAGTTGATTTTAAACATTTTTATTATTTAGTGTTTTTAAAAGTTTTTAAATTTTGGTTGATTAGCTTTTTCTTAAATTCAATTTGGTTAAGTTTTTAGATTTGTGCTTATTAGGTTCTTGCTTATTTTTAGTTTATAGCTTATTTGATTCTACTGTTATCCGAGTTTCGGTAAAACCCTAGTATTCTGAATATCACCTCCATCTCAACATTCCGGATAGTGATAATCTAATTATTTCGGATAAGCTACATTGGCAGATATTCCGGTTAAGTCTTCTGTTGGGTATTCCGGATAAAAAGTGACAGTTTATTCCGGATAAGCAATAGGCACGTTTATTCCGGATAGTGGTCAGTGGAGATTATTCCGGATAAGAAGGATTTGGAATTATTCCGGATAGCGTGGTTGTATCCATTCCGGATAAGATTTTAGTCTCTTATTACGAATAAGAGTTCGTGAAACAGGATTCTGGATAAGCTATTGGGCAAACATTCCGGATAAGCTTTAGGATTTTATTCCGGATAGTGGTAAGGAAATCATTCCGGATAAGAGGCAGAAGTTTATTCCGAATAAGCCGCAGAACTTCATTATTCCGGATAAGGCTTCTTTGTTTATTCCGGATAAGCATTTATTCCGGATAAGCAACTCGAGATTATTCCGGACAAGGGACCAAAGTAAATTCCGGATAAAGAGTGACAGAGTATTCCGGATAACTTTCGGGACCAGGATTCAGGATAAGATTCTGGATAAGGAGTTGAGGATTATTCAGAATAAGGGGTGGGTCGATTATTCCGGATAAGGCTCTGATTTTTATTCCGGATAAGCTGTGAAAGTTTGGTATTCCGAATAGTGACAGTATTTTGTATCCCGACTCAGGTTTTGTTTATCCTCTGTTTCAGTCTCAAGCATTTATTCTTCCCGTTATTTTTCTTTTAGTTTAATTTTAAAGTTCACATTTTTATTACCTTGTCAATTTAATTTTTCGTCACGCTTTAATTTTAAGTCATTTAATTAATTTTCTTTTAAAAGTTTTAATATTGCACCATTTACGTTTTATTTTGTATTAGCTTTAATTAAACGTCATTAACTTTAAAGTCTTGCACATTTATTTTTCAACAACGACCAAAATATTATTTTTCACCAAAAGACGACTGAGTCGCACATTCTTCCCTTTCTCAATTCGAAAAGATCGGACGATAATATTTTCTTACGGGGCAAAAACCTTGTATTACTAATAAATACTCAAATAAGTCAATATGAATCACTTGTGATCCATGACAAATAGTTAAAAAAATGCTAGAAACCTTTTCTTTCATAATAACTAGGATTGCGGGGAGAAAAAGTATTACACAATTTGGACGTATGAGTAGTGTTAGCATTGTCACTTGTACCAACAATGATCTCGTTTTTGCACTTAGCATGGAATGTATGACAATCAACGATGACGAACTTTACTCTATGAGACATTAACTTGTTTCTATTCATTAACCCTAAAAGTCACATTCGTGATGAAAATCATACATTATGTCTTTACACATCTTAGTAGTATTGTAGCAAGTTTTTACTTTTCAATAAAGGATAATAAAATTAAATTTTGGAGATGCTTAGATACTTTATTCTAGCATTACGTGAGGGTACGGTAATGGTTTAGTATGGGGGAGTGATGAGATGGCATTTATACATGATCTCATCGTTCTTTTCGGGCTTTAAATGCATAAAAATGTCATAAAATACCATATATATGCTTGTGTTTGTTTACTTGTGTATTTTAGGTATGGATATCGTGAAAAAGACAAAAGATTACAATAAACAAGGAAAAACGAACACGAGAAATGAAGCCGCACAATGAACCAGGCCCTAGTTTGTAAATTATCAAAGAAAAACCCTTTGAAGACTTGAAGATGTATAAGATTGATCCCTCATTTATGGAGAAATGACACTTAATACCCTTGTATATTCATAATTACAAGTTAGGTCCCTTAAGTTTGTCAAAATGAAAAAAGGTCCTCCAAGTTTAAAGAATTGGCAAATTTAGTCCCTCCACAAATCTAAATTGTGAATAACGGTCCTTCGTGAAGTCCAAGATCCAAAGAAGCCCTTGAAGTTCAATAATATTACACCTCTAGTCCTTTAAAAATGAATTAAACATCAAAAGGACTAAAGTTGTAAATATGCCAAAGTGGAATAAGCCTTAAAATCTGTTTTGAAAACTATTCGTGGCCAAAGTGTGAAGAATGAAAGTTATTTAATAAAGGGAAGGAGTTTATAAGTCTGAAATTCTTGTTATACAACATTTCCCAAAGAACAATGACTCATATTGCCATTTCCAAAGTTTAAACAACACAAACACACGCCAAACACTAGACCACCACTGATTTTGGATCAAACGTGACACTATTCACACGTATGAAACCCAGTTTTAACTTTTCACCATCAATGGGGTTTTTACAATTACCTTAACCAATGCACAATTCACCTCCCCACGAATCATTCCCACACCTAAACTCACACACCCACTCACTCATATGACCCCACACTCAACCCCGTCCACCAATAAGAAACCAACTTCCTCTTCAAGCAATCTGACATAGCAAGATCAACGATTTAGACTCATTCCTTGGTCCCAAAGGCTAAATGAACGTTTTAGATGAAGTTTGACAGCTCAATACACATCAAGCATCTAGAAGCACTCAAGGGCATTTCTGAGATTTTCTAGCAAGGTTTTCTTGTATTTTTCCATTCTAGAACCGTCTATGTAGTTTATCAAAGGAGACCTCAACATGTGAGAGTCCCTTTGTTCTAGATTTTAGCTAAGTCTTTGTAATTCCTTTTTATGAAATAAAAAGTTTGATTTTCTAAAATTGTGAATTTCCTTTTGTGTTTTTGTAAAAGTTTGGTGATTGATTAGCTAAAGTCTGAGTTCCATAATCTGTTTTGATTGTTTTTGAGGAAAGGTTTTATGGTTTAAATCCTTGTTTTCAAAAAAATCAGTTTTCATAGTTTTGTGTTCATCTTTGGGTTTGTTGATCTTAGTAGGTACAAGGAAGCTGGTGCTTGTTTTGCTAGCACCTAAGCTCAAACAATCCAAGGTTGGATGTGAGTCTTGGAGGTTTGCATCTCTAAACCTTTTTCATTTTTTTGAATATTTCATGAATTTTAGTGAATCTGAGATTTATTGCTTGATTGTGTGATTTTGTGGTTGAATCTGGTGTTTTGAGGTTTGATTGTTGTTATTAGGTTGATTAGATCTTGGTTTGTGGGTTAAATCACACAAGTCGTTTGAAAACTTGAGAAATTAGTTTACAAAGGGGTGTTTCGGTTAACTAATATATCAGGATTTGAGGCAACTTGAGTGGGTTTACTTGTTTGTTTTGTGTTGGTTATTGTCTCATAGGTGCTATATGATCATTATCTGCATATTTTGTTGTTTGAATCATCATAATCCAACAAAGGGCTATAAAATCTGATTAACTTGGTAATATTGGCTAAAATTTTGGGGACACCAAGATCTAAGGGTAGACTAGGGTTAACAAGTGCTAAGTTTTAGTTAACTCAACCAGGGAAAGGGATTTGAAGGTTTAAAATTGGATTGGTGGTCATTTTGATCAGCAAAAGGGTTTTGGATATTGCCTTTGTTCATCAGTAACTACATTAGCTTGAATCTGCTTCTAATCTTTGATCCAGTGTTTGAAACAAGTTTATTTGTGCTTATTGGACTTTATTATAGCTTGTGTATGCATATGGTTCATTTTGGTTGGCTTATTCATGCTTAAACTACTTTTTAGTTCATAACTACTTATTTCAAGGTCTGTGCAATATCTGGTGACTGTTTGCTTATTCTGTGCTTATTGGCTGGATCAATTTGTGATTTCTTGCTTGATATTGACTCCTTACAACTCACTGGTTGTAAGGGTGCCCTTGTCTTCCATTGAATCCAAGTGGATCTCTTTAAATTTGCAAGTCAAATAGTCAAAGCAGTGGGAACTCCCTTCCCCTATTGCTAGCCACTGCTAGTGTTATTTTCAGGATAGCTTATCAATAAGCTGTTCTAGCTTATTTAAACCTGCAACAACTTTAATTTTGTAATAGGTGTTCCTTATTTGACCCATTTGTTCATACTAGAGCATTTGAGGGGTTGACTTTGAGCTTTGACTAGAAAACCAACTATTTTGACTTTTACATAAGTGCTTATTTGCTTATTCAGCTTATTTGGCTTGGCTTATTGAACTTTTCTTTGTTGATTTGTCTTAATTAAGTCATTTAGAGTCTTTTGCAACTTGAATCAAGGTCTGAGGTGGTCTAGAACTCCAAGTCGACTATTTTGTCTTTTAGTGAAATTTTACTTTGCTTATTTCTGGCTTATTGGTTGAGCTTATTGGAAATTTCTTTTCACAGATCTCTTAGGCATCTCAAAAGAAGGTTGTGTGTCAAATCTGAGCTTATGGCATTGGCTTATAGCTTAATGGGCCAAAAAGGCCATTAAGAATAAGCTGTTATACCATTAAGCTGTGATAAGCTCACATTCAGCTTTTGGGCCTTCAGACTTTTGTGTTTAGAATTGAATTTTAAGCTAAACTAGTGATTTTCAGCTTATTTGGTTACGTTTCATCTTATTGGGCCAAAAATCCCATTTACCTTGACTGTTTTTTATTTTAGCCTATTTTGGGGCCCAATAGGGGTATTTTGGTAATTTCACTTTCATTTTCTGTTTATTTAGGTTAAAATAAACTAGTTTGCAAGTTTTTAGAAATTTTTATAATTTTTGAATTTTTAATAATATTTTAATATTATTTATTATTAAATTTCATTTTTCACATTTTTGCAGCTTTTATATTTTTCGTAGGTCAAATACATTAATTTAGGATTTTTAAAACTCTTAGATTAATTTTAGCATCATTTTCTTAATTTCTAGAATTATTTTAATAATTTAATAGTTTTTAATCAATTAAAAATAGTTTTCCTTAGTTTAAAAAATTTTTAAAATAGTTTTTAGTCTTTTTTAGTCTTTTTAGAGTTTTACAAAGTGAAAAATCTTTATTCGGACTTTTTAATAATTATTTGGATTTTTAGGGCTTTAATTAACATTTAAAAATTAATATTTAATTAATTAAAAGGTTTGAAAAAGTTTTGATCATTTGTAAACTCTTAGTTTATTTTTATTGAATTTTGGTATCTTTTTGGGAATTTTTAGAAATAAATTTTATTTTCTCACTTTTTTTACGGTTTTTAATTTAGTCGTCATAGTATAATTTTCACGTATCCGTCATTCTCTTTTCTCGTCCCTTCTTTCTTTCAAATATTAATCCAAAAGCATTACATTTTAATCACACACATATACCTCCTTGGGAAACGAACTTATTTGGGTCATTAACACTTGATTTTCCTAAATCATTTGTTTAATACTTACCGCTCATATACGCTCTTTTGTTTTCCTAAACAAGAGGTGTATTTTACCACAATCAATAATTATCATAGGCCAGCACCTGTCTTGAGCATAAATTCCTTAACAAAGAACTTGAAAGAAATTTTGATGACTGAAACGCAGCTGCGCTTGTCTCCTCCCCGTCCGATGATAACCCAGCACGAGTTGGAAACATGGATAGATATTGTGATTACCATCAAGACAAGGTCCATTACACCATCGATTGTATCAAGCTTAGCAAGCAAATCGAACTGGAACTGGAATCCAGAAAGCTAAATCATTTAGTAAGGGACGTAAGACAAAGAGGTCGAGACAACCGAAGAGACGAACCTCCAAAGCAGGATAAGGTAATAAATATGGTACGAACCATCCCGGACAGAGAAAAAAGGAAGCTTAGAGGAGAAGCTGAAGAATGGATGAAAGTCCCTATAACTTTTCCCTTCTTGGAAGAAGACGAGATGTCTGATGACCCGATAATAATAGAAGCGGAGCTAGGAGGATACTTGGTAAGGAGAATCTATGTTGATGAAGGGGCTTCGGTCGGAATCATGTTCGAACATTGATTCGACAAACTACCCACAAGAATCAAGTCAAAAATGAGGCAAACGCATACGGATTTGGTTGGTTTTGCCGGAGAAGTTGTTAAACCAATCAGAAAGATTAAGATGGAAGTAAATTCTAGATCGAATGGCTTGGTCCACCGAACACACATGAAGTTCGTGGTGTTAAGTTCTCCTTCACCATATAATGTTATAATTGGAAGATCATGTATTCGGATCTTGAGAGTCGTCCCCTCAACTATCCATGCAATGATAAAGTTCCCCACGAGAGGCATAGCTGCCCTTGCATCTCGGTCAGTTATTGTTTCGGAATGCAGACAACTGGCAAAGAAGCAAGCCCCAACTCTACCGGCCAAAGAGCAAGATGAAAGTCAGGTTTCAAACACAACAGAAAGTGTAATGCTTAATCCTACATATCCGGATCAATTCACCATCATCGGAGGAGGATTGACAAGGACATGCAGGGAAGCTTTAAAATTTTTATTAAAGGACAACTTGGACGTTTTTGCCCCATCAGACATGACTAGAGTGCCGAGAAGAATAATGTAGCATAACTTGAATGTCAACAAAAGTCTGTAGCTGGTATGTCGAAAACCAAGGATGATAGGAGCCGAAAAGAGCCTGGCCATAAAGAAGGAAGTTGAAGACTTTGTAAAAGCATGAATCGTAAGTCCAGTTAAATATCCCACATACATATCCAATCCGGTCATGGTTAAGAAAAGTGACGGATCATGAAGGATGTGTGTCGATTTTAAAAATCTAATTTCAGCATGTTCGAAAGACTACTATTCACCTCCGGACATCGACGAAAAAATCGAGTCCGTGGTAGAGTCTCGTTTCAAAAGTTTTTTGGACGCGTACAAAGGATACCATCAAATTCAAATGGCAGAAAAGGATGAGGAGAAGACAGCCTTCTATACGGATCAAGGAACCTTTTGTTATACCAAGATGCCATTCGGATTGAAAAATGCCGGAGCAACATATCAAAGGCTAGTGGATTCGGCGTTCTAGACGCAAATTGGAAGAAACTTATAAGCATACATTAATGACATGGTCATCAAGAGCAATGACGAGAAAGGTTTATTAACGGACATTGCAGAAACTTTTGACAACTTTCGGCAGATCAACATGAAGTTGAATCCAGTCAAATGTTCATTCGGGGTAGAGGAAGGGAAGTTTATTGGGTATATGATTGCTCCGGATGGAATCCGAGCAAACCCGAAAAAGACTAGAGCCATTGCGGACATTCAGTCACCAAAGACTTGGAAGGAAATGAAATCCTTGAGCGGGAAGCTGGCTGCTTTGAATCTATTCCTAACTCGCTCAGCCGAACGGGCAATCCCATTTTTCAACACTTTGAAGAACATCACCAAGGAAAACAAACATGAGTACAAATGGACGCAAGAAGTGGAAAAGGCTTTCCAGCAAATGAAGCAGTTGATCATCAATCTACCAACTCTTACTACTCCTTGTAAGAAGGAACCATTGTACATGTATTTAGCAGCTTCAGAAGAATCAATCAGCGTTGTATTGTTGACGGAAAGGAACTGGAGAAAATGCCCAATTCATTACATAAGTCGAACATTAAGTGATGCGGAAAAAAATTATTCTCCAATGGAAAAGTTGGCATTGGCAATACTTAAAGCGTCAAGGAGACCCCACAGATATTTTGAGGGGCATGAAATAAACGTGGTTAAGGACCAACCGATCAAACATATATTGAGCAAGGTAAGATGCATCCGGAAATTTGGTTAAATACACAAATGAGTTGGGGGCATACAAGATTGAGTACAAGCCTAGGAACGCAATCAAGGGACAAGTGTTGGCCGACTTCCTCACGGAAGCCCCAATATGCCAAACTGCCGAAGATTTCTTTAAGCTACCTGTCCGAAACCCAAAAAAGGATGAGAGAGAAACTTAGACTTTATTCACCGATGGGTCCTCAAGTGCACAAGGTTCCGGAGCAGGATTAGTACTCATTAGCCCATCCGGAACAGAGTTCACTTATGCATTGCGGCTAAATTTTGGAAGTACCAATAATGAAGCAGAGTATGAGGCTTTATTAGCAGGATTGAGAATTGCAAATCAAAAGAAGGTAGCAAGGATAGAAGTACGGGTAGACTCGAAGCTGGTAGCCAATCAAATTAACGGAACATACGTGGCAAGTTGTGACCGGATGATGAAATACCTAGCCGAAGCAAAAACAATGATTGCAAAATTCTCATTTTTCTCAATCCGGAACATACCAAGAAGACAAAACCAAAATGCGGATGTGCTCAGCAAGTTAGCAACAATGGCATTCAACCACCTAACAAAGGAAGTTCTGGTAGAAGTGCTCAATGAGAGGTCAATCGACCAAGGGAAAGTAAACACCATAGTATAGGAAGTAGAGGATAATTGGATCCAATCATCAAATGCTTGAAAGATGGGATATGGCCAGAAGACAAGGAAGAAGCAAGATGCCTAAGACTGAAAATCCACCAGTACGAATTGATAGATGGGGTACTATTCAAAAGAGGGTACTTGGAACCAATGCTCCAATGTGTGGGACCATTACAAGCCAACTACATACTTAGAGAAATACATATGGGCTTATGCAGCATGTATTTGAAACCCTGGTCTATAGTTGCTCAAGCATTACGATCCGGATACTATTGGCCAACTATGCACATGGATGCTAGAGAGGAATTGCAAAAATGTGATTCATGCCAAGTGCATGCCCCAGTCGCAAGGTTACCAAAGACATTGATGAAGTCTATCATGGCACCTTGGCCATTCTTTCAATGGGGAATGCACATTTTAGGTCCATTGGCGGAATCATCCAGAAACGTCAAATATATCATAGTGGCCATCGATTATTTTACAAAGTGGATAAAAGCTAAGCCGTTGGTCAAGATATCCAGAAAGGAGGTCATAAAATTCTTCTGGGACAATGTGGTGTGCCGTTTCGGAGTTCCGAAGATAGTGGTCACGCACAACGCTAAACAGTTCATCAATGAGCCTTTCAAAAGTTGGAGTCCGGACCTAGAAATCCAACAGATTAACACAACCATTGCTCATCCTCAAGCAAATGTTTTAATGGAACGAGCCAACAAGACTCTTATGGAAGGAATCAAAACAAGACTTGGCCGAGATAGATTCGGATGGGCAGAAGAGCTACCACATGTGCTATGGGCACACCGAACTTCACTGAAACAAAGTAATGGAGAAACACCATTCAACCTTACCTATAGTTCGGAAGCAGTCATATCAGCCAAGATAGGGATGCCTACATATCAGACCAGGATGATAAATGAAAAAGAGAAAGATGATGACCTTAGCATAAACTTAGATTTGCTCCAAGAGAAGAGAGAGATGACGTGTATTCGAGAAGCTAAGTACAAGACATAGGTGGATCAATACTATAACAAAAGAGTGAGGCCTTTTGTGTTTCGGCCGGGAGATTATGTGTTCTATAAAAATGAGGCTAGCATAGTGGAAAAGGAAGGAAAACTTGCACCTACATGGGAAGGCCCCTATAGCATCAAGGAAGCATTTCAAAATGGCTCATACAAGTTGATCACCATGAGGGATAAGGAGGTTCCAAGAATGTGGAATGCAATGAATCTCTGAAAATGTTATTTGTAATTTTTTTCTTTTAAGACTATGTACCGGCTTCACCTCCCCCCGGCATGGGAAAGGCCTAGTTTATCTCTTTTCACTCCTAATGTAATGATATTCACTCCCTCCTGAAGGGAAAGATCACCAACTTTTGTTCAAATTAATGAAAAGCTTACCTTACTCATAAGGGTAAATCAGTTTAGTATCAAAAATGACTTAATCAAGAAGCATACGATACGAATGTCCATATTAGCATTCAAACATGAGAGTTAAGCTAAACATTATTATCCGAAATACAATCTTAATAAACATTTGTAGTTCTCTCTCCCTTCAATTCAAGGGAATAATTATGTTATTAGCTGAAATGCAATCTTAATAAACATTGCTTAATTCTCTCTCCCTTCAATTCAAGGGAAGAATTACATTGATAGCCGAAATGCAATCTTAATAAACATTTCTTAATTCTCTCTCCCTTCAATTTAAGGGAAGAATTACATTAATAGCCGGAAGGCAATCTTAATGAACATTTTTTCATTAACCGAAATGAAACTTCAATGAATTTTAGTAATTCTTTCTCCCTTCAATTCAAGGGAAGAATTACGTCATTAACCGGAATGAAAATTATATGAATGTTAGTAATCTTTTCTCCAATCAAGGAAAGAATTATTTTAGCCGGAACGAAATTCGCATGAACGTGGGTAAATTTATTTTTCTTCTTTCCATCAAAGGAAGAACTATCTCATCATCCAATACATGATCTATATATATAAAGTTTTTACTATCCGAGACGCTGTGGGAAGGTATACTCTAAGAAATGATCTCCCTATAAACTTTTTAATAGAAGAATCACGTCATGTTCCGAAACGAAGGTACTTACAAAGCATAAGTACAAACGAAAATATGATTGCATTTAAATCTGCTATCCTTGAGGGAAAGAATGAAACACTTTATCCGAAAAGTTATTTCATTGAATAATTTCAGTTCATTCCCTCCTCGGCAAGGAAAGAACCATTTGATTATTCGTAATATAATTTATTCGTTACGGATTTTTACCATTTGAAACACAACAAACATGCTCTAAGGAAATTGTATCCCTGCACGAAAAGAAACATTTCGGAATAGAGATGCAAACAAAGCACATTTCGAAAGACTATTAGACCACAAGCGACAAGGCAAATAAATAGATAATACGGGGTGCGAATCATAAATAATCCAAAGTACAAAATGTGATATTCAAAAATGCACATCCGAGAGCATCAAACAAACAAGCGTTATCACGGTTACATCAGTTAAAATTATCACAGACCTGTTAATGAAATGATGCCTAAAACGCTACTTTCATTTTTTGGTCTCGCTTTTTTTTGATTACGACAATATATAAAAACAAGCATTTACGAAAACAACGAAAAACAAATTCTTGAGTTCAAGTATTTTTCATTTCAACCATTATCACTTAAGGTATGAACAAACAAGTACTTATCCTAAATTAAGTGATCAAGGATTTAATCTTTTCTTAAAACTCACTTTTTATTAAGTGTGACAAAGTTTTTTTTATTAAACTTTCTTTTTAAGAAAATGTTTTATTAAATTAAATATTTGAAAATTTGAAATTTGAAAATGGCATATTCTATCTTGGTTTAGAATTTCCTTTCATGATATTTTAATCCCCAGATTCGAACCAATCCACTAAAAGAGAAGAGGGAGCGGACTCTACGCCGACGGTTCCTTAGCGCCTATGGCGGTTCCTTATCGATAAGGAATCGCGGGCTCTAGTAAGGAACCGCGGGCAGATATAGCCGTTGGATGTTTGTCTTATAAATAGTGGACCATTCTCAGACTTTCAATTCTCCTCTTTTGCATATACATTTCCAGATTCTTTCATACTTCTTAAATCACTCAAATCCTTGATCATTTATTTGATTACTACTTGTTTAGAAGTGAATATTTCTCCTCTCATCTTTTCCTATCAAAGTGCAAAGAGAAGAATACTATCATTCTTGAAGTGTTGTGTCTACCTCAAAGATCCATTGAAGATCTAAACTTATTTATTCATTGTTGTGTCATTGTTGTGAAGATCCAAGTAGTTGTGTCTATTTGGAAGTTGTGTATGTATTAAGGTTAATACTTAGTCCTTAAAGTATATTGGTGTAGATTGGTCCTAGCTAAGATTAGGGCTCGACTTTTATCTTAGAGTCGGAAATTGGTTAAGCGACGTTGTGTACGGTTTCTCCACCTTAAGGATCTTGTTGATTAGTGAACTCTCGAGTAAGGAGTACTCGAGGAGTGGAGTAGGAACAAGGAGTGAGCTTCGTTGCCGAACCACTATAAATCCTTGGTGTTTTGTTTGATCTTTCCTTCCCTTATCTCTTTACATTCATTATTCTTTATACTTGTGATTAATAGTTTAGTTGCACTATACATTCATTATTTTTTATACTTGTGATTATTGGTTTAGTTACACTATACATTCATTATTCTTTATTCTTGTGATTATTAGTTTAGTTTCACTATACCTTGTTCATATTGTGTATAAGAAGGTTTCACATAAATACTCAATCTTAAGTTTTTGAAAAATGATTTTTATAAATTAATCTTTAACAAGAAATTTTATGAAACTATTCACCCCCCTTCTAGTTTCTACAATTGGTATCAGAGCGTGGTTGCTCAAGATTTTTTAAAATATATTATATTTTAAAACTTGAATTGATCTATGTATTCCAACAAGTATCTAGAAGGGCAATCCATGTAAAGACCACCTCTTTTAGAAACCGACAGTTTTATTTATTGGAAAAATAGGTTTGAGACCTATGTGAAATCAAAAGATTTAGATCTTTGGCATGTTATTACCAATGGTGATTTTTTACCATTACAATATAATGAAGTTTCTAAAAGTAAAGAAATAGTCACTTTTGACAAATCTAATGATGATACTAAAAGGAAACTTGCTAAAAATAATGAGGCTAAAATGGTGATTTATAATGCTTTACCAAAGAAAGAGTACGAAAGGATTTTTATGTGTGAAACCGCTAAAGACATTTGGAACACTCTTTTAGTAACCCACCAAGGTAATAGCCAAGTCAAAGAAAGTAAAATCGATCTTCTTGTTCAACAATATGAACAATTTGTCATCTTATAAGATGAAACTATTGATAGTGCATTTGCTATGTAACACTATTATTACTAGTCTAAAAGCACTTGATGAAGGTTTTTCTAGAAAAAACAATGTTAGGAAGTTTCTTAGGGCGTTGCATCCCAAATGGAGAGATAAAGTCACGGCGATTGAAGAATCAAAGGATCTCGCCAAATTATCACTCGATGAACTCATTGGTAACTTGAAGGTTCACGAGATGATAATTTTGAAGGACTCGGAAATGGTGAAAACTAAGAGTGAAATAAAGTCTCTTGCACTCAAAGCCAAGAAGGCACAAAGTGAACATGAAAGCTCCTCGGATAGTGATGATGAGGAATATGCCTTGGCGGTTAGAGACTTTAAGAAGTTCTTCAAAATACGAGGTCAATACGTGAGGCAACCAAACAACGACGAGAAACCCTTCTCCAAAAACTGATTTGCCAAAGATGATAAAGGTGATAGGAAATGCTTTAGATGTGGTGATCCCAAATCATTTCATCGGTGATTGTCCTAAGCCTTCACGCGACAAGAACCACACGGTGTTTGTTGGAGGTTCATGGAGTGATAGCGGTGAAGATGTTGATGACAACCCCAAAGACGAGAAGTGTCTCATGGCTCACACTTCTAAAGAGGTACGTTCCGAAACCAAGTATTATAGCAATAATAGTTATTCTCAAGATGATAGTGAATTAGAAGGTCAATACAATAACTTGCATAAGCTTAGTCTTAAATTCATTGAAAAGAACAAAGTGCTAAAATCAACTAGAACTAAGCTTGAAAACGAGATTAGTGAGCTAAAAGAGAAATTAGCTAAGCTTGAGAAAAATAAAGAAATAGATCTAGGATGCTTAAAATGTGAAAACCTTAGAAAAGAAAATGAAAACCTTAAGAGCACCTCCATTAGACTTGAAAAGTTCATGAGAGGTACTACTGCTCTTGATGATATGTTAAACAAAAAAATTCATTCTAAGGAAAGACTTGGGTTAGGATATAACACTAATGAAGCATCAATTAGTGAACCAAAACAAGTTAGGTTTTCAGAAAAACACTCCCCTGTACGCGGTTCTCCAATATATGGGGTGGTTCCTTATTGCTATGGAACCGCGGATGGAGCTAAGGAACCGCGGCCAGAAGAAGACTTTTGTGAAAATCCTGAACTTTCTGAAAAATCTATTTTAGGTGAAGGACCAAAATATATTCTTAATAACAAGGTTAAAGTACCTATAATTGAAAATCCTACTCTAGATAAATTCTACAAGCCCTTGAGTAAACCTCTAATGGGAACTAGAAACTTATCTAGACAAACATCTACTCCTCCAAGAGTACGAAATGAATCTAAACCTAGAAGTAGAACACCTACGCCAAAAAGAGATGAACAAGCTAAATCACGACCTAGAAGTAAAACTCCAACACCTAGGAGGAATAATAATAATTCTAGATCAAGATCAAAGACACCTAGGAGAAACTATGGACAACAAAATGGGCATATGAATTGGAATAATTTTCAACAACAATACTTTTCCCCATGGGGAATGTCTCCTTCGTTCATGCATCCCAATCAAATGCAAGGGATGCTTGGAACTAACAATGTTGTACCCATGAGATATTGGGGACCAAATGTTTCATCTTGTGTGTTGTTACCTAGATATGCTTGGGAATCGATCTAGAGCCCGACGAGTGGATTAAGGATAATGGTTGTTCTAAACACATGACGGGTAATCAAAGTTTATTCTCACACTACAAAGCATATGATGGAGGTAACGTTACATTCGCTAGTAATCGATGTGGTAATATCATTGGTGTGACAATCTAACATTTTCAGGTAGTAAATTATTTTCTCGTATATTATTTTGAAACTTAATTTTGTGTTGGTTGATGAACTCACAATTTACGGATTTAATTTTGGGCTTACGTGCATAATTTAGCGTCCTTTACGACTAAACCAGAAATCTTAGGATTACGTATTTACGTTTTTGAACTCCGTTTTTGATGAGAAAATTTTTATTAGATTCCTTTTGTGCCGTTGATTCATAATTTATTAAAACGTTTTTCGTAAAACGACCCGAGGGCTCGCAAATCGAGGAAACTAGAATCGAGGAATACCCGTAAATTAGCGGGATGGGACAAAACAAGTTTATCCCACCCACTAACACATGGGACGGCCAAGAGGACAACACCTCATCCCATGAGGTGTCAAAGCTTAGCTAATAAGCTTAAACACTTGTAACTTTTTCCTTAAAACCACTTAGCTAAACCATTTTCTCTCAAAAACACACATGCAAAACAACTAAACCTCTCCTCTCTCTCTCTCTCTCTCTCTTTATACTACCCGTCCCACTTCACCATCAAACACCACCATTTGATCATTTCTAGCCACAAGTTATATGTTATCTAGCCATATTATAGAGAAACCTTGAAGCCTTGATTGATTGGTGGCCATATTAACAACAAAGAAGGTGATTTGCTTGTGTCCTAGGGCTAATTTCTCAACAAACTATCTTGGTGGTTGATGATCTTGGAGATATATTTGATGTTCATCAAGTTATTGTCATCAAAAAACAAGATATAATCTTGGTTGGTAAAGAAGATCATCCTTTCCATTTCTCTTGTTATTTTTGTAAAGATCAGATGTATTTTCTTTCTTATTGCATATGTATATGATGAATATATGATGATAAAAATATTGTGTGAGGATCAAGTGTTGATAAATATGATTAAAAAGATGAATAACCATAAGAAACAAGGCTAAAATCTTGCTTAAATTGTTGGCTGTATAAAAACAGTAAGTAACCAAGTTATAAACTGATAAAATTGCATGGTGGAATCCATTTACAGTAAGTGTTAGATGTCATACACATGTGAGAGTTGACCATGCAATGGAATCATCAAAATGAGTGAGATATGATCAAAACAAGATGAGTGTGCCAATCTGAATAGTCTGTTTTGTAGGGACTGTTAAGGATAGTTAGACATGGAATGAGCAGTAGCTATAACTAACTTATTTGTAGCACATAATATGAAGTTTATGCCATCCAAAAATGAGCTTCTATCGCCTTATAGAACTCAAGATATAATAAAAATGGTGAAGATGAAACTAAAAATCAGATTTTGAAGAATTAATGTTTAATAGTATTATATAAGCACTCAAACTAATATAGTATAAAATGTGAATTAAAACCTACTAACTTATAAATTTCATTTATATAAATATGTATAAGGTTAAATAAATGGACACTTTATAAAAATGGTAGTTGAATAAGATTTATAAGTTATAAAAACTATAAACATGATTTTTACGACTTTTTCGGCTATTACCGTAAAATTAACGTTTTTCGCCAATTAAAACTTAGACGATCAAACCCGTCTAATGTAAAGTTTTTAAAAAGTCATATACTGATATATAAGAACCTAATACAAGTAAAAACCGATAAAACCCGAACTATATAACTTACGGACATTAACGAGCTAAGTTAGCATATTTGGACTAATAATTTGACTAAATAAGTTAAACACTTATAAAAATTACTTATTGGGCTTAACCCATTTGGGCCCAACATGTAAAGTATAAATGCTGATAATACAAGTATAAAATGGATTAATACAAGTTAATGAACTTATAATAGGCTTATTGGACCTAAAACATGTAAATAGGTAAAACTAGTAGACTAGTAAAAAGTTACCAATACATAAACACTAAAATGAGTAAATAAGAATATATAAACCCACTTGATCATCATCATATATACAAAATCATCATATGTATATTTGTTATTTTGATAAAGTCATTGGACAAAAGTCTAAGACCGATTATTATTTATATAGGTTTCCGTGACCGAAGCACGCCCGTAGCCGATAATCCGCCTTTTCATTTTAACGTGAGTTCATAGCCTCGCACTCTTTTAAATGTTTTATAAAATGATTTGTAAACCCGCGAGGGAGATAACATGCTATTTTTTGATAAAATAGAACACAAGTAGTCCCGATGGTATGCTTAATGATATGGACCCGAATGATGCAATGACCCAATAAAAGAGATAAAAAGGATTATTAGTAGTTAGGTTATGTCACTCAAAGTCTCATTAGCATGAATTGTGAACTACCGGGATTTGGTAGACGCTTATGCATATGATAGTACTATTTGGGGACGATCACCCCAGTTCGCGCCTTGACGGTTGATCCCCATCGTACCACATAGATTGATAAGCGAATTTATGTATGAGAAGATTTACATAGCGTGATTTTTGTGATGACACGCTAACTTAGATGGGAAAAATTGTTTGTCGGGTTCGCGGCCCGTTGTTGTGATAGTAAGGTAACAATGTCATGCGGCTAATAATAATCCATATTGTAATCTAATACGATTTAATATCGATGCTAATAACGATGATAATATTACCTATAATGGTAATATTGAGGCTACGGTCTCATGGACGGTTTAAGATGTATGCTTTGATTTATATATTGCCTGACTAGCAATACGAGGACTTACTTCTGATATTATACTTGTGTTCTGATTTCAACGATTGTTTATATAACGGTTTTATTAAACTCTATGAATTCACTCGGCATTCGCTGATATGATTTTTGCATATTTTTATCTCAGGTGCTTGAAGGTAATTCGGATGGAGATCGACTCTGATGGCCCACATAATAATAAAAATGTTCATTCGATCTATGTTTTGTAAACTTAATGACCTGTATAATTTGGGACCTGTTGTACACTTTAAAACTTTTTATCGAATGAATGTATGATAAACCTTGCACAACCATTTTTATGTGTTGTCTATGATTGGAGTTATTGTGCTATCCCGTAACACTCTAAAAGACCCTTCCGCTGTACCGATACGAAATTTGAGAGTGTTACAGTTTGGTATCAGAGCTCTCGTTATAGAGAACGAAAGATTTTAAAAACCAAGGTATTGAACAAAACTTTTCAAAATCTTTTAACTATGAACATTTGAGAAAATATTTGAAAAAGCTTTTGACTATAACGGTGCCAAAGATCTCCGACGTTACAAACAAGCCCTATTGAGAAGATATATATTTTGATATATATAATTTAATTTATATATATGTATATATTGTGGTTTCAGTATGTAATTGTTTAATAAGTATGTTATCCTAATACGAGATATATATATAAATGCAGATTGTCATGGCTGACCCTAATATTCCTGTAGAGAACCATGCTATTCCCGAACCTAATGTAGATGATGATCCATATTTTGGATTTAGTAGATTATGATATGGATGATGATGAGGAGGAACCATTTGAGGATCCCGAGCCCGAGATAGGACTAGGAGATCAGATTGCCCCTCAGGTTGATATGGTAGAGAATGAGATTGATAATGTTGATGTTGAGAATGGTGATGAGATTGGGATAGATAATTTAGATGATGAGATTGACGACGAGGATGTCGAGGAGGATATAGGTATAGACGATAAGGTTGATGATGATGAGGAAGCCGAGCTTATTTACCCTTATGATGTTCCAAAGGGCAAGCCCTTACCCCCACCAGTTTATTTGTCTGATTCTGAGGTTGAGCTACCTAGAGATGAAATGTCTGAATCGTCTGAATCTGATTCTGAATCAGAGGAGGATGAGGATGATAATGCACCTGACGGTACTGATGGTATTGCTACTCGTAGACGTGTGATAGGAGAGTCGTCTAGTGTTCGAGAGGCTACTCATATGGATGGTCTTGCACCATGGGCCTTGAGACGTGATTTAGATGCTTCCCGTGCTCAGAGTAGTATGACAGAGATTGGATTAGGTGTTGTTCAGACTCATGTTGCTTATTTGGAATCGAAGACTAAGGTTGGTGAGAAAGAGCGGGAATTGCTTAGTTTGGATTTGACTGATGTAGAGCGTGGTTTGAATGAGGCTTTTAGGAGGTTATGGGTGTTAGAAAGTGGTGAGTTTGCTGCTATGAAGAAAAAGGTGAATTCTATGGAGATTCAGTTGAATGTAGCTCGTGCGATGCGTGAGAAAGCTGAGAAGGAGTTGAATATATCTGTGGGTTGGAATAGTAGATTATATGCTGACATGGTTGAAAGAAGAGTGATCCGTAAGCGCCCAGCCGAAGATGTGTCTAGTGATCGTCCGACAAAGATACAGAAGACGATGGATGATGGACCATCTGGCGGTTCTCAGTAGATCAGTCTGTGTTTAAGTAGTGACCTTTGTATCTTTTGTACCTTTGTAACTTTGACTGAACCGACTTGTTAGTTAGTAGACCTGGCACGAATTTTGAGTATGTATAGTGCTAGAACTTTGATATGGGATGTAATTAAGAAAATGCTTTCGTTTCAAATCCAATGAAATATGTATCTTGTCTTGAATTCCATATTGTGCCTTATTTGTATCTTGATTATGAATTCAATCCATATTATATGAATCCTTTGTTGGGTGAATGCTTAATACTTTGAAATGGTGAACTTATAGAACTATGCCGCCCAAGAAAGTTGTGACTGAGGATGATGTACGTAGGATTATTAAGGAGCAAGTTACCGCATCTATGACTGAATTTATGGCAAATTCTAGAAATGAAGCTCGCGGTAGTGGAGCTGGCGGTCGTGGAGCTGGCGGTAGTGGAGCTGGCGGTAGTGGAATTGGTGGTACAAATGTGAATGTGAATTCTAATAATGTGAATGCTAATACTGGAGGAAATATAGGAGGACTTGGAACTAATGCACCTGAAGTTGGTGGCTGTACTTATGTGACGTTCATGAAGTGTGAACCTCTACCTTTTAATGGAACTGAAGGTGTTGTAGGATTAAGCCAGTGGATTGAGAAGATTGAGTCGGTGTTTCGGATTAGTAAGTGTAAGGAGGAAGATAAAGTGACTTTTGCTATGGCTACTCTTAAAGGTCGTGCGTTGACTTGGTGGAACGGGAGAATTGCTTTCATGGGTATTGATGTTGCTAATGCTACTCCTTGGGTTGAAATAAAGAAGTGGATGACTTTTGAATTCTGTCCCCGTAGTGTGATCATTAGGTTAGATCAAGCGTTGATTTATTTGAGAATGAAAGGTGTGGACATTGATAGTTACACAAACCGATTCCATGAGTTGGCCTTGCTGTGTCCTCGATTGGTGGAACCCGAAGAGATCCGAATTGAGCAATATATTAAAGGGTTGACCAAGAATATCTGGGGGGATAGAGGTGATAATAGGAAGAATTTCAATCGTCGTCAGAACCAAAGAAAGGGGAATGCAAATGCTCTTACCAACAACACACCGCAAAAACATAATAGATGTCCTAAGTGTGGCAACAAGAGGCATGCTGGCGACTGTTGGAAGTGCCGAAATTGCGGAAAGCTTGGACACAAGGTTGAAAGGTGTAAGAAGGGAACCATTTGCTTCAACTGTAATGAAGAAGGTCATAGGAAATCGGATTGCCCCAAGTTGAAAGCGATTGTACCTGGAAGAAACCCCCAGGGTGGTGTTTATCAACTTGGAACAATCGAGGTGAAGAAAGAGGATCCGAATGTCGTTACTGGTACGTTTTTACTCAACAATCATTATGCTGTTGCTTTATTTGATTCGGGTGTTGATAGGAGCTTTGTATCCACTAAATTTAGTGCCCTTATTGACATTGAACCTGTTGAGATAAATACCAGTTACGAGGTGGAATTGGCTGATGGTAAATTAGTGAAAACTAATAAACTATTAGAAGGATGCTCTCTAAATTTCTTGAACTATTCCTTTCCGAATGATTTGATGTTGATAGAAATAGGTAGTTTTGATATTATTATTGGTATGGATTGGTTGTCGTTAAATAATGCTACTATTTTATGTGGAGAGAAGAAGGTTACGATTCCTCTTAGGAATAGGACGTTAGTAATTGATGGTAATCGAGGTGAATCCCGTTTGAAAATCGTTTCATGTATTAAAGTCCAAAAGTACATCAGGAACGGTTGTGAGTTATTCTTAGCTCAAGTGACCGGGAATGAGTCTAGGGAGAAACGATTGGAAGATGTACCTATTATTTGTGGATTTCTTGAGGTATTTCCTAAAGATTTACCCGGACTTCCACCGACAAGGCAAGTAGAGATTCAAATCGATTTAATTCCTGGTGCTGCACCGGTGGCACGTGCGCCATACCGATTAGCCCCTTCTGAATTAAATGAGTTATCTGAACAACTTAAGGAGTTGTCTGATAAAGGTTTTATTCGACCAAGCTCGTCGCCTTGGGGAGCTCCAGTCTTGTTCGTTAAGAAGAAGGATGGATCTTTCCGTATGTGCATTGATTATAGGGAACTGAATAAGTTGACAATTAAAATCGATATCCTTTACCTATGATTGATGATTTGTTTGATCAACTACAAGGATCTAGTGTGTATTCTAAGATAGATTTGCGGTCAGGATATCACCAACTTCGCGTCCGTGAAGAAGATATTCCTATAACTACATTTAGAACTCGTTATAGACACTATGAATTTCAAGTAATGCCATTTGGGTTAACTAACGCACCTACAGTTTTCATGGATTTAATGAATCGAGTGTGCAAGCCCTACTTGGACAAATTTGTGATTGTGTTTATTAACGATATTCTAATCTATTCTAAGAATGAAGACGAACATAGAGAACATTTAAGGATTATTTTGAATTTGTTAAAGGATGAAAGGTTGTATGCTAAGTTTCCGAAATGTGATTTTTGGTTAGATTCTGTGCAATTTCTTGGTCATGTTATTAACAAGGATGGAATTCATGTTGATCCTGTAAAGGTTGAAGCCATTAAGAATTGGTCTGCACCGACAACGCCAACGGAAGTGCGACAGTTCTTAGGATTGGCTGGCTATTATAGGCGATTCATTAAAGAATTTTCTTTAATAGCTAAACCCTTGACTAAGCTTACCCAGAAGAATAAACCTTTCGTTTGGGGAAGTGATGAGGATGGAGCATTTCAGACATTGAAGCAAAAGTTATGTAGTGCGCCAATTCTGTCATTACCCGACGGGAGTGAAGATTTTGTAGTGTATTGTGATGCATCTCTTAGAGGCTATGGAGCTGTTTTAATGCAGCGAGAAAAAGTGATAGCTTATGCTTCTAGGCAATTAAGGAAGAATGAGGAGAATTATACTACTCATGATCTTGAGTTAGGAGCTGTAGTCTTTGCTCTTAGGTTGTGGAGACATTATCTGTATGGCACCAAGTGTACGGTATTCACCGATCAAAAAAGCCTACAGTATATTCTCGATCAGAAGGAATTGAACATGAGGAAACGAAGATGGATAGAGTTGTTAAGTGATTATGATTGTGATATAAAATATCACCCAGGAAAAGCCAATGTTGTTGCCGGTGCGTTAAGCAGGAAAGATAGAGAGCCTATCCGGGTACGGTCTCTAGTCTTGACCGTGCACAAAAATTTGCCTGAGCAAATTAGAAATGCGCAAATAGAAGCCCGTAAGAAAGAAAATTTTGTTAATGAAGGGTTCCGAGGAGAAGGAGATCCTTTAGAGGTTAGAGCTGATGGAGTGAAATGCTTAAGAGGTCGTATGTGGATACCTAAGTTTGGAGGCTTAAGAGATTTGATTATGTTAGAATCCCATAAATCTAAGTATTTCATTCATCCGGGATCTGATAAGATGTACCATGATTTGAAGAAGTTGTACTGGTGGCCGAATATGAAAGCTGATATTGCTATGTATGTTCTTCAATGCTTGACTTGTGCTAGAGTCAAAGCTGAACATCAAAAGCCATCAGGACTACTTCAACAACCAAAGATTCCTGAATGAAGTGGGAGCGAATTACGATGGACTTTATCACCAAGCTTCCTAGAACATCATCTAGAAATAACTCGATTTGGGTCATTGTCGACAGACTAACCAAATTAGCACACTTCATTCCGGTTAAAGAGCGGTTCTCACTGGAGAAGTTGACTCGTATTTACCTTGAGAATGTTGTATGCAAGCATGGAGTGCCTATATCGATCATTTCAGATCGAGATCCTAGATTCGCATCGAATTTTTGGAAATCTCTCCAAAGATCTTTGGGAACGAATCTTGACATGAGCACTGCTTATCACCCCCAGACTGATGGGCAGAGTGAAAGAACGATACAAACACTGGAAGATATGTTGAGAGCTTGTGTGTTAGATTTTGGTAAGAATTGGGATAAACATTTGCCTTTAGCAGAGTTTTCGTATAACAATAGTTACCATTCTAGTATTAAGGCTGCACCGTTTGAAGCTTTGTATGGTAGGAAGTGTAGATCTCCTGTATGTTGGAGTGAAGTTGGGGATACCCAGCTCACGGGACCGGAATTGATCCGGGAGACTACGGAGATGATAGTTCGGATTAAGAATAGGTTGTTGACTGCCCGTAGTAGACAGAAATGTTACGCCGATGTGCGGCGGAATCCGATGGAGTTTAAAGTGGGTGACCGAGTAATGTTGAAAGTATCGCCATGGAAAGGCGTTATAAGATTTGGAAAGCGAGGAAAATTGAATCCCCGCTATATTGGACCCTTTAAGATTTTATCTAGAGTAGGTCCGGTGGCTTACAAACGAGAGTTACCCCCAGAACTTCATGGTGTTCACAACACATTCCATGTATCTAATCTGAAGAAATGTCTAGCAGTGAGTGATGAGAAAATTTCGTTGGATAAGGTTCGAATAGATGGGAAGTTGCATTTTATCGAAGAACCCGTAGAGGTTATGGATCGTGAGGTAAAGCAACTGAAACAAAGTCGGATACCTATTGTCAAGATCCGATGGAATTCAAAGCATGGACCGGAATTTACTTGGGAACGAGAGGATGAAATGTGGAAGAAATATCCGCACCTCTTTGATTTCAATAAGAAACGGACATCAAAATGAAATGGATCACGAGGACGTTGATCCCTTTTAGGAGGAAAAGATGTGACAATCTAACATTTTTAGGTAGTAAATTATTTTCTCGTATATTATTTTGAAACTTATTTTTGTGTTGGTTGATGAACTCACAATTTACGGATTTAAATTTGGGCTTACGTGCATAATTTAGCGTCCTTTACGACTAAACCGGAAACCTTAGGATTACGTATTTACGTTTTTGAACTCTGTTTTTGATGAGACAATTTTTATTAGATTCGTTTTGTGCCGTTGATTCATAATTTTTAAAAACGTTTTTCGTAAAACGACCCGAGGGCACGCAAATCGAGGAACTAGAATCGAGGAATACCCTAAAATTAGCGGGATGGGACAAAACAAGTTTATCCCACCCCACTAACACATGGGACGGCCAAGAGGACAACACCTAATCCCATGAGGTGTCAAAGCTTAGCTAATAAGCTTAAACACTTGTAACTTTTTCCTTAAAACCACTTAGCTAAACAATTTTCTCTCAAAAACACACATGCAAAACAACTAAACATCTCATCTCTCTCTATACTATCCGTCCCACTTCACCATCAAACACCACCATTTGATCATTTCTAGCCACAAGTTATATGTTATCTAGCCATATTATGGAGAAACCTTGAAGCCTTGATTGGTTGGTGGCCATATTAACAACAAAGAAGGTGATTTTCTTGTGTCCTAGGGCTAATTTCTCAACAAGTTATCTTGGTGGTTGATGATCTTAGAGATATATTTGGTGTTCATCAAGTTATTGTCATCCAAAAACAAGATATAATCTTGGTTGGTAAAGAAGATCATCCTTTCCATTTCTCTTGTTATTTTTGCAAAGATCAAATGTATTTTCTTTCTTATTGTATATGTATATGATGAATATATGATGATAAAAATGTTGTGTGGGGATCAAGTGTTGATAAATATGATTAAAAAGATGAATAACCATAAGAAACAAGGCTAAAATCTTGCTTAAATTGTTGGCTGTATAAAAACAGTAAGTAACCAAGTTATAAACTGATAAAATTGCATGGTGGAATCCATTTACAGTAAGTGTTAGATATCATACACATGTGAGAGTTGGCCATGCAATGGAATCATCAAAATGAGTGAGATATGATCAAAATAAGATGAGTGTGCCAATCTGAATAGTCTGTTTTGTAGGGACTGTTAAGGATAGTTAGATATGGAATGAGCAGTAGCTATAACTAACTTATTTGTAGAAAATAATATGAAGTTTATGTCATCCAAAAATTAGCTTCTATCTCTTTATAGAACTCAAGATATGATAAAAATGGTGAAGATGAAACTAAAAATTAGATTTTGAAGAATTAATGTTTAATAGTATTATATAAGCACTCAAACTAATATAGTATAAAATATGAATTAAAACCCACTAACTTATAAATTTCATTTATATAAATATGTATAAGGTTATATAAATGGACACTTTATAAAAATGGTAGTTGAATAAGATATATAAGTTATAAAAACTATAACATGATTTTTACGACTTTTTCGGCTATTACCGTAAAATTAACGTTTTTCGCCAATTAAAACTTAGACGATCAAACCCGTCTAATGTAAAGTTTTTTAAAGTCATATACTGATATATAAGTACCTAATACAAGTAAAAACCGATAAAACCTGAACTATATAACTTACGGACATTAACGAGCTAAGTTAGCATATTTAGACTAATAATTTAACTAAATAAGTTAAACACTTATAAAATTACTTATTGGGCTTAACCCATTTGGGCCCAACATGTAAAGTATAAATACTGAAAATACAATTATAAAATGGATTAATACAAGTTAATGAACTTATAATAGGCTTATTGGACCTAAAACATGTAAATAGGTAAAACTAGTAGACTAGTAAAAAGTTACCAATACATAAACACTAAAATGAGTAAATAAGAATATATAAACCCACTTGATCATCGTCATATGTACAAAATCATCATATGTATATTTTTTATTTTGATAAAGTCATTGGACAAAAGTCTAAGACCGATTATTATTTATATAGGTTTCCGTGACCGAAGCACGCCCGTAGCCGATAATCCGCCTTTCATTATCAACGTGAGTTCATAGCCTCGCACTCTTTTAAATGTTTTATAAAATGATTTGTAAACCCAAGAGGGAGATAACATGCTAGTTTTTGATAAAATAGAACACAAGTAGTCCCGATGGTATGCTTAATGATATGGACCCGAATGATGCGATGAACCAATAAAAGAGATAAAAAGGATTATTAGTAGTTAGGTTATGTCACTCAAAGTCCCATTAGCATGAATTGTGAACTACCGGGATTTGGTATATGCTTATGCATATGATAGTACTATTTGGGGACGATCACCCCAGTTCGCGCCTTGACGGTTGATCCCCGTCGTACCACATTGATTGGTAAGCGAATTTATGTATGAGAAGATTTACATAGCGTGATTTTTGTGACGACACGCTAACTTAGATGGGCAAAATTGTTTGTCGGGTTCGTGGCCCATTGTTGTGATAGTAAGGTAACAATGTCATGCGGCTAATAATAATCCATATTGTAATCTAATACGATTTAATATCGATGCTAATAACGATGATAATATTACCTATAATGGTAATATTCAGGCTACGGTCTCATGGACGGTTTAAGATGTATGCTTTGATTTATATATTGCCTGACTAGCAATACGAGGACTTACTTCTGATATTATACTTGTGTTCTGATTTCAACAATTGTTTTATATAACGGTTTTATTAAACTCTATGAATTCACTCGGCATTCGCTGATATGATTTTTGCATGTTTTTATCTCAGGTGCTTGAAGGTAATTCGGATGGAGATCGACTCTGATGGCCCACATAATAATAAAAATGTTCATTCGATCTATGTTTTGTAAACTTAATGACCTGTATAATTTGGGACCTGTTGTACACTTTAAAACTTTTTATCGAATGAATGTATGATAAACCTTGCACAACCATTTTTATGTGTTGTCTATGATTGGAGTTATTGTGCTATCCCGTAACACTCTAAAAGACCCTTCCGCTGTACCAATACGAAATTTGAGAGTGTTACAGTTTGGTATCAGAGCTCTCGTTATAGAGAACGAAAGATTTTAAAAACAAAGGTATTGAACAAAACTTTTCAAAATCTTTTAACTATGAACATTTGAGAAAATATTTGAAAAATCTTTTGACTATATGCCAAAGATCTCTGACGTTACCAACAAGCCCTATTGAGAAGATATATATTTTGATATATATAATTTAATTTATATATATGTATATATTGTGGTTTCAGTATGTAATTGTTTAATAAGTATGTTATCCTAATATGAGATATATATATAAATGCAGATTGTCATGGCTGACCCTGATATTCCTGTAGAGAACCATGCTATTCCCGAACCTAATGTAGATGATGATCCATATTTAGATTTAGTAGATTATGATATGGATGATGATGAAGAGGAACCATTTGAGGATCCCGAGCCCGAGATAGGACTAGGAGATCAGATTGCCCCTCAGGTTGATATGGTAGAGAATGAGATTGATAATGTTGATGTTGAGAATGGTGATGAGATTGGGATAGATAATTTAGATGATCAGATTGACGACAAGGATGTCGAGGAGGATATAGGTATAGACGATAAGGTTGATGATGATGAGGAAGCCGAGCTTATTTACCCTTATGATGTTTTAGAGGGCGAGCCCTTACCCCCACAAGTTTATTTGTCTGATTCTGAGGTTGAGCTACCTAGAGATGAAATGTCTGAATCGTCTGAATCTGATTCTGAATCAGAGGAGGATGAGGATGATAATGCACCGGACGGTACTGATGGTATTGCTACTCGTAGACGTGTGATAGGAGAGTCATCTAGTGTTCGAGAGGCTACTCATATGGATGGTCTTGCACCATGGGCCTTGAGACGTGATTTAGATGCTCCTCGTGCTTAGAGTAGTATGACAGAGATTGGATTAGGTGTTGTTCAGAATCATGTTGCTTATTTGGAGTCGAAGACTAAGGTTGATGAGAAAGAGCGGGAACTGCTTAGTTTGGATTTGACTGATGTAGAGCGTGGTTTGAATGAGGCTTTTAGGAGGTTATCGGTGTTAGAAAGTGGTGAGTTTGCTGCTATGAAGAAAAAGGTGAATTCTATGGAGATTCAGTTGAATGTAGCTCGTGCGATGCGTGAGAAAGCTGAGAAGGAGTCGAATATATCTGTGGGTTGGAATAGTAGATTTATGCTGACATGGTTGAAAGAGGAGTGATCCGTAAGCGCCCAGCCGAAGATGTGTCTAGTGATCGTCTGACAAAGATACATAAGACGATGGATGATGGACCATCTGGCGGTTCTCAGTAGACCAGTCTGTGTTTAAGTAGTGACCTTTGTATCTTTTGTACCTTTGTAACTTTGACTGAACCGACTTGTTAGTTAGTAGACCTGGCACGAATTTTGAGTATGTATAGTGCTAGAACTTTGATATGGGATGTAATTAAGACAATGCTTTCGTTTCAAATCCAATGAAATATGTATCTTGTCTTGAATTCCATATTGTGTCTTATTTGTATCTTGATTATGAATTCAATCCATATTATATGAATCCTTTGTTGGGTGAATGCTTAATACTTTAAAATGGTGAAATTATAGAACTATGCCGCCCAAGAAAGCTGTGACTGAGGATGATGTACGTAGGATTATTAAGGAGCAAGTTACCGCATCTATGACTGAATTTATGGCAAATGATAGAAATGAAGCTCGCGGTAGTGGAGCTGGCGGTAGTGGAGCTGGCGGTAGTGGAGCTGGCGGTAGTGGAATTGGTGGTACTAATGTGAATGTGAATGCTAATAATGTGAATGCTAATACTGGAGGAAATATAGGAGGACTTGGAACTAATGCACCTAAAGTTGGTGGCTGTACTTATGTGACGTTCATGAAGTGTGAACCTCTACCTTTTAATGGAACTGAAGGTGCTGTAGGATTAAGCCAGTGGATTGAGAAGATTGAGTCGGTGTTTCGGATTAGTAAGTGTAAGGAGGAAGATAAAGTGACTTTTGCTATGGCTACTCTTAAAGGTCGTGTGTTGACTTGGTGGAACGGGAGAATTGCTTTCATGGGTATTGATGTTGCTAATGCTACTCCTTGGGCTGAAATTAAGAAGTGGATGACTTTGGAATTCTGTCCCCGTAGTGTGATCATTAGGTTAGATCAAGAGTTGATTCATTTGAGAATGAAAGGTGTGGACATTGATAGTTACACAAACCGATTCCATGAGTTAGCCTTGCTGTGTCCTCGATTGGTGGAACCCAAAGAGATCCAAATTGAGCAATATATTAAAGGGTTGACCAAGAATATCCAGGGGGATGTGACATCATCTAAACCACTGACCATTGATGATGCTGTTCGAATGGCTTACCAACTCATGGGACAGATAATTCAGGATAGGGAAGATGAAGCCCGTGTTGGTGAGAAAAGAAAGGGTGATGGTGATTGTGTAGATAGAGGTGATAATAGGAAGAATTTCAATCGTCGTCAAAACCAAAGAAAGGGGAATGCAAATGCTCTTACCAACAACACACCGCACAAAGATAATAGATGTCCTAAGTGTGGCAACAAGAGGCATGCTGGCGACTGCTGGAAGTGCCGAAATTGCGGAAAGCTTGGACACAAGGTTGAAAGGTGTAAGAAGGGAACCATTTGCTTCAACTGTAATGAAGAAGGTCATAGGAAATCAGATTGCCCCAAGTTGAAAGCGATTGTACCTGGAAGAAACCCCCAGGGTGGTGTTTATCAACTTGGAACAGTCGAGGTGAAGAAAGAGGATCCGAATGTCGTTACTGGTACGTTTTTACTCAACAATCATTATGTTGTTGCTTTATTTGATTCGGGTGTTGATAGGAGCTTTGTATCCACTAAATTTAGTGCCCTTATTGACATTGAACCTGTTGAGATAAATACCAGTTACGAGGTGGAATTGGCTGATGGTAAATTAGTGAAAACTAATAAGCTATAAGAAGGATGCTCTCTAAATCTCTTGAACTATTCCTTTCCGATTGATTTGATGTTGATAGAATTAGGTAGTTTTGATATTATTATTGGTATGGATTGGTTGTCGTTGAATAATGCTACTATTTTATGTGGAGAGAAGAAGGTTAAGATTCCTCTTAGGAATAGGACGTTAGTAATTGATGGTAATCGAGGTGAATCTCGTTTGAAAATCGTTTCATGTATTAAAGTCCAAAAGTACATCAGGAACGGTTGTGAGTTATTCTTAGCTCAAGTGACCGGGAATGAGTCTAGGGAGAAACGATTGGAAGATGTACCTATTATTTGTGAATTTCCTGAGGTATTTCCTAAAGATTTACCCGGACTTCCACCGATAAGGAAAGTAGAGTTTCGAATCGATTTAATTCCTGGTGCTGCACCGGTGGCACGTGCGCCATACCGATTAGCCCCTTCTGAATTAAAGGAGTTATCTGAACAACTTAAGGAGTTGTCTGATAAAGGTTTTATTCGACCAAGCTCGTCGCCTTGGGGAGCTCCAGTCTTGTTCGTTAAGAAGAAGGATGGATCTTTCCGTATGTGCATTGATTATAGGGAACTGGATAAGTTGACAATTAAAAATCGATATCCTTTACCTAGGATTGATGATTTGTTTGATCAACTACAAGGATCTAGTGTGTATTCTAAGATAGATTTTCGGTCAGGAAATCACCAACTTCGTGTCCGTGAAGAAGATATTCCTATAACTACATTTAGAACTCGTTATGGACACTATGAATTTCAAGTAATGCCATTTTAGTTAACTAACGCACCTGCGGTTTTCATGGATTTAATGAATCGAGTGTGAAAGCCCTACTTGGACAAATTTGTGATTGTGTTTATTGACGATATTCTAATCTATTCTAAGAATGAAGACGAACATAGAGAACATTTAAGGATTATTTTGAATTTGTTAAAGGATGAAAGGTTGTATGCTAAGTTTCCGAAATGTGATTTTTGGTTAGATTCTGTGCAATTTCTTGGTCATGTGATTAACAAGGATGGAATTCATGTTGATCCTGCAAAGGTTGAAGCCAGTAAGAATTGGTCTGCACCGACAACGCCAACGGAAGTGCAACAGTTCTTAGGATTGGCTGGCTATTATAGGCGATTCATTAAAGAATTTTCTTTAATAGCTAAACCCTTGACTAAGCTTACCCAGAAGAATAAACCTTTCATTTGGGGAAGTGATGAGGATGGAGCATTTCGGACATTGAAGCAAAAATTATGTAGTGCGCCAATGCTATCATTACCCGACGGGAGTGAAGATTTTGTAGTGTATTGTGATGCATCTCTTAGAGGCTATGGAGCTGTTTTGATGCAGCGAGAAAAAGTTATAGCTTATGCTTCTAGGCAATTAAGGAAGAATGAGGAGAATTATACTACTCATGATCTTGAGTTAGGAGCTGTAGTCTTTGCTCTTAGGTTGTGGAGACATTATCTGTATGGCACCAAGTGTACGGTATTCACCGATCACAAAAGCCTACAGTATATTCTCGATCCGAAGGAATTGAACACGAGGCAACGAAGATGGATAGAGTTGTTATGTGATTATGATTGTGATATAAAATATCACCCAGGAAAAGCCAATGTTGTTGCCGATGCGTTAAGCAAGAAAGATAGAGAGCCTATCAGGGTACGGTCTCTAGTCTTGACCGTGCACAATAATTTTCCTGAGCAAATTAGAAATGCGCAAATAGAAGCCCGTAAGAAAGAAAATTTTGTTAATGAAGAGTTCCGAGGAGAAGGAGATCCTTTAGAGGTTAGAGCTGATGGAGTGAAATGCTTAAGAGGTCGTATGTGGATACCTAAGATTGGAGGCTTAAGAGATTTGTTATGTTAGAATCCCATAAATCTAAGTATTCCATTCATCCGGGATCTGATAAGATGTACCATGATTTGAAGAAGTTGTACTGGTGGCCGAATATGAAAGCTGATATTGCTATGTATGTTCTTCAATGCTTGACTTGTGCTAGAGTCAAAGCTGAACATCAAAAGCCATCAGGACTACTTCAACAGCCAAAGATTCCTGAATGGAAGTGGGAGCGACTTACGATGGACTTTATCACCAAGCTTCCTAGAACATCATCTGGAAATAACTCGATTTGGGTCATTGTCGACAGACTGACCAAATCAGCACACTTTATTCCGGTTAAAGAGCAGTTCTCACTGGAGAAGTTGACTTGCATTTACCTTGAGAATGTTGTATGCAAGCATGGAGTGCCTATATCGATCATTTCAGATCGAGATCCTAGTTTCGCATCGAATTTTTGGAAATCTCTCCAAAGATCTTTGGGAACGAATCTCGACATGAGCACTGCTTATCACCCTCAGACTGATGGGCAGAGTGAAAGAACGATACAAACACTAGAAGATATGTTGAGTGCTTGTGTGTTAGATTTTGGTAAGAATTGGGATAAACATTTGCCTTTAGCAGAGTTTTCGTATAACAATAGTTACCATTCTAGTATTAAGGCTGCACCGTTTGAAGCTTTGTATGGTAGGAAGTTTAGATCTCCTGTATGTTGGAGTGAAGTTGGGGATACCCAGCTCACGGGACCGGATTTGATCCGGGAGACTACGGAGATGATAGTTCAGATTAAGAATAGGTTGTTGACTGCCCGTAGTAGACAGAAAAGTTACGTGGATGTGCGGCGGAAGCCGATGGAGTTTAAAGTGGGTGACCGAGTAATGTTGAAAGTATCGCCATGGAAAGGCGTTATAAGATTTGGAAAGCGAGGAAAATTGAATCCCCGCTATATTGGACCCTTTAAGATTTTATCTAGAGTAGGTCCGGTGGCTTACAAACTAGAGTTACCTCAAGAACTTCATGGTGTTCACAACACATTCCATGTATTTAATCTGAAGAAATGTCTAGCAGTGAGTGATGAGAAAATTTCGTTGGATAAGGTTCGAATAGATGGGAAGTTGCATTTTATCGAAGAACCCGTAGAGGTTATGGATCGTGAGGTAAAGCAACTGAAACAAAGTCGGATACCTATTGTCAAGATCCGATGGAATTCAAAGCATGGATCAGAATTTACTTGGGAACGAGAGGATGAAATGTGGAAGAAATATCCGCACCTCTTTGATTTCAATAAGAAACGGACATCAAAATGAAATGGATCACGAGGACGTTGATCCCTTTTAGGAGGAAAAGATGTGACAATCTAACATTTTCAGGTACTAAATTATTTTCTCGTATATTATTTTGAAACTTATTTTTGTGTTGGTTGATGAACTCACAATTTACGGATTTAAATTTGGGCTTACGTGCATAATTTAGCGTCCTTTACGACTAAACCGGAAACCTTAGGATTACATATTTACGTTTTTGAACTCCGTTTTTGATGAGACAATTTTTATTAGATTCGTTTTGTGCCGTTGATTCATAATTTATAACAACGTTTTTCGTAAAACGACCGAAGGCACGCAAATCGAGGAAACTAGAATCGAGGAATACCCGTAAATTAGCAGGATGGGACAAAACAAGTTTATCCCACCCCACTAACACATGGGACGGCCAAGAGGACAAAACCTCATCCCATGAGGTGTCAAAGCTTAGCTAATAAACTTAAACACTTGTAACTTTTTCCTTAAAACCACTTAGCTAAACCATTTTCTCTCAAAAACACACATGCAAAACAACTAAACCTCTCATCTCTCTCTATACTATCCGTCCCACTTCACCATCAAACACCACCAATTGATCATTTCTAGCCACAAGTTATATGTACAAAATCATCATATGTATATTTGTTATTTGGATAAAGTCATTGGACAAAAGTCTAAGACCGATTATTATTTATATAGGTTTCCGTGACCGACTTTCATTATCAACGTGAGTTCATAGCCTCGCACTCTTTTAAATGTTTTATAAAATGATTTGTAAACCCGCGAGGGAGATAACATGCTAGTTTTTGATAAAATAGAACACAAGTAGTCCCGATGGTATGCTTAATGATATGGACCCGAATGATGCGATGACCCAATAAAAGAGATAAAAAGGATTATTAGTAGTTAGGTTATGTTACTCAAAGTCCCATTAGCATGAATTGTAAACTACCGGGATTTGGTAGATGCTTATGCATATGATAGTACTATTTGGGGACGATCACCCCAGTTCGCGCCTTGACGGTTTATCCCCGTCGTACCACATTGATTGGTAAGCGAATTTATGTATGAGAAGATTTACATAGCGTGATTTTTGTGACGACACGCTAACTTAGATGGGCAAAATTGTTTGTCGGGTTCGCGGCCCGTTGTTGTGATAGTAAGGTAACAATGTCATGCGGCTAATAATAATCCATATTGTAATCTAATACGATTTAATATCGATGCTAATAACGATGAAAATATTACCTATAATGGTAATATTGAGGCTACGGTCTCATGGACGGTTTAAGATGTATGCTTTGATTTATATATTGCCTGACTAGCAATACGAGGACTTACTTCTGATATTATACTTGTGTTCTGATTTCAACAATTGTTTTATATAACGGTTTTATTAAACTCTATGAATTCACTCGGCATTCGCTGATATGATTTTTGCATGTTTTTATCTCAGGTGCTTGAAGGTAATTCGGATGGAGATCGACTCTGATGGCCCACATAATAATAAAAATGTTCATTCGATCTATGTTTTGTAAACTTAATGACCTGTATAATTTGGGACCTGTTGTACACTTTAAAACTTTTTATCGAATGAATGTATGATAAACCTTGCACAACCATTTTTATGTGTTGTCTATGATTGGAGTTATTGTGCTATCCCGTAACACTCTAAAAGACCCTTCCGCTGTACCGATACGAAATTTGAGAGTGTTACAGTTGGCAAAGGTACGGTCTCTCTTGATTCTATGACTATAGAAAACGTAGAGCACGTAGATAACTTAGGTTTTAACTTCTAAGTATAGGTCAAATTTGTGACAATAAGTGTAAGATCATCTTTTTGGAATATGACAGTGAAATCGTAAAAGATGGAAAAGTAATTGGAAAAGGTGTTAGAAAGCATGTGCTTTATGTCATGAAGGTTAATGTATGAATTTTGCAATTCTTTTAAACTCTAATTTTCGTTCCTCGACTCACTAGAATTGATATCGGATTTTAACACAAGATTAATTGTTTTTGGTGAATAAAACTTTGTTTGGTATTTAAAACTAAAAACTATTTAATCTAATTGAAAAGAAAATATTTAAATAAAAAAATCTTAATTAAAACTAATTAAACTATTTTAAAACTATTTAAAATTGTAGTCTAATTTAATTAACTAAAACTTAACTATAAAAAATTATAACTAATTTAGACTATTTTAAATTTAAACAAAACTTAAAACTAAATTCTATATAAAACTAAATTAATTAAAAACTAATTTAAAAAAAAAGTTAACTTTAAAAAAATTTAAATTTCTAAAAGTAATAAAATATTTATTTTGTTTGTTTTTATTTTTTTTATTTTTAAACTTTATAAAAGTAAATATATAAAAACTTTTAATTAAAATTAACTAACAAAAAACTTGTATTTAAACCTATTTAAATAAAACTGACAGCTAATAAAGTGCGTATATTAATTAAATAAACTATACTAGAACATAAATAAGTGGCTAGATCAATTGGTTAACACGATGGGTTACTAACCGTGAGGTTACAGGTTCGAGTCCCTTGGAGGACTTTTTGAATTATTTATTTTTTTTAGACAACAAAGATTAAACAGGTCACATATATGACCATTTATAGCTATTTTGGACTTGAAAAATCAGCACTTACACTCACAGACCAAATGAGTCTGTAAGTTTATGATAAACTGATAAAAAAACACTCAGACAAAATAAACACTAAAGCAAATAATACCAATAATAAGAATCAGCAAATAATAAGCAAAATAATAAGCTAATAACAAAACTATCCTAATAAATCTAATACCAATAATAAGAACTTGACCAGCTAAAAATAAGCAAAACTACACTTAAACCAAATAACAAATTAAGCAGAGCAGACTTATCAGACTAAATTCAAATAAACTAAATCATTCAGCAAAACTAATGATATCAGTGCACTACTAACTCAAAAGCAGCAGGAAGAACATGAATATCAGCAAAATCTAAAACCAATAAACTAGCAGATTTTATATTAATATCGAAAGCTAAACACATAAAAATCGACTACAAAACTAGAGATAAGGCAGATTATCTAAAAACTTAACAAATTAACAACTAGCAGACTCAAAACAAAACTAAACTTAAATCAGCAATCAACTTAACAGATCTATTAAACAGAAACTTTAAACAAATATTAAAATTAATCTAGAATTAACAAGAGATTAAGAACCTTATGGAGAAACCATTGGGAAGAAGGGGAAGCGCTGAGCCCCCTTAACCGAACGAGCCACCACCATACGCCTTATCTTGAACCATCAACACCCATCGAACAGTAATTCCACAAACCAGTTTTATAAAAACTTCCAGTGGGGAAGTTTTCTATCCACTTTTACTTTTAATTAACCAATTCAAACTATTAAATAGCTTAAATAAACTAAAATTTATTATTATGATAAAACAGATTAAAGATAAAACTAACTAACCAAAAACTTGTATCTAAACCTATTTAAATAAATCTGACAGCTAATAAAGAGCCTATATTAATTAAATAAACTATACTAGAACACAAATAAGTGGCTAGATCAATTGGTTAACACGATGGGTTACTAACCGTGAGGTCACGGGTTTGAGTCCCTTGGAGGACTCTTTGAATGATTTATTTTTTTAGACAACAAAGATTAAACAGGTCACAGATATGACCATTTATAGCTATTTTGGACTTGAAAATCAGCACTTACACTCACAGACCAAATGAGTTTGTAAGTTTATGATAAACAGATAAAAAACACTCAGACAAAATAAACACTAAATCAAATAATACCAATAATAAGAATCAGCAAATAATAAGCTAATAACAAAACTATCCTAGTAAATCTAATACAAATAATAAGAACTTGATCAGCTAAAAATAAGCAAAACTAGACTTAAACCAAATAACAAATTAATCAGAGCAGACTTATCAGACTAAATTCAAATAAACTAAATCATTCAGCAAAACTAATGATATCAGTGCACTACTAACTCAAAAGCAGCAGGAAGAACATGACTATCAGCAAATCTAAAACCAAATAAACTAGCAGATTTTATATTAATATCGAAAGCTAAACACATAAAAATCGACTACAAAACTAGAGATAAGGCAGATTATCTAAAAACTTAACAAATTAACAACTAGCAGACTCAAAACAAAACTAAACTTAAATCGGCAATCAACTTAACAGATCTATTAAACAGAAACTTTAGACAAATATTAAAATTAATCTAGAATTAACAAGAGATTAAGAACCTTATGGAGAAACCATTGGGAAGAAGGGGAAGCGCTGAGCCCCCTTAACCGAACGAGCCACCACCATACGCCTTATCTTGAACCATCAACACCATTCGAACAATAATTCCACAAACCAGTTTTATAAAAACTTTGATTGGGGAAGTTTTCTATCCAAATTTACTTTTAATTAACCAATTCAAACTATTAATTAGCTTAAATCAACTAAAATTTATTATTATGATAAAACAGATTAAAGATAAATTTCAGTAAACCTCAACAGAAATTTAAAGTTGAGACAAAATTAAACTAAAATAAATTTTATTAATAATCGAAAGTCATTACAAATACTGGAAAAGAAAATTACAAATACCTAAAAACTATTTTGCATAATAATAATAAAAATAAAAATTGGACTACTAAAAATTACAGAATGAATGGGTTTTATAGGCAAACCTTAAAACTGTTGGTGAAGACTTGGTGATCACGGAGAAAGATCTTGACTATCCATTCTATTTTTTCTCTCTCTTTTGCTTGATCTACGGCTGAAAACCAAGTTCCCATCACGCGGATTGCCACCGTGGATGGGTTTGTGTTTCTTGTGCTTTCTCCAAGCTGATATGGCTTCTTATTATTGGAGGAGTGGTAGTGGTGATGTGTGAGGACCAATCACATGAAAGAAGGGTGCCACGTTTGATTGAGGACCACCATCTTCAAGCTCCGAATAAGTTGGGATTTAATTTCACATGCGTGTTAATCACACGTTTGAATTAATGAAACCCCTAAGTTAGATACAGGGTTAAAAGGTGGGTGGCTGGTTGTTTTTGGGTGAGGGATAAAGATGAGGGATGGAGTACATTGGGGATATCGAAAAGTGGGTGAGTGAAAGTTTATTAAACGTGTGTATGAGTGAGGGTTAACCAAAAAAATAAGTGAAATCTTTTCACTTTATCCGTCCCATCGTTTAAATTTGTAAACTGAAAATGGGCTTGTAGCCCAAAGTGAATTCTCCCATTCGTCTCATAATGTATTTGGGCCATATTGGATCCAAGAGTATAATTACTTCCAACCGTATACTTATTTTCATGTGAATTGGGCCTAATGGGATTTTGATAAACAAAATGTAGATACTTTGAACTCCTTATTGGGCCTTTGGACCCATTAAGTAAATGTGGGACCCACTTGGCCCAATTATCTTCATAAAAATTAAATCCACTAAAATCGAGCTTGAATTTGGCTTTGATGATCTTTTCTTCAAAGTCATGTCGATTTTGCTGGTTTTCATGATCTTCGGTACACTTTTGGTTCTTTGACTTTGACTTTGTCTCTTTCGTTGACTTTTCTTCAACAATTGACCTTGAAATCTCGTGTTTTCTTTCCTTTTGATATTTTGTACCTATTTTACACAAACACACAAAACCACGCGTAATTCCGACTTTTACGATATTAAACACATGATTAGGTCTTGTTTTTTATTGATTTTAGTGGTCAAAAGGATAAGTGTTTACACACTTATTAAATCCCCTACACTTGACCATTGCAATGGCCCCATGCAATGCATAATTTTAAAGCATAAAGTTACATTTTCCTCATAATTAACCCATCTTGGCCTTTATTCCGCTATACTATTACTACAAAAGAACGATGAAAAGATAAAAACTTTATTAAAGGAAACGAAAGTTATAACAATCTTCACTTTACTTGAAATCGTTTTATGGAAGAAACTCGTAAAGAAATCTAAGACTTAAATTAGGGCTTTGGTGTCATGAATATTAATCACCCTCAAGTTTCACGTTCCCCATACCAAGCTTAAAAACAAGATCATTGTTTACCATAAGTTCTTAAGTTAAAACTACTTATATAAGACAATTGTGTAATACTCTTTCTCCAATTCCTAAGTTGTATCTCTAGATTTTAAGGATTGTCATTCACCCGTAGGCACATTTGACTTATTTAATAATTATTAGTCCAAAAATGAAGGAAAAACGGTGCAAACCCGACACTCAGAACCTAACCTCGTTCTCAAAAACGTTGTCACTAAAGTAAGCCCACATCAAGAATAATTTAACACGATTTGGGGAATAAATTCCCGGATCCGAAATTTGGCCAATAGAACTACTTATTATTTATTCCTCCAAAGTCATGTTGACTTTATGTGGAGTTTAGAAAATTCACATCATATACCCTTAGGTTCTTTAAGATGTAAAAATGCTCCTCATCTATTGTCCACACCCTAAGGCTCCTTGAACGACAAACAAGGGAATTGATTTTTAGATCAATTTTTTTTCAACACTTACCATGCCATACACCCTAAGGCTCTAATGACATGGTTCGTGCTACATGACCCACACCCTAAGGCTCCTTGAGGTCATGTTTTAATCTTATTCTTTCTTTATTTATGATATATATATTAGGCCAAATTTCGCGGTGCCATGGTCTGAATACCTCCTACTTAGCGGTTATGAGCCACCTTAGTCGGAAGTCCACAACGCTGGCACCCTTAATGTGTTTATGCTTTAATTACAAGAAGATAAAAGATTTGGCTAAGAGCTAAGATGTCGAATCTACACCGCAAAAATCCTTATTTATTAAGCAATTAAATATTCAAGCGGGAAGAAAGAGCCACAAAAACTCATATAAGCAAGAATTAACCCTTAAACTTATTATCAACTCTATCATCTCTGATAGGGGTGTAAACACCCATCCTTTTTACCACTTAATTACAATAATTACCGAGCCAAAACGTGTATTTTATGTCCTTTATGTCAGAATTATGCGTGGTTTGTGTTTTTGTTGTGATTTAGGACGAAAAGGTGAAAAGTGGAGAAAACACGGGCATTCAAGGGCTTTTATCGAAGAAAAAGACGAAAGATGAAGTCAAGAAGTCAAGAGTGCAAAAAGAACGGAAGTCCAAGACCAATTCTGAAGATTTATCGAGGAAAAAGTCAAAAGACGGAAGTCTACTAAAAAGCCGAAGAACTCAAGTCTTATTTATGATGAAATGTCCAGACGAGTTTAAAGAAATCCCGAGACAAAGTCATTAAAGTCCAAGATTTAAAGAAGATTAAGAGGACAAGGACTAAGCATGCAATTAAGGAAAGATGAAAGAGGGGAGGAAGCTTCCTAAGCACTCCCTAATCCTCCCCTATAAATAGATTAGGATTTCATTTCATTAAGTTTTGTTGGCTAATAGTGACAATTAGTTCTTCCATTTTATTTACATGCACATTTACCTTATTGTACTTTAATTACCTTGTCTTGCACTTTAATTTCCATGTAAGTTACTTTTATTTTTATTGAATCTTTACTTTTCTTGTTTAATCTCTCATCTACCTTTCTTTCCATGCTTTAATCTTATTGTTTACATGCTTTTTGTGTTGCTTATTTGATTAAAGGTTATTTTTTATGCTTGTGATTGTTTTGGATTATTGATTTTTATAGCTTATTTGTGTTTATCTTTAAGTTTCTAAAGTTTTTATAAAAGTTATTTTTATATAAAGTTTGTTTTCGTACATCTTTCTTATTACGTGTTTTCAAAAGTCTTTAAATTGTAGCTTATTAGCTTTTTCTTACACGTATTTGCTTAGGTTTTTAGTCTAGTGCTTATTTGAGTAGTAGCTTATTAGTTGTGCTTATTTACGAATTTTCTTACTGTATTCCGACCACCCTGGTCGGAAAAGGGTTTCATATTCCGATCTTCCAGATCGGAAAAGGGTTTGTTATTCCTACTAGGATTCCGAAGTCACATTCCGATCAAAGGGTGTTGTTTGGTATTTCGATTAGGACTGTTGTTGGGTATTCCGATTTGGTCTGGAGGTGACAGCATT